>OX421271.1:13634114-14834114 GCA_949125355.1 Agriopis leucophaearia | reverse complement strand
TCAACGGCCGAGAAACAATATATGTAGTAAGGTACTGTACCTTTCTCCATTCTGTGGTTTTGCATGTGACCTTTTATGTGCACCATGCTTTAGTTATCCAAGATAAATCCATGATAGCCGTTGATTTCACGTAATTAAGTCATCCATTGTTAGCCGTTGATTTCACGTAATTAAGTCTACGCTCAGAATTTTTCATAGTCATCAGCCTATCATGATCCTTTCTGGGATGTCTACTGGAATGCAGGTCTTCTTTCAGAGAGAGAGAGAGAGAGAAGATGGGCCATAATCCACCATACTGGCCCAGTGCATAGTAACAGTTCTTTGACCTTTGGAGAACATAATTTTTGAGACTTTGTATCTGTTTCGATTCAATTAATCTATACTTATAAAAATCTCGTGTGACCGATCTCTGACCGATTTTTATTTAAAGTATATTTCATACTGCTAGGTGATTAAGAGTGTTATACTTTTCATCATCATTATCACAATTTATCATCACCACGCAGGTGAAACTGCGAGGCGCATCTAGTTATCTATAGGATTTTAACAAGTTAGGTTAGGTTGTTTATAAATTTTGCGCACGTGTTTCTACTGTACCTTGGACTAACCGCAAACGTCACAACCCAATCAAAACGCAGCTGAACCAGAAGATAGTTAAGGCTTACGTCAGTCAACGGCGACAAGTAGCAGCGACAGGCAACAGCAAAAAGTTGGTACTGGTTCCCATTTTTATTTTATTTTTTATTTGTGTAAAGATACATTCCTATAGGTTTACGTACGGCGAGACACCAACAATCAATTAGTGAAGCTGTGGACAGAGAGAAGACACGTTTGCGCGCACGTTTTCCTGCGTTTCCTGCCTTTTAGGTCATTCGTCCATCTTGTGGGGTTGCTGCGCCATAGATTGGACAAGCAAGGTATGTATGTAGTTGTCGACTGATGGTGCCAATACCATGAGAGGAAGGATAACTGGACTGGTTACCAGGATTAAAAATTTGGCTGCCGTGGCCGAAAGAACGCATAGTGCGTTGCACAAAGAAGCATTGGCGCTCAAGAAAATGCCTAATGATTTTAAAAAAGCACTGTCAGTGATCATAAAATTTTCACATTACATAAAAGCACGTCCGCTCTATTCGAGACTTTGCATTATTATGCCAAGAAAGTCATGTATAGTACTCGTAAACATGTTTGATTACTGCTACTGCGAAGTAAGTTGGTTGTCAAGTGGCAAGATTTACATTACCTCGGTTTCTTAAACTTCGTCACGAAATCTATTTATTTTTGAAAGACAATGACTTCAACCGCAAGTTTCGGTTTGAAGATGGAATGTGGCTTAAAAAGGTAAGACTATATTTAGGTAACATATTCTCTTGTCTCAACAAAACAAATTCTTCTATGCAAGTATATTTACTGTGTAGGACAAAATAAACTCATACACAAAAATATAAATTTGAAAACTTGTTCGAAATCAAAAAATAATATTTTTTTCTTATGTACATAATGTTTAAAAAATATATATATATATTATTCTGTGACTTTTTACAGCTACAGCAAGATTTTGGTGTATACCGACATAAAAGAATTATCATTATAAAAATCGACTTCATCAAAATTTCAGAAATAGACCAAATTTAAATGAGTCTACATGGGACTACACCAGCTTTCATATAAAAAAAGAATCATCAAAATCGGTTCACCCAGTCGAAAGTTCTGAGGTAACAAAAAACTGTCTAATTGAGAATCTCCTCCTTTTTGGAAGTCGGTTAAAAAGAAAAATATTTAAATTAGCTAAGATGCGCAAGACCAGCACCATATGAAACGTCGCTTGTTTGCTGCTAATACCTCTCTCTATGCGCAGAAAAGCATTTGACTGAAAAATACGAGAAAAAAAATTGTAGTCCACCGAAACCGGAAACAAAAGTTTCATTCTCGATATTAAAAATGAAACCAAAATCCACAATGCATTGACAAAGTAAGTGAACAAAGTTCCAAGAGTACGGTCTCACTGTCCAACCATTCATCATAATTGTAGGCAAATTGTAGATGAATCCCTAGAAGTTTTATGATACTAGGTGACGAAACGAGCGAAGTCGCTCGCCTGATGGCTCTTCACGCTTGCCCATAACAGCTCAACGCCACTCAGAATTTTGAACTTCAACAGTTCAAAACCCTGGATGGCAATGCACTGCGCTCTCCCCGAGATATAAGATATCAAATCTCTGTGTGCCCTGTAATTTTGCTGGAAACATTGCCCTTCAATCCGGAACACAGTAGTGTTTTTACACTACTGCTTGGCGGTTGAATAACTGGCTACATACTAGTGAAGAGTGAAGAATGCTCGAGGCATACACACAATTCTTATTTCTAAACGCTTTTTTTTTTACATTTCAAACCCTTTTTTACATTTCAAATGCCTACTCCCGGCCCAGGGCCACCATCACTGCCGCGTTCCAATCAACTAGTTTTTTTGATCTTGGGTGTATAGGTTTCTCCTCGATTTTCCTTCGCTTATACAGTCCACTAGCTATCGTACCGTGGTAACACCAAGATTATAAGGTACTACTTTCACTACATAATATAATGAATGCCAGGCCAGAAAAAAGGCCAGAATGAATGAACACCTTCTAGGTCTACGTGCTCCATCTGAGGCCACAACATTGCTTTCCATCAGGTGAGTCGTTTCTATATGTATATTTACTAAATAATGTAATATCAGATAGATATTTTCTGCTTCACATTACGATGATAGCTCCCGTAAAAAAGGAATAAATAAACCGCAAGCTAATGCGAAGTCGGGATCAAGTTTTATGGCGGCCGGTCCTCTGTCGAAGCGATTTCAACGGATGGGTCAAATGTGACCCTTCTAGGAAATACGACGCTGCAAAAGTAAATCCTTATTTAGTATCACAAATCCTTTTAGGTGCCTGTGCGAAGTGTTGTTGGAAAATAAATCTAAAACCGTAGCCTTCAGCTCGTATCTACTTACATTATTTTGTACAACTAAAATTCAGCTTCTTAGTGCCATGCAAGCTTTCAAATGATACATTTAACCATATTGTGAGCGCTATGATCGGGGTTTCTCTCCGAGCTCGAATCAGAAATGAGGAGATCCGTAGATGACGAAAGTTAGCGACATATAGCCTACCAGATTAGCAAGTTGGAGTGGCAGTGGCAGGGCACATAGCACGCAGTACAGATGGCCAATGGGGGCGAAAGGTTCTCGAGTGGAGACCACGGCGCAGCGTAGAAGGTGCACCCACAAGATGGACAGACGACCTAAAAGAGACCGCAGGAAAACACTAGATGCAGACCGCTTCCAACCGGTCCTTTTGGAAATCGACGGGGGAGGCCTATGTCCAGCAGTGGACGTCCTATGGCTGAAATGATGATGATGATGATGAACCATATTGTATCCATCTTAAAAGTATAGTATAGCTTTTTATTGGTTCATAGGCTTGCTCTTGACCACTTCTGCTGATGTTAATAAGTGATGTGCGGTATATGATCATATTTGCTTAGAAAAAACCGATTCACTTGCAACTTGAAAACACCCAAACCAAAATCAATTTCTTTTCCTCATAGAGGCAAAACTGATAATCTAACCACGGTTTTATTTATGTTACACGGGAATTACTCACGTAAGATTAAGCCGGTTACTCCGACTATAGTTTCAACCGCATTAGACGGCCTTTTTCAAGGTGAATGCACGCGCGCGGCTGCGTCTCGCTTTGCGCAGCCGCGCGCGTGCATTCACCTTGAAAAAGGCCGTCTAATGCGGTTGAAACTATAGTCGGAGTAACCGGCTTAATCTTACGTGAGTAATTCCCGTGTAACATAAATAAAATGTGTGAAAACCACGTCAGTTTCAATACTAACCACGGTTCCTTGTCTCCAAACAATATTTTAATTAGACCGTCTGCGTCGGGCAATTAAAACTTACAGCCGCTTGTTTTTGGGACTTATTGTGATCAAGATGCACTTTTAGCTTCTGTAATTAAAAAAGTTTGAGGTTTTGTGGAAATGTGCATTTCAATTCGATCTCTTTGTAGAAACATGATGAATAAATTCATGTTTTTAAGAGATTATTTTAATTAAAATGCTGTGAAAAAAATATGTTGCAAATAAGAAGTATAAAACTGGCCAAGTGCGAGTTGGGTTCACGTATTGAGGGTCGGAACCCTCAATACGTGAACCCAACTCGCACTTGATACGTGCTACGGATAGCACTACAAAATATAATAATTATCAATTAAAAAAACTGACTTCAAAATTAGTAAAATATGCAATTTCGACTCGGTGAAAGAAATGATAAGGTCGTTCAGGTAACTGAATACATTGCTTAATTTGCTAATGAACAGAATTCCATCCACACATTCCATCCTTGTCATTCTTCCACTTACCATCAGGTGGCCCGTAGCTTGTTTGCCACTTACTCCATAAAAAAACTTACGCTTTACTAGCATCGTGCTGAACAAGCATGTTGCTTACATGCCCTTGAAATTTACAAATTGTATTGTTTTGTAGGTATGAACGAAATTTTATACATCTAATACCTACTTACACACGGTTGATGAAAATGGCTTTGATTGACTTATGTTCAAAGATCTTTATTAATATCACAAGAAACATAACTCACTTAAGCGATATATGAATTAACATTTAGTTACAGTAAAATTAAGTGGCCAGTAGGCATTTTATGGTGTTGGAGAACAGCATAATTATAATAAACTTAGTGTAGTAAGTAATAATAAGTAAACATAACTATGCTATCCATATTTATCAAATGAATAAGCTCGCAGCTTCTTTTTTAAATATCTGTGTGGATTTAGCATCCTTAACACTCTTTGGGCGTTTGGTGTAACATTTACTTTCTACATAGATTAGGTATACGTTATTGCATTGAACTTAAGCCCTCTCATTGCTCTATTACTAAATTGTATAAAATAATTATTATTAAACAAACTGTTACATTTTCCTAATCCCATAAAACCGAAGGTAGAGTACCTAAGTACGCCTGACCGCCTCTAATACACCATTAGGCGTCTAGTGCTAGGGTATTAATTATTACTCAGTTAAATCTACTATACCAACATTGTGGTCAATTCTGTTGTACGTACCATTCCCTAAACTAAACTAATTTGATAGGACTAAAATTATAGGCGTATCATTTGAATATGTCAGAAAAGAATGGCAACAATTTTAGAGCTGTCAAATTAGTAAAGTAAAGTAGTATTAAACATTATAAATGCAAAAGTTTATGAGAAGAAAGACAAACAAATGAAATTTGGTATGGAGAATGGAGTCATTTAAGCTTATACCGATTTGGTTTTGTTTGTGGCATAAAAACATTAATAGTTTCCATTATGACTCAGAAAAAATAAGTGGTAGTGCCCCCTACAGTGCCTACAGTTTCCCCTTTAGCATTTACACCCACCTTGGTCGCCCATATGATGACATGTTGATCATATCGTGCAGTTGTGTGCCGCTCAATATTGAAATGTGCGTTTGTAGAACTAGTAAGAATATGTCAGTGTGTGCAATACGTGTTTACCTCGCCCCTTTCAGTTTTTGGCAGACTTTTTACGGTACATGTTTTTATTATGATCAAAGCTTTTTGGTATAGTTTTTTTAATATGTTGTTTATTGTGTGTTTTTGAACTTGAACTTCTTTAGGCGTGTAAACAAAAATCATGGAATTGCGTCATCGTCACGCTGTACCATGTATTTTAAAACAGCGCCATCTCTTGTAGAATAGGTCAATTACTACTTAAGTTTTCACTTCTCACGTGCAGTCCTATGACTGAAGTGTTTATTTTTTTATTTTTTTGTTTTCTTTCTGTCACAAATTCACGATGTCTATGTATGTATACCCCAGTATACCCTGCATTAATACAAAGGCTACATTTTATACAGAAAAAAGTAATGGTTCCTATAGAATAGATATATTACATCAAAATAATGATTTAAGAGATCAAAACCAGTATTTACCGTTTCTTACCATGTACGAGTATTTACCGTCAAACCAACTCTGTCATATCTCATGGAATTTTCACAATATTTCTGAATATTTGAAGGTATTGGATCGCGACCAATCCTATTTGAGTGCGCTATGGAGGGTGAAGCCCCTGCAAAAGTGTCGAAATGACACTCTGTGTATAGTAAAACCGTGTGTACACTGTCTAATATTGTATGTTACTTTATTTTGTTGTTTACTAGCTGAGACCCACAGTTTCACCCGCGTGAACATTTCCGTGGTAACCGTACAGTTTTACGGGACAAAAACTTTTCAATGTTATATCTATGCAAAAATCAAGTCGTTCCGTTGCTTTATTGTTGCGTTAAAAAGGAACAAACAGACAAAGAAACACAATATCGCACTGTTCATATATAAATATAAGCTTGCTATTTCAATGTTTCTATAACTTCGAGCTTTTGGCAGAAATAATTGCTTTAACCGTTCAGGTACAAAATTTCTCTTACTCAAATTGTCCCTCGGTTCCAAAATGTCCCTTTTCTAAAATGTCCCTTTCCCAAAATATCTCTTGCCCATAATCTCCCTTTCCCAAAATGCCCCTTTCCCGAAATCTGCCTTTCCTAAAATGTAATTTCCGTTTCCTTCGCTCGCGTTGACAATTAAGTGTCATTCATTCAATTTATTTATTTATCAATCACAAAGAACCATATCACTCATAACAAAACGTTGTAAAAATAAACCGGTTCATATCACATGATGATTCGAATGATTTTATTCACAAATTTACAAGATTAGGTATCACTACACTTTTAAAGAAACAATATACCAACTTTCTAACCTGAGAAAAATTACCAGTCATAATATAATATTAGTTAAAAAACTCTTAGTTGCTTTGCACACACCCTATGCTGAGTTACTGTTGATTGAAAGGTTTGGCTCGAATATCGGCACTATTTCCGAGCATGCCCTCTACTAAATTGCTTTTCATTTTGCCATACATGTATTCAATAAGAACTATCAATTCAATATGGCGAGTTCTGTGGGCCATGATGATTTACCTCAGTGTCTACACAGTCTCATTTCTTAATAATCTAGGTGTAATGAAACCTTATAATAAACGTGAATACAGTTCTTTAACATTTACTTAGTTTCTTTTTTAAAGGGGTGTTTAAGCGATACTACGTAACTGAACTGCGTACGTAATATGTAAGTTTCGTTGTGTTCTTACGTTAGTTCCCACGAATTATACTAGATGGCGCCACTAGAAATATTAGCTCGCGCAAGCGTTTGTTGCACGACGGTCGACAGGCCTCGTGGGATATTTCGATTAAATTGAACTTGTACCAGGGCTGATAGTTTCATTACTACTACATCCTAAAGGAGCGCTACTTATACAGTACGCAAAATATACATGGTCCTTCAGAGTCGGAAAGGGCTCGAGGTTGACCTGAGTTCGACGCGGATTTCCGAAACACTGGAGCCCAAGGAGGGTCGCAGAGGATCACCGTGGACCCCAGCACCAGCAGCAACACCGGAAAGGGAAAGGATCAACGCGGACGGACTTAGGAGGTTTCAAAGTTTGTGGACAAAAATTGTGAGTACTCTTTATTAATTACAAAGACTAGGGACTTAGGCGAATTTAGTGAAGTGAATTGAACTTAGGCAAATTTGTGAAAAAGTGAGTTTAGGACTTAGAATAGTTACGAGAAATCGTAACTGACGGGGAACCTATGCCCGATTTTCTAAAAAGTGAATTACTTCTCAAACACTTAGAATAATTTTTGAACTTTTTCATCGACTTAGAAAATTTGAAGAAGTGTTTGCATTGATTTAAAATTGATTGCCGTTTGACTTAGAACATACATACAAAATGGATCTTATCAAAATACAAGAGGATATAAAGGCTCAGCTTCACAAGTCCAAAGTGAACTTGAAGAAGAGTTCTAAAGATCGGCTAACTAAACATAACATAGAAACAAGAATGCAAACAATAGAGAGTAAATGGGAAGAATTCACAAAGAATCATTATGCGATTGTTCGAAGAAAAGACACAGAAGGTAGTGATTATTTCGAAGAAGATTTATTTACTGAGACTGAAGAATTCTATTTGGAGTTTAAAGCTGAATTAAGAGAAATGATCGAGAAATGCGGACCTAGCTCCAGCAAACCTCAACGGGACGGAGCTGAACGGGAGAACCACAAGGCTTATGTAAAACTTCCGAAGATTAGCATCCCAACGTTTTCAGGATTGTATACAGAGTGGCTTAGTTTTAGAGATCTCTTTGTTTCGCTTATTCATAACAATAACGAAATAGATAATGTTCAAAAGCTTCAATATTTGAAAAGTCACGTATCAGGAGAAGCTGCTCAATTGATTCAGCACGTTACTATCACTAATGATAATTATGACCAATGTTGGTCATTGTTAGATAATAGATACAACAACAAGCAATATCTTGCGAATTGTATTTTAAAACAGTTTTTCAGTCAACGCAATATCGTATCAGAGTCAGCTTCATCAATTAAACAATTTCTCGACAATACCACTAACATGTTGCATTGTCTTTCAAATTTAGGGATCGATACCAAATCTTGGGATGTAATCGTCATATATATTGTAAGTCTGAAGTTGGATAATGAGTCCAGGAAAAAATGGGAGGCGAAAGTTAGCGAACTTACAAGCAATTCGGACAAATTACCCAACTTTGATCAATTTATTGAGTTTATGGAAAAAAGATTTCATTCTTTGGAATTTCTAGATCCTAAAATGCAAAATTGTAGAGGGAAACCTCAATCAAACAATGCTAAGTCGGTGGGCGGGGTTCATTCGTTACATGTATCTCAAACATCCTGTGCCTTTTGTAAACGTGACCATAGAATAAGCAGTTGTAAAGAGTTCACAAACTTATCTAATGATAACAGGCGTAACTTTGTCCAAGAGAACAGGTTATGTTTTAATTGTTTGGCAAACAATCATTCCGCGAGAAGCTGTAGAAGCACTACCTCTTGTCATGTATGCCACAGGCGACATCATTCCCTTTTACATGCAAGTAACGCTCCTCAGGCATCAGATAAAAAGGAGTCTGATAAGCAGCCATCAAATTGTGCTGGAATGGCACATGTAGCACAAGTTTCAAAACCGTTAGAAGATGAAACACCAACAAAGAGTAGTTTTTTGTCACAGGGTTTATATCAATACTCTTTGCTAGCGACAGCATTAGTAGATGCAGAGTCATCAGTTGGATCAACTTCACAGTTGAGAGCGCTCATTGATCCAGCTTCGCATCTTTCATTTGTAACTGAAGCAGTTGTTCAGTTACTAGGATTAAAAAGAACGCACATTAAGGAGAAGCTATCGGGGTTAGGGGGAGAGCCGTCAGTGACCGCGAGGGCCAAGACGGAGGTTGTACTTCACTCCTCTCAGAATCCCCAACGTGTAGTTCGAGTGGAAGCATACATTCTGGAAAAGCTGACAGGCCTATTACCACCGCGAAAGGTTGAGATCGAAGCATGGCCTAAATTGGACAATATCAAGTTGGCTGATCCAGAATTTAACGTACCAAGCAAAATTGACTTGTTACTGGGATCGGACGTTTACGGGATGATACTGAAAGAAGGGTTGATAAAGGGCCCCTCAGGTTCTTTATTAGCTCAAGAAACAATATTTGGATGGATTTTATCAGGACGTAATAAGTCCGAACCTACCTCAGGAAGTATGGTCAGCATGCACGTTTGCGCAGATGATCTTCTGAAATCATTTTGGGAGCTTGAAGAGGCACCAAAATCTACAAAAAGGGTTTTAACTGAAGAAGAGCAGCACTGTGAGGATATATTTACATCGACTACGACGCGAGACGTAAGTGGTAGATACATAGTAAAACTGCCCTTTAAAGATGAAATTCCAGCTTGTATTAACGGACAGTCTAGGGAAATTGCACTGAAGAGATTCTTGTCGCTGGAACGGAGGTTGGAGAAGGACCCGCACCTGAAAGCAGAGTATAAAATAACATTTGATGAATATTTAAAAATGAATCATATGGAGGCTGTAGATAAAGAAGAATACAATAAAGGTTTATACTTACCGTACCATGCAGTAATTCGAGAGGATAAGCAGACGACAAAGGTTCGTGTTGTTTTTGACGCTTCGTGCAAGGGTTCCAATCACGTGAGTTTGAACGATGATTTGATGGTAGGACCCGGCTTGCAATCGGATTTGCGGCACATAATAATGCGATGGCGGACTTATTCAATTTGCTTCACTGCCGACATTGTGAAAATGTACCGGCAGGTTAAAGTTGATCCCAGTGATGCAAATTTCCAGCGTATTTTATGGCGAGATAATCCGAAAGACGAAATTGGTGAATACCGGCTCCTACGTGTCACCTTCGGTACTTCTTCCGCACCCTACCTAGCAGTTAGAGCTTTGATGCAGTTAGCTATAGATGAAGGTGAAAAATATCCATTAGTTGCTGAAAGAGTGAAGAGAGATTTCTATATGGATGATTTCATGTCAGGATGCGAGAATGTACCGGAAGCTATAGAAATCTACAAGCAAATGAACGGGTTATTGAAAGAAGGAGGATTCACGATGCAAAAATGGTTCAGCAACAACGAAACCGTAGCGAAAGCAATGCAAGAAGCAACAGTAGAAGAATCTGAAAAGAAAAAGTTAGTGGAAGAAGCAGAAACTAATAAAATACTGGGACTTACCTGGAACCGCAGACACGATGAGTTTGAGTACGCCGTAAAGTTGCCTCCAACATCAGAACCTATAACTAAAAGAAAGGTTATATCAGATATATCTAGACTATATGATCCGTTGGGATGGATATCACCGAGTATAATCAAAGCCAAGATATTCATACAAAGGTTATGGATATCCGGACTAGAATGGGATGACGAACTACCCAAGGATCTATGCGAAGAGTGGATGAAATATCGAGAAGATCTAGAACAGCTGACAAATTTTAGCTTACCTCGATGGATGATGTGTAGGAGTGACGATCAATTGGTAGAGCTTCACGGATTTTGTGATGCATCCAACGCAGCTTACGGAGCGGTGATTTATATGCGTGTTGTGGATTCGACGGGAAATATTCACGTAAGTCTGGTTACGGCTAAAACTAGAGTAGCTCCAGTTAAACAAGTTTCGATCCCAAGGCTGGAACTATGCGGGGGAGTGTTGCTGTCGAAACTACTAACAGAAGTCGCAGAAGTATTAGAGATTTCTAAATCAAACCTTCATGCATGGACGGACTCCGAGGTGGTGTTAGCGTGGCTAAGTGGACATCCAAACCGTTGGAAAACCTTCGTCGGAAACAGAGTATCAGAAATCATGTCCCATCTTGATCGCAATCAATGGGCGTATGTAAAATCTGTGCATAATCCCGCTGACTGCGCTTCGCGCGGAGTAAATCCATCGGACATTGCCACCCATCAGCTATGGTTAAATGGTCCAGATTGGTTAAAGAATGAAGATATAGATTACGTGAATCCAAGGAAATGTCTTACTAGCCTGGAAGAAAAGGGACCGTCAGTACACGTGGCGACTGCAGATCACAGCGATGAAGAGATGTGGACGAAATTTTCATCGTTGACAAAGCTGTTGCGGGTAGTAGCCTATTGTCGACGCTTCCTGAAAAATAAACGGATTAATCATACTTACCTCCTGAAAGAAGAAATAAATAATGCATTAGATATCATGATTAGAAAAAGTCAAAAGCAGTATTATTGTCAAGAAATAGACAGTTTAAAGAAAGAAAAAGAAGTAAACAAGAAATCGACGCTTACCTCGTTAAATCCATTTCTGGATGGTCTTGGCATACTCCGTGTTGGTGGGCGGATTAGTTGCTCGCAAGTCGACGATGCTCAGAAACATCCAATTTTGATCCCCCACGACTCCAACCTGGCGAAGCTTCTGATTGCCGATGCTCACATCAGAACCTTACATGGAGGTCCACAGCTCATGCAGAATTTCTTACGGACGAGATACTGGATTGTCGGAGTCAAAACTTTAATAAAGTTTCACTTTAGGAAATGTGTAACCTGCACTCGCTATAGAACGCAGAAAAACAATCCATTGATGGGACAATTGCCAGTTGAAAGGGTATCTGCGACAAGATCATTCTTATTTACAGGAGTTGATTATGCAGGGCCAATCAATGTACGGGTCTCCAAAGGTCGTGGAAACAAGTCATACAAGGGCTACATTTGCCTTTTTGTGTGTATGTCGACAAAGGCCATACATTTAGAGGCCGTAAGTGACTTGTCTTCACAAGGGTTTTTATCAGCCTTTAGGAGATTTGTGGCGAGAAGGGGACACTGTAGCGATTTGTATAGTGACAACGGGACGAACTTTGTGGGCGCGGCCCGTGATTTGAGGGAACTGTTTGAAGGAGAGAAGAGTATCGTGCCAGAAGTGTCAGATTGGTTAGCGACAAATGGGACAGCCTGGCACTTCATTCCCCCACATTCTCCAAACTTCGGTGGATTATGGGAAGCAGGCGTAAAGTCTACGAAGAATCACCTCAAACGCACGATTGGCAACTCCACGCTGACGTTCGAAGAAATGTCAACCGTCCTGAGTCAAATCGAAGCGTGTCTGAACTCCAGACCCATATCGCAAATTAGCACTAACCTGGAAGATCCGATGCCATTAACTCCCGGCCATTTTCTGGTCGGTGAGCCTTTGATACTGCCTCCTGACAAAAGGTATGAGCAGTCGAAAATAAACACACTGAGAAGATGGCAGTTGTGTCAACGGATGGTACAGGACTTTTGGAGGCGTTGGTCCCAAGAGTACCTTATGCAACTTATGCATCGATACAGGTGGAAATTTAATACTCCAGAGCCAGGGTTGGGAGATATTGTACTGGTGAAGGAAGACGGTTTGCCGCCCGCAAAATGGCTTATGGGCAAAATTGTCGAAAAACACCCTGGCGTGGACAAAGTTACGCGTGTTGTTACCCTTAAATGTAAGGATTCGTTGTTTAAACGCCCTGTATCGAAACTTTGTATCTTACCCACCACAAAATAATTTACTACAAAAATTTGAAGTTGTTTAATGTTAGCATGTGTATCAATATTGTAATACCTACCTTTTGCTGTATACGTAAGGACATTTGTCCTTGGTGGGCGGTTATGTTTAAGCGATACTACGTAACTGAACTGCGTACGTAATATGTAAGTTTCGTTGTGTTCTTACGTTAGTTCCCACGAATTATACTAGATGGCGCCACTAGAAATATTAGCTCGCGCAAGCGTTTGTTGCACGACGGTCGACAGGCCTCGTGGGATATTTCGATTAAATTGAACTTGTACCAGGGCTGATAGTTTCATTACTACTACATCCTAAAGGAGCGCTACTTATACAGTACGCAAAATATACAAGGGGCAAGTGCCTTTATTAACTAAACAAATTACTAGCTAAAACTAACACGAAATAAACAGTTAGGCTGTCCATAGACCGTCAATCTAAATGCTCAGGCCCACTATCAGTTGGCAGCGTACCCAGCATGCTGGCGGCATTACCACGTGAATGCCAATGCTTATACGTTGAGCCAGATACACGCCAGCATTTTGGTCACGCGTCGCGTTTACCAGACGCTATGAAAGATTTTTGAAAATGAGGTGAGCTCCCGATCCCCAAGGGCCCAATGTCTCGACCCCAAACGCCTCAAATATGTAACCACTGCCGAGGTTAGCATATTTGCGATGCTTGTGCTGCTCTGCCGAATTGGCAGCTGCACCAGCCCTACCCTGTGTCTCGGGAAGATGTGACGGTGCCAAAGTATCGACTCAAGTCGCGTCCCATACAAGGGGCCGCCCCAACTTCCAGAGAACAAGTGTCATACCATCAGGCTTCTTTCCATCGTCACGCGCAAGACCGCTCGGATCGAGCACGACTCGGTTTACTTAGTTGTTATTTAGTTTCTTTTCATCATTTTTCATCATACTCTACAGGTGGACAAGCTCCACATCAAAAGGACAACCTAAAATAGCCTCTAGCACGTTCGTATAGAACTCACTAAACGTTAATTGATAGTATTTGTGTGGTTAAAAATGTCAAACCAATTTTTTCATTGCTCTACACGATAAGTAATCTTTGAAGAAATAAAATCACATAAATTAAAATACCTGGCCAAATGCAAGTCAGACTCGCGAATATTTCATTAAATTCTGGATTTTTAGCCCACGCCTGACTTCCACTTCGCCAGTGTTCATTGTTAAATTTTTTAATTTTTTTAAGGTGTCTACTTTACTCATGCCATGTTTTACGCCGTTGTATACTAGCGTTAAATACAAAAAAATTTACTTGTTGATTTAATTATTATTTCTCAGTTAATGATCGTGGTGTTCTATTTAGGAGACCGCAAGGCTTGACTGCGTGATACAAATAGGTGCATTCTTATGGAGATCCTGGTGCCTTTCGTCTGGCACAGAGGTTGACCATCGAGGGGGTTTTAGGGGTTTTAGTGGGTGCAATCTCACATAGCCCGGCTACACCCCAATGCAGCTGGGTATCTTTTGAAGATTTCCACCCCTTGAAGGCTTGAAAGCGTGAGATCGTGGGTTCAAATCCCGGGCCCGTACCAATGAGGTCTTTGGAGTTAATGTACAGATTTTCATATCACTGGCTTTTCGGTGAAGGAAAAGATCATGAGAAACCTGCGTATGTATGGAGAAGAAATTCAATGGCGTATGGGAATCCACCAACCGGCAGAAACTGGGCCAGCGTGGTGGTTATAGCCCAGTCGCCCTTGCCAGGGTAAGGCCTAAATCTAGCAGTGGACTACTCGAAAAGGCTGTTTATGTTTTGTTATTGTAGTGGTAGGACTCTTTAGCAGGGGTTCGCCTGGGGAAGTACCACACCTTTGCCAGTTATTCAACCGCCCAGCAGTAGTGTGCAAACACTACTGTGTTCCGGATTGAAGGGCAATGTTTCCAGCGAAAGTACAGGGCACACTGAGATTTGACATCTTATATCTCGGGTTGACGAGCGCAGTGCATTGCCATCCAGGGTTTTGAACTGTTGAAGTTCAAAATTCTGTGTGGCGTTGAGCTGTTATGAGCAAGCGTGAAGAGCCATCAGGCGAACGACTTCGCTCGTCTCGTCACTAAAATCAGTATCATAAAAAAAATACAAATATACCATTAACATTACATAAAATTTATTTTTATTTTTAAATAATATGAAAACTAACTGACTACTTATCTATTACGGTTCAAAACATACAGCCGTTAAAAAGTAGGACATATAGACTGCGTAGGCTTAGTAATAGGGTCCCGTTAACACCCTTTGGGAACAGCCCTTTGTAATGAAATTTTTAAGCAATCTTCTGATTAGCCCAGCGAGTGGGCAGTGGGCATCCTGTGAAGTTTGGTAGCGAGCGTATGAACATCAGTTTTTTATGGTGTTTTATATTATTTTCCCTACAAAAGCAAGAAAAATAGTAATAACCACTGAAGTGAGAATTTTTTCGTTTAGATTAGAAGGGCTGTCAAGGCATTTTTGTAAGAATTCCGTTGTAGCCAGTTGAACACATGCAAACGATACGTCAAAATATAACTACATAGGAAGGAATGCAGTAATTCGTCAAGATTAGTATTATTTCAAAAGGTTATGAACGCCATTTTGATAAAGTTTAAAATTGACCTTCTCGTGGTGCAATACGGTTCAGTTCCCCTTGAATTTTGTGCAATTATTTTGGTAAATGTTGCTAGTGCAAAAAAACTGCACGATTATTGTGCGGTTTATAATACTAGTAGAGAAATAAAGACCGTATCGTAAATTAACGTACGTCATTATTAAAACAGTTCTACCTTAAACTGCACAAAAATGGGTTGGTAAAAAATTTGAGTTAAAGAGTTTTTCAACAATTTTGTTTATTTTAATTAACAAAAGTTGTGTATTAACGCATGTGATTGTGTTATACTAGTGAATTATTATCCTTTAAATACTATTAAGGTAAGTTCGTAGGTTTGCATGAGTGTGGGCAAAAAATAGGAAGTAAAAAAAAATATTTTCGGTTTTGCCCCAAAACTCCGCACAAACTTAGCTAGATAAGTTTCCATGACCTTAATAGGTCATGCTTTGACCATGATATCGATTTAGGCTATGTTAAGAGCTCGTTTTATGTGACTTTAAATGGGTAGAAAAATAAATATTATTTGATAAGGTTAAATGCAATTTCCATGCGAAGCCATTGAAAATAAAAATATATTATAAAATTTAGAATGTGGTATCACAGCTAGTGATGGGACAGTTTTGTGTGCAGTTTTGATTTTATCGATAACCTGTTTATTGTATACCTTATAAAATATTTTTGGTAAAACTTGCCCTAGTCGTTTAAAAAAATTACATACTCTTATTTAACTTGCATCGTTGGTATGTCTGTCAGCTTCCCGATTCAAAATTTGTAATCCATTTTTCTAAGCACGTTTCAGTTGCACTAAGTAAATTAGATGTTTGTGAAATAATATGGTGGTACTTAACTGGTCTGATGATGGAGCCAGAAAGGTAGGCCATAGTAACCTCTCTACTACATACTTTTACTTATTACTCAGTCGTGTTTGGACTCGTTGAATTCATTTTGATAAGGACTATTAGACCAAAAAGACAAAAACAATATTTATTGTCTGTCTAATAATTCATAGATTTACTGACGACTTGCAGCGCCCCGTGGTTTCACCCGCTATCCTATAGGAACTGCTATTTTTTCAGGGTAAAAACTATGAGTCAATCCAGAATATAAGCTACCTCAATACCAAATTTTATTTTAATCCATTCACTTATTACAGAATTCAGTGAAAACAAACATATTAATACGCAGACTTTCTTAATTATAATAATAGTGTGATAATGTTGTTGTCTACATCTACATAATAAGACAAATAAATAATAACACAATAAAGTTTAATCTTCAAAAAATACTCCTAAAGTAGGTATTGTAGGAAATGTTGTAAGAAAAATAAAAAAATATCGATATCGATAAAATTATGGTAACCACTATTATTGTCAACGGCTTGTCAAGGGCTTATAATTAAAACACGGTGAAATCACATAATTATCAACAATTTAGACTTTTCCGGTGATAGGAAATTCCTCCTTTTAAAAAAATTAAAATCCATTCTAGCTCTACCACACGTAATTACAGCGCAAGACGGCATCTATACATATAATAAAAACGTAGAGATAAAAAAATCTGTAATTGCGAGATAACAAAAAAAAAAACACACAGGTCGTCTTAAAATAAGCAGCTGAACACGATAGGACAGTTTTTAGTATTTTTGTCTGTTTGTTTGTTTGTTTGTTTGTTTGTTTGTTTGTTTGTTTGTCCGCGCACATCTCCTAAACCACTGGACGGATTTAAATGCGGTTTTCACCAATATGCTTAGAAATTACCAGATTAAAACATAGGCTATCTTATATCATTTATTTTAATTCTTTATTTTTACATAAACGAAAATAAAAATCAATGATTTATTTCTTCGTTACCCGAAACGTAATATGAGGATCGTAACATAGCCTCAAGCAAGGAGATCCAAAGTAAAGAGAATGTTATTGACATAGCCATTAAAATTTTGAAACTGTCAACTGTCATTCGGTTAATCAGTTTAAATTTAAAGAAGGTTCCTTAACCTTCTTAGATGAATGAACGTGTAGATCAAGCATGTTATAGGCCTTACAACCTCTTTGGTGATTTATTCCAGTGCATGGAGTAGGAGTATGGCGTACTCGTACTCCTTGCGCCAACCTTCGTGAATTTCATTCCAATTTTCCACGACGTGTGGCGCTGGGGCGCGAAAAGAAAATAATAAAAGAACACCATTTTCAAATGGAATTGTCATTCGCTTTTTCTAAGATTTGTCTAAGATTTTTCTTAGATTTTTCTTTGCATTAAATTTATAATTTCTTTCGGACTCAGCTATTTTCTTCCATTGTCGGTAGCTTAACCCTCTCCTTCTATATAAATAGTACAAATCCACTATAATTGGTGACCACTGAATGGACCGTACACCACCGACAAAGGTCAGAATGCCGCTAGATCGTACTGATAGCACTGGGGCTGACACGAAGAATAAAGATGATGACAATGTATTCCGAATTGGCGTGCGAATTCCACCGTTTTGGCCCGAGAAGCCGGCGATTTGGTTCGCCCAGATCGAAGGCCAATTCGCGATTTCCAACATCACTGCAGATAGCACCAAGTTCTACTATGTGATTGGACAACTTGACCCGCAATACGCAGCTGAAGTCGAAGACATCATCGTCAACCCGCCTGTGACCGAGAAGTACGAAAAACTCAAGCTGGAGCTAATTCAACGTTTGTCCGCATCAAGAGAAAAAAAGGTACAGCAACTTTTAACACACGAGGAGCTAGGCGATCGTAAGCCTTCTCAATTCTTACGTCATCTACGACACCTAGCAGGCCCCGGAGTTTCAGAAGACTTTTTACGCATGATTTGGACCAGCCGCCTACCGAACAGCACGCAGACCATCATTGCTTCGCAGCAGATGACGTCATCATTCGATGTGCTGGCAGACCTAGCCGACCGCATACATGACGTTGTCCCTATAGCCCAGGTCGCATCTACATCCAGTACCACACCGGGAAGCTCCAAGCTCCATATTACATTCTCATGGTTTTATACTATGTTAGCATTTAAAACACAAAATATAAGTACCGCATCCTATTTTAATACAGTCCCGCGAATAGAAATATTCAAAAAAGGCCCTTTGTACATGAAAATAAACCTATACAACAAAATTCCGGATGCAATAAAGAATGAAATAAATAATAACATTTTTCCAGAACCAACTTTGTAAGTTTCTAACCCAAAAATGTTATTACGAGATAAAAGATTTTTTCGACGATAAATTTTAGAAAATTATAATTAGAAAATAAATATCGATATATAAATAGTTAAGAAAGTAGCGTCATAAGTTTTGTATCATCTCATATATAATTAAGTAACCTATCACACTAAGTAGGTATGTTTTTTTTTGTTTTGTAAAATTACTTCACCCTAGGTTAAGTTTGAATAGTATATATAATATTTATGTAATAGATTTAACTATATTTAAATTTATATTTTTATGTCTGTGGTCTGGTTTTGTGAACAGCCACTACATAATTCATTGCTGCACCCTTTATGCAGGGTATATAAACTTAGCTTTTAGAAGAATACAGTGTATATTTGCAATAAGAATAAGAATATAGAAATAATTTTATTTTACTGTGATATTTTAACAGATAAATAGAGTAGTTACATTTCATGGCTTTTTAATCAAGGTATACATACAAATGCACGCGAAATAAGAAATAACTATCCAAGAGCGTGTTAAGACAAGCATTATGTCAGGGTTCCGTGGCCAGCGAAACTGGCCGGAAATATACTTTTAATGGTTTAGACAAAAAGAAAATTTCAAAACATGCTCTGCACTGTGGTCACATTATCTTTTTGATTTGAAAACTGTTGACGGTGTTATTTATTACTTTTATGATTCTATCAATACTTCACACAGGGCGACTTAAAATAAGCAGCTGAACATGTTAAGGCAGTTTTTAGAATTTTTGTTTGTTTGTTCACGCGCATCTCCTACACCCCTGGAAGAAAATGCGGACGGATTTAAATGCGGTTTTCACGAATATGCTTAGCTATGACCAGATTGAAGTATAGGCTGTTATTTTGCCCAAGGCCGGATTAAGGGAAGAAAAAAGAATTGAAGGTTTATATGAAAATCTACGCGTACGAAGTCGCGGGCAAAAAAGCTAGTTGTGAATAAATCCGATGGAGCAGCATACGAATTCGAATTCAGTTAGCAACTGCGATGCGGAGTTTGACGCGTTGACGTGCATACTAATGTTCACTCGTATGCCTCGTAACAAATGTTCCATCTCTCTTCCGTTCTATACCCTTCTCTTTTCTGTGGTAATAACTGAAGTCATAAAATTGACATTATTCATCGCAGAAAAAAAAACCTCTAGGTCAAAGGAGGTTGCATCTTTCACTGGCAGCTGATGTTAACTAAGGCTTAGACCAGGGTAGATAATTTTTGAAACCAAAAAAAATAGTAGTAGGATGAAACCCATTAGAAAAAGAGGGGAATATGATAAAAATGAAAGGAAAAATTAATTACAGGCGATCTGAGTTCGGGAAGTGGGAGAGGGGGGGGGGGGGGGGGTTAAGGGTAAAAAATGGTTTATCTCGATTTCCGGTAAAACTACAAGTCCTATGAAAAAAAGTTAAATGGCAAAGTTGTAGGTAATAAAAAGATCTACAACTTTTATAAACACAATTTTTTTACATAACCTCAAAATTTATGTGAAAAATTCAAATAACCAAGTTTTGGTTTTTATTTTAATTTTTTTTCAAATTAATTTTTTTTCTACGAAATTTGGTGAAAACTTTCCTTTTTATGTCCCAAATACACTGTAATTTATTTGATTTAAAATATTTATTTTTTCACCTTATTTTGACTTAATATCAAAAAAGCACCCTAATTTTCAATCGAAAATTCTCGTGTCAAAATATTAGCTTTTTTTTAAAAAGTCGGTGTGCTTTTTGTTCGTTGAAATCTCTACTTTCTGATGGTTAAAAAAAAATATACATTACAATAGTAAATGTTCTCAGAAAATGCAAAAAATCTAATTAAAAAAATTTTTGAACCCGAACTCAGATCGCCTGTAATTTATTTTTCCTTTAATTTTTATCATATTCCCCTCCTTTTCTAATGGGTTTCATCCTACTACTATTATTTTTTTCACTTTTTACCATTTTTGAAGGCTTCTACCCTGGTCTAGCTACTTTTATCCCGGATATAACGCGGGTGAAACCACGGGCGCAGCTAGTATAATATATAAATAGTAAATAACTCACAAAGGTTTTTGTTGCGTACCTACCTTTCAATATAAATAATGTTGTAGATATTTAATGTAGCTGTTATTTACTCGAAGTAAATAAATTTAAACCATGTTTACTTTTATTTAGACTCACTCTGATGTGTAAATAAAGCAAACAAGGCGACAAAGCCTTTTAAATTTAACTTTCCAAAGAAAACATAAACATTTTAGCTTTTACGCACAAATACAGTAAACATAGAGCCTTGCCAATAATCGAGCTGGGTGTACCCCCCAAAAATGGCAGGCCCTGTTCGCACAATCACACAAGACTTGTTATTACAAGACACTGTACCAGTCACTTTTTTTTAAATAAATTATCTTTAATCGTGAGGAAACCGGTATGTCCAAGAACCTCACAGTTCAAAGACATGACATTCACCAACATGCACTGGGCCAGCATGATGGATTAGGGCCCATCTCTCTCTCTCTGAGAGAAGGCTTGTATCTCAGCAGTGGGCATGATAGGTTGATCATGATGCTAAACGAAAAAAAATCTCACTTCAGTGATGATGATGATGAAATTATATAATAGGCTAGAGTTTTACCGTCACCTCGCCCGATGTCAAGCGAATATAACACAGAGAATAGGTAAAAAAAAGTATTTCAATACACGCAACAACATATTTAAATCTTATAGGCCTGTGACAGGCTGATAATGTTGAATAATGAAATGTTATAAATATACTAGCCGCTGTCCGCGTCTGTCTGTCTGAATATCCGCTAACTCATCCTAAACCACACACCGGATTTTGATGCAGTTTTCACCATCAGTTAGATCACTTCTCACGGAAGGTTTATTTATGAAAGTAGAAAAAAAAATTGCAACCAAGTCGCCGAAAAATAAATTTACTAAACTTACGTTCACATTCGCATCTTTTTTTTTAATTACTCGTGCGAAGTCGGGGCGGGTCACTAGTAAGATATAAGTTGTAACCAATAATGTAGTAACAAGCAAAACAGCAGGGGCAATTTTTGCCTGTACAGAGATATAGGTAATTACAGTACCGTTTACCTTTTCAATACTTAGTTTGGAAAAGCTTTTCCTACCTACGTTATTGATTGTAGAGTTCCTGATATCGGACCCCAGTCTGGCGGTCACCCAGACAACATACACCCGAATATTATCGTGTTTTATGCGTCTGGCAACACAGCATAAATCTAATCTTCCCCGAAATAACACCACGCGTGTGTGGGTAGCCCGATTTGATTTCAATTGAGTTTACTGATGGATTTGTTAAAGTTATGTCAGTAGGACTACAGTCTATTTTTGTTGGGTGATTATTTACTGATATTAATTTCACTAATTAATATTTAATTAAGTAAATCAAAGATAAACAGGTGATATACTATTTTAGGGTACTATTTTTGAGTATTTTCTACTAAACTCGACATTCACGTAAGTACCTACTTACTTGTAATTTTCTGTATCTTTGAGATTACTTATTATTCTATCAAACAACGAAATTTTTGCCTACTTGGAGACAACTGTAGAGTAACACAAGATAAAGAATTGTGTCCTTTCTATTGTCTCTATTTCTAGTGTCTTTGTGAGTCTATATGAATTTACCTTTATTGGCATCATATTATTGCATCGTGTTCACTGCGTACTCTTACCAACTGAAAAAAAGGCTACTGAAAAAGACAAGTTGGTAGGTAAAACAAATAATGATCGAAGGTAAACAAGTATTTCCACGCTGAATGCTGGAAAAGGGAAATTAAACAATACCTACAAGTCAAACTCTATCATTACAAAATTTAAGTCATGAGAAGTCACCAAAAAATTTCAATCATTCCTAAACATGAAAGTTAAGTACATCGGTGATCATGCTCATTGCTATTTTGCCCATTGAAGTGAAATTTTATTGGTAAAAATTTTGCCGGACAGACAGCCGCGGGGCTCCAGTCGCGGCTGATAAACCCTAGCACCAGTAGCTCGCTCCAGTGCCTGTATATCCTGCCAATTTAGCGGCGCCCGCGGCAAACTAATATTGAAGCAAGGGCTCTCTCGCTGTATTTTGATTTTACCCTTTAGTGGAAGTTACAGGGATTTACTAGCGCTGTCACTTCCACGCTACATCGTGACCTGGAAAATAAACCAGGAGTCATTGATATACAAACACAAGTTTGGGAGAGTATATTTCTTAGTTCACCTATATAGACATATACATAATTTACTAGTGGTAAAAAAAAAACACAATATAGAATAAAAAGTAAATCTATAAATCAAAAATAAAATTATACCTAACAAGAGCAAAACTTCCAAATAACTAATTTAAATCCCAAGTCGCTATAAAACAAATAGGTGCGGTGCGCCCAATGGCTCCATCC
The DNA here is from genome assembly GCA_949125355.1 of Agriopis leucophaearia. Classification (NCBI taxonomy): domain Eukaryota; kingdom Metazoa; phylum Arthropoda; class Insecta; order Lepidoptera; family Geometridae; genus Agriopis; species Agriopis leucophaearia. Next base: position 14,810,906 of record OX421271.1, on the reverse strand, counting down.
GCATTATATACCTCTTTGAAGCAACCTCCTTTGTTTAAATGCCAATTTCTTATTTTTTTCTATAATTTAATATGTCAATGTCATGGTCAATGTATAGACTTCAGTTCTTGTTTTTTGTAGGGAAAATATGAAAAAAATACCAAAAAAGTCTTTTGATCAAATCTCTAGTACCAAACTTCACAGGATCACACGCTGGGTTAATTTGAAGATTACCTGAAAATTTCATCAAAATCGGCCAAGCCGTTTCGGAGTCTATATAGGGAACATATAAACATGTCACATACATAGCTATCGCATTTTATATCACACTAATATTATAAATGCGACAGTAACTCTGTCTGTCTGTCTGTTTGCTACATAATCATGGCTAAACGGCTTAACCGATCTCGATAACATTTTGCGAGGTATTAGTATGTATCATGAGGACGGACATATGCTATTTTTTCTGAAGATATAGCGGACGAAGTCTCGGCTATAGCTAGTAATATAACCACAGAAAAGAAAAGGGTATGAAAAAATTCTCACTTCAGTGATATAGACAGATAGATGTAATGTAATATGTATGTATAGAATGTCTAGTTTAACAGAGACGAGATATATACGAACACAAAATATCCTCCAAGTTATTTGGCTGCACGATTGGCAGCCAAAGAAGCATGAAACAGATTATTTATTGGTGCAGGTGGGACTTCATTTTTGCGAAATTAAATTTTAAATAATTATATTAAATGAGTACAAACAAAAAGAGTGCTGTCAGGATTGCCAGTAGACGCACCTGCAATTCACAAAAACTTTCAGGAGGATATCGCTTCCCAATATTAACCGACAATCCCTGCGAGCTCCAGTTGAGTGCGTATAATCAAGGATGATTTTAACTAGAGTCGTTCTTGGTATAATATAGGTTGCCAAACATAGAGATACAATCCCATATAGATATCACAATCACAACCTTCGACCAAAATAAAATGAATGGACGGGCCCAGTAGAAGCGCATTTTTGAAGATTACAAAATGAGCGCCAGCGCTCAGTTCCTTTCAGTCGGTCTCTAGCCGTAGGAAGTGAAACACGAGTCTATTGTTACGCGATAACGAAACATCTGACAAAATTATGAATTCGTATGCTTTCATCATCATCAGCCAGAAGACGGCCACTGCTGAACATAGGCCTCCCCCTTTAACCTCCATACTGAACGACATCCTGCCATCTGCATCCACTGGATGCCCGCAACTCTCACAATGTCTTTGGTCCATCTAGTGGGAGGCCTACCTACGCTGCGTCTTCCGGTTCGCGGTCTCCACTCAAGAACCTTTCTTCCCCATCGGTTAACAGTTCTTCGAGCGATGTGGCCTACCCATTGCCACTTCAACTTGCAGATTTTAATAGCTATGTCGGTGACTCTGGTACTTTGGCGAATATCTACGTTTCGGATTTTATCGCGCAAAGAAACTCCGAGCATAGCTCTCTCCATTGCCCGTTGTGTGACTCTGAGTTTTTCCAAAAGGCCAATAGTTAAGGACCACGTCTCAGTACCATATGTCATCACTGGCAACACACACTGATCAAATACCTTTGTCTTCAGGCACTGTGATATCTTGCACGAGAAGATGTCACGCAATTTCCCGAACGCTGCCCATACGAGTTGGATTCTTCGGGCGACCTCTTTGTCTAAGTTGGACTTACCTAACTGAACAATCTGTCCAAGATAGGTGTAATGGTCAACAACTTTGAGAGTATCATTCCCAATGATTACCGGTACGGGTACAATATGGACATTGGACATAACTTTTGTCTTGTCCATGTTCATTTTAAGACCCACCTGTTGGGAAAGGCTACTGAGGTCGCTGAGCATTGTATTAAGGTCCTCCAGCAACTCTGCCATGATGACTATATCGTCGGCAAAACGAAGGTGAGTGATGTATTCGCCATTGATGTTGATGCCGAATCCGTTCCAGTCCAAGAGCTTGAAGGTCCTCCAATGCGTTAGTGAACAGTTTCGGAGAGATAACATCTCCCTGTCTCACGCCTTTATGCGTGGATTGGTTCCGTGCTCTCGTCCTGTAATCGGATCGACATGGTGGCGTTTCTATACAAACACTTCAGCACTTCGCTATACCTATAGTCGATATGACAACGCTGGAGGGACTGCAACACTGCCCAGGTCTCGATTGAATCGAAGGCTTTTTCATAGTCCACAAACGCTAGACATAATGGCCGATTATACTCCTCAGTCTTCTGTATAATCTGGCGGAGCGTGTGTATGTGGTCTATGGTGCTCCAGCCTTTACGGAAACCGGCTTGTTCGGGAGGCTGGAAGTCATCACACCTGCTTTCGAGACGGTTCGTAATGACTCTGGAGAACAACTTGTACACATGGCTCAGGAGTGAGATGGGCCTATAATTCTTCAACGAGGTGTTATCACTTTTTTGAAGAAGAGCACCACCACACTCCTATTCCATGCTTCAGGCGTAGTACCTTTGAGTATGACGGAATTAAATAACTTCTGGAGGACCAAAAGTACCGGTTTTCCACCCGCTCTCAGAAGTTCTGTCGTGATTCCGTCATCACCCGGCGCCTTGTTGTTCTTAAGCTGTTTCAGAGCCATTCTAATCTCGTACAAGCTGATGTCTGGGGTGTCCTCAGTGTAGTGTCGGGTCAGTTTAGCTCTCTTGTCCTGAGCTGCGCTGACAATAGGCTGTCGTGTTGATGTGTACAACTGTCCGTAAAACCTCTCGAGCTCTCTCAGAATCTCCGGCTTTGATGAAATGATAGTGCCATCGTCGATCTTCAGCTTCGTCATTTGGCTTTTCCCAATAGACGAATTCTTCGCGAACACTTTTGAGCCCTGGTTCCGCTCAATTGCGTCCCTAATACATCTTGTATTATAGGAACGCAGATCATGTCGCACCGATTTCGAGATTCGTCTATTAAGCTGTCTGTTCGTCGTATGCTTTACTGAAGTGTAAATACACAAATAAAACCGATATATATTTTTTGTAACAAATATACTGTACATTTTTAAAATTAGGTTCAACACCTATATGTCCGACGGTTTTGACTCGTTTTTACTGATCAAGTTCAATGGTTAGGGCCCGTCCATTCATTTTATTTTGGTCGAAGATCACAACAACAAATCAAAACACAATATAGAGTCACAATCTCTAAGAGAAAACAGTGAAAAAACTTCCGAGCGTCGTTGTACATACCTAGACATCAATTGTATAGTCCGAAATGCAATATTCACTTCACTTTAGACATTATGTTGCTTGCAGTGTTCAATCTCCCTTGTCCGCTAGGGCATCGTAGCACTGGCATCGCGTGGCGTTGTAGTCGGATCGCGGTTGCATTACAACTAACCAAAAAGTCGGCGCAATGTGTAGCGTGCGCCGACTTTTGGTTCGGACATTTTTGACACAATTGTGAGTCTATTGTTATTGTATCTCTATGCCGCCAAATCAAAAGGAAGCCAATTTCATGTGTTTGAAAAAATAATCATTTCACTAAACACTTAAGTCAAGTTCACCAAAATTTAACATGAAGATTATTTACTTAACTGACATTCAATTTATTTAAGAGCAGTCCAACACACCTTGTTAAATTTCAGTGAACCTCGCTCTAAAATGCCTAGCATATATAGGGTGGTCTGCCCCAGACGCCATAAGCAGACAGTTGAAGAGCGCACCCACTTCACCGTTAGGTACTTGTACGTGTAAAAAGAAAATAGCACAGTTACCAGTTGCCAGATCTAAACATAGAACCCGTTTTACTGGGTATGTTAAATACCACCAGCAGCCCGTAGCATCAACTCTTTTGTAGACACAACCTCGGCACTTCTGTTTGTGCATCTTTGCCCGACTCTACGAGGGTTGGCCGTCAGCCAGACCACGGCGCGACGCCTGCCACTTTGCCCCTAATTGCATCCTGGTTGCGCCTTCGTTAATTTATAAGCAACTGAATTTGCCAAATCATAAGCATCAGTTTGCCAAGTCAAGCTTCCAATTTTGAGTCAAAACAAACATGCAATCAAGAAAGCACAATCATCGCATGTTTACATAGATATCTAATACGGTAAGTCGTCTAATCGAAATCCGTATAAAAATTATTATGGCATAATTTTGGTATATCTAATTCGGTCTGTCATAATATTAAGATCTATGCCTGTAGTTTGCATTGTGATATTCTTCTGCTCTGTTTCTTATATGGTCAGTACATAACATAACATACCACAGTAAATAATTCCACGACACGAATAATTATAGAACACATAATAATTATCAATTTCGCTCGCAAAATCGTTTAAATAAGTAGGTAGCGACTCTTGCTACTACACAATAATTCAGGACGTGCGAGCGCTAACTTCCTACAGTTATATTATTCTTTATTGCAAATGTACACTTTCTTCTAAAAGCTAAGTTTTAGAGTATATTGTGTAATATACTCTGCATAAAGGATGCAGCATTGTTTTATGTAATGGCTGGTCACAAAACCAGACCACAGACAAATATAAACATTTATCATTGAAATTAAAATGAAATGAAATGAAAATGAAATGAAAATGAAATGAAAATGAAATGAAAATGAAATGAAAATGAAATGAAAATGAAATGAAAATGAAATGAAAATGAAATGAAAATGAAATGAAAATGAAATGAAAATGAAATGAAAATGAAATGAAAATGAAATGAAAATGAAATGAAAATGAAATGAAAATGAAATGAAAATGAAATGAAAATGAAATGAAAATGAAATGAAAATGAAATGAAAATGAAATGAAAATGAAATGAAAATGAAATGAAAATGAAATGAAAATGAAATGAAAATGAAATGAAAATGAAATGAAAATGAAATGAAAATGAAATGAAAATGAAATGAAAATGAAATGAAAATGAAATGAAAATGAAATGAAAATGAAATGAAAATGAAATGAAAATGAAATGAAAATGAAATGAAAATGAAATGAAAATGAAATGAAAATGAAATGAAAATGGAATGAAAATTAAATGAAAATATAATAGGTCGGGGAAAAAGTCTTTTCGTATTTTGTATGTATAAAGTTGTAGTAAAAATCTTATGGGTTGTACTGTTTGTATCTGGCTGGTTTTGATACCATTAAAAATATGACATTTTAAAAAAGGAATATAAAAAGTAAAAAGCAATTTCCCGCCATTTTTCAATTGTTTTTTTGTTCGATAAAATGAGTGAATCTAACGAAGAAATTCGATATATTGTGAAATTTTATTACAAAAAACTGAAAAATGCGACACAAGCCGCGAATAAAATTTGTGACGTTTATGGACCTAATGCAGTGTCATCAAGAGTAGCACAATGTGGTTCAAGCGTTTTCAGTCCGGGAATTTTGATGTCAAAGATGCAGCTCGCTCTGGTCGCCCTGTTACGGATAAAGTCGATGCCATTTCTGAAAAAGTGGACCAAGATCGGCATATTAGTAGTTACGACGTAGCTGAAGACCTGGGGATTGACCACAAAACAGTTTTGACCCATTTGAAAATAACTGGGTATACAAAAAAACTCGATATTTGGGTGCCACACCAGCTCACTGAAAGAAACCAAATGAATCGTGTACTCATTTGCGATTCTCTATTGAAACGTAAAGAAACCGAACCGTTTTTGAAAAGATTGATCACTGGTGATGCAAAATGGATCACCTACGACAAGAATGTGCGCAAACGATCATGGTCAAACGGCAGTGAAGCACCACAGACTGTAGCGAAACCCAGATTAACACGTAATAAGGTGATGCTGTGTGTATGATGGGATTGGAAGGGCATCGTTCATTATGAGCATTTACCGCCGGGCAAAACCATCGATTCGGATCTCTACTGCCAACAGCAGATGAGACTCAAACAAGAAATTGAGAAAAAACGGCCGGAATTGATCAACATAAAGAGTGTGGTCTTTCATCATGATAACGCCAGACCGCACACATCTTTGGCCACTCAGCAAAAATTTAGAGAGCTTGGTTAGGAAGTGTTAATGCATCCACCACATAGCCCTGACCTTGCACACTCAGATTTCCACCTGTTTCGATCTCTTCAGAATTCTTTGGGTAGTGTTAGATTAACATCAAGAGAGGACTGTCAAAACTACTTGTTGCATTTTATTGATCAGAATTCCCAAAATTTCTACAGCAACGGGGTCATGTCACTACCTAAAAGATGGCAACAAGTTATCGAACAAAATGGTACATATATATTATAATTAAATGTAATTAAACTTGAAAAAAATATGTCTTGAATTTGTTTATAAAATACGAAGAAACTTTTTCCCCGACCTTATATTTGGTGTCTACAAACGTTTTCGGTGATAATTTTACAAAAGTTTGTTTTTACAAAAATAATACTCCATGATGAAGACTTTGTTACCCAAGCTAGGAATTAACCTGTGTTATGGCGTAACAATACCCTCCGCCGGACAATATACAAATACAATCATGATTTAATAACATGATGTTATTAGACAAAAAACTAATTATATAATACTAGAATATGAGATTACTAAATGTGAGGAGAAATAAAGAAAGATTAAATTTATTACATATATCTACTTTTTAAACTTAACTTAGGATGAAGTTATTAACCTACAAGTTGCCTCTCTGTCTATCGCGTAACTCTTGTCGCGTTATCTCTATCTATCGCGCGGCAGCGGGCACGGTAAGTTCGACAAGACGACTACTTGTAGCTTCATACCTAATGTGTGGAGTGCGCCAGGCCTGCCTAAGTCTAGTTTCAGGTGCATCTTCCAAATTCATGCACTAACTTATAGAAAATCAATATCTAATTGGCTTCGGTTCTGCTAGCGTCACCGGACACATCAATACGTTCTACAGTTGCCATTAGCTTTACTCTGAGTGAACTTGTACTTTAGATTTAACTTAGTTTAACTTGCTTCCCAACAGATTTCAGTAATGGTGTCTTGTCTAAGTTAAGCTCATATTCTACAGCACGCTATTCCGATGTAAGTAGATAGGTATTTAGAGCAGTAAAGGAACGACGTGGTGCGAAATTTTTGAACCTACGGTTTTAAATTATATAATTAAAATAGAGTTAATTAAGTAGTCCTAAATGATAATTAATTTCAGGTAGAGTGCCCAAAATGCTGGCCGCGTTGCCTCGCTGGATGGCGAGGCTAACTTTCTGACCCAAATATAGGCCAGCATTTTGGTCACGCAAAGAATCTTTCAGTCTCCCCGACAAATCCTTGAAAATTTCGAAAGCACTTGGCCCCCACGGTCACAGTGTTTCTACCCCAAACGGCACAAATAAGTAACCTCTGTCAAGGCTGGAATATTTGCGCCGCTTGAGGCATTCAGCCGCGATAGCCGCGCCACCTGCCTGCTTTGAAGTCTCTGGAAGGTGAGACGGTGCTAGTGTATCAACACATGTAGCGTCCCACACTAAAGGCCGTCCCATCTTCCAGGGAATGAGATTCATTCCGTCGGGTCTCTTACCGTCGTCGCGAAGTAGGCCATTCGGTTCCAGAACGGCTGCAACACCGGCGCTTCCAAAAGCCCGACGGATGACATCATTCAAGTTGCTGTGGCGCGCTATCCGACCGGCACTCCTATTGCAAGATAAACCGTGGTGACCGAGGCTATCAACTTTGTCACCGCATGCACATCGGTGAGGAACGACACAAGGTGCACCGATGCGCAACGAAATGGCTACCCGGAAAGTGTTATTATCGAGTAAATTTCCCAAATTATACGAAGGAAGTACCTGCAGCCAAAGACCCGATTCCCAGCGACAAACAGCTAGGAGACGTGCTCGCTCTGAAGGAGGGCTGGACGTTTGAAGTAAAGAATTCCGTTCCAACTCACAGAGCGGCATATCCCACTGCTTTTGGGAGGACGGGTTCCTGGGCAGGGTTGTATTTGGGCAGGCTATTTTCCAAGCATTCATAGCCTCAGTCAAAAAGGAAATTTCCACAGTTCCTAAACTGGATGATAGAATCAAATCTACTAATTTTTCCGTACTTTTGACTGAGGACAAGAATGCGGGTAATGATACAATCGAAATTTTTCTCTTTTTCTTTTTTTTTTCTTCATAGATTCATTTAGATCAGTGAATCACTGATACAACATTCGCCGGACCGATCAGCCCGGTCGATTCTTGGATTGGTCGCATTTTGTATTTGAGTTAGATAGGTAGAAAAACTTTATTTTTCACACTAGAAATGACATACAAAGAACAAAAATGATCTAAACCTAGTGTTCCAGCTGGTGGCCTACGTCTTTTGGTAGGACTCTCCAAGCGAATTTATACCAACTTACTCATAATATGAGTAGGTTCATTACATACCTTAGCTTCTAAGCCACTTCTTTGCCAAGTTTCCACATAATCACGTCAGGAGTTTAGCAAAGAGATAGCAAACAAAGTATCTACAAGTAACTTTTGGCTGTTTCATACAAATATACCTACATTTCATACTCACCTACATTAAGCTACGTACAGACGTTCGCAACACAATGTAACGCAACACGAACGTCGTATCACTACGTACGCGCTACGACTACGAACGGTATGAATTTTGAATGAATTCCAATTGTATAATGTTACGACTTACCCTTAAGTGATTCAGATAACTTATTGTTTCCATACAGTACAAGATGGTAAACATATACAATTATTACTTAGTTATATAATATGGACCCTGGACAGCACATTAAAGAGTAAGGAAAACGGTTATATAAAATGATTAAAAAAAAAATTCAATGTTATTTGAAACTCTACTGACTTTAAAGTTAAGTATATTTTTTAATCCCGAGCTAGCTCCGCGCCAAATTTCATGCAATTTATTTCAGCTGTTACTGAGTTAAGTGCGGAAGAACATTCACACTTATACGCAAACTTTCGCCGTTTTTAATTATTAGTGTGAGACTTTCTTGTTGTACATTGAACAATTTCAAGCTATCAAGCTTAAAAAAGCGACAAAGCAATAAATACCTCAGCGGCAAGGTAAAAAAGTGCTGGCGGGTATAGATGTGACTTGATAAAAGATCGTGTAAAAGCATTAACCTTAGCAAATAACACTCTTGTTTATTAGAAAATTCATCACAAAGGCTTGCAAAATGGATGGAAACGCAACGTATCATATCATAAAAGAAAGTGTGTTTGTTACTCTTTTACGCAACAACTGTGCAATGGATCATCGTGATATTTTCCATAGAGATAGGGTCGAAGAGTTACTTAGAATTTACTTTTAAAACCGTAAAAATATACAGTTTCTCAGGAAATATCCACGGACATCACCCTATGGGATGAAGCTAGTACGAAATTTCGCATTGCGTTACATTGCAAGTAGCGTTGTTAAATGTCTGCACGCAGCTTAATGTACAAATACATATTGTTCATACAATATTCGTAGGTATAGGTATGTAGGTAAAACGTTGTTTGTAACTTGTTTGCAGCATAGTGTGATGCTGTAAGTAATCAACGGAACAATTGCAACGTGGACTGACGTTACACTGTCCAAACTTTATGTTCTAAAGAGTAGTTGAAGTCAGAAACTATATATTTTAAACTACATAAAGGGTTTCAAGTCAGCGCTCAAAAAAGATCGAAGGAAAGGTATAACCGCGGCGTGGTAACCTTTTAGCAATAGACCACAATTATTCTTGTCAGTTGTTTTTTTGTTGCCGCTAGTCTGTGGAATGCCTGCCTGCGTGGGTGTTCCCCGATAGTTACAAACGTTGTCTGTCTATCTATTACGGTTCGAAAGATACAGTCGTGAAATACATACCTTAATACATATCCAGTTAAATTTTTCACAGAACACGTTGTAACACAATGTTACAACAGATTAATGAAGAAATAATTAAAAGTCAAAAAGTTTAAACTAAGGGGGGGTCCTCAGACAACAAACGTTTTTTAACCTATTTTTGTATATGCTCTACTGTTAAAACTGTAATACGTAGGTACAAGCGTCAAACTTGGCATGATTTTATTACACACTTTAAAGTATAACAACAAATAATAAATAATGGCCAAGTGCGAGTCGGTAACAAATTCCTGTTCATTACCAAGTCAAGCAACGTACTCGATTACATGGACGACCTTATTGTCTTTAACTGAATCGAAATTGCACATTTTACTAGTTTTGAAGTCGGTTTTTTAAATTGATAATTATTATACATTGTGATGGTGAGGAACCCTCAGTGCGTGAGCCCGACTCGTATTTGGCTTGTTTATTTATTGAAGTCGGTTGAATAGGTTGTCTGTAAACGTTTCCTACTCTACACATTGCACCGATCGTTGATGTTTCACGGACAATTTACGTGTGTCCATTGCAACGTTCTATACAATATTGTGACGTCAGATGTATGCTTTATGGCAGGACGTGAAGAGTGCACTGTATGATGGATAAGTATTACAGTGTATTGTGTCCTATTGATTGAGTGCAATAAATATTTATAGTTTTTTGTTAATATTAACAATGTTGTTGCCGTTATTGTGTTGTTGTCGTAGGTCATCATCATTGTCATCAGCCAGAAGACGTCCACTGCTGAACATAGGCCTCCCTGTTTATCCTCCACACTGAGCGACACCCTGCCATCTGCATTCACTGGATACCCGTGACGCTCACGATTTCGTCTGTCCGTGGAAGGCCTACCTACGCTGCGTCTTCCGGTTCGCGGTCTCCACTCAAGGACCTTTCTTCCCCATCGGTTATCGATTCTTCAAAAGATGTGGCCTGCCCTTGCCCACTTCAACGTGCAAATTTTAATAGCTATGTCGGTGACTCTGGTTCTTTGGCGAATATCCACGTTTCGGATTTAATCGCGTAAAGAAACTCCGAGCATAGCTCTCTCTATTGTCCGTTGTGTGACTCTCAGTTTTTCCAAAAGGTTGAAAGTTAAGGACCACGTCCGAGTACCATACGTTTTCGTAGGTACTCACATTATACCTAATATAGACCAGCTCTACACCACCATGTTTCGATGAAAGCGTACGAAGTCACGGGCAACAGCCAGTAATAAATAATTATCAGTAAAAAAACCGATTCACAAAATCAGTAAATACGCAATTTCGGTTTCAAAATAACTAGAAAATTCGGTTACTTGAGTGACAATACATCAACCAGTAACCGAATTTTGCAGTTATTTTGTTTTAAAAGCCAAACTACTAAAGCGATTTTCATGAAAATTCTATGGTCCAAATCTGAAAGTATATTTCACACACATTAAACTTATAACGAACCTTTGTTTGCGTCGGAGATTTAAAAAAATGGTACACAATAGTGATCATCTTGTGATTTGGTTTCAAGTTACATAAGATTTATTTTGCCCAATCAAAGTATTTAATTGTGACTCTACATTAAAGTCGAAGGTAAAAGAGTAACTCTAACTTGCTTGGCTATTTTTGATAGTAAAGTAGGTAAATAATACTTTACTTTCGAAAATATCCGAGTTACCCGAAAGATACGCTCACATCGGGAAAACATCGGCCATTTCTAACCCTATCTCAATAAATACGCGCTTCAACAAAATATAAGTGTCAAAAGCAACATAACGTAAGAGATACGACAACTTCACAACACACAGCATCCGAATGGCCTTCTTAAAGCGCTATGGTACCCGAAAAAATCTGTCTTTGATTTACAGTCGTACTCTCTTTTGAGAACGCCATAAAATAGTCCCCTGTCAAACCCAACTTGCGAGAAATCGGCTCGTAATGCTTAGCAAATATTTTGGAAAATGTCTGTATGAGATTTATGAAAGTTATGTGACGTATTGGAGTGGATCTGATTGTCATTCAAAGCTCTCATCGGGAATGGAAATGCTTTCACCGTTTTAATAAAAACCGATCTTAGTAAGTACGAACCACAGAAAAGTTTTTTTTTTTGTTTAAATTAGAACAGCTATCAAGGCATTTTTGTAAGGAATTTGTTGTAGCCACTTGCACCCATATAAACTCTTAGCAACTGTGACGCGGAGTTCGACGCGTTGACATAAATAAGAATGTTCAATCACATATCTGTCACAATACCTGGCGACACAGTTTCCTTCTCATTTCCGTTCTATTTACTTCTCTTTTCCGTGGGTACGAACCATTTTTTTTTAATTAATTTTTTGTGCAGTTTTATGAGCTCCAAATCCAGTGCACTTTTTCAACATACAAAATATTTTTGCCAACTATAACTTTATTTTTACTAATACTTACGAAACATTTGTAACTGCACAAAGAAGAATGCATCCGTTTATTTCAACAATAACTACATATATTTAAACAATAAATGTTTCCTGCAACTTAAGTTATCTATGCTATCTATTCTCATCTTAAAAAAGACAAATAGGTCGAGATATTGTATATTACTTACTAAGTAAATCATAAGCAATCCAAAAGTAGGTTCTACTCGTGATAAATATTGAATTGAATTTCTTTAACCGACTGCCTAGAACGATAATATAAGTATCTATATTTATGTATGTTTCTATACACTCGGACCCGGGTATGTCCTAAAACTGCGACCAGAACCACAGGAGGATGGGCAGCAGCGTTCCATTAGTACATGGTGAACGTACTACGATCCCCAAGCGTGGGGGTTATCGCTACACCCCTCTCTAAGCCATCTTAGAGAGGAGTGTAGTCATAACCTCCAGGGAGACCTTTGTTAAGCAGAGGAAGTTCAATGGCTGATCATGTTATGTTTCTATACTACCTCATGAAGCATATATAGCTTAAAAAACTTAAAGTACAAGGTTTCGTTAGATTTTTCTTTGTCCGAAATACGACATCGGATTCATTTCGCCACTGAATTGTGTAGAAATCACTAAAAAAAAAAAAAATGTAGGTTGGTGTGTATACTTATAGACCTCTTAAATTCCATTCTACAAATTTAGTTTTCATTTTACTAATGTAAATATCAGGATAAATAAATGATTGATTTACTCATTTATAAAATGCAATGGCTGCTAATTCGGTAGAGCGTTTCTGTTACAGTAGGTACTTGGGCAGTACGCAGTTAGTAGTCCCAGCGGGTATAACTACCGATGCTTGCGATCACCGTTATATTGTAGTCAGGCAATTGTCGCGTGTACATAGATGTGGCCTGAGATAAACCTGTGGTTACGATGCAAGTCACAAGCGATCAATCAATTTACTGATTTATTTTTGTTCAGTCAGTAGTTATATGTACAGGGTTATGAGCTTGGTATTGCTCCATATACATATGGTACTGCCCCGGTGGCTCAGTTAGTAGTGAACCTACGTTCTGCGCTTGGGGGCGTGGGTTCGATTCCCACCTATGACAAACATTCATGTGATGAATATTTGTGTTTGTTTTATGTCTGGATGTTAAAAATATATACTTAAGTATGTATTAAAAAATATATATGTAATGGCCGCCAACTTGCCTGATGTTAAGCGATGATGCGGCCTACGATGGATCACGCTTGCCTAGAAGTAACCGATTCACTTTTGACTTGAAAACACCCAAATTGTTACTAGCGGGGAACACCCATTCAGGCAGCGCATTCCACATACTAGCAGTTCGCACAATAAAAGTGGAATCAAAGCGCTTCGTACGGGTTTTCTGAATGTCAACCATAAAGCAGTGTCAATTTTTCGTGCCCCCTCTGGCAGTCCGATAGAAAAAAGGGCAGGAGGGAATTAAATTATGCAGATCTATATCTAGATGCACACTCTTCAAAATGTATCCGATAAAAAACCGATAGACTAGCAACTTTGCGTCGATGCTCAAGACTAAGAAGCTTAGTCTGAACTAGGGTTTCGTTGCTGATGAGCCTCTTGGCACGCTTCTCAATTGACTCCAATGCCCCGAGCTGGCACTTAGCTGATCCATCCCAAAGGTGAGAGCAGTACTCCATGCACGACCGAACATGTGCTTGGTATGGTGTAAGCAACTGTTTCGATGTGAAGTACTGTCGCACCTTCCATAGGATACCAAGTTTTTTGGCAGTTAATTGAGCCTTGTTTTCAATATAGGAGCCAAAGTTGAGGGTAGGAGACAGAGAAACACCCAAAAGCTCAAGCTGGTCAGATAACGGAATGGACACATCCCGGAAAGTAGGAGCTAGTTAGAATGGCGTCCTTTTTGCGGAGAAAAGACAAGCCTGGGTCTAGGCGGCATTGAATTTGACCAGGTTGGCATCGCCCCAATCGGAGACTACCTTAAGTGACAAGTTCATGCGCTCAACCATGGCGTCTCTGAGAGACTGTATTTCTGGTCCACTGGTTCGTGCATTGGATGTATAGCTCTCTACTACTGTGCTGTTGTCTGTGTATCCAAAGATACCGGGCTTTAACAGATCGTTAAAATGCAGCAGGAAGAGCGTAGCAGAGAGCACCGACCCCTGGGGGACAACGGCATTAATTGCCATTCGATCGGACGAGCAGCCATCAATGATAATTCGAATCAATATATCCCTCAGGAAGTCCGATATCCACGCAACACGCAATCGTCATGCCAAACCCTGTCGAAAGCCTTCGAGATGTCGAGGGAAACGGCTAGCGCCTCCCCGTATTTGCACTTGACCAGTCCATACCTGTAACACCAGGGGCATCACAGATACGTTCCCGATCTTTAAAGGTTGTATTAACTATTCTGACGCCTTTTAATCGCACTAGCTATTTCGTCACTATCTATAAAAGATCACATTCAATAGTACGTCACTTTGTCACTTCCTTTACTCGTTTCTTGCTGTATCTCAGCTTTTTCTGAACTCTTCCGATGCGTTTGTACAATCAAAAATATTATTCAATATTACAAAATCTGAAAAACCTCACCTAGTCTAAATGAAATATTTCATCATAATGACCATATTGTTCAACTACATTATCATCGGGAATTTCCCGTCACTTACGTTACTTGGTGACGTAACATATAGGAAGATGCGGCATTGTACGCAGCGATACGTCAAGTTTGACGTTTATCCAATATAGTACGTGCTCTCGGTAGATCTAATCGGTGTCTGTCTGCTCGTTGTTTATTTATTCTAGTTCTATGCCAATGTAAATGGATTTCATTCGAGATTACTGAATGGTGTGTAGTAGAGAAATTTATTGCCATCATATTTTATTGAGAGCTGAGATATTGTCATATTGACATGATTATTTTTGTGATTAAAACAAAATGATCAGCTGAATAGGCTAGATGACTGTTTTTTTTATCATCCTATTAAAAGGTAGCCCATAAATATAGCTGTTTAATGAAGACAAAATGAAAATCTGATCAAAAATAAGCAACTTATGAGCATTTTAATATCATGGTAGACAGAGAGCGCGAAACAGCAAATTATAACGTCACTCTCTGTACGCCATATCTACACTATATACACTAATATTATAAAGAGGAAAGATTTGTACCTATTTTTGTATGTTTGTAATGAATAGGCTCCGAAACTACTGAACCGATTTGAAAAATTCTTTCACTGTTGGGAAGCTACACTATCCCCGGGTGACATAGGCTATATTATATTTTGTAGCGGGGCCGAAGGCCGAGCTTACACTCGTGCGAAGCCGGGGTGGGCGGCTAGTAAATTATATTCTGAAAAGTATGACGCACAGAAGCGTGACGTCATTTTTTATTTTGTGGAAAGGGGACAGAGTTTTCTCTACCAAAAACTTTAAACGCTTATATATCAGAACATTAATAACCGATTTAAATTACTTTTTCAATAAACATATTATATTTACTTAAATTCTTCATCAAAGCTATTGCTTTCAACGATATAAATATCAGTTATTTACCCTATTGTATTTTATTTTCTTTGAAATTCACATTCACCAGTGTATCATAGATGTAGAAAGATTTGCTTACATGCTGTCTTTGAAGTAAATTTGCAATACTAAAGAAATCTATTAGTTCAGTTAAATATTCAAACCATACAATACACCCAACAAATACTAAGCCACTTGAGAATCATATAAGATCTGGAAGAGGGTTTTGCATAAACACACGTACTGGAAACCAATTTGCAACAGTGAAAATGTTAGATTAATATTATGAGAGTTAGAAAGGAAAAGAGGCATTTGCCCTGCAACGGGACGACCATGGCTGAAATAAATAAATAATAATGACCTTTAAACTACCCGGACCCGGGTATGTCCTAAAACTGCGACCAGAACCACCGGAGGATGGGCAGCAGCGTCCTAATAGTACACGGTGAACGTACTGCGATCCCCAAGCCGCCTGCCAAGCGTGGGGATTATGACAACACCCCTCTATGGGAGGCCTTGTCCAACGGTGGACGTTAATTGGCTGATGATGTGATGTGTGTGTGTGACCTTTAAACTCGTCAAGAACGAGAAAGACAAACTCAGCAAGTATCTTGACATGGCTCACGACACGAGAATACTGCCATATGGGTTGTTGACTAGACGATAATTATCTCGAAAGTTGTTTCGGTAAACAGCCTTATAGCGAAGATCCTTGACCAACACCTTATGAACAATATGGTTGGGTCAAGAGTCAGACACAGAAGGCAGTCATCCTAGACACGGCACGCATCGTCAAGAGGTTACTTAGACTGCCACCGGCAAATTGAGCCCTGCCCCGCTGCCACCGATCCTAAATTATGTTTTTCATTATTATTATTTTATACAGATACTAGCGACCCGCCCCGGTTTCGCACGGGTGTAAACTCAAATTCGGCCTAGCTACTATGACCCGCTCCAGGAACACAAAATTTCGTCAAAATCGGTCCAGCCGTTTTTAAATAAGGTACGGTAAGAACCTTCTATGAAGTATTTGAAAACATTTAAAAAAAATGAATGAAATCGGTAAAGCCGTTCTCAAGTTATAGCGTGACCAGGAGAAAGAGAGGTTAATTTTTATATATATGAATATATAGTTTGTAAAAAAAACTTAGATTAAAAATAAATATGGATTAAATATAAATGTACATTTTTACAGGCTAATAAAGGCTTTATCATAAAAACTATGACCTTGTACATTTCTTTGCCTAAACAAATTTAATATTATTATACTTCAACTGTAAATAGGAATACTTGAAAAACACTAAATTCCTTGAAAATCTGTATTTACTCGCATAGAAAACTCCTAAATAGATCCGATTAACATCGTGCCAGCTTCCAATGCGGCATTATGCTTCGCCTTGTCCTTTTTTGAATTGGCCAAATCCGGATCGGAGAGAAGCGAGAAAAATGCTAGCCAAATCGTGTAAGCTTGGAAAAGGTTTCAGTTGTATAAAAAAGCAAACAAGTTGAGCTGTTTGCTAGACTCTCTGCTTTGGATGAGTTACGTTTTGTAAACATACGAGTATACTGTTAAATTTAGTATTGCACATAATAATTAACATTAACAACCAATGGGGAAGAAAGGTTCTTGAGTTGACACCACGAATCGGAAGACGCAGCGTAGGTAGGCCTCCTACTAGATGGACTGACGACACTGTGAGAGTCGCGGGCATCCAGTAGATGCAGATGGCAGGATGTCGTTCAGTGTGGAGGTTAAAGGGGGAGGCTATGTTCAGCAGTGGACGTCTTCTGGCTGATGACGATGACATAATAATTGCTAAGACGAAATATAGATCATTCTTACTTGATCAAAAGCTATATTTTCTGCAGTTATAAGATTTTTTATGGGATATTTACCGTGTTAAGGTTGTACCAAGATGAAGCTATCGATATTTCGACGTAGTTACATGCAAAATGGTCACGAGAAGACTGGAAATGCAGGTGATTGGCAAAAAAAAAAACACCAACCAAAGAACAGCCGTATAGGTAAAAATAGTGATATAGCTAAAGTTTTTTCTCATTTAAATATACAATCACACACTTTAAGGTTTTCGTCTCAAGTATTTGAAATATCACTTTATTTCAAATACTTGATGTATATTTAAATGAGAAAAAACTTTAGCTATATCACTATTTTTACCTATCACGGCCTTCGACCAAAATAAAATGAATGGACGGGCCCAGTAGAAGAGCATTTTTGAAGATTACAAAATGAGCGCCAGCTCTCATTTCGTTTCAGTCGGTCTCTAGCCGTAGGAAGTGAAACACGAGTCTATTGTTACGCGATAACGAAACATCTGACAAAATTATGAATTCGTATGCTTTACCGAAGTGTAAATACACAAATAAAACCGATATCTATTTTTTGTAACATATATACTGTACATTTTTATAATTAGGTGTTGAAGTATATGTCCGACGGTTTTGACTCGTTTTTACTGATCAAGTTCAATGGTTAGGGCCCGTCCATTCTTTTATTTTGGTCGAAGTTCACGGCTGTGATTCCTAATAATTTTTAATTGCTTATTTTTTGCAAGACAGATTAAGCAGACAATTATTATGAAAGCAAAATGAAGACAAACTGTTCTTTTGGTCACCTTAGTCTCCAGCGCTTTTATACAGATTAAAACTTTAGGATTTAACACTGGAGGCACAACAAACAAGTGCTTAAGTACAGAACAAAAAACTGTCTTATCCCTATAGAATGCGAAGTAATTTTGTTTAGTGGAAAGCATTGTCCTGTCCGGAAAATGGGTCAGTATTTCTTCTTCTTTTGTGTACCACTTTCAGCAGACTTAGTTTTAATCTGGTAAACATATTAGATACACAATATAGTTTTATTTTTCTACTTGTTTTTTTTGCCCGCGACTTCGTACGCGTAGATTTTCATGTAAACCTTCAATCCTTTTTTCTTCCCTTAATCCGGCACTTGCGCAAAATAACATAGCCTATCCTTCAATCTGGTCATAGCTAAGCATATTCGTGAAAACCGCATTTAAATCCGTCTGCATTTTCTTCCAGGGGTTTAGGAGATGTGCGTGAACAAACAAACATTCTAAAAACTGCCTTAACATATTCATCAGCTTATTTTAAGTCACCCTGTATGAAGCATTGATAGAAGCATAAAAGTAAAAACACCTTTAACTGTTATCAAATCAAAAAGATAATGTGACCACAGTGCAGAGCATGTTTTGAAGTTTTCTTTTTGTCTAAACTATAAAAAGTAGGTATATCATGTCATGTCGGGATGATACATCTCTGAAATTTCACTGTCCAGCTTCGCTCGTTCGATTTTTTTCTATGACTATGCAATTTCTGAACTATGAATACGACCACAAGTTTTGACCGTGGCTTTGGCCACGGAACCCTGACATGCTTGTCTTAACACGCTCTTGGCAAGTTATTTCTTATTTCGCGTGCATTTGTATGTACCTATACCTAGATTAAAATGTCATGAAATGGAACTACTCTATTTATCTGTTAAAATATCACAGTAAAATAAAATTCTTTCTTTATTATTATTGCAAATATACACTTTCTTCTTCTAGAAGCTAAGTTTATATACCCTGCATCTTCGACCAAAATAAAATGAATGGACGGGCCCAGTAGAAGCGCATTTTTGAAGATTACAAAATGAGCGCCAGCTCTCATTTCGTTTCAGTCGGTCTCTAGCCGTAGGAAGTGAAACACGAGTCTATTGATATGCGATAACGAAACATCTGACAAAATTATGAATTCGTATGCTTTACCGAAGTTTAAATACACAAATAAAACCGATATCTATTTTTTGTAACAAATATACTGTACATTTTTATAATTAGGTGTTGAAGTATATGTCCGACGATTTTGACTCGTTTTTACTGATCAAGTTCAATGGTTAGGGCCCGTCCATTCATTTTATTTTGGTCGAAGCCCTGCATTAAGGGTGCAGCAATAACTTATGTAGTGGCTGGCTTCGTTTACTTTATATTTGTCGAAGGTGGCTGGTCACAAAACAAACAAAAAATATAGTGTGATAGGTTACATAATTATAATATATGAGATCATACAAAACTTATGACGCTACTTTCTTAACTATTTATAGATCGATATTTATTTTCTAATTATAATTTTCTAAATTTTATCGTCAAAAAATCTTTTATCTCGCAATAACATTTTTAGGTTAGAAACTTACGAAGTTGGCTCTGGAAAAGTGTTATTATTTCTTTCTTTCTTTATTGCGTCCGGAATTTTGTTGTATAGGTTTATTGTAATGTATACAAAGGGCCTTTTATGAATATTTCTATATCGCGGGGCTGAATTAAAATAAGATGCGGTATATTTCGTGTTTTAAATGCTAACATATAATAAAATACATTGGATTGAATCACCAATGAGGTTGTAAGGCCTATGTTTTTATAACATCCTTGATCTACACGTTCATTCATCTAAGAAGGTTCCTTAATTTAAATAAAAAGTTTTAATCTGGCCACAGATTAGGTAGTAGATCTGTGAATCTGGCTGATTATCAGAATGACAGTTGACAGTTTCAAATTTTTAATGGCTATGTCAATAACATTCTCTTTACTTTGGACCTCCTTGCTTGAGGCTATGTGACGATCCTCATATTACGTTTCGGGTAACGAAGAAAACATTCATTGATTTTTTTATTTTCTTTTATGTAATAATAAAGAATTAAAATAAATGATATAAATATAAATAAATATCTGGGACATTATTGCAGTTTTTGAATTGAAAACGTAACGTAAGTAACAAATTATGTGACTAACTACCTCTCTCTCTTGTGCAAGATTAAGTTTCATATATTATGGGCTAACAGTTACATATTTGAGAAGTGTCAATATCTAGAGAGGTACATTTAATGTTAATTATAATATAAACAATGTTCTAATAGTTTTCAAGTAATATTTTAGCAATGTGCACTTTTACAAATAATAATCATAAATAAAGCCAAAATCCCTGAAATGGTATAAATAAATCTAATTTTCTATCACGACGATTTATTTTGATCGACCTCTTTTGTTTTCTCATCGAAACGCCCTTAAAGCAAATAAATCCAGTTTAATTATCCTAGATTCATTAATAACATCAGATTGCGCGATTCAGAGCCAGCATTAGAAATGTAAAACAGTGAACGAAATGAGTTTTCGGCTTCCAGATCTATCAGGGTCTTTGGCATTAATTAGCCTCGCTGGTAATCTTGAATGCTTTTATTCAGTTAAAATTACCATTGGATTCGGATTGACTGATTTCTACTGAGATTTTATTAATAGTAGTACTTTTTGGTGGAGATATCACTCGATTGGGAATTGGCGTTACTGCCAGGATTTTATGTTTTTCATTGAAATAGTAAGAAGATAAAAACGATTTTTTTTTTTATTCAAATTCAAAATATTTATTTTGCGGAGACACGGGTAACATGCTGGGGCCTTACCCCTAGCTCTATTTTTGCGAGCCAACTTTTGGTAGGTACCTGATAGGTACCTACGATTATTGCGACAACCAACTCATTTAAGCTACACCGTTTAAAAGCGTCTAACTTGTCTCTGACTGGATGCACGGCGGTTTAAAATCTTTACTTTATCTGTGGAATCTTGGTGTGTTGTGTATATCACGCCCGGGGTACCGAGTCCTACAGATTGAATGAAAGAAAATCCGTTTTACTATGCGTGTGTGCGTGAGAATCGCATAGCTTGGCGGCTATCAAACAACTACCGCTTATAGTAGTTAATGGTACCGTTTAGGCAAATAACACCTATGCGGGTCAACTTTTTGAGCTAGGGGTAAGGCCCCAGATGTGAAGTACTTACAAAATATAGACCACCATGCTCTAGCAACATGGCATGCAAAATTTGTAAAAATCTTTATTTGTGGAAATTAACATAAAATAATTCAATTTAATAATTTGTCATCTAAAAACTCCGTAATATATAAGGTCGGGGAAAAAGTTTCTTCGTATTTTTTAAACAAATTCAAGACATATTTTTTTCAAGTTTAATTACATTTAATTATAATATATATGTGCCATTTTGTTCGATAACTTGTTGCCATCTTGTAGGTAGTGACATGATCCCGTTGCTGTAGAAATTTTGGGACTTCTGATCAAAAAAATGCAACAAGTAGTTTTGACAGTCCTCTCTTGATGTTAATCTAACACTACCCAAAGAATTCTGAAGAGATCGAAACAGGTGGAAATCTGAGGGTGCAAGGTCAGGGCTATATGGTGGATGCATTAACACTTCCCAACCAAGCTCTCTAAATTTTTGCTGAGTGGCCAAAGATGTGTGCGGTCTGGCGTTATCATGATGAAAGACCACACTATTTCTGTTGATCAATTCCGGCCGTTTTTTCTCAATTTCTTGTTTGAGTCTCATCTGCTGTTGGCAGTAGAGATCCGAATCGATGGTTTTGCCCGGCGGTAAAAGCTCATAATGAACGATGCCCTGCCAATCCCACCATACACACAGCATCACCTTATTACGTGTTAATCCGGGTTTCGCTACAGTCTGTGGTGCTTCACTGCCCTTTGACCATGATCGTTTGCGCACATTATTGTCGTAGGTGATCCATTTTTCATCACCAGTGATCAATCTTTTCAAAAACGGTTCGGTTTCGTCACGTTTCAATAGAGAGTCGCAAATGAGTACACGATTCATTTGGTTTCTTTCAGTGAGCTTGTGTGGCACCCAAATATCGAGTTTTTTTGTATACCCAGTTTTTTTCAAATGGGTCAAAACTGTTTTGTGGTCAATCCCCAGTTCTTCAGCTACGTCGTAACTATTAATATGCCGATCTTGGTCCACTTTTTCAGAAATGGCATCTACTTTATCCGTAACAGGGCGACCAGAGCGAGCTGCATCTTTGACATCAAAATTCCCGGACTGAAAACGCTTGAACCAACATTGTGCTACTCTTGATGACACTGCATTAGGTCCATAAACGTCACAAATTTTTTTCGCGGCTTGTGTCGCAGTTTTCCCTTTTTTGTAATAAAATTTCACAATATATCGAATTTCTTCGTTAGATTCACTCATTTTATCAAACAAAAAAACAATTGAAAAATGGCGGGAAATTGCTTTTTACTTTTTGTATTCCTTTTTTAAAATGTTATATTTTTAATGGTACCAAAACCAGCCAGGTACAAACAGTACAACGGATGAGATTTTTACTACAACCTTATACATACAAAATACGAAAAGACTTTTTCCCCGACCTATTATATAATATACTAGCTGCGCCCCGCGGTTTCACCCGTGTGGTGATGAAAATCGGTGAAGGGGTATGGAAAATAGATAGTAGCCGATTCTCAGACCTACTGAATACGCATATAACATTTGGTAAAAATCGGTAAAGCCTTTTCGGAGGAGTACGGTAACTAACATTGTGACATGAAAATTTTATATATATAGTGATGATGATGATGATGATGATGATATAAGTCTTGTCAATTAGCAACTTCTTAAGTCTGAATTCGAAAATGTCAATATTACTTAAATCTTTTAAATCTTGCGGTAGTTTATCATAAACAGTCAGTCTCATCACAAAGGTGATGTTACTAAATAGCGCGGTTTATTGAATTGTTATTCCACTATTTAAATTCGATCCAAGCGTTTATTTGCTGCAACAACACTATAAAAAGCTAAATGTAAACCACGTATTCTGAATTGAACGGAAGACTTCAGCAGGCCCTCCATTTACTTACTTCAGTAAAAAATTAAAAGTAAATGTTTTTATTCCCCTTTTTACAATGTTATTGTAGCTCTCGGAGCAAATAAATGCTTGAACCGAGCAAAGGCTTAGGTAATATTCAAACAAGTACAAATTGTTTTTATTTTAACCCCGATAGTAAAAACAAATTAGAGACAAGAGATATATAAAAAACGGATTATCTTCAAACGGCTGACCAGATTTTCTTGACAAGCCAAGGTGGCTTGATCAAACAAAATACGATGCTACAGACAGACCTATGGCGTCGGAAGTTGTTTTATTTTTTACTGTTTACAACATTTAGATGGAAAACCTTATTATTCTACAAATGAGATGCCTGCTTCTATCAGACAGGACAAATCTCTTCTTATTTTCAAGAACCTTGTCTACAGTCACTATCTTTCTTTATAATAGGGTATTTGACTATATTAAAAATATAATTAATACTGGTGTAATCCTAGAAGATTATTATTTTCAAAAAGTATTTAATGACTAA
Source organism: Agriopis leucophaearia (assembly GCA_949125355.1). Taxonomy (NCBI): domain Eukaryota; kingdom Metazoa; phylum Arthropoda; class Insecta; order Lepidoptera; family Geometridae; genus Agriopis; species Agriopis leucophaearia. The sequence continues at coordinate 14,786,968 of OX421271.1, read as the reverse complement.
AAACTAAAAAATAAAGTCCCTATTTCTAGAAAAATACATAATACAAATATGTTTTTCACTGATCACGTGACTTGACTGCAAACGCTCTATGTTAGCCGAATGTCCTTATGTCGTCACAGAAAAGTAAATAGAGGCAACAATTGTATGGCGAGATTAACTCGTTTGTTTATGTGTGACGTCACTAATGTCACGTGGCCCCATGAATGTCAAAGGTAGCGTTTACGCGGTAGTTTAATAATTTGAATTGTGATCCGTCATTTAAAACACAAATACTGAAAATTATGAGGATTAAATTACAAGATTGCTTTATTTTAATGTAATAAACAATTTAAAATGGTTTTTTAAAATCAGTCAAATACCCTATTGGTATGTGTGCATTATTGGTATGTATGTATTAGTAAGTACATATAATTATTTGTAAATTCAGTATTTATTTGTATGTATGTATATTAGATGTATTGTCTACACCACCAATCCTACTCCTCTTTCAGATCATGTCCATCCAAAGGTTGCCTGGAAGAAATCGCTTAGGGCGATAATAGGGGCACCTATCATACTGTTAGTTTTTGCATTCATTTTTAGTTACTTTGTGTTATTTTTTATATGGTATATAATAAAGTGATATTGTATTGTATTGTTGTTTTTTATCTCTTATGACAAAAAAATAACTTGAGAACTAGTATACCTATAATATGACATATTTCATTCATCATCATCATCATCAGCCAGAAGACGTCCACTGCTGAACATAGGCCTCCCCCTTTAACCTCCACACTGAACGACATCCTGCCATCTGCATCCACTGGATGCCTGCGACTCTCACAATGTCGTCGGTCCATCTAGTGGGAGGCCTACCTACGCTGCGTCTTCCGGTTCGCGGTCTCCACTCAAGAACCTTTCTTCCCCATCGGTTATCAGTTCTTCGAGCGATGTGGCCTGCCCATTGCCACTTCAACTTGCAGATTTTAATAGCTATGTCGGTGACCCTGGTTCTTTGGCGAATATCTATATTCCGAATTTTATCGCGTAAAGAAACTCCGAGCATAGCTCTCTCCATTGCCCGTTGTGTGACTCTGAGTTTTTCCAAAAGACCAACAGTTAAGGACCACGTCTCAGTACCATATGTCATCACTGGCAACACACTTCAACATCACACTGGCAACAGGCTTCTGATACGCACGCTCAGAGAGAGGCGATGATTTTTCGCACAAATCAACTCTTGAAGCAGTGTCCCAATGGGGTGATGCTAATTTGGTTGAGTTTATGCGACAAGGACTCAAGCTTGTGCATTCTCTGCTAAACGGACTATGATTTCGGCCACTCCAGTATTCCAAGGAGTGCCAGTTCCGTTTAGTGATCAGCTAGAACTCCTCGGACTACAAATATCTTCTTCCGCTTCCGTCACTTTATCGAGAGCCAAAAATGCTGCTAAAAAGCTTGGTATTCTATCCAAGGCTAAGCAGTATTTTACATCTTCTCAACTGCTTAATCTTAACCAAGCGGAGGTGCGATCCTGCTTGGAATACTGCAGTCACCTGTGGGATGGCTCCGCTAAATATTAGCTCGAAGCATTAGACTCTGTAGAGAGACGCGCCGTTCGACTCATTAATAACGAAGCGCTGGTTAAAAAGAAGATGTCGCACAGCCTGCGGCATAGGCGGAGGGTAGCTTCTCTGTCAATTTTCTATCGCCTTCATCATGGAGAATGTGCACAAGAGCTGTTCAGGCTGATCCCGTCATCAAATTTTCGCTATAGATCATCGAGACGGTCATTCCATCCTTACATCGTGAACTTTGGTAAAGTCCGTACGCAGCGTTTTCAAAATTCCTTCTTAATTCGAACTGCACAGGAATGGAATGCGCTCCCTGCCTCGGTGTTCCCTATAAATTACAACCCGGGTCTCTTCAAGACAAGAGTGAATAGGCACCTCATGGGCAAGCGTGCCCCATCTTAGACCGCATCGTCGCTTACCATCATGTGAGTTGTGGCCAAACGCTAGCCCATTTCATCATAAAAAAAACACACTGGTCAAAGACCTTTGTCTTTAGGCACTGTGGTATCTTGGACGAGAAGATTTCACGCAATTTCCCGAACGCTGCCCATCCGAGTTGGATTCTTCGGGCGACCTCTTTGCCTAAGTTGGACATACCACACACATATTTCATTATTTATTGCTAATAGCGATCTTTTCTAAATAGTAATAGTTGTGTGTAAGCGTATTTATCGAAAATCTTGTTGTGAATGTTATTACATTTACTTAACTGGGGCGTATTGTTCGAGTATTTTCATTGGGTGTCTTGGTTTGAAAACTTATGTTTACTCAGGCAACCCTAGCTAGCTCTTGGCCGGATAATATCAAAGGCTTTTTGTAGCGTTTTACGCAACAAGAGCGTAGGTAAATAACGCCTTGGAATGACTTGAAACTGTGACCTAGAATGCAGTTAATGCAGCAAAAGTAATTTAATGTTGACGCAGTCTTAGAAATTGTAGCGCTGTGTTAAAGCTTACTGTAAAACGTAAGTAAGTAAATTGTAGTATTTTTTTTCTACGAACGCCGATAGATGGATTTTTCATAATTTTTATTATTATTATTTATCTCAGTGTATAAAGTACATGCTATGTATATACAACTCTGCCAAACTGCGTAGCAGTTTGTAGGCAGATATCTACTCTCATTACAACTTTGTAGTATTAGGAAGGAACATTTTTTTATTATTTTAGCACTTAGGTACCTACCCTAAAATCGTTTAAAAATTTATACACGCACCTTTAGATTTCAATCTGCAATTAAAATAATTCAACTTCAAACTTGAACGTTGGAATAAAAACCGTTCAAAATACATCAATGCTTGTTCGTATGAGGCCCACTTCAAAAAACCGTCCGTTAAAACCCCTGAAAATCGACGCATTTCCCTGAAAACTTCACGCAATTTTCTACGTTACTCATGAAAGAACAAGGTTGGATATGCATTGATAGAAGCTTCTTTTGTTTATTGTAGTCTGTAAAAGTCAACAATAGAAATTCCTTAAATGGCATCCCATTGTGATATCCGCGACGCTACCTACTATATTATTAAAAATTCCGAAGGACCCGATGATGGTGTATTCGTGGACATTAAAAAACTTTGCATACTTTGTAAGTAGGTTTACTCTTACGATAATGGTATTAAGGGCGTTTGCTACTTGAGAATGAGCGAGTCTAAGTAAAATCAAGAATTCAACAATGTTTTCACTGACAGCGTCTAAAAAGTGTCATGTGTGGAAAAAAGAATTGTTTTAAAGTTGAATAAAAAAAGGATTGCAAATGGTACATTTGCAATGTAAAGTGTTTATGATGGAAAGATCCCTATCAAATCATGACAATTAAGTTATGTTGGTTAAAACGTTGCCTGGATATGAATCAGTCCAGAACCATCGGACTCCTGGAGTACAAGGGTCCTCTTGAGGAAGCTAAATGAGTCTGCTGAACCTATCTTGTGCTAAGGGAATGTGGAAAATAAACTAATGCAAATATTTGAGGTTACAATGCATTTACTATCTTAAATTGCCTAATACAAATTGTTATAAAGTAACTAAAATCCAGAGAGGGCTCATGGCGGTTAGTTAAGGGAAAGCTGGCACACTACTGTGCCTCAGCATCAAAAATTGGGAAAAATACTAAGTGAAAAATTAAGGTGATAATAAAAAGTGGTTATCTGTTGAAATCCTGCGTGCGCGGTGGCTTGCCCAGGATCATCTCCACTTGAAACTGGAACACTCTTGGAATTTTGCGTTCCTGATGCTTGATCGGGTCTTCATTTCCAGGAAATAAGAAAATTTGATCGAGCGCGTGGCGTGCCCGAACATGTTGATGAAAATTCAATCCGATGTTGTGCTCGTGTTGGTTTCGAGCCGGAAATCTGATTCCCACGTTTGTGGAAACGTGGGAATGTTTGTGGAAACTGCAGTATTTTTCTTCAAGTCATCTTGTTAAAATTGGATGGAAATTAAAAATGTGATTCGCACGAAACCTGCTCGTCGCGCGGTGCCCGTGTGAATCCCATTTCCCAGAATGGTGTCCTGCATCTCCTTTCTCTTTCTTGTTTACGGAAGCATTCTTTGAGTGCGAGTGAGTCGACACATATGATGATCCGACGTTCAAAAGATAACAAATATTATATTGTATTTAGATATTCGATTAATTCTAAATTATTTTAATATTTGTTTACAATTTCAAAATAAATTCCTGAATGTAAATCTAAGTACATTGTTTTGTTTATAATCTGAAAATAATGACATGACATCTTAAAATGGTTCCTAGCCTTTTTGTTGCTTTACAATGTCCCCAGCGCCAATTGCTGCCAGGAATTAAATATACGTATATGTTATATGACAAAAGTAATCAAAAATCAAATCAAATAAAAAAGCTGGTGACAGCAATTTACAGGATTTTTCACAAAGCACAAGCCTCACAAGTTTTTTTTGTTTGTTTCTAGTCGAGTCTGTCTACTGTCTAATCTATCGATTCGAATTCTAACTCGAAATAGATTGACGCAGTAAGCAAACTTTAACTAAATGCAGTTATTAAAAACATTGTACATATAGGTACTCAGAATTTTTCTGTATTCTGAGTACACATAATATTCTGCACATTAACCAGGACCATCGATCGATTCACGTGAATTCAGTTCACCTCGGAAATAACGATACGAACTGACCTGCATGGCCAATTGTTACACCGAAGGGAACTTCCCACGAAATTATCGACGATTGACGTGTAACGCGCCAGTCCGTCTTCTAGAAGTAAACTCTTTCCATTATGTATTTGAAAAAAAACTTACTAAGTAGTTATCATTTTACCTTAGCCAAAAAAAGAATAGCACTGCCATTCAACGTGGCGATGCTGCCAACATTCTGGGGACCTTTCCCTCTAGTAATGGTCTTTCAGTTCTAATTTTTATATAGTTATTTTAAGTTTAAGTTTTTAGTTAGTACTTTAAGTTTTCGTTAATTTTCTGTTTTGTTAGTTGTGCATAATAAATTGTATTGTGTCCTTAGCCAAATAAACCATCTCTACGGACACGAACTTAATTCAATCTTTTTTCTATGGAAAAGAGCTGCTAAAAGGCAAGCGGTCCGCCTGATGGTAAGCGGTGATGCTGATCATTTTTTTAACTGATTTCAAATAAAGAGGTCCTATGTTCCACTGTTTTATTTTTATGTATGTTCACCGATTTCTCTGCCTATTATGAATTGATTTTGATGAGTCCTTGTTTTTGGTAGGCCATAGCCATATTTCAGATGTGTTCCCATATAAGTTTTATCAAAATCGGTGAGGTATTTTGGTTTTTAAATCTTAATAACTGAAAAAATATGTCTTCCAAGTAAACGAAATTGCGTATTTACTCATTTGAAGTCGGTTTTTTAAATTGACTATTATGATATATATATGTCAAATTATAAATATATCTACTAATTAATTCTAATTTAAAATAAAATAAAAACTAGCCTAATGAAACAGCGCGCCCCGGACCGTTCCCGGTGCAAAAGTACCCATAACGCTGGCAGCATTCCCACGCTGAATTGCAATGGCCAATCTTTGCACCAGGAACGAGCCAGAGCGGGAGTCGCCACCGTTATCTCGTATCCTGCGGCCAACTTCTGAGATCAAGCTCTTGGCCGCAGTGCCCCAACTGCCCATAGTTTCCACGGAAATGGGCACAAAATAATACCGGGGCTCCATTGCCGCGTTCTTCTGCCGCTTTCTACAGGCGGCATCCTCTGCTGCTGCTGCCGGTGTATGAACGGTTCGACTCAGGTGGGTGGCTGCGACAGTGCTGACGCAAGTAGCATCCCACACTCCACAAGGTCTTCCCCCCGAGCTTCAACATGGACCGTTTTAAAAAGGATATGCAAATTTTTCTCTGAGCTGGCAAAAAATCGACATAGCCGCTAGTGTTGCAGATGTTCATAGGCGGCGATTCCATTCATCAGGCACTTGGTGGCCAAACATAGACCTATTATATACATATATAATGGAACATCTTGCAGGTCTGCGGAAGAAAGGAGCGGCAGAACAGTGTAGGATTACAAACTTTGCAACTTATATGGTGTTTTCGTATCAAAACTGAAATGCTTGTCTTAGGTACGATGTCTATTTAAGATATGCCACATTGGCATGTGAGCTTATATTCTATTAAACATAATTTGAAATATTTTTGCAATTTATTTACCTCTTTTAAGTATACTTTTTAAGTTTTGCCGGTTACGGTTGTGTGAAAATTAATATACATATTCACATAACTCTAAGTACCGCAGTTTCCTTTCCTAAAGCGTAATTATTAAAACTTGCCCAGCAGTGGGATGAAACCAGCTAAAAAAACATATTTTTCACAATATGTATCTTTTCTTTCATTGTTTTGTTATGTATATATAACTTACGAAAATACCTACCTATTTATATAATGAAACCACAACCTCACGGTGTAACAACATTCCAAAACACGATACACACATGTTCAAAAACTTAATACGCGATTCTATAATCCAAATTCCTTGCCATTTTCAACTTTACTCTACCAACATAGGGTTCAAAAGAACTCATAAACATATAAACGTGCTCATAACAAACCACACACATGTAGAAACTTTCAGTTCAACTGATGCATAGGACAGTCGACAGCGTTGAACATTTTTGTTACTTCGTACTCTATCGTAATAATAAAAGTTAGTTTTTATTTGTCAAACGAAGGATGTGTGCAAAAATTTGCTGTGATAAAGTTCTTGGTAGGTTCTTAAGATGTTGCGTGTACTGGGGCCATCGACTAGCTCTGAAAGAACTTATCAGTTGACTGCACGCAACGGTATTTAGGTACTAGTTTCTATTTGATTCATACAATAATGTGCTCTAAGTGAATATGCAAAGAGATTTTATGAGATCGGAGTTATGATATGATTTTTATCAGTTTCAGTTCTTTCAGACCACATCTCAATAAAATTAGTTTAAATGCGAAAGTGATTCTGTGTATGAATTTCATAAGGGTTTATAAAGTTTTGATATATAAGCGTTTTACTTAAAAAAACCCAAAGAATTTTAATTAAATTGTTACTTTTTATTCACAAACAAAACTAGAAAAAAAGATTTATATTAATTACAAAAATGCTGAATGCAAGCTGTCAATGTAGTCCCTTCCAAAAAATCAACTGAAGACTAAAGAAATATAATTTTGTGAACATCAGAGAGAGAGGATTATGGGCGGCATTCGAGTGTTTTCATTAAATTTTAGGGTGCAATTTCAGTAAGGGATTTTGTGACCGTTCGCGAATTTAAATTCCCGTGATTTTGGGGCCGAGTCAGGTTGAATGGACACGCGGTATATGCCAAACTCGGAAGGTAATTTTACCTGTCTGTCAGTCGGTCCGTTACGTTTACAAAGGTGACATTTGGCTTTTTGATTTTATTCGTCATTTTCAATCAATACTGAGCTCACAGAAAAGAGAAGGGTATAGAACGGAAGAGAGATGGAACATTTGTTACGAGGCATACGAGTGAACATTAGTATGCACGTCAACGCGTCAAACTCCGCATCGCAGTTGCTAACTGAATTCGAATTCGTATGCTGCTCCATCGGATTTATCCACAATGCCGTCTTGCGCTGTAATTACGTCTGGTAGAGCTAGAATGGATTTAAATTTTAAAAAAAGGAGGAATTTCCTATCACCAGTAAAATCTAAATTGTTGATAATTTTGTGATTTCACCGTGTTTTAATTATAAGCCCTTGACAAGCCGTTGACAATAATAGTGGTTACCATAATTTTATCGATATCGATAATTTTTAATTATTCTTACAACATTTCCTACAATACCTACTTTAGGAGTATTTTTTGAAGATTAAACTTTATTGTGTTATTATTCATTTGTCTTATTATGTAGATGTAGACAATAACATTATCACACTATTATTACAAATAAGAAAGTCTGCGTATTAATATGTTTGTTTTCACTGAATTCTGTAATAAGTGAATGGATTAAAATAAAATTTGGAATGGAGGTAGCTTATATTCTCGATTGACTCATAGTTTTTACCCTGAAAAAATGGCAGTTCCTATAGGATAGCGGGTGAAACCACGGGGCGCTGCAAGTCGTCAGTAAATCTATGAATTATTAGACAGACAATAAATATTGTTTTTGTCTTTTTGGTCTAATAGTCCTTATCAAAATGAATTCAACGAGTCCAAACACGACGGAGTAATAAGTAAAAGTATGTAGTAGAGAGGTTACTATGGCTTACCTTTCTGGCTCCATCATCAGGCCAGTTAAGTACCACCATATTATTTTACAAACATCAAATTTACTTAGTGCAACTGAAACGTGCTTAGAAAAATGGATTACAAATTTTGAATCGGGAAGCTGACAGACGTACCAACGATGCAAGTTAAATAAGAGTTTGTGATTTTTTTAAACGACTAGGGCAAGTTTTACCATAAAATATTTTATAAGGTATACAATAAACAGGTTATCGATAAAATCAAAACTGCACACAAAACTGTCCCATCACTAGCTGTGATACCACATTCTAAATTTTATAATATATTTTTATTTTCAATGGCTTCGCATGGAAAATGCATTTAACCTTATCAAATATTATTTATTTTTCTACCCATTTAAAGTCACATAAAACGAGCTCTAAACATAGCCGAAATCGATATCATGGTCAAAGCATGACCTATTAAGGTCATGGAAACTTATCTAGCTAAGTTTGTGCGGAGTTTTGGGGCAAAACCGAAAATATATTTTTTTACTTCCTATTGTTTGCCCACACTCATGCAAACCTACGAACTTACCTTAATAGTATTTAAAGGATAATAATTCACTAGTATAACACAATCACATGCGTTAATACACAACTTTTGTTAATTAAAATTAACAAAATTGTTGAAAAACTCTTTAACTCAATTTTTTTACCAACCACTTTTCGTGCAGTTTAAGGTAGAACTGTTTTAATAATGTCGTACGTTAATTTACGATACGGTCTATATTTCTCTACTAGTTTTATAAACCGCACAATAATCGTGCAGTTTTTTTGCACTAGCAACATTTACCAAAATTATTGCACAAAATTCAAGGGGAACTGAACCGTATTGCACCAGGAGAAGGTCAATTTTAAACTTTATCAAAATGGCGTTCATAACCTTTTGAAATAATACTAATCTTGACGAATTACTGCATTCCTTCCTATATAGTTATATTTTGACGTATCGTTTGCATGTGTTCAACTGGCTACAACGGAATTCTTACAAAAATGACTTGACAGCCCTTCTAATCTAAACGAAAAAAATTCTCACTTCAGTGACTGAGCTCATTGTTTCCAATGATCATTTCAGACATAGTGTTTCTCTTCTTGTAAAAATTCCTGCGGAAATTCCTGGTTTGGAGTTCGGAGCACAACTACTGCAGCAAGAAACATAAATTTACATTAAAAACAATTTAAAATGTTATTTTTATTGTAGCTATAATTTAAGGATTTCGAATAGAGCTTTCCGTTCAAAGTATGGATCTCAATACTCATAACCATATTCATAACCTTTATGACACCGGTCGTTTGGCCAATTTATAACATCTGGGTAACTCATCATGAAATCTCAAAAACAAATTGACCTGCCAATCTGAAATTCGGCAGAAATATTCATTAGGGGGTGTAGGAGGAACACTAAGATAAAAATAATTTAGGAAAGGGTATAATTAAGATTGCCTGGAAGAGTTCCCTCTTGTTAGCGATAAGGCCGCCGATTGTTGCACTAGTTTTTTAAGCTTTTTTTATCGTGTCTATGTAATTTGAGGTGTGATCAATAAAGAGTTTACTGTTTATCTATCTATCTAATTTAGGGAGGCAAATGGGGGTTGAGCTAGTTTTTAAAACAATTTAGTTTTTACTGGGATTCTGTTTTACGTGTACATTGAGATACGTTAAAGAAGATTTAAGTAAATGGTGCCACTCCGAACTGAATTATTGGCCATGCGCCCTTACTACCACACTGATGTAGGATTTCCGTCATACGTTTCATTATAACAACAAATAAGAGGCTTACAGATTATACTTTCGTATTCTTTCGTTTTCATAATGAGCTAGGGCGACATTCGGAGGGAGATGTCGAGATGACTGAATTGTATATGGATTATGAAACAATAAGTTAAAGGAAGAGATTGACTGAGAACGATTGCTGAAAAATGTTATTTGAAAATAACCTAAAACATTTTAACAGTTTTTTTTTTAAAGTAAGTATACTATGCCTTTCCTCCTTTGGTTTTCAATGGACGGAGTACGAATACTCGATCTCTATACTAATATTATAAAAAGAAAAGATTTGTATTTTTGGATTTTTGGATGTTTGTAACGAAATAACTCAAAAACTACTGAACCGATTTTAATAATTCTTTCACTGTTGGGAAGCTACACTATCCCCGGGTAACATAGGCTATATTATATTTTGTAGCGAGGCCGAAGGCCGAACTTACACCCGTGCGAAACCGGGGCGGGCGGCTAGTGAATAATATTATGAATCAAATTCCACACAAACTTTAAATTTCAAAATTTAAATTTGTATCGAATTCGACGCATGTTTTACGTAACTGAATATTCGTACTTAGCCTGCTGCAGGGCAGTGGAAGTACCAATATTTACGTCATCATCATCATCGTCAGCCAGAAGACGTCCACTACTGAACATACGCCTCCCCCTTTAACCTCCACACGACAGCCTGCCATCTGCATTCACTGGATGCCCGCGACTCTCACAATGTCGTCGGTTCATCTAGTGGGAGGCCTGCTTATGCTGCGTCTTCTGGTTCGTGGTCTCCATTCAAGAACCTTTCTTCGCCGTCGGTTATCGGTTCTTCGATCGATGTGGCCTGCCCATTGCCACTTCGACTTGCAAATTTTAATAGCTATGTCGTTGACTCTGGTTTTCTGGCAAATATCCACGTTCCGGATTCTATCGCGCAAAGAAACTCCGAGCATAGCTTTCTCCATTTACCAATATTTACGTGGATTAGTCGAATTCCATTTCAATTCTAGAAAATGTTGAATTTGAAAATATGAAACGGAATTTGACAAACATAATTTATCTATTACATCCGTATACATTCAAACTACTTTTATCTGATTTTGCTCCAGATATCTTGTCTATGTCAGAGGCCGGAGGTGACCCAAATTTGTCAAGTTGGCGCCAAAATCTCATTTATACTTATCTTTCCTGTGTGAGAAGTTTGGCGTCGCACTACTGTGCATTTGCCAGTGACAAAAGGTCAATCACATTCAGAGTCAGCAAATAAGTCACGTTCAAGTCAAAGTCATGGCCTAGTAAGGTGGTGGAGACTTTACAAGAGGCTTCTATGGAGCTTTGGAATTTCGAAAATACACACGAGCACGTCCACAAATACTTAATATGTAATCATAATCCTGCATTATTACGCATTAACATTCGAAAATACACAAGTTTAGGAAAATAATACAACGAGATTTTCATTTTGTCGTCAAAACAACTCATTTATACTTAGTCTCTTCGTGCTTAATTTTTACTGTAATTTTTTTTTAATAATAAGTAGAACTGACCAGTAACTTTAAGAAATATCCTTCCTAAAACACTTACAAAATGAAATTTTGCTACAAAATGTTAGTAGCACTCGTTTTGCAGGCTAATAACTTTTCTTTTTAGTAATGCCACTCCGAAGTTTTGTAAAGAGGCCAAAAAAGACTTGAAAACTTCTTTATGAAAACTACCAATTAAATTAAAAATATGTGATGTGTACTTACTACGTTTATAATGTCACTTTTTTGATGAGAACGACTTATAATAGATTGTAATTTTAAGTAGTATAGTGTTAGTCTTATAGTGTTTTCAAGATGCCGACATGTTTCATTTTTTTTAGTTGTTATTATGGAAATCATGTATCTATAATATAAAACTAACTGTTATATTTAACAAAAGTCATATAAATATAAAAAATTAAAACAAAACACAGCGTCGTCTTATTTTTATGTCTGAGTCAGTAGCTTCTAATCTAATAGCAATTTTTTTTTTTGCGCTAATATAGGTAGGTATATTATTAAATTGTTCTATATCCCCGTTTTGCTAAACTCGTACATTTATTTATGTTAAAAATTCCTTGTGTTTTTCTTTATTCCAGCCAGTGCTTACTCATAAAAGATTTAAATTCGAAATTGAATTTCCATGAAAGTGTATTACGGTAAAACAACTTCAAAGGGACCTCGGGAATTAATTTTTCATCAAGCAACACTGGGCGTGAGGTTAACAACCTCCTGAATTTTACAAAGTGTTTTCGAACTTTCACCTGTGATTTAAGTATTTTCAGTTGGCAATTTTACTTTTGACATTCGTTACAGATTAAACAAAAAAGTAAGTAACATTGAGTAGGTACGTATCTATGTTGCGTCCGCTGAGTGAACTAGCTGTTCCTACCTAAGCTGTGACGAGGAACCATAGAACAAGGTAGAGCCCAACAACTACAACTTAGAAGTTGGAGTTGTCTGAAGAAGGTTGTTCGATGAAGAAAGCCTCGATCGTGGAGACGTGATCTTAGATAAACTGTAGGCAGTCGTTTATACGTATTTATAAATGTTTATTTCGTAAGGGTGGTGCTTATGTGCTCTCAAGTGGAAAAAAGAGCAGAAGTCACTTAAATATTTGTACTCCAAATGTACAGGATGATCATAAATCTAGGATGATCATAAATCTACTTATACTTAGAAACGGGACGAAGTTGTATTTCGTCTCATTTGCCGTCGGTCGTGGTGTGTTGAAGCACGGAAGTTTATGCTGGTCTTAAACGCTGCATGAGAGAGAAAGGGTTCGTTCTCCAATCATCGTGTTGGTTCCTTGCCAAGCAGATTTCTCTGTCAATCAGCGGGCAGACCTCGGCCAGTGTATTGGGGACTTTCTGTGATCGATGAGAGGAGGACTTTTTCAGTAATTAATTATTAATTGTCTAAGAGTTGATACAGTTAAATAAACTTAGAAATAGATGTCGTTGTTCGGAATCCAGTAATATGTAACACAAATAAATACAGTATACTTAGTTTAAAAAAGTAAACTAGTAAATGGATATGTGACAAAACTAGTGCTAGACGTAGCAATGCTTATCCTCCTCGGACCTGGACCTATACGAGACCTTATTTCTGGTTCATTAGCTCATAAAGTGATATCGGGTCTGAGGAGGTTAAAGCTTAGTGGTTGGAGCATTTGCATTCTAATCCAAAGGGTGTGGCTTCAAATCCTAACAATGGGATTGAGCTGCTCGTGAAGGAATCCATCGTCAGCAAACCATAGCATGGTGGTGGCACTAATGCCAGGCTGGCTAGCTACTACCCTCAAGTTTAAAATTTGTCGGCAAACTCTTAACTGTGATTCCGGCAACATCACCAGAGAGCCAGTTCCCGTTCTAGGCTAGGCGTGTTTACCATCTTCGACCATATCGTCACTTAGTACCGAGTGAGCGGTGATCAATCGCCTAGCCTATCAACCATAAAAAACTAGGTAAAGTTTTAACACACGGTGTCCCAACTATAAAAATTTACAAACATACTAAGTCCCATCCTCATGCAAAAAGTGATTATAAAAAACAACAATAGGGTATTTGAATATATTAAAAATATAATTAATACTGGTGTAATCCTAGAAGATTATTATTTTCAAAAAGTATTTAATGACTAAAAACTAAAAAATAAAGTCCCTATTTCTAGAAAAATACATAATAAAAATATGTTTTTCACTGATCACGTGACTTGACTGCAAACGCTATATGTTAGCCGAATGTCGTTATGTCGTCACAGAAAAGTAAATAGAGGCAATAATTGTATGGCGAGATTAACTCGTATGTTTATGTGTGACGTCACTAATGTCACGTGGCCCCATGAATGTCAAAGGTAGCGTTTACGCGGTAGTTTAATAATTTGAATTTTGATCCGTCATTTAAAACACAAATACTGAAAATTGTGAGGATTAAATTACAAGATTGCTTTATTTTAACGTAATAAACAATTTAAAATGGTTTTGTAAAATCAGTCAAATACCCTATTCAATATGCTTAAAATTTTCTTAAGTTTGTTAGCATAAATGTATTTATCTTTTGTTTAGAACAACAACAAAAAGCTTAAAATTAACGTATAGACTTAAAAGTACATTAATAATTGTTACATTCAGCTTTTGTAAAGCTAAAAAACATCGTCCATCAAATGGAGCTACGGAAAGTTTACTCCTTCATCAGTAGAATGGAGTAGCAGAGAATAATAAAGGCACAATAAAACCACCCTGTAGGAATAATCCGTAAAGTTGTACGGGGATCGCTGTAATCCCTCCCTCCAAGATGCTTTGCCCTACGGAAGCGGCGGGACGGCGGGGCCTTACTACTGGAATGTAAGAATGATTTATTATAAAATAAAAACTAAATTATTATAATAGTTCAGCATGTTTTAAACAAACAGCAATAGCTCATCATTATCATCAGAAGATATCCACTGCTGAACATAGGCCTCCCCCTTAATAACTCCACACTGAATGACAGCCTGTCACTGCATTCACTGGATGCCCGCGACTCTCACTATGTCATCGGTCCATCTATATAGTGGGAGGCCTACCTACGCTGCGTCTTCCACTTCGTGGTCTACACTCAAGAACCTTACATCCTCATCGGTTATCAATTCTTCGAGCGATGTGACCTGCCCATTGCCACTTCAAATCTGAGCAGCTATGTATGTCGGTGACTGTGGTTCTTTGGTGAATATCCTCGTTCCGAATTTAATCGCGCAAGAAACAACTATGGTTATGTAGTCAATTGAACTGACTCTCCTTTTTAAAAGATCAGATTCAAAGTCGGTTTGCAAAATCACGCGACCGCAAACGTATCTCGGCGTGTTAAGGTTCGCGTTCGCATGATTTTGCAAAGTGCACCTAATCGAGTCCGCGTTTAAAGTTGGGCGTAAAGCCCCTGGTCAATCCAACTGTTTTTGTATCATACCTACTCTAGGTACTTAGCTTGACTACATAACCATAGTTGTTTTTTGCGCGATAAAATCCGGAACGAGGATAACCAAAACCAAACAAACCAAAGAACCACAGTTACCGACATAATAGCTGCTCAGATTTAATGTGGCAATGGGCAGGTCACATCGCTCGAAGAACTGATAACCGATGATGAAGAAAGGTTCTTGTGCGAGTATTCTGTTAAAATTTGAACTCGCTATTAATAATCAACAAATAATAGGCAGCATAATAATAGGCTGTAACCGTAATAGATGTTACGGTTACAGCCTCCTGGATACAGCCTTTGAAAGGTAGGACGGTTGGACAGACAGTGTAGGCTTAGTAATAGGATCCCGTTTACACCCTTTGGGTACGCAACCTTAAAAATAAATTAATACAAATTAATTATTAAAATTAATTCTCAAGTAAATCATGCCATCGGATTGAAAATTATTTTCCTCGCTTATTACAAATGGTAGGGGTAAATGTCAAAACCAGAAGAGACCTAATTGTGCGGCTAAAAATGTCTACATGCGAACGGGCAGACGGCAAATGTGGCGACGGGCAATGCCTTTGATGTATCACCGAGGGCATCGACCCCCAGGGTGGCATTTGCCCCGAGCATGAGGCTTTCCTCTAAACATCTAAACATTATATTTAAAGGGCTGCAGGAAAAAATACAAGCGAGCGGAAACAAACATTGAGTGTGTGATACTAAAGACTAGCTACAGCCCGTAGTTTAACCTGCATTTTATTTTCTTGCTCTTTTCCGCATTCCTTGTTTTTTTAAAGCTGTTATTGATTACAAGAGATTAACAGAGATAGTAACAAAGAGAGTAACAAAGATTTTCTGATATGAAACTAATTGAAGAAAAGGGTCTATAATCTGATCTTTGAAAAAAGAGAGTCAGTTCAACCCGCAGATCAGCCAAAGAGGGAGATGTGGTAATATGGCGTAGCGGGTGCGTATGGATCAGGCCTAAATCAGGCCTTTAGTCGAATTAACCTGCAGATGACCTTGCTGCCTTTATTTGCGACACTTTTCGCTGCATGTTTCTTAGTTTGCGCGAAAATGATGATTGATGATTTACTGGGGTGTGTGTGTGGGGGGGGGGGGGGGGGTGTATGTGTGTGTGAGTCAATGTGTGTGTGCTTACAATGTTTGCGTGACAACTTTTTGCTTGTTTGTCTGAACTATTCAACCTAAGTTTGTTAAAAAGTGAGCATGAATGTCATGGCAAAGTTCAATACATACCAAATCTTCAGTCTTTTACTTCCAATAACAATATATTTATTTTCGTCTTCATCAGAACTTCAATTTTGTATGGGCTTAAGCATTTCGATGGACTTTAGACCTTTAGCAGTCTAACGCTAAGCCACCGTCGCTCTCCATATTCTTGAGCTATCGTTGCAATCGATCTAAGCGTTGGTCACGCCATCTATATATTTTTTTTACATAAAAAAATATTCTATAGCATGCCATACAAAAGATGGTTCACTTTTAAATTTCTAGAGATACACACTTAGTGAAAAATAGGCCCTAAATTAAGCTCTTGTAGCGGTTTTTTTCTCGCACAGCTTTTTCTTTATAAGCCTAGTGCGGCAGATTCAACCACCCATTTCGTAAAAAGCCAAACAAAGTAATTCAAATACGGATCAATGGGTAAAAAGGGGGATCACTGGATAAAAGGGGAGTTAGGAGAACGTATGATAACAATTTCCAATTTCCATAGAACTAAGGGCTCAGAATCTCATGCCTCGTAAGTAGGCTTTGATGCCGTGGCGGCCTTAAGCGGTGTAAAGGCAAACGCACATTGAACAGGATATATTTACTGTAACTGTAAGTTGTACATTACTGTAATCAAAATTTAAGAATAATTTGTATTGTGTACAGGATTCGCGAAGCTCGTGTGTGCAGTCCGTAGCGAGATGACTATTGCCCAAGGTCTGATATTCCGGGACAACCCTACACACACAGACACAACCCTACATCACTGTCCAGTTGCCACTGCATTGCAACAGACACAGAAATTGGGAAACAAAATCTGTTAAGAAACTATGAAATAAAATACAAAAAAAAAACAGACGAACATAGTACCTCCTCCTCTTTGGAAAAAGCCCTTCAATGGTCATGTTGCGTTTGTCCGCTCAAGCGACGAATTTAAGTTAAACTCTATGACGTAGGCTTGTGTCACCCACGTGACATTTGCGTCTCGGAATATCATAGCTGGCGGAATATATTCTTGTACTATGTTATTGCCAATATTTTCACACGACAAAAAGTCAACAAGACAGAAAGTCGGCTTGTTGGCTTATGTATGACGAGTGTGTCCTATGCAAAAGGGTTCAAAAAGCGAAAAAATTATATAAAACTAAAATTCTGACAAAATTTAGTCAAAACCCTTGTGGACTAGTTTTAAAAGAAAGTTTCAATGCTAGGATATAGGTATTTATATAATTATTGTTTAACTAAAGAAATTTTCGGTACATACTCTAGATTTTAATTTTTGCCTAACCTTAATTAAAACCTGGTTAAGCCCATGCCTAAAAGTACTTACCTGTGAAAAGAAATATTTATATTCTGTCGGCCAACTGCATTTGTGGTATTCTTATAATTCTGTATTGCACAATTAACCATTTTCGTTACCAACTGACGTGTATTGATTGAGCAGACTGGCTTAAGCTGGACTCTACTCCTATAAGTCAGGTCTCAAAAAAGGCTGATCGAGCAATCTTTTTACGCGTTTGACAAATTTTATGAATGTATAATTTAATTTGTTCCAGACTTAATTTAATTACCTACATTACCTGTAATTTTTATGTTTTTATTTTACTATGATATAATTTCAATTTATTATTATCAAATTTTTGTAATTTTGTATTTTTTAATTTCTTTGTATTTGATCTAATTTATTGTTTGATTTGTATCATTTTAACCTAATTTATAATAATTATGATTAATTAAGTGGACATGTAAAATAACATTTTATAAATATATATGAATATGAAAATAGTAGAGTAGAGTAGTAATAGTAGTCAGAGTTGTATCGAAGATAATTATGACATGCATTTAACCTTATTTTAATAAACTAAAATTATTTAGTTGACACAAAAAAAAACTTTGTTGAATTAAAATTGTAAGGTGCAATTTGCAATCATGTTATAAAGGCTAGCATATTTTGCACAGAAAAGATTTTAAAGAAAAACTAAAAAGATTTTAAAGAGTTTACTTGACCTCTTTCTGAAAATATTTTCACGCAGACATTGACGTCAAAACCTTAATATCCACTTAGACAGTTTAATTAAAGTGTCCGCAAGTTAAACGGTTCGTTAAACTGAATACTTTGTCTAGTTAGACAAAAGTATCTAGTTGAAAGCCATAGTGAGCTTTCTCTTTGTTACATGTTCTTTCATTAGCATTTCGATGTTCATAAGGCGTATGAATTTGTTACTAATAATTGGGTATTTAAAGTTGTTTATGAATTAATTAACCAGCTACATCTCTAACGATGTATTGAAGAATAATTAAATATTGTTATTAAGAATAATGAGCAGTAGGCATGTTTTGATTTCGTTATAAAAATTAACGTATCGATGCCATTTCTTGCCTATAATAAAAACTAAGTCCAAAACCTGGGCACTTATTCTCTTACTCGCATGAAATTCCACGCAATAAACGCGTGACGTCGTAACAAGATATTGAAAAATAAACTCTGTGTTCTTAGTCTCTATGGACATATAAACTAGTAATGCAGCCACGTGACGTTATATGAGTTGAATTGACAATATCAAGTTTCAAATTCTAAAATCAGTGATTTAATCGGTTGCTTCCAGGCAATCGTGCTCCATCGTAGACCGCATCGCGCTTAACATCAGGCGAGTCGGCGGTCAAATGTAGCCTATTACTAAATAAAAAAATAGTTTAGCCGTTATCGTCCGTCCCTCTGTGTCCCGGTAATTTTATTAGGAGACTAAAAGAATGTAGCACTTTTTGTAATGTAAAATTGAATAGTATTTTGTATAAAGATCCACAAAACGCGTTACTTTTTCGCGTTAGTAATATACAAAACACAAAGAAATCGTTCAAGGAAAACATCATGGAAGCATTCAAGGAAAAAGATCATGAAAACACTTACAATATATTTTTCAGCGAATGTTCCCGTTGTTTCCCCGAGCCTGCTAAGCCGCCCTAATCGGACATACCCGCGCCCAATCTAGGACAATCCTCGGCACCGAGCTAATTTTGTCGCATTGCGTGGAAAATGCGATTCACTGTAAACAAAAAGTTGGAGTTTGTTTGTAGGGACAAAGTACCTTAAATCTTAAAATCTATGTAGGTATACCTTGTCGTAGGGTACAAAATAAATCCGCCAAATGCGAGTCGGGGGTGACGTACCACCACAAAATACAAAAAGTAGTGCAAAAAGACAGCATCACGCCCAGGCTATCTAAGTACCATCCGTGCCCAACCTTACTTAACTCTATTTATTACTTCTCGACATTATTTATTATTTGTTGTTTTACTTTAGAGTGTGTACTATAATCATGTCAAGTTTGACTCTTGTACATATTACCGTTTGAACACGAACAATAATATTATATATCGTTCGAGATATGTATTATCTTCCTTGTTTCTTTGATCTGAGGTGTCTATGTAAATACAAAATAGAATATATTTTTATTGTCAGAAATTTAACATAACCATAATTTTACTTACATAAGTAGGTAGGTACATCACATTAAAAACCGACTTAAAAGTTAGTAAATACGCAATTTTATTTACTTGGATGACATGTTTTTTTCAGTTATTTTGATTTAAAAACCAAGTTACTAAACCATTTTTGATGAAATCTACATTACCTCTGAAATATGGCCTACAAAACAAAAAAATAATCATCAAAATCAATTCATAATTGGCGGAGAAATCGATGAACATATATATTTTAAAAAATACACAGTGTAACTTAGAAGCTCCGCCTTTTTTGAATTCGGTTAAAAATAGATAGCAAACATTGTCTAAATAAAATTGTCGGCAAGACTCAAACTAAGCACGAGGCCTGTATCTTGAGGCAGTGCAGTTATACAAAATAAGTTTTACAAGTTTATTTCAAACTGAATACACAGTCCCACGTTTCTCTGTGAAATAAAATCGCAGTGTCGTCTGCATACGTTATAATCTCAGCGTTTAGTTTGCTATTCACGATATCATGTATAGGATAAACATCGTGGGGCCGAGTATGCTGCCTTGCACGGCACCATACTTAACTGTTTGTTGATCACTGAAGTGGTTGCTTATTTTAACATACCTACTGTCTACAGTCTGACAGGTAACTTGTAAACATAATATAACTATGTATGTAAGTAAAGTATCCTCAACCAGGTACTTCAACATAATAATCGTTCCACATGTCAGTAGCAAGGCAAGCCATCCCCGCAACGTTTTTATTTGTATCCCGCGATCAAAGAAACGTCAGGTTGGTTCCCCCCGGGGGAGATTGTTATTGTATGTATTACTTCCCCTACGGCTGCTTAAGAGTTATTCAATATTTTATTCAAGCGTGAGTAATAATGGGCAGGAAAAGGTTTTGGCTGTTGTTATTAAATATGAGGATTTATGTTTAGTACAACTAATGAAAAATTGGCGATTTCATTAGTACTAAAAATCATTAAAACTCGATCGAAACATTTTTTCGCTTTGAATGCTACAATATGTGTGTTTTAATGTTTATCGGGACTTATCGCGCAATAATTTATTTAGATAAAAATAGGTACCTTTCGCTCGACGTTTCGACCATGTTACAATGGCCGTGGTCACGAGCTGACTAAAACTGCGAGTGAGTCCGGTGAGAAGAGCGGAAACATTCATGTATTAAAATCGCAAAAGCTTAAAAATTACTAATAATTGTATATGTATTGTAAAAAACTGAATCAGTAAGCTATAGTCTTATTAATCCGCCACTATTAAATATCAGGAGGTTCCAGATTATTGAAATATTCGGATTACTGGATTATATAGGGGAATACAATGTAAATAAAATAAAACATTACATAATAATTGTTGGTAGTATGTATTTATATAATATTTCAAATTTCTTTATGACAATTATCGTAGTAATCTACGGAGTAAAGACGCAGAATAAAGATCGCATAGGTAGCGGCTAGTGGCTAAGGAAGGCGCGGGCGAAGAGAGCAGATCCCGTGGGTCTATACTGTATAGTGCTGAATGTACTGAAGTGCCGGATTAGTAAGTGTCTACTGTACTAGTAAAAATTTCATTCAAAATTATCCAATAACCATTTCAAACTTTCGGCTCGTTTTCATCAATTTTCTTTTAATTTCTTTCAAGAAATAACTTTTTTACGATTCACGTATATTATCCTTGACAAAAACTGAAAAGTAAAAACTTTAAAAATTAAATGACTGAATACGTGAATTGTGGCTCTTCTACACTTTTTTCGTAATACCCTCGTCTTACATTCAACTGTTACAAAGTCCGCGTCCATGAAACATTCATTAGCTGAGGTGTGGAAGGCATGCAAATTCCGCTGATCCGACAAGAAGCCGCGATAACTTTCTCAGAGTACTCTAACAGTTTCATTTGGGAATGTTTTTGCTATCGTATTGGTGTATGGTATTCTACTCGTATTTGAATTTGAAGCTTTGATATTTTTATTGTAATGTGTTTTTATTGTTGTGTGTAGACTACACAATACACATATTTACAAAAAATGGATCGACTTGACCTCCCTCCTGAACCCGGTTATCAACAATAACCAACTTCACGGAAAGTCCAATAAATTCATCCCCCTATCATTACACGTGGAATATTTTAAATGGTTTCTTGGTCTTTAAAATATCGTAGCTAGTATCGCCCTCAGTTTGTCACTTACTGATTGAACGATATTTCTCCAGTTAAATATATTAGATTTAGTTATTATCTACTATCAATCTCAAGTATGTATGGTGTGGAACTAGAATATGAGTATCTAGTCAAACTATATTATGACCAACCGTGGTTTTTTGTTGCAAATATTCTGAAGAAAAAAAAACTAGCTGGCTTGCTTCAAACTACTGCTGAAGTGTTATGCTGTTGCTGATACTCTGGTCTATGGAAGGCTTATAAACAAAAGTATAAGCATTTCGTGGGTGCTCGTAGGGATTCGAACATGATTCGTTGCAATTTGCAGTTTTACTCGACTAGCGAAAGCGACTAGTCTTTGATTACAAAGTACATACCTTATCATCATCGTCTTCATATTGAAATTTGGATTGGAAATTGGAGTGGCAAAACTTCTTGCAAAATCGTTAGATTACTTTACATTATCTGCCTATCATGTTTCCACTGCTGGAGCACAGGCCTTCTCTCAGAGAGAGGATGGGTCCTAATGCACCATGCTGCATGCTGCCCAGTGCATGTTAGTGAATGTCATGTCTTTGATGTTTTGAGGTTCTTGCACATATTTATCGATACGGTACGGACTATATTTTCCCTTTTTGAGGTGCATTAGTTTATTTATGTACTGAATATTAATTTATTTTTGTACTAAATATTATTTCTTTTTTATCTGACTGTACTAACTTATACAGAAAATTTACCAAATGGGATATAATACATGG
The DNA here is from genome assembly GCA_949125355.1 of Agriopis leucophaearia. Taxonomy (NCBI): domain Eukaryota; kingdom Metazoa; phylum Arthropoda; class Insecta; order Lepidoptera; family Geometridae; genus Agriopis; species Agriopis leucophaearia. The sequence continues at coordinate 14,764,332 of OX421271.1, read as the reverse complement.
TATTCTTTAAAAGTTTACCAAACGAAACTTCTTGTATGGAAATGAGAATGTTTACCAAACGCGACTATTAAGTAGGTACATTAAAAGGTTTACCAAATACCAAACGGGATGTACCCAATAAATCATTGGTAAACAAATAAATAAATAAATAAATATCTGGGACATTTTGCACACATGGTCATCTGGCAAGGCTGAGGATCTAACTGGGTGCCGTCAGATTGTAAAACTACCGCTCGGCCACCATCGCTTAGTTGCGAAATTATGCTGTATTCTTCTTCAGATGCTCTTCCGATACACAGCGAGTTACGTCTCTGTCTTTTTGGGCTATCTTCCCCAGGATTCTGCTCTATCTACTTGAGACAACGTTCATCGGCTCTACGACTGTAAGACTACACTAGTGCGAAAACACAAAGTTATGCCAGGTAATGCGAGTTGAATGCACATACACGAGTCGCTTTGGAACTCTTATGCATAATGAAGATATATGCAAGCCTTGTCAGACCTGACCTTAAGTTTTTACCAACCAACTTCACTCTTGTCTTAAACACAAAAAAAAAATGTTATTGGCATAATCATACACAGCTATTAAGATTGCCTACTACCGCTTGTTACCGTAAATGACTACCGGACAGCCGTTGGATTTGCTAAAAAATAATAGGCTTGGAGAAGAATATAATGAAACTAGCTGCACACCGCGAATTAACCTGCGAAAAAATTGTGATAATGATGATGATGAAAAATACTTTATGACCTTTTCTCATACCATAATATACCTACATAAAATAATATATCTACATAAAAAATCATAAAAATCGGTCGACCACACACACCGTGACACGAAATTTTAATATCACCACACTAATATCATATATGTGAAAGTTTGGATGAATGGATGGATGAATGGATGGATGGATAAATAAATAAATAAATAAATAAATATGTGGGACATTATTGCACACATGGTCATCTGACCCCAAACTAAGCAAAGCTTGTAATATGGCTGCCAGAGACTGATATACATACATATATATTTTTAAATACATACTTAAATAGATATTAACACCCAGACATAGAACAAACACAAATGTTCATCACACAAATGTTTGTCCTAGATGGGAATCGAACCCACGCCCCCAAGCGCAGAAAGTAGGTTCACTACCAACTGAGCCACCGGGGCAGTCAAACCGGGGCCGGATGGATGTTTGTTACTCAATCACGCAGAAACGGCTGGATGGATTTGGATGAAATTTGGAATATACATTGCTTATGTCCTGGATTAACACATAGGCTTCTTTCATCATCATCATCAATACTAATTTTCATCACCACGCGGGTGAAACTGCGGGGCGCAGCTAGTTGTTACATATATACTCTCGCTCAGCCTATACCTACCTAGGGTAATTATTAGAATCTAATCATTCTGTGTTATTAGGCATATACCTATTACCTAATAGAAGGCATAAAGAGATTTAACATCTCGGGGTGACAAGCGCAATACTTTGCCACGAAGGATTTCCAACTGTTCAAACTCAAAATTCAAGGTTGCACTGAACTGTTATGGACAAGCGTGATGCTTACCATCAGGTGAGCGACTTTGCTCGTCTCGTCTAGAGCATGACTAGTCCTATTACACTAAAAACTAATCCGTGCCGTTAAAATGCATCTACCTCTAGCTTGGGTTCAGTAAACAAAAGTACCTATATCAGGCAATCTCGATCCCTAATGCTGTTGCAATACAAACGGTATCACAATGCCTGCAATTAAATAAATGTGTTCGAACTAGCTAGTTACGTCGGGGCGTGCTGGGCCGAGTAAATTGCCTATAAAGTTGGTGGAGCGTTGGTTTAAGCAAGTCAGTTTTGCAAATTGGTTATTTCTGTAATGCAATTATGAAATGAAATAGTTTATTGTCCAGATTTGCGTCCATAACTTATTCAAATGCAAATTTTATTAATTAATCGATGGATAGAAAAATAAAATTGAGTAAATTACACATTGAAAATCAAGATTAATATATACAAACAAATAAGTGATGGGCGTTATGCTAACCTATAGCATGTCATATACTATAAGGTTTTACCCCCTTATTAATAAACGTGGAAATAGTTACGCCGTGTTTTGTCTTGTTTTATCTTTCAAGTTTTGAACTCGATCGAAAAAGATAACAGACGGAGTAACTATTCCAAGGCTACTCTAAGTTTATTAATAAGGGGGTTAGGGTCTAAGAGTTTACTACACTGGAAAGTGCTCAAATATTTCCTAGCATTTCTACTACAATGGACCGAATCAGCATCGAATAAGAGTCTAAACTCTAGTGTCACAGTAAAAACACCACTAATATTTTAGATTTTACTCGCTATAAACTGTTTTGAAGAAAACTAAAATACCATAGTGGTAGGGCACTATCTAATGCCACGCACCTAACGGTGTGTCCCGACAGCCTCACTTGAAAGCCAGTTCCCATCCCAGGCTAGAATCATCAGGTCATCTTCTACCACATCAGATGAGCTGTCGACAAACGCCTTGCCTATCGACCATAAAAAAGTATTTGCCTCACCATTTTACTTTTATTAGCAAACGACTTGCTTAAACAAACAAATTTATTTATGGCATGGTATGGTCCCCCACCTTTTAATATGATTTATTTTTTATTTAAATAATTATAATGTAGCCGCTGAAAAATGCGTATGACAGTTCATAACATTGTTAAAAGCTGATCGAAAACAGTTTTTTATTAGCTTTTTAAACATAACATTGTAGCTGGTACCCAATATACTACACTAAAATATGAAAATGATTTCTTACTGATTTTCACAATATTGTTGCTGTTGTCAGACGTATTTTCTCAGCGGCTGCACTGTAAGATGCTTATAAGATGCTCTTTGAACTATGAATAAATAAGTGTATAGAACAGTTTTTGTTCTAGTCGTACTTCAACTAAACCCAACCAAACGCCCCCACATTTGTTTATTGGCATTTGAAATAGCTTCACGGTAATTGGAGCAATACTTTTTATCTCGATTAAACTAATTTGCTTAATGGTAACTAGATATTTATCGAATTGGAAATGTCTAATTAAGACTGATATCATAATTACGGTTGTAATGAGAATCAGAATAATGGAAATCGTTATGTCGCTTTTAATTAATTGATAATCACATGGTGACTAAACTCCCAGGTAAAAAGGAAATACCTAATATAGAATTTAAAAAAAAATACGAAAAAAAACTCATCTTTTTTTTTACAAATACGCAATGAAAATATTTTATTCATGTCAGAGGCTTTCACTTCAGGCAGCCCAATATCTGACATCAATGCAAGGCTCCGCTTTTATTTCGTTGGTTCAAAAATACAATCAAGTTAAGAACTTAAACCAAGAAAAAACCAGCCAAGTGCGAGTCGGGCTTGCGAAGTGAGGGTTCCATACCAACACATAAATTGTTATCTACAACTAAAGTGAAAAAAGTAGTGCAAAAAGACAACATCACTGTCAGGCGGTAACCCATCCAAGTACCGACCGCGCCAGACGTTGTTTAAGTTTGAACTTTGTGAACAGTTTGTCACCCACTCGCAAATAATAAATACCTACTGACCAAATGGCCAGTACTTACTTTCAGTGACTCGCAAATAATAGATACCTACTGACCAAATGGCCAGTACTTACTTACAGTATGTATTATAATCATGCCAAGTTTGACGCTTGTACGTATTACCGCTTTTACTCTAGCTAGACTAAATACAAAAATACGTTTAAAAAAATAACATTTGTTGTATTAAAATAAAACAATAAGTCTTTAATTTTATTTCTTAGTTAATCCGCCGTAACATTACATATTCTGTGAAAATGTTAACTGGCTATCTATTACGGTTCCAAAGATACAGCCATTAAAAGGTAGGACGGACAAACGGACGGTCAGACAGCGTAGACTTAGTAATAGGGTACCCTTTGGGACCCTAAAAAGAAAAGAAGGGATCCTATTTTTCAAGTTGGTTAAAAATTTTAGGATCATCATCATCACCATCATCAGCCAAAAGACGTCTACTGCTGATCATAGGTCTTCCCCTTTAACCTCCACACTGAACGACATCCTGCCACCTGCATCCACTGGATGCCCGCGACTCCCACAATTTCGTCGGTCCAATTAGTGGGAAGCCTACCTAAGCTGCGTCTTCCGGTTCGCGGTCTCCACTCAAAAACCTTTCTTCCCCAACGATTATCAGTTCTTCGAGCGATGTGGCCTGCCCATTGCCACTTCAACTTGCAGATATTAATAGCTATTTCGGTGACTCTTGTTCTTTGGTGAATATCTACGTTCCGGATTTTATCGCGTAAAGAAACTCCGAGCATAGCTCTCTCCAATGCCCGTTGTGTGACTCTGAGTAAAAAAATTATTAAGGATAAAGGATAAAATTGAATTTATTTATTTATTATTTTAAATCCAGCTTAACAGTTCGGGTAAACGATCACCAACGCACTTGTTAAGGTTAATATATTCATAGCCTTCGGAAGCGCCAATCGTGAGATATCCCGATCAAGACAGGCCCTAAAATTAAGGGGCTGTTATCAGGGTCTCTCGGTAGATTTATGGCTTGAACCCGACCGGTGATGCGAAATATCTTAATTACTTTATGATTGTGCGATTGGTCACTGGATTGGGAAACTAAATTTGAGGGTAGTTGCGCAGTGGTTACGGTTGACTAGGTACACACTTAGGGTGCTTTTCCACCAGAGATGTACAAGGTAGCTAAGCGTGCGAAAAAAACTCAACCTATAGAAGGCAACGTGAGACAGAATGAAGCGAATCTATAATTGGTCGTTTTTTTTCCTCGTGCACCGCTCATCTTCCTCGCTCATCTCTGGTGGAAAAGAACCCTTACGATGGTTGCTGGGTGTGGTAGGTAAGTATATAACGAAATCGATTACATTATATCACGATTTTCACATCATATTCATATTATAAATACCAATGTGTGTTTGTTGATTATTCGAGATGAGGGTGATACGTCCTATACGTACTGACGTCCGGCATGTATTTTACTGTTTCCCTCTACAAAGACTTACCCGAGCCAATCCATTTCCTTGAAATGTCGGACCAATGCTCTGGAGCACTAGTACAGTTGCAGTGTAGATGATGATGATTTAAAGCAATCTAGCCGATGTGTTGACGTGGATAATGAAGATAATGACATAGACATAGACGTCATTTATCTGTGGCAAAAAACATTATATGGATGGAAATGGATGGAAAAAAATGGAATTTAAATACATTAAATTTAAAATGAACCTTAGCTTATTATATTTTTTTGTCATAAACCGGCTCCAACTCAGCAAAATGCTCATGCAACCCGGTAGCGATTTAAATTTCTTCTGTGGCTTTACAATGCTATAGCACATGCACTACAGTTTCGTTCTCCTTCATGCAAGCACGACTCAGTGGACTCATCCAGCTCTCAGTTTAAACAAGTGACAATTTAAGTTACAATGACCGGATATATAGGCCTACTAACAGGCGAAGGTTCTGTCATTGCAACTTCATAAATTATTAGTAATCTTCCTGCTAAGGATTGGAAATGTATAGGGTAGGAGTGGCTTATTAACCCGGAAAAAGTATGGTTCCGACGCGGGTGAAACCGCGATTCGCTGCTGGTAACCAACAGATGACTGCCCCGTTGGCCCAGTTGCTAGTGAACCTCTCTTCTGCGCTTGGAGGCGTGGGTTAGATCCCCACCTAGGACAAAAATTCATGTGATGAACATTTTGTGTTTGTTCTATGTCTGGGTGTTATAACATCTATTTAAGTATGTATTTAAAAATATAAATGTATGTAGTGTTTTATTATGGAAACTGACGTGGTTTTCACTCATTTTATTTATATTACACGGGAATTACTCACGTAAGATTAGGCCGGATACTCCGACTATAGTTTCAACTGCATACGGCGGACTTTATCAAGGTGAATGCGCGCGCGCGGCTGCGTCTCGCTTTGTACTACTATAGCTTGAAACTATAGTCGGAGTATCCGGCCTAATCTTACGTGAGTAATTCCCGTGTAATATAAATAAAATATGTATGTAGTGTGTTTAAGCTTTGCTTAGTTTGGATTCAGAAGATCGTGTGTGCAAAAATATCCCGAATATTTATTTTATTTTAATCGTTTCCTTCGATATTCACGAAAAACCCATAGGATTACTCATTCAGACTAACAAAAGATTTAAAAAATCTTAACTTTACCTCAACCAAGTCCCATTATAAAAGAAATCCAAGAGCACAATCTAATAGAAGCGCTCTACATTTGCTCTTAAGGAACATTCAAGCAAAAAGGCGAATAAAAAGTACCTCATTAGAGACGGCGTTTGTCTCGCCCTCTACAGCGGAGATTTCTTTTGTACACACAATGACTGCAATTTAGTTGGAGACAGAGTCGCAGCCAGGGAAATCTGAGGAGGTAGAAAACTACTTGTTTGTTTTATAGCTAAAGTAAAACTGGTATAGAATAAACTGAAAGGATTTGTACTAATCAGATTAAAAAAACACAATGAAACTACAAGGAAAACAGTTTCATTGAATAATCTCTAGCGTATTTCTGCTTTAACGGCGATTATTAACAATAAAGAATTTGAGGTCAATTATTTTTGTTTTTCTCTACTGAAATTTGTTATAGAAACAGTTTTGTAGATGAACTTTCGCAATTTAACGCCTGATTTAGTCAATTAAGCTACAATCATAACCTTGTAAGCGGTGTAACGGTTTAAAAGTACCTAATGAATATACTGTTTTATTTTATTTTATTCTGTTAAGTTTTTTGGTAACTTTTCATTATTATTGTATAGCCATAGTATATAATTAAATTAAGTACAGATACTAATAAAAAAGGACAAATTAATATCTTATTACCTATACATAATTTTATATATATACATAGATTAAATACACATATCAGGTTTTTTTTTTTGATGAATTATAGATCCAAGATACAGTCCTGCGTTAACAGTACCTTGTTCCGAAACATCCAATTTTGCGACATAGTACTAACACGCGAAAAGTTCCGCAAACTTTCATTAGACCCTTGCCCAGTGAGTTGGCAAACCGGAACTGAACATACTGATAGCACAGGTTACAGTGCAACCAACTTATCTAAAGTCTCGAACGGGGAGCCACCAACGTGTTTATGTGCAAATCTGACAGCCGTTCGTAGAAAATGTTTTGTTCCTTATTTTAGCCAACTGTACCAATAAGTTTTTCGGTCCGCGGGTTAAGTCGGTTACGTACTAACTATTATTTAATCTGCGAGCCCGGGTTAACTCGGCACACCTACCCATTGACTCGGCAAAACTGGCTGGATTAGTTCTCCGCAGTTTAGTTTTACAACACACATGTAGTTATAACAGTCGTAGAATGTGGTGGAATTCCGATACTGTATTGCGGAAGGATTTACCAAAGAGTAACACAATACGTAAGTATTTTGGATAGCTAAATAAAACTATCAGCAATGGTTGCTTAACGATGTGTAGCGGAGCCTAACTTGAGAATCGGTCAAATTAGTTGTTTTACTTTTCTGATTTATGGTTCCTTTTCCAGGCATGTCTTGGAAAAGGAACCTAGCTTAGCACCGTTTTCACAGTTTGGATTGCTTTAGTCATAGGGTGAATAGTCATAAATATAGTCTCTATTTGCCACATTTTATTTTACATCTACAGTGTATAACATCTGTAAATACACTGTCAATTAACATCAGGAGAGCTGTCAATACTTAGCCATTACGAATAAAAAAATGTGTAAAAGTTTACCAGTGTATTTCTGCCGTTTGTGTCTAACTTACCCAATCTCCTATGCTAGGTAAATATCCATACCCATACCTTTGGCTGATCCGTGCATCTAACGACCTCACCTATTGTGATCCTAGCCTATTGTTATTCTGTATACTACGTTCTGTGTAGATGGAAATCTATTTGAGCAAGTCTTTGTTGCGTGTATTTTGTGAGTTTGATTGAAGAGCAATTACGAAAGATTGGGTAGGAATAATCTTGAAAAAGAGTTTCTTACATAATTCGAGTTAGTTTTACTTGGGTTTAATTTAAAAGGGTGTGTGGCGCCCAACGTGGGGCTAAATCAAAATCATTTGTACAGATAGTCACAGAATCAATAATAGTAACTTTGCTACAATTTAATAGATCGTATATATTATTTATGAATATTCAGGCTAAGTGCGCTGTTTCTTGTAAGTTATAACCTTAGACTTGTTAGAGTTAACTCATCTGGGAAACCAATACGGCTAACTGGCGCCCAAAATTAAGGAAACTTGCGTAAAAATACACAAATATTGTGTATCGGTGATACTTCCAGCGATACAGATATCTGTAGACGACAGGAATTGCGTACCATCAGGCAGACCGTTTGCTTTTTCACCAATAGGACGAAAAATATACAACGTGCATATTGCAGTGTTATTAATCAAGTAAAGCATATCCCACTGATTTCCTGCTTGTTATGTATCCTTAATCCTTGACCAGTGCGGAGGGACGCTGCCTAATCCATGCGTGTAAGCCTTGAGTACCACAGACACATTTGCATCTGGGTAGCAGTATTAGCTGTTAGGCACCGTAGACCTAGCCTAGTAGTCTAAGAGCTAGCAACGTTTTCGAGAGAGAATTTCAGGTAGCCTAGTTTTTAGATATGCTATCTCTCTCACTCCCCCGGACGTCATACGGGCTATCTGGCTGGTGGTAGTGGTTGCGTTCATCAGTGCGCATCCTAAATGTCCAGGTAAAATATCGATTTTTCAAATCATTTTAAGAAGTTTTTTTTTTTTTTTATTATTTTTATTGAATTTTTCGCAACATGAATCTATTATTGCCAGATATTTTTATCGTTGTTTAAATTGTGCCAGACGCTAATTTTGAATTGAAATTTTTTTTTTTCAAAATATTTCAGTATGGCTGAAATTTTTATATGATGTTATTTAAGTATCTAAAAACCTAAAATTAATTTGCCAAACAATAATTCGATTGTTAAACCTTCAGCCAGACCGATCTAAAAGTGAAAAGTGATGTGGTACCATTTTGCTTGGTCTAGGAATAGTTGTCGAATAAATTACAGAGAAAGAATTAAAAACTATTGAATTAATTGTGGATTAACATAGCATTAAAATAATTATTTATTTTTGTGCAAAATTAAGGTAAAAATCAATCTCAAGGATGAAAGTAAACAAAAATTATATTGAATTATCTTGATAATTATCATCATCATCATCTTCATCACTGCTGTCATTTTCATTGTCATCGTCGTCTTTTGGATTATCAACGTCTTGTAAGCTATTATCTGTAAAAGAATGAAAAATTTTATAATCTTTTGGCAAAGAAATTTATTAGTATTTTATTTTCAATTTTTACCTTTAATGATAATGTCGGCAACTAATGATGGTAACTGCTCTCCAACAAACCAGATAAAATCATATTTATCGTCATTGATGGTCCAGCCAGAAGCTTGAGGTGATAGAGATGTTGGGTGTTGTAAATGAGCATTTCTCCAAAACTTTGTTACGTAACGAATTCGTAGTAAATGCTGATACAATTCAGCTTTGCATGGTGGTAGGCTTGATGGATCAAAATTACGATTTTTTTTTCAAAATTATCATCTGATTTTTTAGACCGATAAGTGTTTGAAAACAGATGAAACCGAACTTCATTGACGTTCCAAGAATCACGAGCTCCGTAAATGTCAAAATATTGATAATGATGCTCCTAATGAAAATGATATCGATTGTAGAAGTGATCAGTCCGACATGTTACCACCACCAGCAAAAAGAAGACGAACCTTTGAAGCCATACTGAAATATTTTGAAAAAAAAATTTTTTCAATTCAAAATTAGCGTCTGGCACAATTTAAACAACAATAAAAATATCTGGCAATAATAGATTCATGTTGCGAAAAATTCAATAAAAAAAATAATAAAAAAAAAACTTCTTAAAATGATTTGAAAAATCGATATTTTACCTGGACATTTAGGATGCGCACTGATGAACGCAACCACTACCACCAGCCAGATAGCCCGTATGACGTCCGGGGGAGTGAGAGAGATAGCATATCTAAAAACTAGCCTACCTGAAATGCTTGTTTTCCCGACGTTGCTAGCTCTCGTACTATAGAGATTAGCTGGCTATGGTTAGACCACAGATATTTATTTCTATGACACCGCGACTTCACCTACTTTGCATGTCTGTGGCCAATACATTTAGTTTGATATCTGTCGTCAGATGTCATAGAAAAAAAAAACAAATTATGTAGACTGTGGAAGTTTTTTTTTTAAATTCTTTTGTACTAACGACGAAGTACGGTGTAGTTTTTTTTACTTATGCAGACTCTGTTTTTACTTACGATGGTTTTATCGTCTCTTACGTACATTGCCGTTTAGAAGCACACGAGATTTGGGACTCTGAGTATTGCCATGGACCGAAAATAAGGTAGTACGGATGTATCTTATGACAGTCGTACAATAGTCTACCAGACTGTTTTTTTATTACAACCCCACGCTTTATCCATTTAGTCGAATATTGTCAGTTCAAAAGTTCATTCGAATTTAATATTTCTAAAGAAACTGCTAGCGATAAAATCGTTTGTGATGATGGTTATTTAGATTTGTAATCTGCGTTACGGTAGATTGAGCAGTGATAGGATTTGTGAAGAATCCAAACCCGTAGTCAGCTCGTAGATATTGCTACGGGCGGTGCTATGCGCTATGTTGTTTCGTGATACCATCGACAAACTAAGTACGTTACATCCATGGTGATACCCTGGTACAAGCTAAAATACTGTAATGCGAAATATATGCATCAATTGATTCTGTTGTTTCGTTTTCTAAGCTAAACACTTTTTTATAGTGTTAAAATAGTCTCACGTATTAAAAGGAAAGGAGGCGTAGACTTATGTAGTGCAGGCAGATTAGTTTGGAAATGGTACAACAGAATCGACATCAGCCGGAACACAGAATCAATTACAAAAACGAATGTTGTATGCTCTTACCCCTGATAAGCTGCTACGCGCACGCTGCTACGAGCATAGCTACGAGCTACGCTACTACAAGCTACGGTTGTAAAAGTGCCCGACAAAATTCAGGAGCAAAAAGCGTCGTAGAACCAGAGAACTTCGTGCATGTACATGTACCTGTCCACGCTATAAACAACGGACTCGTTTAATCTAAATACCATCGTACCTTAGTATAGTATAGTACCCGTAGTATAGTATACATAGTACCTTCGGTCCGCCAAAAACGCACAAAGGTTTTCCTTTGGCTGTAAATCAAAATCAAATTCAAACCTGCATATTTGCGAGATTATTTATTGTCTTACAGTTTAGATGGAATATAGAAAGTGTGTCACCAATATTCTACTTTATCCGGCGTACAAAATTAATTCTTGTAAACAGGCTGCTTACGCCATTGACTGGCCAGCTGAAAAATATTACAGCCGGGTTAAACTGTGCTTCTCAATGTCTTTTGGAGCAATCTCCTAAAGACGTGTACCAGTATTACCTATCAATGCCGGAGAAAACTACATTTCATTTTAAATGGTGTTTGGAGTGTGTCGTGTGTGTGTGTGTGTGTGTGTGTGTGTGTCACGTTATAACTTAAGAACGGCTTTACCGATTCCATTAAACTTTTTTTTATCTAATGCTTCGTAAAAAGTTCTTACATTTAAAACCAGCTGGACCGATTTTGATGAAATTCTGTGTTCCTGAAGCGGGTTAGCGAGGCCGAAGGCCGAGCTTACACTCATGCGAAGCCAGGGCGGATCGCTAGTAAATGAATACATTTTTATTGCTTGCTCACCGTTGACGGAGTTCACCATTCCTCGCTAATCTAAATCTGTCATTTCACCTTCTACGTAAATTATGTCAAGGTTACTTAAATGTAAGATAGGAGAGGACGGATGTCTCCGTAGGCTCCTCAATTAAGAGAGTACGCGTGTAATCATCGAAGTTGAAGTCTCAAGGACTGTTAAGACGTTGAATAGGATGAAAGGATTATCCCTCTGTGTATTTCTAAATAGCAGGTGCCTCACTAAGTAGGTAAATAATTACGAACAATATATATATTTCAGAAGTTTTAAAATCTTTGTGCTAGTGGCTTTGTGGTGTTTAATGCCTAGGTACTTATTGAAATTAAACACTTTTAATTTTATATTTTACATTATTAACCGAGTTCTAAAAAGAAGAGGATTCTCAATTTAGTTCTTTTTGTTTTTTAATGTTTGTTACATCCGAACTCCGACATTTATAAACCGAATTAGAAAATACTTTTTTTATTTGAAAGGATGTAGTTTCAGATTGGACCATATACATTTCATCAATGTTGGATTAGTAGTTTGGTTTTAAATCAAAATAACTGGACAAAATATGTAATCAAAGTAAATGAAATTGCGTGTTTATTAATTTTGAAGTCGGTTTTTTAAATTGATAATTATTTTAATTCCTGACGTAAAACCTATGACTACGGACACTGCAAAGTGTGTTGGCCAGGGCTTTGAATCGTTTCTTTCGATAGGCAAGGGATACCGAAGCCGTATTGTAAAATCCCGGCACCAAGGTCACACGTCATAATTATGCCAACTTGACCTACGAAGCTGAAAATTGGCTGACAGATTCTTTATCAGATGTAAAGGTCCGCTAAGAAAGTAGGTATTTGGTAAAAGAGCCAAATTATTAGGGGCAAATGGAGGTAGAAGGACTAAATGAAAGTATACGCGTTCGAAGTTGTAACAGTTATAGTCTACATAGAAAACATTTTATTTATCAGCTAAGAAAAGTGTTCGAAAACTACAAGCATTTTGGAACATTTGTAGTCAGAGAATAGCTTTGTTTCGATACAAACAGCGGCACAGCGGCACCCAGTGTTCAGAACAGCGTAGATACAAACTAAATACAATGTACAAGAATGATAATATCCTAGCAATTTGGACAACAAAAGCGGGCGCTCGTTTGTGCAAATGTCAGCTATCCGCCATTCCTTTAATGCATACCCAAGAAACTCCACTGAAGACCCGGGCTGCCGTTAGGGCTGCCGGATAAGGCCAACACTTTAGGTAGGTACAATGACCCCACATCTGGACCCTTCATTCGTCTTGATGGTTTTTAATACCTTTATTATACCACATCGGTCAAAATACGTAATTTTGCAGTTTTTTTAATTAATGTAGAATCTCATCTACTAAGACTTCTGTAAGTGGCAAAGCTTCCACTTTGTCTTTATCCTGTAAAAAAATAATAGTGCAACTGTTTAACAAGCCTTTATTCAACTTGCCCTGTTATAATGTAACTATGTATGTACATTAATAGGCTTTCGGTTGACCGACAACTCGCCTGATCTTAAGCGATGATGCGGTCTACGATGGAGCACGCTTGCCTAGAAGAAACCGATTCACTCGGGATTTGAAGACACCCAGACAGATTGTAACAATCGGGGAACACCCATTCAGGTAGCGCAATCCACAGACTATAACTTACGCACGATAAAACTAAAATCAAAGCGCTTCGAGTTTTGGGAATATCAACTATAAACAGGTGTCGATTTTTCGTGCCCGCTCTGGCAATCCGATAGAAAAAAGTTAAGCTGTCATTACGAATAGGCTCCTTTTAAACAAAGTAACGCGGAAAGGGTATACTAAACCGAAAGGGGTCCGTTATCTCATCATTATGAACAAGTTTTACTATGGGACTAACCCTGAAATTGCGAATAAAATATCAGCTGTTCCATATATTTTGTCGAGTGTCAATGACCATTTTCTATGGAACAGCTGATATTTTTTCACAATTTCAGCTTTGTTTCCATAGTAAAAGCTGTTCATAATGAATACTATGGACCCCTCTCTTTCCCCTTATACCCCCTTTTCTTGTAACCCAGTATAGTTGCAAATACATATTTTTTTACAAATACAAAATAATTATTTGCTCTTAATAATAATAGTTACACAAGTTAAGTGAATCTCTGACTCCGTAGACCTGTATTATAGGAGTCAGTTATTTCCCAGTTATAGTGACTTTTGACAAAACTAATCCACACTAATATTATAAATGCGAAAGTAACTCTGTCTGTTTGCTACATAATCACGGCTTAACCGATCTCGTTAAAATTTTGCGAGGTATGGCCACGGTATCACGGTACTGGTCAGTGTGCGTAGAGTCGCACTTGCACGAGCTCCAAAACCAACTTAAAGTATTGTAAAACTTGCCGATGATGACACAGACATATAAAAGTGCAAATGTACATGCAATGTTGACAGCCCTACACGCGACCTTTTGTCAGAAATTACAGTAATATCACTTGCAGAATTACTGTTATTTCAACAGCAGAATTACAGTAATTCGTGGCATCCAAACATTATGACGGTTAGGCATGTAATTTAACTAGGTAATAGGTATTTAGGGCTATTCTGTAAAGAGGGTAGCTAGCTTGATTAAATGCCGCACCCATTCGCGCACTGCTGGGGAAAGCCATATCTATATACGTTAATTAAACTATTTGTGGTCCAATGAATACTTCTTTTTATAATTTTTGCTAGGACAAGATAATATTAATTGGTTACGGTACATAGGGCACCAACATCATCGCAGTGAATGGTGACACGCTGAACAAAGGTCATTTACAAATGTATAGTAAAGACTTTTGGGCGTTATTCTAATTTTAAACCTAACCTTAAAGATACATTTTTTCAGTGTGATATGTATAAAAAATCGGGCATTGAAGTCAGCATGCAACTGAGTTCACACTCGTGCGCTGCAATGCTTTGACCTCACCCTGAGCTAGTACCATTAAAGAAGTACTATTGGGACGCTCCTGGCAATATACCTACTTCAATACTCATAAAACTAAAACCATGCATAGGTACCTAAATACCGTCTTACTTTCCTATTTATTGGGCTCCCTAATCGGGCATCATTATATAGAAAGCATCATTCCTGCTTATGCAGCTTTACGTCGAATTAACGAAGCTATTAGTATGTTACACGCTACACATTTAGTTACCACGTGGATAAGGAAATCT
The DNA here is from genome assembly GCA_949125355.1 of Agriopis leucophaearia. NCBI lineage: Eukaryota > Metazoa > Arthropoda > Insecta > Lepidoptera > Geometridae > Agriopis > Agriopis leucophaearia. The sequence goes on along the minus strand of OX421271.1, from coordinate 14,749,296 downwards.
GAGAAATAGATCAGGCTTTAGACGTAATCCTGTAGTCGAACAAGGCCTGTTTCCTTGGAGGATTCTGAGGCTTCCATCGTTAAGTTAAGTATGTCTACCCAAGTCTTTAGTAAGTACCTGCCGTTACCTAACACCAACCCTCTTTACTTTTGAAGCCTTTGTTAGGAAGATACCTAAAATGTATGTTTTCGGTTAATCTTCATACCTATCATCAGAATACCTATTATCTTCATCTTAATTTCTAATAAATATGCGAGTGAGTTTATTTATTGGCACGTTTGTTCATCTTGAATGCAGCAACAGAACAACTGATAGATGTGATTTTTTGCACATAGATAGGTGGAGGGCCGGTGAAAGACATAGTATACTTTATATTAAGTATACCACGGGTGCACCTAGTATTTCCTAATCGATGACCTTACCTAGGTAATAGGTACCTACTTCGTTCATAAGTGCTATGGTGACTGGAAGAACAGTTATAACATATAGGCAAGTTACAACTCATAGACAAGGTGTCATTGAATAAGTCCAAAATGACTTATCTTCTTTGGTAAGTCTCATCTCAAAGTGACGAACTTAGTTTTCACGAGAGCAAAAAAAAACACATCAGGACTGCACGTCAGAAGTGAAAACTTAAGTAGTAATTCACCTATTCTACAAAAGATGGCGCTCTTTTAAAATACAGTGCAGTACAGTACACGGTACAGTACAGCGTGACAATGACGCAAGTCCATGATTTGGTTCACCCAGAAAGTGCTTAACGCCTAAAGAAGTTTTCACTTTAAAATTGAACACAAACATTTACCTAGCCCTGTGATCCCCCTGTCTTCTGTGTTTCTTTAAGATATCGTGTGAAACCGCGAAGCGTTGCTAGACTTTATAGAGGACTACTTTTAATTAAACTTCACCCACACCTGCCCTGACCTGCGCAAAAATGTATCGAACAGCTGATATTTTTTGCGAATTTTGAATTTGCGAAGTCGTTGAAACAAAATTTGTTGGTTAGCGATCTACAGAAGCTTTGGTTATGATGTACAGGAGCTTTGGCTGGTTAATTAAAAGTTACCCTGTGTAGTAAGAATATTTATAAGTATATACGCGAAGTACCTATATATACATGGGCGATAGGGCCGCCCATTATACTGCCTTATATTTATTTTTGATGTTAATTTAAGTTTCATTTGTATTTTTCGGTGTGTAATAAAGAGATATTGTATTGTATATAGACAATATTTTATTTGTAACAGAAATACACACACACAGTCACCCACACATATATTTAAAGTTAAAAAAAAAATGTTTGCTACAAACTGGCCCCACCTAAGTCAAATACCTTTCTCTAACTGACTGGCTTATTTTTACAAGCTTTTAACTTTAAATGTTTCTTGCAAAGCAAATTTTTCCCGGCGCGTTAAATTGAGTTGAAATTTGGTACACCTATAAATAAATAAATATCTAGGACATATTTGCACACACGGTAATCTGACCACAAACTAAGCAAAGCTTGTAATATGGCTGCCAGAGACTGATATACGTACATATATATTTTTAAATAGGTACATACTTAAATAGATATTAACGCCCAGACATAGAACAAACACAAATGTTCATCACACAAATGTTTGGATGTATTTTGGATGGCAATGCATTCATATGGTTACCATGTACCATGGAGCTTTTCTGATGTTGGAGTCGGAAGGTGGTCATAAGAACTAATGAACGCTACAAAATAACCGTGTCGTGTTTGGACTCTTGGGAATGAAAAGGCTTGTTAGTCAAAAAATAAATGTTATTTCGTTTTTAAAGCTATTTCCCGTAAATAAAATAAACAATGAAATCTCGAAAACAGATTTCAGCTCCGTTATGTCGTCATTGGAGAAACTCAGAGTCACACAACGGACAATGGAGAGAGCCATGCTCGGAGTTTCTTTGCGCGATAGAATCCGAAACGTGGATATTTGACAAAGAACCAGAATCATCGACATAGCTATTAAAATTTGCAAGTTGAAGTGGCAATGGGCAGGCTACATCGCTCGAAGAACCGATAACCGATGGGGTAGAAAGGTTCTTGAGTGGAGACCACGAACCGGAAGACGCAGCGTAGGTAGGCCTCCCACTAGATGGACCGACGACATCGTGAGAGTCGCGGGCATCAAGTGGATGCAGATAGCAGGTTGTCATTCAGTGTGGAGGTTAAAGAGGAAGGCCTATGTTCAGCAGTGGACGACTTATTGCTGATGATGATATCGTCATTGGTGGGTACGATGCTGAAATGACACTTAGATTTCCTATATCATGGAGTTAGAGGTCCGCTAAGAAATGCAAATTAACAAATGGCAGTTGAAAGTTTATATGAATGTCTACATCATACAACAGATAGTTACAGAACTTATAAAACACTGCTAAGCTGGCCAATATTTATTTAGTTCTTTATTCGTAATATTTTACGAGACCAACATGACCTCCAAGTGTTCTCAAAGCTCGTAAATTATGCCCGAAACTCCGACCATTCCATCAATGTTTCCACAATGTACGGCGTGAGAGACATTCTCTGGGGCCTTCAAAGGAATAGCTCTACATCGTAATTAAGAGTCGCTAATGAGAGCCGAAACAAGCGTTGTCATGTCGAATTAAATTTACATTAGACGTCGGATGACGTGGAGGCTTCTGGCTTCTACGGAGTTATTCACAGTACCTACTGCTTTGCCTACTTGTCTTACATACAAATAGATAGGTTATATATGTATGTTATATATATATATAGTACTTTCATCAGTTTTATCCAACGATGAAAAAATTTGGTTTCTTTATTTGGAACTAGTTGACACAATAGATTTTGTCCGGTTCATATTGATATAAATTTGATCGAGTTATGGTCTTGATCAATATAAAAAACTGACTTTATAAAAATTACAGAACTGGACCTAATTGAAATTAGATTACACGGGAAGCACCAGCTTTCAAATAATAAAGAATCATCAAATCATCTGAGGTTAAACATTAAAAAAAAGCAGTGTTTGAAATTAGTAAGTGCTCGAACAAAATCATTATTAGTGTCAAAGCAAAAGGGGCACGAGAGCATCTACATAATAAAAAAGAACCAAGTAATTAGGTTTTAGGACCATTGCTTTGCATGCTCCAGTAATGTGTTGGATAGACCTACTAATTTAAACCTGAAACAAAAATTCATTGATTCTGAAACGCAAAATTCGATAAACCTCCATTATATTTCGCACACCGTTCGGTTGGAACATGGTGAACCTTATTATTTTACCACACTATCACAATTACCTACCCAAATTGTAATACCCCATGTTCCGTGAAATAAATAATTTGAATTTGAAAAAATTTGAATACCTATGTTTTTTACACGAGGAAACTTTTCAAGCAAAAAAATAACATTTAACATTTTTGTTATTAAATATTTAGAGAAAGACCGCGCATGCCACAATTTCTGTAGAGCAGGTAAACAAGTAGGTAAGTATAGGTACCATAACTTATTTAGAATCTTATTAGGTAGGTGGCTTGATTTAGGATCCTACACAATGAGTTTTAAGAATAAAATGGGCAAAAACTTCTTAGCTGATCCATCACCACCTACACTTGGGATTATGAATAATGAGGGCTTTTGTTATATGGACAAACATAATACCTACTCTGTTACTTACCTAAGTATTTAATCCATAAAATTAGAATCTAAATATGTACGGCTACACCTATGCCTATACGGCCTATGTAAGTAAACCTATAGGATCATGTATAGCTGCTTTCATTTTCTTTACTCTGCTTGTTAATCACACTTATATTATAAAAGCGAAAGTTTGTGTGTGTGTTAGTGTGTATGTTTGTTGCTTCTTCACGCTGAAACGGGTGAACGGATTTGATACTATATATCTTGGAATAACACATAGGCTACCTACTTTTTATCCCTATAAAATATTTCGTTCCTGTAGGAGAACAACGCGGGCGAAGCTGCGGGCGGAAGCTAGTTATTCATACTACCTAGTTGGTTGGTTTATATTAGGGAGATATGATAAGGTGTCGTGACGGGTGCGAACGCATCAGGCCTTGTTAGGCTTGATGCCTTAATTTAGTCGAACTTACCCTGCAGACGACCTTGCCGTTATTTATTTTTGCATGTGGACATTTACTTATTTCATTGGTCTATTAACTTGCAAAGGCACTAATGAACTACTTAGGTACCTATATGTACGTGAATAATTATCAATATAAAAAAACGACTTCATTAAAATGTCAGAACTGGACCAAATTGAAATGGGACCACGGGAGGCACCAGCTTTCGAATAAAATAAGAATAATCGAAATCGGTTCACCCAGTCCAAAGTTCTGGGGTAACAAACATAAAAAAATAATTAAAAAATAACAGTCGAATTGATAAACTCTTCCTTAAGTCGGTTAAAAATAAATAAGTAGGTACGTACTTATTAGTTGGATCATCCATAAACAAGTAATTATATTTTTAACCAACTCTCAATTCGACTGTAGGTATTTTTTTTTATGTTTATCTCAGAACTTTCGACTGGGTGAACCGACTTTGATGATTCTTTTTTTATTTGAAAGCTGGTGCTTCCCGTGTGTTCCCATTTCAATTTGGTCCAGTTCTGACATTTTAATGAAGTCGGTTTTTAATATTGATAATTATTCACTACCAAATGCATAAATCCGAGACGAGTCCACAGATTCCTACAGTGAAACACCGAGAGGCCGGACCCGGGATTATTCGGCCAAATCCGGCCGGTGATGATTCAATTTACATTTGCATACCGCGACAAATGTTTGTGGTGGGATGATGGGAGTGTTTTCATAGGCGTGGATAGTTTGCTTAGGCTTGTTAATAGCTTCATTTACTCTCTTAAGCACGGTTTTAGTAGGCCTATAGTTGTACCTAAGTGTAATAGCCATTAATAAAAATATTTGTTGTCAGTTTAAAACAGCTAGCTGTCGCGAGTGGTGGACAACGAAAATAATACAAGTGGTATTTAAAGGCCTTTAAATTCACAATCAGCAATTATTATTATTACGTTTCTAATCCGTACGGCCAAGGATTGGAACATCCTGCCAGCTTCCTTGTTTCCTGAGAGATATAATTTGGGCCTTTTCAAGGCGAGAGTGAATAGATATCTTCTAAGAGTTCTAAGTCTGCGTGCTTCATCTTCGACCACATCGCCGCTTACCAAAAGGCGAGCTAGTGGTCAAACGTGGACTTATTCGCGTTAAAAAATAAATTATTTTTCCTAAAAAATATTGAAATTTCTCTGTAAATGTGGCTCTAGCAGGAAATCTTAATCTTAATGCTTCTTCGTGGTTTGCGGTTCTTCTCCCCCTCCCCTACTTTTTCTCTTGCGCACGTATCTCCTTGAAACGCACTACAGCGGCCAGGATTAGTGACAAATTCCCACTAACAATTTGATCCGGCTTTGCATAAGCCCTTATCGCCTCCGAGCGTCCGCACTTTAAATGTTAATGAAGGGCCTAACTCCCGCTTTTTAACGGAAAATGGGAAGGATTGGACTGGGTAACTGTTGATACGAAGTTGTTGAAAAGCTCGGAAAAATACAGATCGCTGACGTAATAGAAATACGTAGACAGGTAGAGATCTACAGTATATGCACATAATTATATCGCACGAATGAATATAAAATCAGTTGATATGACTATGCGTAGGTAGGTATGTATTAAAATTAAAAGTTACTAACTTTGTTGACACAATGTCCTAAAGTTGGCATGGTCGCCGAGACTAAAAGCCCTTCTTCATAAACAAAACTAGGGAATTAATTTGGTTGACACAGCAACCTAAAATAGACAATGGCCACCGACGCTAAAAAGCCCCTTTTCTCTTTACAGTGACCCAAAATGGGCATTACTTTCCCGATATATACCTACTCTGATCTATGGGCATTACATACCCACCGAGACTAAAAAGCAGTTTCCTTCAATCTACCTAAACTAAGTAACTAATTTTATTGACACATCGACCCTATGGCCCTAGCCTCCGACGAGACTACAATATCTACCCCGACGCATTTCGTCAACTAAGTACGCAATTTAGTCCAAAATTCGTGAAAAATATGCCGTCAAACGCAAAAGTGTAGGTATTGGGAGTTAAACCCTTAGATCATCATTATTGATCTAAGGCTGAAGGTTATACCGATGACCGACCACAGGAGAGTTTTTTTTTTCGTTGGAAGTGACTGACACTTTCTAACTGACAGGTTCGATTAGGGAACTTCCCCACAGCTCTTGTTCCTACAACCCAATAACAAAATATTAGTCTTCTAAATTATTAGCTATATATCCCAATTAAAAAAGAATGGGTTACTTAAGGCTGTCAAAATACTGTGACTCGCCACCTCGTTCCCCGCGTAAGGTGATGATTCCTCGCTGATGCGATTGTGATGTTTTCACAAGTCCCCCAGGATCAATTTTCCTCTCCAAGTGATTTATTATTTTAAAGTACCTACAATATATTATCTACAAATTTATTATATTTACGCAAAATGTATTAAAAAATTGAGATTCTCTATTTACAGTTTTAAAAAGTTCGTTGAATAAAATATCGTTTTAGGTATTATACATTTTTTATTCGTATTTTTGCAACAAAACAAGCGAGTATGAGTACTTACAGTAATTTACAATAATTATAATTATTTTATAAATAGTTTACAGATGAAACCAATTTACGTAGTTTAAATTAGGCATCGATTTTCTGCAAATAATGTTTGTAATGGATGGCGTAGACAAGAAATGGAGTCAGTGCTCCGCGAGTAATAGTGTTCCGTGAGTCAGTGTGATCCTAGTGACAGTGACTGATTTTACATGATGGCAGTTGGCTTTTTATCACTTATTCTTTGGTAACGCCATCTATTGGTTAATTTTGTAAACTTTTTTTTTAATCAGCTGTCAGAAAATCTTGGCATCATAACTAAAGAAAAACGTTTCAGATCTTAGGAATGCAAAAAGGTTGATAAATCATAAAGTTTGAATAATAAATATAACAAATCAGACAGGCCTATAAATGATTATTTTTCTCAACTCAGACTGGCCGCTAATGTTTGTGAAAATATTACGTTCCATTTTAAAAATCCTCCTGTCAGTTTCAGTTATCTTTGGCTTCTCCCGGTGCACCAATCAGGAACCACCGCGTTCGTGCTCTTACCGCCATATTGCGTACTAGTCGCTTTTTGTCGTCGAGAGATGGCGCTAAATCCAATAACGTATCTTGTTTGAACAGTAGTAGGAGAGAAGTGCGATAACAGTTTGCGATGTTGTAGAGGCACTGAAGGCTTTTTATTCTTACATCCTGTAAAATAATTATACTATATTAAAGCATCTACATTATTCATACATATATCATGAATGTCTGCATTAAACTGGAAAGATAACAAATATTTTTCATAATATAAAAGTTCTGTTGTAGGTATGCATCAATTTTAAGTGACATCTGTTGTCGATATTTGGCAACACTGGAAATGAGCATGTAAGTTTTGGAGTTTTGGCGCCAACTAAAGTGCGGAGTGCGTCAAACCCGCATTTACTAAAAAAGTATTTCGAATATTGTATCTTACCATAGACTTCACATATTTAGACAATTTCAGCAGTCTCGGCAATATGGTCTGTAAACTGTCGCCGATAGAAGCGTGTTTCGCTTGCACGAAGTGATCTAACACATCCATCATCACAAGCAGCAGCTCCGTGTTGTCGTAATCTAAAGAGTCTATGACTATTAGAGATATCTGAAATAACAATTATGACATACTTTTATGGGCATGAAAAATTACAATAATTAAATACAGGGCATAATGTGACCTAATAACTGATCAAACTACTACTAGCTGTTGCCGGCGACTTAAACCGCCTTTAGCCCCCAAAACGGCAATCTCGAAAAATCCTCTCTTAGCGGATCTCTGCACCTCATAAGGAATCTATCTGCTGTACGAAGCGCTTTGATTCCACTTTTATTGTGCGAACTGCTAGTCTGTGGAATGCGCTGCCTGACTGGGTGTTCCCCGTTAGTTACAATTTGGGTGTCTTAAAATCTCGAGTGAATCGGTTTCTTCTAGGCAAGCGTGCTTAATCGTAGTCCGCATCGTCACTTCACATCAGGCGTGTTGGCGGTCAAACGCAAGCCTATTACAAGAAAATAAACAATAAATAAAATAAATGAGGCATCATTGTCTTTTTCATCCACGTCACCAAACAGCCAGACTGTTTTTTATCGTCGTTATGCATACTTCCACTGACTGGAGCAACTGTGCCAGCGCCCCAGAGCCTCACTCCAATATTTCAAGGAGTTGGGTTGGCTCGGGTAGCTGTTGGTAGGGGGAAATGCACAATACACCCCGAGTGGGACGTCACTAAGAATAAGAATAAGGAATCTACCAGCCAAATTTTAGCTTTGTAGTGATATTTTTTTTTATCGCGAATAAGTTCGCATTTGACCACCAACTCGCCTGTTGGAAAGCGACTATGTGGTCGAAGATAAAGCACGCAGACTTAGAAGATACCTATTCATTTACGTGTCCTGTAGTAGAAAGGGGATGGTAAGATAAGGTAGTGTGGCTCCCATGCACATTCTTCAAAATTAATTCCATAGAAAATTTACAGACTCGCTACTTTACGGGGACGTTCTAGACTGAGAAGTTTCTTAGCCACTAACTTCTCATCGCTTATAAGTCGAGCAGCACGCGGGTCTACCGATTCAAGAGCTTCAAGCTCGTATTTTTCTGAACCGTCTCAAAGATGACAGCAGTATTCCACACACGATCGGACTTGAGCTTGATATAAAGTAAGCAACTGCCCCGGTGTGAAATAGCGCCTAACCTTACTCAGGGCGCACAGCTAATTTAGCCTTAGTAGTAGTATTTGAGATTTCGTGATGAGTTAGTCAGTCAGTCAGTGGTATTTAAGTAGAATCTACATAAATGTAAGATGTTTTTTTTTGTGATTTCAGGATTGGTCCCATAGTAAATGTTGTTCATAATCATGGGTCGCCTTTTGACTTACTGCACCCTTTCCGCGTTCTTTTGCACTTGCAATGTTTCAACTTTTTTGGGGCAATTACGACCAATACGTATGTACACGTATATCAATCTCTGGAAGCCTTATTACAGGCTTTGCTTAGTTTGGGGTCAGATGACTGACGTGTCTGCGAAAATGTCCCAATTTTAACAGACTTCCAAAAAGGAGGAGGTTCTCATTTCGACTGTTTTTTCTTTGTTTTTGTTTGTTACCTCAATACTTTCGACTGGGTGAACTGATTTTGATGATTCCTTTATATTTGAAAGCTAATGCTTCCCGTGTGGTTCCATTTCATTTGGTCCAGTTCTGTCATTTTTATGAAGTCGGTTTTTATATTGATAATTATATATGTTTAGATGCTTCACTGGTTTCTTTACTACACTTACCTTGTCGATTCCAGTTATAAGTACACTCTTAGGCGCCTTCCCGAGCACATACGCCCAGCTCAGTAGATATGCTTCTTTCGTCTCAGCCGTCACCGGGCCAATTTTATCAGAAATCTTAGTGAACGCTAGGAACATGCGTTGTTTGTAAAGGAGGCTGATACGACAGTGATGCTTGGCTGTTAGGTTGTCTGGTACGTCAACCATGATTAGACGGATTGCTTCGGCACCGTAGGAGCAATATTGCTGGTTGGTTATTGTGTTTGTGATCTGAAATGGTTAAAGTAAATCTTAAACGTTCGTGATTTGAACACATGTTTTAATGTTTATCGAAACTTATCGCCATCGAGATACAATACCTAGGGACACAATCTCTATGTGAAAACATCCGAGCGTCGTTGCACATACCTAGACATCAATTATATAGTTCGCAATGCCACATTTATTCCAATTTAGACATTATGACGCTTGCATAGTATTCAACGTTACTTGTCCGCTATATCATCGTAGCACTGGCATCGCGCGGCGTCGGAGTCGGATCGCGGTTTCCCAACAACTAACCAAAAAGTCGGCACAATGCGTAGTGTGCGCCGAGTTTGGGTTCGAAGTTTTTTTTTCGAAGTACTGTATCTCGATGCTTGCTATGTTGTCATACTTGTATTTTAAATTGTTGTCCGTCTGACCAACGGAAGAGAAAGAGAAAATTGTCTCTTTCTATCCCACTTGCGATTCAGACATAATAGCCGTCTCGCTTGCTCAACGACGGTTCACAGGTTTTGACGATGTTGTGCAAATCCAACAGACATTAGAGAACTGAGCCGTAAATGTATAAATATATGGTTTGTTTTGGTATAATAGTTTTCTAAAGTTATATGATTATTCATATAACTTTAGTGAACAACCGTGATAGTTTAAAACAGTGTTTAAAATAGTTTTCGATATAAATTGTTTACAGCTATGTTTATATATGAAACTGCGAACGCTTATTGACTATAGATGTTATGAACAAAGGTTATAAATAAAACGACTACCTTCTGCAACCAAAACTGGAACATATCATTTCCTCTCATGATCAAAGCTTTTGCTATCCACCCGTAGAGCAATATTAGCTTCGGACATATATCTTCATCATTATCCTTCTTATACGACGCTAGATAGCATTTCAATAATTCATAGAGCAACTCAAATTTCTGCCCGTACTCAGCCTTGTTCAAAAAATGTGCTATCATTGCACAAGCTTTCATTCTAACCTCTTCATTTCCACTCTTTAAAGACAGCTTCAAAGACAACCTCATGATTGTATCAAATGTCGGATTGTACAAGCCCTGATGTAAAGAACTGTATAAGCTTTCAAGGACTAAGAAGTAGGTGTCATTTTTTGTACAATGCTCTATTATTGGTGCTGTGTATTTAGTTATAATTCGTTCCTGTTTTTCTAAGGGAAGACTGCTGATAGTGTTTGAAATTAATAAGTAACAGTGAGCAAAGGAGCTCTGCTTGTCTAATTCTAATTCTTTCACCAGCCAATTCATGACAGAGTCTATTAACCCATGGTCGCTTTCGATTTGCGTCACCTTTTTGTTTGAGAACAAACTCGAATTTGACATGCTTTCACTCAGTGCTTCTATCACTTTGCTAGCGTCCTCATTATTCCCTGTAATTATCTTCAACATCTCTTCAATAATTATTTTTGTGAAATCATCTATGCTGGCTAAATTCGATAGCAAATTGAGTCTTTTCTGTAATGCCACTTTGTCTTTATCTTGAATCAGATTGTCTAAATCGCACTTCCCTTTGACTACCAAATTCATGATAAGCTCTGGATATTTCCGAGCGATAGCATGCACAGTTTCTACGCTAACTTTAAGCAAATCCCCGTCCTGGCTGTGCTGAACATTATGTATCAGAACTTCAACAAATGGTACAACCAAAGCCGTATCTAAGACATCCTTTACCCTGATCAAAGTCTTGAAACCAGCCACTTGATAATCTTTGACCGGCACACTGACAGCTGTTAAGCAAAGCTGAGGCACTTCTATTGTCTGTGCGTTAATTTCGTCTAGCACTTCCCAATGTTTAGCCATATCATATAAGTCTCCTAAGAAATCCAAGCTAGCTATCTGTAGCTTTGGTGATGTCTTAAACTCATAGTAAGCTATAATTGCAGGTATCATTGACTTAGTGATGATCACACATGATTCTTTGGACGTATTTGCTGTTGTGAGTAGCACTTTAGTTGCTTGTACGAATTGGGCGACTGTGGAGGACTCGGCTACAGCTGTTTGCATGGCTATTAGAATTCCTCTCACAAAATTTTCAAAAGCCTGATCTGTGTTAGCTGACATAGATAGTTTAGTGACTAAGGCTGATAGGGCTTCGTGAGCTGCCATTTTGAGTTCTTCATCAGTTTTGTGCGATATTTCTCGGTGTATTGAAGACCATAATGCTTTCAGGAATGGCGCATATGACTCGCCTTTGAAGACCTTACATGTTTCAGCCTGAAATTATGGATTAACGTGTTAAAATGTTTTAGCGTGGGTGACAGAGAGGAAAGATCGTAATTCAGAGCTACAAAGAGAAAAAAAAACTCCCTGAATAATTAATGTTTATCTGGTCATAGTAATGCGTTTTTTGTGGTTTTTATTTTATAACAATCAGTATTTAAGTTGATTCTTTGCATGTTAATGTAAAGAATAATCATCAATGCGCAAACACTGTGTTCATTTACAATAATTACTCGGCCTAGCTAAAAGGGGAAAAATAACTGGCCAAGAGCGTGTCGAGACACGCATATGGTAGGGTTCCGTAACCAAAGCCATATAATTGTAGTCATAGTTCAGAAATTGATAGAAAAAATCAAAAGAACGAAGCTTTGTGGACTTAGCCGAATTTCAGAGATGTATCATCCCGACATAGCATATACTTTTTATGGTTTAACCATAGAGAAAACTGATTGAGAAACATTATTTGTTAAGATCATTTTCTAGAACCTCATGAATTTATTACAGTTTTATCGCTGTTACCCAAATAGTCATGATCAGATAATGTTCGAAATCATTTTGAATGAAGGTTTTAAATATGACCTATCCTTATTGTAACTTACAAGTTTCTATGTCTTATAGTTTAGAAATTCAGGGGGGACCAACCTTTTGCCACATTGGCGGGCCATATTTCGCAAAGGATAGACTTTATAAAAAAGTGATGTATGAAACCTTACTTTCATTTAAAAATACCTTTTCAACGATAACCCACACGAGGTGGTGCAGTAAAAAAAACTTTCATCCCCATTTCACATGTACGAGAGCCACCCCTAAAATGCATTTTTTTTATACTTTTTAAATTGATATCTATATTACAACTGTAATTGTGCAAAGTTTCATGAACTTATCTTAATAATTATAGAAGTTAGAAGGATTAAAAAAAAAACGGACAGACAGAACGAATTACAAGGGTTCCTTGACGGGCTACGGAACCCTAAAAACTGTTTGAATTTTAAATTACCCGCCATACGTGAAACGTACCACTTTGAGGGTAGTTGACACAAAAAGTGAAGGTGCATAACAAAAGACAATGGTATGAAAACAAATTAAACTAACCAATAGCTTCAAGGAATCTATTTTGGCCAACCTTAAGCTTGAGTCCAGCTTTTCTACCAATAAAACCAAACAGTACTCGGCAAACTCAGGAGTAGCACAAAGACATGGTTTTAGTGCATCAGCTAGATCCTGTCTAGTCACGGCCGCAGGGTCATCTGGCGCTGGGTGGAAGTCTATCGGATAGTAGCAGGATATGACTTCGAACATTTCTTCTACTAAATGACCAAGCGGTATATTCTTGGTGAAATGTGGAAGGAATCCAAAGAGGAATATTAGGTTACGAGGGTCTCTTTCTCCGTCCATTGCTGATATGACGCCATAAACGAAATCAGGACCGAGGTTTTTCACATCTGGAAAAATTAAAAAATTGTTTTAGATAGACATAATTTATTTGTGGCAAAAAAAAAACAATGTACAATAGTAATTGAAACAATAAAAATTTAAAATTAAACTAAACTAGACTTTGTCATATATTTTTTTGTCGCAAACCGGCTCCAACTCAGCATGATGCCAGTTGTAAAGAACCGACGCTGGTCTTCCGTTGGGCCGGCAGGTGACGTCTCACGCACGAATGTACCACACGGCACGTGTACAAACAAAACTAAATGCAACTACAAAACTAAATGCTTAATTTATTTTATATATAACTAAATGAGCAATTCTTATATGTTAAATGAAAGGAAATGGGGGAGACCTTTATCCAACAGTGGGACAATCACACACATCACACATCATCAGCCAATTAACGTCCACTGTTGGACAAGGCCTCCCTCATAGAGGGGTGTTGCCATAATCCCCACAACACAGTTCACAGTGGGACAATACTTACAGGTAAAAAATATTAATAATATTTTATGATAATATTTTTTTGCAACTTCAGAGTTGGTCCCATAGTAAAGAGTTGTTCATAATGATGTACCTTTCCATTATTGCCATTGTTCCATGCATAAAGAAATAAAAAAAATACTTACATTCCAAGTCTTTATCCATCAACCTCTGCATAATCAGATAAATGTTGTATCTGTCTTGGCGCACCTGTGACTGGCACGCCACCTCTCTAAAAAGCACCGCAAAAAACTCTACGCAATTACTCATACTGTAGTGGATCATATCAATAATAGCTAAGTATCCTTCCAAGACGTCCGGTATTACTTTATGGTGATCTTTTAACCGGTCAATGTAGAATTTTGATATGAATTTAACCTGCATTTCATTTAAGTAGTTTTTTGGTAGTTCTTTGAGAAGTTTTGTGAAGAAACGCATGCCTTTTTCACGGTTGTCGGCTTCTTTGTGAGTTAGTACGCCTCCCATGTTTTCGACTAGATGGGTTATGGTGATTCGGTCTGATACTATGTCTGAAAAAGAAAATTATATATACTTTTACGTAGATCTTCTTTCGAGTCAATTTTTTATTTTTATTTTGTTTTTAAATTAAGTATTTGGACCAAAATTTGGCCACCCCAGCGGCACTCCATGAGTTCATTCAGGTCATCTAGTGTGCAGGGTTATCTAGTGTTTTTTTGCTGGGCTTAGCCTGCACTAAGTTTAAACAGTGTTCCATACATTTCTAAACACAAATTTGAGCGTGAGTACTGAATTTTGTCAGAAGGAAGCATAAGTCTATGCTCAAACTCGTCTCTGAATTTTAGCCTTAATATTTAGTAGATCAAGTTAAATAATGTTATAAAATGGACTTTAGTGCATATTGGTAGAAATTAATTAGCACACTTATATTGCTGTCCTTGTCACACAATTCGGTAACAAACACAGACGAGAAGAGCCGAAAGCGGCACGGCCACTTGCTTATCTCCTTCCTTCAGTTCGCTGTGAGTAGCGACCCATACAAACCGAAGCACCATAAGGCTGCTCGGCTCCTTCAGTTTATTGCGATCAGCCAACTCATCACCTTTTCGAAAATGGTTTGATCGAAGGAACAAATACTTTCCGCCGTAGTAAACGAATCAATTGCACGGAGCTCGCGACCCTTGGCATAATACATTGCTATTGTGTATGAATTCTCAACAACAACAAAAAATTTGAGTGAATTGGTTTCTTCTAGGCAAGCATGCTCCATCGTAGACTGAATCATAGCTTAACATCAGGCAAGATGGCAGTCAAACGCAGCCAATTATTTAATTAAGAAAAAACTTTCCATCACAGCGCTGCTTGTTTCTCAAGATGTTTGCCAGTTACTGTAACTATGTGTATTTGTGTATATAATGTAGTTTTTTTTGGCTGAATCGATCCTTAAGAAATTTGACAAGAGTGTAGTGTGCATCAGGAATGGAATGAGCTACTTTTTATCCCGAAAAATGCAGAAAAACCGGAAAACCAGTCATAAAATCGTATGGTGAATTCTCAGCGGTTACATAAATGCATGACATTCTCAACTTATGTCAACAAAATACAATATATGTCTGTGTATTTCAGCTGATGTTTAGCAAATCTTCACGTTCCGGATGATATGCTCAAAACAAAAAGATATACTGCTATATTGTAATCATTTCAATAATTTTGGGTCAAATAGAGAAGCCTAGTTAATTATTTTGAAAACAAATTGTTTACTTATTGGTTAGCACAATAAACAAGTAATTACTTCAGGTCTAGCCATGATTACTTTTTATTGATGCTTAGACGAAGGTCGTTAGCTATATAGGTTATGATGATAAGAAGATCAAGTTATTATGAAGAAAAAAACTTAAGATAACCCTTACCAGTGATAACGTTCTGCGTTTGCTGAAATATATCATCGCTTCTCATTATTTCATCAGCCAGCTCAGGCGTAAACCAAAGAGATACCATCTTGTTAAACGAAATCCACAAATTATCTAACCAAACTTTTCAAAATAACTTCCTATGTAGTTAAAGGTTAAATACAGTTTTAGCTTATCTTGGATTATAAGTTAAGATTCAAAAATACTTTACACAGTAATTTAAGGAATTTATTTAGAAAAACAAAAAATAAAATGCAATTAGGTTATGTTTTCTTTTATTTGTTGACTGACATGACATAAGAATTAAGATTGTCAATTTTACTTGACAGTTGGGCACTTTTACAAATTCGACATTTATATGTCAATGTGTCACTGCCAGAGTTTTGGCGCCAAAGTGAAAAATCAAGTAATTTTGTCTGAATACTTGTCAATTTTCGAGTGAGTAGCTATAATCATGAAAATTTACATGCAACTCTGACCAATAACCATGCTTTTTTTTGGTTTTACCTTTGGCTTACCATCATATGATGGTTCGTCCAAGGGCTATATACTTAGGAGACTATACAATGACTGAAGTACTGCTAAAGAGCTAGCAAATTAGAAGCAACAGTAGGAAAGTGGACACCGGCACAACCCTGGATATATGCTAAACAGAAGATGATTATCTACTAAAGTATCTACTCTAGGAAACTATGAGTAACTATAATCATGTAAATTGACATGCAACTCTGACCAATAACCATGCTTTTTTTTGGCTTATTTTAGGGTCGACAAATTTATCTTGCAGCTCTTCATATACGTTGAGTAATAAATAAATATTACTCTCCTTCCACCGATATATGGTATCTGAAATAATTATGCACTTAAAATTAATATTTATTCTTTCCTCTTAAGAGAATTTTGGCATCACATAATTTATAATACTTGTGCATTTTGCCAGTGTCAATAAGTATTGAAATATTTTCAGGTACATTTAATTTATCATACATTACAAACAGTCAAAATAATTCACTTTATGACACATTCACTACAACACTGAAAAATACTCAAGTACTTGTAGGAAAATGATACAAAAAAGTGACGTATTTTCACATTGGCGCCAAAAACTCAATATTTGGTACCATACAACGATTGATAATATATAGTTCATACAACATATCACTTATATCTTGTCTATTGTGTGACTGGAGACAAAGAGTATAGCAATACTAGCTGTACCCGCGACTTCGTCCGCGATTTCTTCAGCATCCTGAATGCGTTGTTGAACTGGACACAGAGGGCGTCGTACGATTTTTGTGTATAGCTAGTCCACAGGCTGCACGTGTAGAATGTAGTGCAGTAAGCCCTGAAGAGCGTTATTTGAACGTCAGTAGAACATCGTGCAAACCTGCGGATCACCATATTGGCTCTAATCGCTAACACCCTCCTCTCCCGTTCAATATCAGTGTCGTCCTTCAGGGTAGGTGTGACTAAATGGCCCAAGTATTTGAAATCTTCCACTCTTTCTAAATGTGATCCGTTTAGTTTAATAGGTGGCATTTCTGTTACCTTTCTCGGCCCACCCTGAAAAACTATACACTGACTTTTTTACACTATACAGCAGACCGTGGTCCACAGCATAACCCTCACAAATACTCAGCAGCTTTCTGAGTCCACAGACCGAGGCGCTAAGCAGGACCATGTCATCCGCGTAGCTTATGTTATTGAAACATACGCCGTCTATGTAACAACTAACATGCTGCCCGCTGAGCGCCTCGATCAGCCCGTTATTGTTTACAGGTAAAAAATTGCAGGGGAACTTAACCTCCCCTGCCTCACCCTGCACTCCAACCTGTACGGGTCCGACAACACACCCGCCCCTTTTCACATTGTTGACCTGGTTCCCGTACCAATACTTAAAGATGTTAAGCCGTTTAGCCGCCATTATGTAGCAAACAGACAGACAGACAGTTACTTTCGCATTTATAATATTAGTGTGATATGGGGAATTTATATGGACTGGACTGTTACTTGAAATAGGTATTATTTACCAATACTATTTCAAGTAACAGTCCAGCTTAAAGGTTTTACACATTTTATTACTTACTTTCTGATGCTGGTGTTTCTTGATGTGGTTGTGTTGCGGCTATTTCAGAATTGGATTCTTTTGTTGAATTGTAACTTGCAATAACTTGCATTGCAAACTCTGCGTCTGTAATAAAAGCTAGTTTTAACGCTGGAAGCGATCTCTTTCAAGTAACTCAAAAACCATTAGTAAGTACCTATGGTAGTTATGTAAAAATAATAATTGTACGTACCATAACTGCAGCGGAATGCTTCTTCTTGGGACATTGGAACAGTGGTTACCACACCAGTGTCTGGGTTTAGTATATCGTAGCATTCTCGTTCCATGATTAATTTTAAATGAAACACCGTAGTTCAAAGACAATTCAATTCCTAATTGACCCTAGATTTCTTGTAAAACGAGAAACTGAAGAATTATTACAGTCAATTCAATTCAATTTCTTCTTCGTGGCTTCGTGCGGTATTACCACAACTTGCCAATGTCTTGTTTAGAGTCGAGTAGGCAAATATTCTGGAGATTGTCCGGTTTATTGGTGGCAGGATCCCAATTTACGTAAATGATCAGTGGAGTCTTGGGTCTTGAAGATCTTCTAGTAGTGATTGAATCTTCTTGGCGCGCAAACAAAACACCAAAACACCGCGAAAAACAAACGTCATAATCTTAATGTCAAAAAACGATCACAAGGATCCCATGTCGCGAGGTGGGTCAAAAGTGGCAGATTACGATGGCATTTTTAGCTGTTTTCGACCTATCCGAACGGTGAGCGAAAACAGATAATAATGCCACTTTTGCACACACATTCCCAAAACGAACGCTACATGTGGTCATTATTGGCGTTTGTAACAGTTATTTTTGCCACCAAGGGGCTATCCGAACGCACCTATTGATTAATAATGGTAGATTATTATTTATTAAGATTTCGTGAATGTGCACAAATTTGAGCATTCATTTCATTGAAGTGAAACATGTATTTTCATATTGTTTCCTTATCTGCCTAGAATAGTAGCCTATGATAAAATCCCCACTTGTCACAAGCTCCATTACTTCACTGTGAGCTTTACTGGGCCCAAATTATGGTGTCTGTAAAATACGGATCTTTAGGGCTTTAGCCAGGCCTTGGGCCAAAAAAAATATAATTCAAGATTCAACGTCAAGCACGTAAGACTAAACGTCAGACTTAAAAAGCATGTTTACTTCAAGGTTTACTTACATTAGGTACATTTATTCATATTTTGAGTAATCTCGTTTTCATTTCACTCCATTTTTTTGTCCCGATTTCATCAGACAATATTTGGTGTTGGTGCTGTGATTTTGTGACACTAACCAAGCAGAAAAGAAATCATAGAATAGGGAAGAAAAAGAGCGCAAACATGTCGCACAAAACATTAATTGATTTCATAGTGAAATATCATTCTCCGCGGCTACTAAATAATTTGGTTTTCTTCCCGAGCAAGGGGAATTCATACTTTGGAAGAAGACTCGCCGTTCCTGCTTACACCACTTCCACACCGAAGGTCCAGTCGCCGAGAAACTTTAGCACAAATGTGACGAAATACAATGAAATCGCTTCAGCTACTGCATCGTCAAAGACAGATGGAAAATTCCAGCTGATGTTTACGTGCAAAAAATGTAACACCAGGAACACGAAATTTATTACCAAACTGGCTTATTACAAAGGCGTCGTTATTGTTATATGTGACGGCTGTGAAAACAAGCATTTAATTGCGGACAATCTCAACTGGTTCTCAGATATGAATGGCAAAAAAAATATTGAAGACATAATGGCAGAAAAAGGAGAAACTGTTCAAAAAATCATGTCTGAAGACCTGGAGTTTATCGCCACAGGGATGTTACAAGACACGGAGAAGACTGAAGATATAATTTTAAAGTTGAAGGAATGACAACATATTAATCTTTTCCGAGCACCAAGTACCTACTTAAGAGCTGTTGCAGACTAGGGTTGCCAACCATATTATATAGATACAGTATTATACCGTTTTAGCTCTATTATACTATTTACTGCCCAAAAGTAATATAATATGAAAGATACTGTTTGTTTATAAAGCTGTATAAAAAATTACTTTCAGTGCGCACTCGTAACATGTTTTTCTGGTCCTTTAAAACAAAGAGTAGTGGTTTAAAAATATGTAATTACTACTCTTTATTTTTCCAAAATACTGTTCACTCTGCACCGACTTCCCCGTTGGCTCAGTTGGTAGTGAACCTAACTTCTGTGCTTGGGGGCGTGGGTTCGATTCCCATCTAGGACAAACATTTGTGTGATGAACATTTGTGTTTGTTCTATGTCTGGGTGTAAATATCTATTTAAGTATGTATTTAAAAAAATATATGTACATATATCAGTCTGGCAGCCATATTAGCTTTGCTTAGTTTGGGATCAGATGACCGTGTGTGCAAAAATGTCCCAGATTTTATTTATTTACTTTCCTTCTTCCACCTTAATATATTTTATTACTAGTGCAAAAGTTGGCAACCATAGCTCAGACTTACATCCTTACATTGTAGCCTCTCAGATGATATTGCCTAATTATAATTAAAATAAATGTTTTATGGTTAGTGATGCAATAGTTTTAAATATATCGAATTTAGTCTAACAAAGAGACTTTCATACAGAAGTCAAGACCCGAGTCGCGGCAGACAAGTAGCCGTAGAAAAGTTAATTCTTCCTAACTTACCATAGGTAAAAAATTTACATTCAATCAATGCAACCTGGTCTAATTGCAGTTGGACCTTAGGTTGGTTTATTGTTAAAGCTTGTGATGCTGGCATCATCGTTGTTTTTTTTAAATATAACAATGTGTACAATATATTTTAATGACTATTAATGGTCTTGTAAAGTCAACAATGTATCTGTGATGTTCTGATGTTACAGCTATCCTTAGGTGACGATGATTGAGGTTCTTTTCTCTCGATCCTTAGGTTACCATGAGGTGGCCAGTATGCTCATTTGCCACCTATAGCTTAAAAAAAATACTATAGACTAGTATTGATAGTGCTAACTAGTGCCAGGGATCTTAAATAAGGGTTCTTTGTAGTACTACGGAACCCTTATAAATGAAGCCTTCCCTTCCTTATAATCCTTTTCTTTTTCTAGAAATTCAAATTCATGTATGTAATAAACATGTGATATTCTGCCAAATTTGATGTAAAAACCTTTCCTAACAAAGGATAGATTTACATTTGTTTGCAAACATGTTTTTATAGATTGAGGTTTAATAAAAACGTGCATGCAATATAAATATTAAATAATGCATGTCTACATGAATAATAAAAATCGGTTTTATTTGTATTTCCATATACCTATATTCAAAAGCCAAACAATAAGCAGGGAGCTGCCATGCACATTGGGGCCTCGTACTGTACTCTCGCAGGAAGAGATGTCTTTGAAACAAACTCCTTGCAATATCTCATATTATCTACCAACTGGAAAAAGCCTCAAAAAAATGTAGCGGTAAATTAATGAGGCTCAGATAACATGGTGATAGACACAATTGAGTCGGCCTACAAAAGGCTGTTGATTGATAATATAATTAATATATGACATACATTTATGTACCATACCAAAGAAATGCATTTTGTTATTTTTGGTAATAAGAATTTGGTACATTTTGTATGTATGATAAAAGCACTTTCTGTACACCCCGTTTTACTGTATTTAATGGGGTTAACCTCTCTCGGTGGAGGTAGCATAGTTTGTATCTTTCTGCGAATTTTGTCATTATGACATTGCATTATAACATTTGACATTTTATAAACAAAAAAACCCTTATAAAAACAGATCATGTTTTCTGTTTAAGTTCAACTGGCATATTGATAGAAAAATTAACTAGGAATATTACTTACCCACAAATCTTACCTTATTTCAAAGTATTACCATAAAAAAAAGTTTAATTTAGAAACATACCTAGTAACAGTTTTGAAATAAAATATTAATTACAAGATTACATGGTTTATTTTTATATTTCATAATACAAGAGATTACACAAATCACAAAAATATGGCCAAACTAACTTATTAACTTGATATTCAAGATACTCCAATATAAAATTTATCTTAGAACTAAGTACG
Organism: Agriopis leucophaearia; assembly: GCA_949125355.1. Taxonomy (NCBI): domain Eukaryota; kingdom Metazoa; phylum Arthropoda; class Insecta; order Lepidoptera; family Geometridae; genus Agriopis; species Agriopis leucophaearia. The sequence continues at coordinate 14,727,410 of OX421271.1, read as the reverse complement.
TTTCAAATAACATCAGACTCAGTTTACAAGAAACAAGAACAATTTAGTTTATATATAGTCAATTTCAAGATTAAAAATTAACAGCTGCATAGTAAATGTTTAATTAAACAAATTATAAAACTAGTAATTATATTTTAGCTGACTGAAGAATGAACATGTTTTATAATTTGATCATAAAATCCTCAATGATAAAAACACTATTTTTACTTTAACTTATTAACTGCTTATGGCGCTATTTTAAAATTGGCACCAATTGGTAATCAGACAAATCTATAAAATAAGGCACATTATAATCACATAGATCATCCTTATAAATTATAGCTTTGTGCGTTATGATTAATATACATGATTTTTTAAGTAAATATCTTATAAAATATGTAAAAAGGAATGCTTAACAGTCTCATTTTGGAATTAATTGTTTTTAATATTCGTCTTTTATTAGCTGCAATAATCTTATTATGCTGTGGTTACACTATCATGATTCGGTACAGTACTTGACTGTAGCGAAAAGTCTGGCTGAGTAGTTCATGAAGTTGTGAGGTATTCGAGTGAACATGAATGCCTATCGTGATCGATAAATTGGAGCAAATCAAAGGTTTTATAAATGGAATCTAGTTTGCCTAAAAGTGACGTTTGGTTGAAAGCAATGAACGAATATCTTTTTATTGTGACATCCCGACACAAACATTTGATAAATGATAATGTGGCCCCAGCATTAGAAAGATTTTTGGGATCTGAATCCATTCTGCCTTTAGGCTAGTTACTCTAAATTTGTGCATTTCCACAAGTTACACTTAAAATTAGAATGGTAAATGAGTGACCATTCTCTGTTAAAAATTCAGTCTTACATGCAAATCGTTGAGACAGGTTAAACTCTTTTTGGGCGGCTAACAATAGCATAGTCTGTTCCGTTACAATTATTATGGTTGACTTCTTCTATACCAACTTGATTCTGCAACACTTGGACTTGAGCAGCTGTAGGCACTTGAGGACCTGGAGTGTTCGGTTTCCTGATCATCCCATACCCAAGATGAGAATCGTCAGCTAAACGGGCCGTTTGCATAACATTCTCAACTTCATCATAATCATTCCAAGTATCTTTTGATTTAGACTCGCTCAGTGCTAGTGTTGTTGGTCGAGCTTCTATCTTTTTGTATCGAGACGATTTGTTGAGTTTACTCGTAGACCCAAAGTACTGTAACCTGTCATAGTTTTCATCCTCAGGGTCGACAACTGGACTCGGTAAGAGTATGATTCGAGAAGCTTCGGGTCCAGTTGAGTTCAGATTGTCCTGAGACCTGGATATTAGTTTCATACAGTTTGGATTATCACTCAAATTTGGAATGTACTCAGTGTGGTCTGGATCATCAATCCCCAATGTTTTCCATGCTTCGCTGCGAACTTCTACTTTGTCATATGGCACTGTAGAAGGACTAGGTTCACGCTTCACTTGATCTATCGGTTCATAGTTGTCAAGCTTCATAAATCTTGCAAAGTCTATGCTTTCATCTGTTGAACTGGGGATATCTTTGCTTATCCCTGATATATCTTTACCAATGACTTTTGGTGGGTTCAAAATTTTACGTGGTGGCTTCTGAGGTTTTGGCTTTAATGCTGGTTTTGGCATAAGCACAGGTGCAGTTTCTCTTTCGGAAACTGAGCTTTGTTGGCTCACAATTGATGATTTGAAAGAGATGGGAGTTAGATTTAAGTCATCAGGTCGAGCTGCAACCAGCGGGCTCCTGGACCCCGGGAATAAATTGACACTTGGTTGTATATTGAATTCTGAGTGGTCAGGACTATGAAGATTATCATTCCCTATCATTTGTTTCATTGTCTTCATTTTTAGTGAGAGACATTTGAAGATCTCAGACTGATTTGGATGTTCTAAATGGAAGATTCCTTCTCCTGTGTCACATTTTCTTCCAGCTTCAAAAGTGAATTTACCCTGTCTGTATCCATACCTTCTAATATATCTGTATGGCCATGTTGCATACAGTTTATTGTCATTCAAATCTCGAAGCTCTATAGCGGTTGATGTGAGAAGTAAGAGATATCTGGTGGATTCAAAGCCACATCTAGTGGATGCTTCAGATGTGCACATTTTTACCGAGAATACTCCTTCTCCAGATGAGCAGTAAAGGTCATTATCTTCATCACAACATATAGGACTTGCATCTCTTCCTCTAAATGCAACAGACTGCAATGCAGTGACCCACTCTAATGTTTCTGCTTCAGATTGTGCACAGAGCTGCTGAGTTACTGACTTTGTAAGTATAGTAATAGTGTTTGGACTAGAATGTGTAATTTTTATGCAATTTTCGAGTGTTATAATTTTGGGTATCGCGCCAGATGTCACATCGTCTTTGTTGTCGTATATTTCGAGCCGCTCGATACCTTGTTTACTTGCATTCAACAAAACACAATGCTTCTGCTGCCAATTTTTCTGGAATGAGAGAATTGGGAATTTTATATGGATTAACGTAACTGATTTACAAATTACATTACAATAACATTTATAAATCATTTTAAAACAGGTTGGTTCACAGCAAGACCTGCTTTGCCTCTGACTCATAAAAGTGCATGTAGGTATGTCAAAATGCACGCGTGCTTTTTTTTATTACGTGATTCATGTAACAAATCATGCATATATGCAAATGAAGTCACAGAAATGTTTGTCGTTACGTACCTTCTTCGGGAATTTACTAAAAACATTTCCTCCGGCAGGCGGGAACAATAAACAACCGGATTTTATCTCGTTGTCTTGATCCATCTTGGGTCAAACCTTTCTAAATTGACGCCAGCCTTTACATGCAGTTTCACTATGTAGCATTGCACAATCTATACTCAGCAGTTTAAATTGTTGGTTTGTAGGTAGGAAAATAAATCACAGACTATTTTACACACATTAAATTACACAATTTTAATATAAGATTGGCTTGTGGTGTACAAATCAAATTTATTGAAGAATGTTTTGTTTGACAATGACACATTATTTGACTTGATATGCCTGACGGTTGTTATTGTTGTTGTAAAAAAAAAACATGACTTATGGATACGAAGTCTTTCGGTCGTAATATTAATCAAATTTACAGTCTTAAATAGCGTCAAACGAGTCATAGTCAGAGTCAAACAATTTATTTATTTATTTTTTGGTGCTTAAAGCTCGAATATTTTTTCTACTTCACTTCACTTGGCTACTTCCCCTTTGGTAAGTGTATAATTATAGAAGACGAGACGGTATGGCCTTAATGAATTTAGACTGCTGTGAAAAAGAAGAAAAACAAAAAAACGTGTTATATCAATGTCAAAATTAATTAAACTTTAACAAACGTCAAAATCATCAAACAAAATTGTTTTTCGGTTTTTTGCATTTTTTGGCTCGATTTCGATTCGGCGGACTCAAGTCTCAAAGTTTTAAAAATCTGTTTTAATCTCACATAACCACAATGTCAGGCAACGTTAATCCTCTAGCTGGAACTGCAAATTTGTTAGATGAGTTAGACAGTACGTTTCCCTTTTCATTTATCATCTTTTACAGATACGAGGGTTTGTTGATTCGCTTTCATGTTTTACCAGAGTGATTCTTGTTTCATGAAGAGAAACTAATGGTGTTGCTGCGCGATGGGAGGACGTTGATCGGCTACCTTCGCTGCGTAGACCAGTTTGCTAACCTAGTGCTCCACAAGACCATAGAGAGGATTCATGTTGGTAAAGAGTATGGGGACATTCCTCGAGGCATATTCATAGTGAGAGGCGAAAATGTTGTACTTCTAGGTGAAATCGTAAGTACCGTAATTTTAGGTATTTGGATTTTCGGGAAAAAAAAGCCGAAATTGTCAAGACTTATATAAAACAAGTAAACCTTACCATTACAGTTGTTTATTTTAATTCAGTAATTAATCAAATCCACTCTCAAACTTTCTTGTATTAAAATTATTAAATCACAAATTCAGCACATTATATATGTATCGGTTTAGTATAAATTAGCAAACAGGCTTTAAAGAGGTTCATATGTCATTTTGTGTTTTTTTTTATGATTTTACAAAACTTCAGAGTACTCAGTTACTAGCCTGTTGGGTACGCTGCCGACTAGTAGTACCTTTTCAGAGCATTTGTGTTAATGCTTTTATCTTCAATGGCAATTGGTAATGTAATTTTTTTGTCCAAGTTTTTTTGGCTCTGCACCGCTTCTATAAGCCTTGTTGTACAATTTGTTACCTCTATGTTTTTTTTGTAATAATAGGGTTGTGACCGACACCTTGCCTAATGTTAGCGGTGATGCGGCCTATGATGAAGCAGCTAGTCTAAAAAAAAACAATTCACTTGCGATTATTGTTAATATCGGGGAACAACCATTCAGATACACATTCCACAGACTAGCAGTTCACACATTAAAAGTGGAATCAAAGCGCTTTGTATGGGATAAGACTTGTTTTCAGTGATGACAACTGAAGCAGTTACATTTTTCTTATTTCAATTCAATTTCCCATGTTCCCTGATAGTTACAATCTGGTGTCTTCAAATCAAGAGTGAATCGGTTTCTTCTAGGCAAGCGTGCTCCGTTGTAGACTGCATCATCGCTTAACATTAGGCGAGTTGGCAGCCAAGTGCAAACCTATGAATGTATATTGATAGTTAAATCCTGGTTGTTGTGGACCCGGGTATGTCCTAAAACTGCGACCAGAACCACCGGAGGATGGGCAGCAGCGTCATAATATTACACGGTGAACGTACTGCGATCCCCAAGCCGGCTGCCAAGCGTGGGGATTATGGCAACACTCCTCTCTTTGAGGGAGGCCTTGTCCAACAGTGGACGTTAATTGGCTGATGATGTGTGTGTGTGTGATCCGTTGTAGACCGCATCATCGCTTAACATTAGGCGAGTTGGCAGCCAAGTGCAAGCCTATGAATGTATATTGATAGTTCATCCAGGTTGTTGTAAAACAGTTGTACTATTATTTTGTTACAGGATAAAGACAAAGAGGAAGCTTTGCCACTCACAGAAGTCTCAGTAGATGAGATTCTAGATGCTCAGAGGAGAGAACAAGACACAAAAATAGAACAGCAAAAATTACTCTCAAAGGCTTTGAAAGAGCGAGGACTAAATATGCTGGCAGATCTAGGACATGATGACATGTTCTAATATATATTTTCTATTTTTTATGGATATTTGTATCACTTTAGTTTAAGTCTTTCCCTAATTAAGTATGCAAAGGAAATTAAAAGCTTCGTCCTGTAAAAATTACCTTTTTATTAGCTTCTTTACTCCCACATTTTAACTTACAATATTTCTATAATTTTATTATTAACCGACTTCATTAAAAGAGGGGTCCACAATTTGGGTGTATTTTTTTATGTTTGTTATATCAGAACTTCATTTTTAAATTGATTTGGAAAAATATTTTTTATTGAAAGGATGTTACACTTTCAGATTGATCCCATAGAAGCGATCTAGCGGGAGGCCTACATACGCTGTGTGACTAATTAATCTGTAATAATTTAATAAATTGAATCTATAAAAAATATATGTGAAATCGTATTTTTTTTTTTCATTGATATTATCTACTATGTTTTTAAGTGCCTATGAAGAAACAAAACCTTAATGGTAAAGTTTTTAAACTTATTTCTGACCACTATTTTGCTTCCGCTGTTGTTCGGAGGTCAAAGGGAGGCCTATGTTCAGCAGTGAACATCCTCTGGCTCATGATGATGACTATTTTGCTTCGAGTATAATACAATATTACTTTATTATACACCATACTAAAAAAAAAAAAAAGTAACTTAAAATTCATATAATAGGCGGCCTTATCGACTTAAGCGATTTCTTCCAGGCGTCCGAGTAGTGTTGGCCATTGATAGTTATGACCTCAGAGCGTCAAATCTATGGGCGATGGTGACAGAGAGGTAGCATATGAGCTATACAATTTGACGGCACCTGGTAGTACCTAAATAAATTGAGCAGTGTCGATGCAATTTCATTTCTGATTGTCGACAGCATCGTGAGGAAACCAGTGTGTTCAAAAATTCAAACCTAAACAAATATTCAAGGACATACCTAATATGACATTCACCAGCATGGTGGATTAGGGCCAATCATCTTTTTGAGAGAAGGGTTGTGCCGCAGAAGTAGGAATATAACAGGCTGATGATGATGACTTCAGATCAGACAAACAAGGGAGATACGGTAAAGTTGTGTGGCGGGTGCGAACGTATGTACGTAATTTTAATTTTTTTACGACAAAAAACTGGGGAAACCTAAACATAAGTACGTTGTACGTACCACATACATAAATATTTCCATTGGCATTCATAAATCAGTAAAATACGTAAGACTCGGCAGAATGGCCATAATAGTTTAAAATCAAAAAAGGGAGAAAAAAAACAACAATATTTTTCTTACCAAATCTGAGTGACATTTCAAATATTTTTTTTGTACGATTCAATCTTTGAGATCCAATTAAACGCACGGTATACGTAGAGTTTTGGCGCCAACTTGAAAAAAAACGTCTCATTGAATTATTTCATATACTTGTGTATTTTCGATTGTTTAATGGTGGATTATTGTTTATTAGTGTTCGTGGACGTGCTAGAGTATAGGTAAGTCACTGAAGTGTGAAATTATTCGTCTTTTCTGTGAGGTAAGTTATATAACTCGGATCTAACGACGTTAAACATGTCTTTTCGTGTTGTTTCCAAAATTCCATAGAAACAGGCTACTTTACTAGGGCATGACTTTGACTTGACCGTGTCGTACTTTGCTTGACTCTGACTGCGACCATGACTTAATTTACGAAGTAAAACTAGAAAATTTGTAATACTTCAAACTGCCAAATACACAAGTCGTAAAACACCAAAAAAATTCTCAAGGAAAGAAAGAAAAAAAAAACTTATAAAACCGTTTGGCCGTTGTGAAAAAATGACATTTGAAAACAAAGCAAAAGCAGGAGGTTTTGTGTTCGTAAAATTATTTTAAATTCTTGATTAAAATGTGTCAAATATACGAATAAAATGGTTAATTCTAGTTTAATTAAGAACTTTAAATGAAAGTATGTGCACAATACGAAGATTCAGTTATGTTTTGGTAGATTTTTTCGCTACTAGAAAATCATGACTTCCAACGATGTTTCTTGCATAGAAAAACTGAGAAAAGAAAATTTAGACCAGTTTTTCACATTAGTGCGTATGCATTTATCTTTTATTGTAGATATAAATACTGACGAGTAAGTATTTTTGTAATTTTTAATATTTTTTTTGTATACAAAACGTAAAAAAGTTTCTTCATTGATATGTTATTATGATTTCAGTGTTGATTGTTCAACAGACAAACCAAAGCAATTCCGATGGAATTTCCATAAAAAAACAAAGAGTTCTAGTTCTAGTCATATTAATGGTAATTGCTTGAGAGATAATGATGCGAATTCTCTTACTGAAGATGGAATTATGAGGCTCAATGAATTGATAGATTACTTGTCTAAGCCAGAAAGTAAGTCTTAAGCTTATTTTTGTTTTTGAATTTATATACATAGAACATAAACTAGCCAGATTATAAACAGCTTAAGGAAACCTAACACCATATTGTCTTCCTAGAATTTTGTTGTTTATTTTTTTGGAGAACTTATACAAATTTATTTATCTACACTAATATTATAAAGAGGAAAGATTTGTACCTATTTTTGTATGTTTGTATTGAATAGGCTCCGAAACTACTGAACCGATTTGAAAAATTCTTTCACTGTTGGAAAGCTACACTATCCCCGGGTGACATAGGCTATATTATATTTTGTAGCGAGGCCGAAGGCCGAGCTTACACTCGTGCGAAGCCGGGGCGGACGGCTAGTTTATTATATGCGAGCAGCATAAGCACATCAGTGCCTATATCACACAGTGTAAAAATTTAGTATTTATCTGTTAAGATTATTTTCTTCATTTTTTTATAATAAAAAGAGCGGCAAACAAGCATGCGGTCCGCCTGATGGTAAACAAAACCGCCGCCTATGGACACCTGCAACACTAGCGGTGTTGACGGTGCTTTGCTAGCACGGACAGGTAGTTGTAAACACCCCTTTTGAAATGCTTCATGTTGAAGCTCGGCGGGAAGACTTTTGGGGGGAGGATATTCAGTTTGTTTTTAAATGCATTTATGGATTTCGATGCAACCACATCCTCAGGTAACCTGTTCTTATTGAAAACAACTCTGTTATTGAGGATGTGGTGTGCAGTGTTGGTCTGTGACGGTGCGGGCCACAGTAGGGATTTTTGACGTTTGCTTTCTTATGTGTAATCTTTTAGTGAGTAGATGGCGTGTAATAATTAAAATAATTGACTAAGTTTTGGCTCTTCATTAGATCATTCGTATTTATTCTTCTACTTTTGTAATTTCAGATGTGACACAAGAAGGTATATTCCGCCGCACAGGATCTCTGAGCCGGCAACAAGAGCTACGTCAGCTGCTCATCACCGGCACTGCCCTGGGCTTGGATGAAGGAAAGTTCTCCGTGCACGACTGCGCGTCGGTACTAAAAGGATTCTTGGCTGACCTGCCGCAACCATTGCTGATGGATCAATACTATCAGACTTATTGCACTTTGGCGAGTGAGTGGTACAGTAGATATATTTTTTCTAAATATCACAATAAACAGGTTGACTGGTAAATTTTTCAATGTCTTAAACAAAAATCAGACAATAAATTATGAGTTCATAAACAAAATCAAAATCAGCAAAAAAAAAATAGGTAGTTATGCATCTCAATTTCATGCTAGGTGGGAGCGCACTATACTAAGATATGTCAATCTGAATGTGCGCCATACAAATTCTATACTAACACTCACATTGTGGCAAAGGGACAGCCTCCCTAGCCTAGCCTAGGCTCTTCATCCTCATGAAAAACCAATGCTTATATCACAGACCTTTTAAATTATTTCTTTAGTAAGTATACAATTATATGTCAACTGTGGAAAATTCAAATGTCGTAAGGGACAAAGCCCTTTACAGTAAACACAATTTTTTTTTGCCTAAAAACATAACTTTTTAATATTTTTCTCAAAAAAGAAATTAAGAAAAAAATAAAGAAAATTAAAATCACTTTATTAATAACAGGATATGTTGGCCTTTTGGAAAAACTTACACAACGCAATGGAGAGAGCTATGCTCGGAGTTTCTTTGCATGATAGAATCTGGAACGTGGATTTTCACCAAAGACCCAGAGTAACAGCTTTTAAAATTTGCAAGTTGAACTGGCAATGGGCAGGCCACATCGCGCGAAGAATCGATGGGGAAGAAAGGTTCTTGAGTGGAGTCCACAAACCGGAAGACACAGTGTAGGTAGGCCTCCCACAAGATTGACCGATGACAATGTGAGAGTCGCGGGCATCTCATAAATGATGTAGATCTGAAGTAAAAACATAAAAAAATACAACTGAAAATCCCCTCATTTTTGGAAGTTTGTTAAAAACTTGGCCTTCACGGGACGCCTGGCGGATGTGAAATATGACCGTATTAGAGATTGTGCTGTTTTAGCCGTCACGGCTTACGATTGGTTTGATACTGTAAAGACGCGCCAGACGCGCCTAACCTAACCAAAATTATGCCCGAATAAATGATTTGATTTGAGTAATAGATGTTTCACATGAAAAATCCATGAAAAATCTCTCATTTTCAGACCAATACCCACCAAATGTGGAATCATCAGAGACCAAGCTTCTAACAGCGTTACAACTGCTTCTCCTTCTCCTGGCGTCTTCACACAGATGTTTCCTGCAGCGGTTACTGTTATTACTCCGTCTGGTGGCAGATAACGAAGCCTCCAACAGAATGTCACCGGATACTCTAGCTACTATGTTTACGCCACATTTGTTGTGTCCAAGAAAGGTCAGTAAAACTTTTCCTATTTAAACAAGAGTCATTATTTTTTCAGATTTGGGATTATCGTGACTCTGCCTTGGACTAACACACACACACACACACATGTAACATGCTCTACTTAGTTTATTTTAGAACTTGGCTGTTTGTTAAATTTAAGTGAAACAAAGGTCACAGAGTATACAGGAACTAATCAGCGTTCGTATATACATTTGTACAAACACAGTCGAATTGAGAAACTCCTCCTTTTTGGAAGTCGGTTAAAAAGGAAGGTTCTCAATTTGGTTGTCTAAAAAAAATATTGTTACCTTAGAACTCGGTCTTTAACAGGCTTTAACAAGTACCTAAATGATATTGCGAATTTACTAATTTTGAAGTCGGTTTTTTAATTTGTTAATTATCATATTTAGTAGTGGGATGAATCACATGTAGTACATTTTTGAAGTGAAAACTTCTTTAGGCTCATTGAGCACTTTTTGGGTGAACAAAAATCATGGAACTCGCGTCATCATCACCGAACGCTGTACCGCGTATTTAAAACAGCGCCATCTCTTGTACAATAGATGAATTACTACTTAAGTTTCCGCTTTTGACGTGCAGTCCTATGACTGATGTGTTTTTTTTTTGTACATGATACAATTATTTTGTTTCCACCCCGCAGCTGTCACCAGAAACGTTCCACGCGGACGCCATAGCCCTGTCTCCAGTGATATCCTTCATGATCCGTCAGTGTATGAACTTGTTTTCACCGCCGCGGCAGTTGGCCACCGACGCGGCCGCCTACTGTACTGTTCGCGAGCTGAGGCGCGCCGTCTCGCCCACTGCAGACCTCGACGAGAGTATAACTGACAAGTGAGTGACCGTATTTTATTTTTAACCGACTTCCAAAAAGGAGGAGGTTCTCAATTCGTTTTTTTTTTTAAATGTTTGTTACCTCAGAACTTTCGACTGGGTGAACCGTTCTTATGAAAGTTGGTGCTTCCCGTGTGGTCCCATTTCAATTTGATCCTGTTCTGACATTTTTATGAAGTCGGTTTTTTTTATTTTTTGTTTATTGAAAAGATAATTTAAATCGGTCATTAATGTTCTGATATATAAGCGTTTAAGGTTTTTAGTAAAGATAACTGTGCCTTTACCACAAAATAAAAATGACGTCACGCCTCTGTGCACCATACTTGTCATATTATAATTTATATGGCGTACAGAGAAATGACGTCATAATTAGCTGTTCGCTCTGTGGCTTGCATGATATAAAAATGCTTATTTTTGATCAGATTTTCATTTTGTTTTCATTAGTCAGCTATATTTATAGGCTACATTTTAATAGGAGAATAAAAAAAATAACAGACATTTAGCCTATTATTTGGTACATGGATTTAAAAGTTCATTTGTCGTGTTCCAGGACAGCAGCCAACACGGTGTACACATTCGTGGACCGTCCTCGCACACAGGCAGAGAACGAGGCGAACCCGACAGACACTGCGCTCGCGCAACTCTACGCACACATACAAGCATTACCGGACTCGCAGCAAAAGCGGCGACTCATAAAACACTTCAATAGGCAAAATGGCTATGGTAATTTTCGTTGTACTTCTTAAAACACACATCAGTAGACCGTTGACGCATACAAGCAGAGATGAGGCGAATCCTACAGAATCGCAGTTCTATGCACACATACAAGTGTTATCCGACTCCCCTTTATTCCTCTTGCAGCAGAAATGCAGTTCATCTAATACTTTGATCTAATTTTTTTTGTGGTAGGACTCTTTTGCAGGGGTCCGCCTGGGGTAGTACCACACCTTGCCAGTTATTCAACCGCCAAGCAGTAGTGTGCAAACACTACTGTGTTCCGGATTGAAGGGCAATGTTTCCAGCGAAATTACAGGGCATACTGAGATTTGACATCTTATATCTCGGGGTGACGAGCGCAGTGCATTGTCATCCAGGGTTTTGAACTGTAGAAACTGAGTTCAAAATTCTGAGTGGCGTTGAGCTGTTATGGGCAAGCGTGAAGAGCCATCAGGCGAGCGACTTCGCTCGTCTCGTCACTCAGTATCATAAAAAAAAAACTTAATGCAGAATAATGCTTTATACTTATAACCCCCACTAGGATTCCCTGTTGGTGCACACTACCGCGCACTGGTGGTGACGTCGCCCAAGGCCAACCGGCAAGCTAAGCCAAGCAAAAACAAGCAATCCGTTTTTTAACCGACTTCAAAAAATGAGGTGGTTCTTAGTTCGATTGTATTTTTTAAATGTTTGTTACTTCAGAACAGTGTTTTATGAACCGATTTAGAAAATATAATACAGTAGAATCCGTTTATTATGACTCCGCCTATATTGACCAACCGCTTATTACGAAGTAATTACACAGTGAAGTTTGGTTTTCATATAAAATTATTTACAACTAAATCAGTTATAATCACTTCGCTTATAGTGACATGTTGCTTATTGAGAACTAACAGTCGAATTGATAACCTCCTCCTTTTTGGAAGTCGGTTAACAATGCTTTGTATGACGTCCGCTTAGTATGACGTGTTTGTTATATCCCTGTGATGTCATTATAAACAGATTCCACTGTATATTCGTTTCAAACATCCAATATTACAAATCTTTCCTCTTTATAATATTAGTGTATATGTCTACGATGGTCGGAAGTTTTTTGGCTGTTTTCACTTAGAGATAAATAAATAAATAATAAATAAATATGCGGGACATTATTGCACACATGGTCATCTGACCCCAAACTAAGCAAAGCTTGTAATATGGCTGCCAGAGACTGATATACATACATATATATTTTTTAAATACATACTTAAATAGATATTAACACCCAGATATAGAACAAACACAAATGTTCATCACACAAATGTTTGTCCTAGATGGGAATCGAACCCACGCCCCCAAGCGCAGAAAGTAGGTTCACTACCAACTGAGCCACCGGGGCAGTCTGTGACTATACTATAACTATAATACTACAGGTATTGTATCTCGATGGTTACAAGTTGAAGATTTTCTTTTCACAGGAACACCAATTCAGATCCAGCGCACTGGCAAAGCGGCCGGCTCTCGAAGTTTCGGCGACTCTATCAAGAGGCACATTTTCAACAAGGGTTTACTCAACAAGACACCAAAGAAAGGCTCCGGTTCCAACATCAATGCCATCAGTGAGGTACGCCAAGCAAAAACATACTTTTCTCAAACATGCTTGGATAAACACATCGCAACGAGCTTGTTTTTTGAGAGATACAATCTGGGACTTTTCAAGGCCAGAGTGAATAGGTGTTTTCTGAGTCGTCGTGCTTCATCTTCGAAAAAAGTCAATAGTTGCTAAAAATTACAGGTTTGGTCAATAATATGATTTAAGGCCAATGATTGGAACAACCAGCCGGCTTCCTTGTTTACTGAGAGATATAATCTGGACCTATTGAAGGCCAGAGTGAATAGGTATCTACTAAATCTGCGTGCTTCGTCTTCGACCACATCGTCGCTTACCAACAGGCGAGTTGGTAGTCAAACGCAGAATTATTCGCGTTAAAAAAGAAAAACCTAGCATGTTTGATAAAAGTTTTGTCGTGGTCTCTTAGAAAATAATATAAAAACCACGGCTACAATTAAGCATTGATGGATTCACGTTATGTGTGTCTCTGCTTCGCTACAGCCATATTTTTCATGTTCGTCCGTGAAATAACTTATTTTTTTCTGTCACTATAATTAAGCTTTAAGATCTGAGCACACTGGGGCCAGTGTATATTTTTGTGCATGTGTCGATATCATTACATTATGGTATGGGCATACCATAATGTAATGGTATTGACACGTTATATTACGTTAATAACAAATTCTGCTTCAGCTAATGTGTTATGTAAACGCATCGTGTCTAACGTCATTTCATTCCTTAACTGTGTGTCTTTTCTCTTTGGCTTTTTTATGGTCTGGCGATATAACTCATATTTTTTTTTTCTGAAGATACCTAAAATATGCCCCATGTCATAACCCCTTTCAAGTGTCAAAATTCTGTCAATTCTGACACTGACTGATCCCGATCAAAGATCTATAATAGCCCCGCCGATTTCGATGTGTTTTTTTTATTTGAAAGCTGGTGCATCCATTGTGGTCCCATTTCAATTTGGTCCAGCTCTGACGTTTCTGTGAAGTCGGTTTTTTTTGTTGATATTTATGTAACTATTGATGTACTAAAATACATCGTGCATACTAGAAAAGTATACCAATGTATTTTAAATTAATTTTGCATAGCTGACTTTGAAAACCTAATAATATAAACCAGACCCGTTAGATAAGCCCTCTATGATCTATCCCTAACTTTCTTCCTTATTAACGCATGTTTACAGAGATCCAGCAAAGGAAAGCTTCACAGGTTCACAGACGAAAAAGTCGATGTCTCTCACAAAAACATCGTCCTTAAAAACTTAGCACATAAAATCGCTAGCTCAGAAAGTCTGGACGACGATTACGAATCAGATGCTAGCAACGAAAGTACTCTATCTGAAGGAGCTTTGAATAAATCTCGAAAGATGAGTCCTAAATTCGTATCGGAGCCTAATCTAAGCGTATTGGATACAGAAGATACTCCTAAAAACACCAAAAAACCAAGACTGTTCCGTTCAAAAGTGCTATCCGCTACGAGCCTTAATAAAAAATATAGAAAAAGAAAGGAGCCGATACGCGGTACGCCGACTTGCGTATCGTGTTTTGACGATCAAGATACATCCGAGAATGATACGCATCCCGATAATAACCCTACTGAAGATACGCCAAAGAAAATATCGGAAGATATAGACAAAAAGCTAATCTATCTAACTAGTACTCCGGGCGTTTCTGAAGCGATGTTTGACGAAGACTGTTCGACTCCATATATGGTTAATTTTAGAAGAGCCTCTATGTCACCCATATCGAAGTCAACACAGAAATTGTCTAAAGCGATGCAGGTTTGTTGCATGTTTCAAGCATGTTTTCATGTGGCTTTATGTCTTGTGTTAATCAATGTTGCTTATTTAATCTATACACTAGCCGTCCGCCCCGGCTTCGCACGAGTGTAAGCTCGGCCTTCGGCCTCGCTACAAAATATAATATAGCCTATGTCACCCGGGGATAGTGTAGCTTTCCAACAGTGAAAGAATTTTTCAAATCGGTTCAGTAGTTTCGGAGCCTATTCATTACAAACATACAAACATACAAAAATAGGTACAAATCTTTCCTCTTTATAATATTCGTGTAGATATAATAAAAAAACGTAAAGATAATAAAATCTGTAATTGCGAGATATCAAAAATAATCACACAGAGTGTCTTAAAATAAGCAGCAGAACATGTTAAGACAGTTTTTAGAATTTTTGTTTGTCCACGCACATCTCACGCAGATTGAAGTTATAGGCCATGTTATATTGCGCAAGAGCCGGATTAAGGGAGGAAAAAAATGTTAAAAGTTTATATAAAAATCTACGCGTACGAAGTCGCGTCAAATAGGACAAAAGAGAAGTCTTCAATGGAGACCAAGACTCTGCACGACAGGACCTACTACACCAAACCTGCTCAAAATCCAGGGACTGATTGCAGATAGGAACAAAATACAAAAAAAAGTTGGTTTCAAGGTTACTTTAGGAAACAACCGTGATAGTTTAAAACAGTGTTTACTTTAGGAAAGTTAGTTGATCTATCACGGTTGTTCACTACAGTTATATGATTATTTACGGGATATTTACCGTGGTAACGTTGTGGAAGGAGCTCCCGATATTTCGGTGCAGATAGGCCCTTCGTACACAACGCTACGCAAATCTTTGATACTCGACGATTTTAATCTCCAAGCGACTACCGCCACACACGTGTACGAACCTCAATGGATTTGTATGGCGGTAGTCGCTTGGAGACTAAAGTCGTCGAGTATCGAAGATTTGCGTAGCGTTGTGTACGAAGGGCCTTACATGCACCATGTTCACGGGAAGACTAAAAAATGCGGGTAGTTGGTCGAATAGTTCAAAGTTTGGTGCAGACAAAACGATCTACCCTCTTTCTTAGTCTTTTGTTCATATCCTTCCACAACTTTACCACGGTAAATATCCCGTAAATAATCATATAACTGAAGTTTTTTTAAATATATATATAAAAAGATCGGCAAACAAACATGCGGTCCGCCTGATGGTAAGCAAAACCACCACCTATGGACACCTGCAACACTAGCTGTGTTGACGGTGCTTTGCCAGCCCGGAGAGGTGGTTACTTATTGAAGTTATTTGATGTTGGCACTAAAATGCTATAGCAACATTTGTTCAAACTTCCAGGAGTCAATAATGACGCCGCGGTCCCGCAAGCCTCTCATCATCACGTCAGAACAGCGCGACTGCTTACTAGAAGCCAATGAGAACAAACAAGGCAAGACCGACAGAGAGAGTTACCACTCGATGTCGCCGAAGAACGACAGCGATTTCGTGTCATCTGAAGACGACCACACACGGTCGAGTCATTCTTGCGAACGGTAGGTATAATTAATATACTTTTATACAAGGTTACATTTAGACTGTACTAAGCTAAAGGAGGTAATTTTATTCAGGCCCCTCTTTCCCACTGGGTATTTGGGCACTTGCTCAGGGCCCCGCGATCGATATCCCCCAAGTTCCTGGCAGATCATCAAACAGTAACCAATATTTATTACCGAAAAACATTTATTTCGAAAAAATTAAAGGACTACAATACCTACATGCTTATTAGCTTTTGCATGTGCGAAGCTACTCTACTCTTGCCCGAAAATAGTGCTCTGTGAAGGTCATAGGGGCCCCCTTATCCTTATGTGCCCAGGGTACCTCTTATAGGTTAAAGACGGCCCTGATTGTACTCATCATTATAAACAACTTTTAGGACTATCGCTGAAACTGTGATCGCAAAAAAAAACAGCTGTTTCATAGAAAACGGTCATTGACACTACAAAATGTATGAAACAGCTGTTTTTTTCCCGCGATTTTAGGTTTTGTCCTATAGTAAGAGATATTCTTGCAAACGGTAGGTGTAATGAATGATGCTTTTATACATGGTTACGCATTTAGACTGTACTAAGTCGAAAGGAGGTCATTGTACTATTTGTACTCGTCATTAGGAACCAGACAGAACAAACACAAATGTTTGTCCTAGCTGGGAATCGAACCCACGCCCACAAGCGCAGAAGGCAGGTCCACTACCAACTAAGCTAACAGGGCTGTCAAATTTCAGATTCACATTTCAAATTCACATTTCAGATCCAACCAATCAAATGCATCCAAGCCCTTTGACGCTCGCTCCGTCTCTGGTGACGTCAGCCCTACCCGCTCTATCACCACCCAGTTCTCCACCAGCCATGATCGACCAGCCTCAGAAGACCTCAACACAACCCTATGCGAAGACTTACCACAGATCACCATTAACGGTCAACCGAAATCACTCTCCGAACCTTTCAGAGAGTATCTTCTAAGCCGATCAGTCCTAACGGCTACACCAATAGACTTGTCTCTCAACAAGTCGAGCGATGAAGATAAGTTAACGGAGTCTCTCATGTACTGCCTAGATGGGAATGTTCCGAGTGATTTAACTCTGTCGATAGGCAATTTAGCTGTAGATAAAGAGACGAGGTCTCCTTTGTCAAGTTTAAATGTGAACGTGGAGAAAAGTCCTAAGAGGAAAAGATGTGCAAGTGACTCGAAAGCTAGTGATGTGAAAAAGGCGTTGGTCGATGAAGAGAATCGTGAAGTGTACAGAATTCGAGAGACTGAGTTATAGTAAGTTTTTAAACGACTCCAAAAAAAGGGGACGGTTCTATGTTCAACAATTTTTTTTAAATTTTTGTTTACCGAAACCTCCGCCAACTGTTGACTGATTTTAAAAAAAACTTGTTTGGTATGGTATACTTCTAATTTGGTCTCATTGTCACCAAATCAGGATCTGATAATGGGATCCCAGGGAAATCAAGAGCAACCCTCAAATTTTATAGGCACATTACGTTTTTCATATATATTTGAAGTCGGTTTTTGATGTGATCCAATTGTTTTTATATAATACATCTGTTATTTTGGATTTTCACAATGAACCTTGCATTCAAAACAACCGGTCTGCAAGAGCAGGATGTATGTATGTAATGGTAAGTGCATCCTTTTCTATTTACGCTATTAAGAGCGCCGTGTATAAGTTGCAGAAAGGCTAACATATGTAAAATTTGGATACAGTCTCAAATCAGACAATCACACATTGCCCGTTATGTTTATTAACCGACGTCAAAAAAGGAGAAGGAGCTATGTTCCACTGTTTTTTTTTTGTTATCCGATTTGCCAATTATGGATTGATTTTGATGATTCCTTTTTAACCGACTTCCAAAAGGGAGGAGGTTATCATTTCAACTGTTTTTTTTAAATGTTTGTTACCTCCGAACTTTTGATTGGGTGAACCGATTTTGATGATTATTATTTTATTTGAAAGCGGCATGGTGCTTCCCATTTGGTCCCATATCAATTTGGTCCAGTTCTGATGAAGTCGGTTTTTTACATTGATAATTATTTTATTAGTGGGCCATACTTCAGAGGTGGTCCCATATAAATTTCATCAAAATCGGATTAGTAGTTTGGTTTTTAAATCAAAATAACTGAAAAACAAATGTCATCCAAGTAAACAAAATATTAATATTTACTCATTTTTGACATCGGTTTTTTAAATGGATAATTATGTAAGATTATTTTTGACCACACCTGTTATTTTTAGCAAATCAAAATTATTTGATAGCCTATTGCGACTGAAATTTACCAGTGTTTGGTTGTCGTGCAGTATTAGGGATATGAATACCCAATCAGGGCCATCCCACAGACGTCAAGGCACGGTATGACATGGCAAATGATCTTTTCGTTATCAAATTATTTTCTGATGACTGACATTCCCGAATCAGTGACAATAAGAATAGGCCGAAACGTCTCACGTGATGCCGCAGAATGCCGCGGCACGTCGCGTCATTTCCAGGGAAGCTTAGGCACGCCGCGACATATTTTTATTTTTTATATAAAATAGATCTACGTTTGGCCACCAACTCGCCTGATGGTAAGCGACGGTGTGGCCGAGGATGAAACAAGTTGATCTAGAAGAAATCTATTCACTCTAGCCTTGAAGATGCCTAGATTGTAGTTCTCAGGAAACAAGGAAGACGGCAGTAAGTATAAAAAATACGACCCAAATCGTTGTGTCGAATCTTTGGAATTTCCACGAGGAAGGGATGATAGTGATCAGTCCTTCTACTTGTCCTGTAGTAAAAGGGGGAGGGTGGAATAAGGTCATGAAGATCTTGCGCACACTCACCGAAACGTATCCGGTAGAAAATAGACATTCAAGCTACTTTACGTGCTCGAGGCTTTCCATGGGATGCCGCGGCATGTCGCTGTATCACGTGAGACGCATAGGTAAAAACCGTTAAAGGAATGTGAGTGGTAAGTAATTGAAACAAGGTTAAATCTAGGTTTCGTCACGTGGGATGTCACAGGATCCTTCGGTATCTTTCGGCAGTAACAGACACGTTAACATGGCTGACGTCAACCACGTCAACCAACGAGAGAAAAAGAGAAGGGAATTATATTCTCACTCTTTCTCTCCCGTTGGTCAGACGGCGGCTCGTCAGCCAAGTTCGATACGTCTGTAACGGGTCTTAGGCATGCCGAAGGGTGCCGTCCCGCGCCTCACCGACAGTGAGCGCTGGGCCTTACAATTATAAAGTGCCTTAATGTTGTTAATGTCTTAGTGCACAATGTACAAGATATAGGTAATGACCACTTTCTTTGTTTTTATCGTTTCGAATAGAGCGATGGACGGAGTTTTTTTTTTTTTTATTGATTTCGCGACTAATCGAATATCACGATTTGAACTTATGTTATTAATATAGTATGAATATGATTATAGATATTAAAATTATTACAATACACAAAGAGTTTTTTTTAAATAGCTTGGTCATCAAGGTGTCTATAAAATATTGGTAGGTATTTTAATGCGACGTGACCAAAATGCTGGCGTGTTTCTGGCTCAACGCATAAGCATTTCCATAATGCCAGCGTGGTAATGCCGCCAGCATGCTGGGTACGCTGCCATCTGTTAGTGGGCTTGAGGAGTATTTGGATTGTCTTTAGACCTTCAACGGTATATGGGCAGTTGTTTTTGTCGCTGTTTTTGTAGTGTTGGTCGGCTTCTATTTTGTTTAGTTAATAAATTCATTTACCAGTAATAATTAATTAATAATAATAATAAAAAAACACTCAGTCATAGGACTGCACGTCAGAAGTGAAAACACAATTAGTAATTCACCTATTCTACAAGAGATGGCGTTGTTTTAAAATAAACGGTACAGCTAAAAAGATCCTTTTTTTTATTATCATTTTTTTATTATTTATCTCAGTGTATAAAGTACATGCTATGTATATACAACTCTGCCAAACTGCGTAGCAGTTTGAATTTGAATCTACTCTCATTACAACATTGCAGTATTGAGTAGGAACATTTTTTAAACTATTGCATTGTCATTGGTCCATGATAAGTATGCATAATTTCAAATTAATTCGACTTTTTGAGCCGTTCCTATTCTCTGTGCAAAATTATGGTTGTGGTCAACTTAATTTTTTTATTTATTGAAAAAGCTTATAGCGATAACTCTAAGTGGTTTATAGCGATAGTACAGACAGTTACTTGCTTTTACAGTCGGTATTGCAGCGGTGCAAGCGAATTCCTACCGTAAAATAATGTCAACAAGCTGACTTTTGTAATTTATAAAAGAATAGAATACTTTTGTTATTTAAAGAAGAATGTAATGGTGGTTTTAAGATTGCGTTTTGCACTGTAGCGGCTTAAAGCGGACCTACCAATACATTGCGTCGCTTTCTCCACCGCCCGTTTGTAAATGGGCCGTATTACAAATTATTTGGGTTTTCGGGCATAAAACTAAATAATTTAGCCGTAATTGTCAAGACTAATATAAAATAAGTAAACCATAACATTACCACGAACAGGAAGACGCAGCGTATGTAGGCCTCCCACTAGATGGACCGACGACATTATGAGAGTCTCGGGCATCCAGTGACTGCAGATGGCAAGATGTCGTTCAGTGTGGAGGTCAGTTTGGAAGTTGGTAAACATGTGAGAGGGTCCTATAAATCCTAAGCAGGGCCGGATTACCCATAAGGCGGACTAGGCAACTGCCTAGGGGCCCACTGGAGCCTAGTCGATGCGGGCCACGCACCAAGAAAAAAAAAGTTTCATTCGTGACATGGCCCATTATTTATATCGGGTAATGTTGCCATGGTAAAAAATATTTTACTTACTGTAAAAAGCTCTAACGGTATTTGGTTGAATATGGAAGTATTCTATCGAAACTTATCGAAAAGGAGCCCTGTGAATTGCATTACCTAGGGGGCCCGATTGGGGTAATCCGGCCCTGATCCTAAGTGAAATATATACGCAATGTTGATACACGTTTATTCAGAGTATGACCATGACAACAAATCCAATAACCAGGAAGCAGGTGAAGTAACAGTACAGTCGGCAGCAGAACTTGTAGAAGCAGTTGGTGAAACGAACGCTTATGTCGTCGTAGCGTCTGCAAAACAAATGTGTTTATAATAATTAAGTCACATTAAGCGTCCCAAAGAGGACGTCACACTCTTTGCTTTTCCAGTAGCTTTGTGTCCGCCTCTCGCACCATTCATTCTCGACTGCCAGGAAAGTAGACCTCGTCTATAGAACTGCGGCCTTATGGACTCGGTGCGTCCTGCGGTTTCAGCGTGAGCTTTCCTTCAGGAACCGTACATTTTCCGGGATAAAAAGTATCTTATGTCACTCTCTGACCCTCGCTACTATCTATGCAAAAAAACATTTTAATCTGTTGCTACGTGAAGAGGAATAAACAATCACTTTCTCAACTTCACACTGATACAATAAACGCAAAAGTTTGTGTGTAAATTTGTATGTCCGTACACAACTTCGTAACAGCTGTATGGATTTGAATGTTTGGTATGGTGGTATGTAGCTTATACGCTGGATTAACACTGGCTACGCTATAGGTCTTTATCCCCTAAAATCAACGATTCCTGTATGATAACTAAACTGATAAATATTGCTCTTTAAATAATTGTCCTTCAATATTTAAGAAGACTACGTATAATGGGAATAGGTACGTCTCGATTGTCATCATTAACAGGCCTAGCACGGGCCGTGCGGACAAATTGTCTTTCCACCGTTAATATCCAACGAGAAAGAAACAGACGTAGGTATGTATCCATATTCAAGACATGATGGTGGCGATTGAGAAATTCACCATTGCCACCAATGGCGGCAGAGATGGTGGAGCCAATAGAACTTAATGTTTGTCCACTACTGGAGGTGCCTACCTCCAGTATAGACTCATCATCATCATCAGTCAGAAGACGTCCACTGTTGAACATAGGCCTCCCCCTTTAACCTCCACACTGAACGACATCCTGCCATCTGCATCCACTGGATGCCCGCGACTCTCACAATGTCGTCGGTCCATCTAGTGGGAGGCCTACCTACGCTGCGTCTTCCGGTTCGCGGTCTCCACTCAAGAACCTTTCTTCCCCATCGGTTATCAGTTCTTCGAGCGATGTGGCCTGCCCATTGCCACTTCAACTTGCAGATTGCAGATTTTAATAGCTATGTCGGTGACCCTGGTTCTTTGGCGAATATCTATGTTCCGAATTTTATCGCGTAAAGAAACTCCGAGCATAGCTCTCTCCATTGCCCGTTGTGTGACTCTGAGTTTTTCCAAAAGACCAACAGTTAAGGACCACGTCTCAGTACCATATGTCATCACTGGCAACACACACTGGTCCAAGACCTTTGTCTTTAGGCACTGTGGTATCTTCTTGGACGAGAAGATTTCACGCAATTTCCCGAACGCAAGTTTTAAGTAGACTGATCATATGATATTCATATAGAATTTACCTCAATCTCTTCTCGGTAACAGCTCTCGTTAAAGTCTTAGGTTTCGCGGAAGACTTCTTTGCAGCTTTGACTTTCTTCGGCTTTTTTACCTTTTCTAGATCTATATTTTCCCAGTCTATACTTTTTTTCTTTGATCGCTTCTTTTCCTTGTACGTCGTTGGGGTAGGAGTCTGGTATTTTTGCTGCGTTTTGTATTGTTTTTTTGCCTGCTTCTCTAGTTCTTTCCTCTCCCGATCTAAACTCTTTTTCTGCGCTCGTTCCTTCCTTTTTTCGTGATAACGATCTGACATCGTTTTCTTTGCTAGAACCTCGTTTTTACCCGACGTTGTCGGGTCAGAAATTTCGTATTGTTTCTGTATCGCCTGCATTTTGAAATGTTCAAATGCCTTATGTTCTAAGTACTGCCTCTCCTGGTCTAAACGTTCTTTTACCGCGCGTTGCTTCTCCCTTTTGTGGTAATTGGCTAGTTGTTTAATGGCTCGTTTTCGTTTGTACCACTGGCATACTTTTATGTTACATTCTCTAGCCATAGGTTGGGTAGTAGGCTCTGGTTTGCCGTACATCCATTGTCGTGGTTTCTTGAGGATTTGTACGGTGGTTGGTGGGTTGCGTCGGTATGCGTGTATCTCTATCGGCAAGGTCACACGGTGTGACTGTTCTATGTAGGGCGATGGTCTGGAAAAAATAACAATAGATAAGTGGTTGACCTCCCAGTGGTTTAAACCTAATCTCAGTTTCCTTGCATTTTTAAAGAAGTAAAAGAGGCGTAACATTCATAGAAGACAGTTGATTCGTTACTCTGTTTTGACGTGCAAGAAACCCAAACAAACACCGTTGTATTGAAATAATTGTTAAATGATTATTTACGGGATATTTACCTTGGTAAGGTTGTGGAAGGAGCTCCCGATATTTATAATCATTTAACTTTAGTGAACAACCGTGATAGTTTAAAACAGTGTTTGAAATAATTGTGTTCACATGGCCACACTAAGTAATTTTTAATTCTCTTCCAGAAGTGGTAGATCTTCCGTATAAGCGTTTTTGTACTGAGTTGAGGAAGTGGTTGGTAAAGGAGTGCTTCTATGAAGTGGAATAATCCCTAAAGAAAATGGCATGTCGATTTATTCTTATGATTTTTGTTGTTGATAAATTATTACAAATTAAATTAATGTAATTCTTTTGACATATTTATTTATAATCTTATTTATTTTTGCACGCTCTTACGGCTATTAATGGATGGACTTTTTATATTTTAAGACCATATTTACCCATTGGCAAGCAAATAAAACTTTGATTTCTGCCTGAATATTATTCAGTCAGCACATTCAACAGTCTAGCGGTTCGCACAATAAAAGTCACCTCATTTGCACTGGAAATATAAATAAACCCAGGCGGTGTCATTGTGAGTTACATGAAAGTAACTCTTATTACCTAGGTTCCTTTTTCACGGCTAAAAGGCTCAAATAACCTTGAAGAAAGCTAAAAGAAGAAAATAAACGGGTATGTGCGAGTTGTGGCTCGCGCACCGATGATGGTTCCGTATCACCATACAATAATAAGTCCGACTCGCATAGAGCTAGTTTTTATTACTCATTTGTTGTTTTACTTAGAGTGTGTTGTGTACCTACAGACTATAATCATGCATGCCAAATTTGACGCCTGGGGTCTTACGCACAACTCTAAACGCGGGTTCGAATAGGTGCAGACTGGAGTGCTCGGCGCGTTAAGGTTCGCGTTCGCATCATTTTGCAAACTGCACCTATTCGGGCCTGCGTTTAGAATTGGGAGTAAGGCCCCTGTTCGTTATACCGTTTTTACACTAGAGCAAACACGAAAATACGTTAAAAAAACGTTTGTTGTATTGGGATCCTCTGTAGTGTTGACTTTTTGACTTTATTACGCATTTAAGTTTGGGTCTCTTTCTTACTTTATTATTATTTCCTAGTTACTCCGCCATAACATAACATATTCTGTGAAAATTTCAACTGGCTATCTAAATCTATATATATATAAAAGAAAGTCGTGTTAGTTACACTATTTATAACTCAAGAACGGCTGAACCGATTTGGCTGAAAATTGGTGGGGAGGTAGCTTAGAACCAGGAGACGGACATAAGATACTCTAAAAACGGCTGGACCGATTTTGATGAAATTTTGTGTTCTTGGAGCGGGTCATAGTAGCGAGGCCGAAGGCCGAGCTTACACCCGTGCGAAGCCGGGGCGGTCGACTAGTAATCAAATAAAAAATATTTAATGACAATAAAAACGGATAATATCACAAACATTTATCTAATACCATTTGAAAGATAGTCATTAAAAGGTTTGTCAGACAGACGGGCAGACAGACAACGTAGGCTTAGTAATATAACCCTTTGGACACGGAACCCTAAAAAGGAAATATCATATTTTATCATGAAGGATGCTTGGATACCTAATGTGACGAAAAAGGCGTCAGAACCACTTTTTACAACGTAAAATGAGGGTAAATAAAATAGAATAATAAAGAGATAGGTGAAAAGCGTATCTAGATTCCAACCTTTTGTACCTCGGAGGAATATACATGTAAACCATTCTTAAATTCCACACACAACAAAACGATTCAGAAGTAAACAAAGAATTACTTTAGGGTCTGGTTGTGGGATCCAAAAGTCTTCTCATTTGGAAAGGAGTGTATCTCCTGTGTCTTTTTGATTAATCTACTTATCATTTGGACTCATGGTTTAGTATTTTAATGGCGTTTTTGGGAAGTAGGTAATGCAAATTGCTTTAAGGTTGCCCATCGAATACCCAACGAATACCCATCATTCTTCTTGACATTGATATCTTGCCCATGCCACAGTGCTGTCATAAAATTCCAAGACCAAAAAGGTTTTTAGTTCTTTTCTCAACAAGTTTTATATACGTGTTTTAAAACGGAATTTTGGCGTCAACAAGGAAAAAATATGTTGCCGCATTGTATTATTTTACAAAACTTGAGTATTTTCGAGTATTAATGCGTAATAATGGTGGATTATTATTTATTAAGTGTTGGTGGTCGAACGAGCTCGAGTGTGGGCAGTGACATTATAACGCGGTGAAACATGCTATTTTCGTGTTGTATCCAAAGCTCCAAAGAAGCCTCTTGAAAAAATATTTCCACCACTTTACTAGAGCATGACTGACTTGAACGTGACTTTGCTTGACTCTGACTGACTTGTTTGACTACATTTCATCAATTTTCCTTGGACTTTACGTCGGAACAGTTGCTTACACTGTACTAAGCATAAGTTCAGTCGTGCATAGAGTACTGCTCTTACCTTTGGGATCGATCAGCTAAGTAACAGCTCGGGGCATTGGAGTCTATTGAGAAACGTGCCAAAAGGCTCATCAGCAACGAAGCCCTAGTTCAGACTAAGTTACTTAGTCTTGAGCATCGGCGTAAAGTTGCTAGTCTATCGGTTTATTATCGGATTCATTTAGCAGAGTGTGCATCGGATCTGCATGATCTGATTCCCTCTTGCCCATTTTTCTATCGGACTGCCAGAGCGGGCACGAAAAATCAACACTGTTTTATGGTTGATATTCCGAAAACCCGTACGAAGCACTTTGATTCAACTTTTATTGTGCGAACTGTTAGTCCGTGGAATGCGCTACCTGAATCATGAGTGATCCCCTGTAGTTACAATCTGGGTGTCTTCAAATGACGAGTGAATCGGTTCCTTCTAGGCAAACGTGCTCCATCGTAGACCGCATCATCGCTTAACATCAGGCGAGCTGGCGGTCAAACGCGAGCCTATTTAAAAACTTGATAATAATCTAATACTTGACTCTGGCAAATGCACAGGAGTGCGACGCCAAACGCCTCACAGAAGAAAGAATAATAAAGTACAAAGTGTGTCAAGTATCTAAGTTCCCCAAAGGTCAAGGACATTGTACGTAGCCGGAAAATCCATACAAAATTTAAAAGCACAGCCGTAGCGTTAACCGTTTACAAGTAACGACTCCCTAGGCAGCAGGTTTTGAAACAACAAGTTCAGTAACCGAGTCCCTGAAGTAATTATCATTTACTTCACATTATTTAATAGAAGCCAAGTTTGCTGTGAAATGTATGTTTTGGTGGAATGTTTTAAAGTTCCGCCATTTTCATACTTTATTTTGACACTATCAGACACGCGAATTTTCGAATTTTGACGTTATTATTTATTTAATTAATCATAATTATATATTTTATATACTTTTATATATAAGTATATTTTTTTATATTTTTTTTACATGTCATCATGGTCATCTGACCCCAAACTAAGCAAAGCTTGTAATATGGCTGCCAGAGACTGATATACATACATATATATTTTTAAATACATACTTAAATAGATATTAACACCCAGACATAGAACAAACACAAATGTTCATCACACAAATGTTTGTCCTAGATGGGAATCGAACCCACGCCCCCAAGCACAGAAAGTAGGATCACTACCAACTGAGCCACCGAGGCAGTCAATATTATAGTTATTTTAGGTTATTTAAGTATTAGAATGTGTTATTATTAGAATGTAAGTATCATATTTTTCACTATTTCACGCCCCGCCTTCTACCTTCTGTATGAATCCTTTCCATCCTAAGGTTGCCTGGAAGAGATCGCTCTTAGCGATAAGGCCGCCGATTGTTACATTAGTTTGTTTTTTTTAAAGCTATTTTATCGTGTAATATGTTATTTGTGGTGTGAACAATAAAGAGTTTATCTATCTATCTATTTTGATGGGAGTGTTTTCTATGGACCCGGGTATGTCCTAAAACTGCGACCAGAACCACTGGAGGATGGGCAGCAGCGTCTTAATAGTACACGGTGAACGTACTGCGATCCCCAAGCTGGCTGCCAAGCGTGGGGATTATGGCAACACCCCTCTCTATGAGGGAGGCCTTTTCCAACAGTGGACGTTAATTGGCTGATGATGTGTGTTTTCTATAGAAGGTTTTTTGACCACTTACCTAACCTACATTACCTAAGTAGGTACTTATGTATTATACAGTTATCTACCCTTTATCCCTTGGCAGCCATGTCTCACAGATTCCTAAGTCGGCTCTTAATGCCATATTATGTCACATTTTTTGACGAAAAAAAGCATTATAAGTCTGGGTTTTGGCGTTCAGTGGCCTTAGTACGAGCACTTGCGAAAATTTTATCATTACGTAAACGATAGCAAAATGTATGAAAAATTGAACAACGCCGTGAAAGGACGTGAAAGGAAACTGAATTTTTCATACATTTTGCTATCGTTTACGTAACGATAACTTTTTCGCAAGTGCTCGTACTAAGGCCCACTGTGCGAGTTTATCAGCGCAAAACTGCCTCACCTTATGGTACTTCATTATTATTAGACCCATACAATTTAGGCTTTCGATCAAGCCAACCAATCATTGTTAAATGACGAGGCTAGGATTGAGCCCTAGAATATTATGAATAAATTAAGTAACATTTCTGAAGCCCTGGCGACCAGATGGCGTGGCTTATTTCATAGACAAGCTGTCACAACTTTAATTAATGGCCTCATAAATTAAGGGAAAATGAATATCGGGCTTTTTGATATTTTCAACATTTTTGAGTCTGTAGTGACCTTACGGGATCTTGATTAATTAAGTAGGTAGAGCATAATAATATGACATTGATTTTCATTATAAACTACGAAAATTATTCAAGACTCGTAGTCCTATATTGAACAGAAAACTGTCATAGTAATTATTAATAGTATGACTTTATATTTTTTGAGTAGAGGAGTCTTAAAGGGTGTTAACGGGGCTCTATTACTAACTCTACGCTGTCTATCTGTCCGTCTTTCCTAGCTTATGGCTTTTGGCTGTATCTTTCGAACCGTAATAGATAACCTGCTGAAATGTTCACAGAATATGTAATGTTACACACACTAGAAAAAGTGTTGGAAAATTACCTACCTATTCAGTGCAGCACCATGATTTTTATACGTTGGCGCAAGGTTGGCGCGAAATTTATAATTATCTAAAACTTTCACTCTTTTGTATAGTGTAGAGATTATTTATTCTAAATATGCACGCATTTTTTTGCAGTATTATACTGTAAAAATATGGTGGAGGGGACTATACTTCATCAAGAGTATACTTTTCTGTGTACCTAACAATGTGAGAGTACCTATCTATACTAATATTATATATAAAGAGGAAAGGTTTGTATTTTTGGATGTTTGTAACGAAATAACTCAAAAACTACTGAACCGATTTTAAAAATTCTTTCACTGTTAGGAAGCTACACTATCCCCGGGTGATTAATTAACAAATTAAAAGTGAATCTACGAACAATCTTCATTCCAAAAGTTGCACCAATTAAATTGAATTCCATCTTCATCCTGGCTGTCATTAGTTTAGAAACGACAACTCTGTAATACAGCTGTGTACCAATTTGTGAAACAAATTGTAGCCTGTATTGGAGACATCTAATTAATTTGCAGAACTCAGTACGTTACAAGTATACACACAGATTAAAAGGAGACAGAGGAATAACGTCAAAATGATAGTGAAACTCTTCAATGGCTATTAAGTAAACACCTCGAGTTAAGCTCATTTGGTTTTTGTAGAGTCCTATACATTACATTTGTCATGATGACAAAAGTCTAATGATGGAGCCGAGAAGTAGATATAGTGGAAAGTACTTTGATAATGTATAGTTTGGATCTGACTTTAAACTCGAGCTAGTACTGATAAAACTGCCAAATACTGAAGGGGGCGAGGTAAACACGTACTTATTGCACACACTGACATATTCTTACTACTTTTACAAACGCACACTTCAATAATGAGCACACACAACTGCAAACGATGTGATTAATATGCATACGAATGGACGACCGAGTGGGGGTGTAAGTGCTAAAGGAGAAACTGTAGGTATATCGCTTCCTTTTATTTATTTACTAGCTTTTTTGCCCGCGACTTCGTACGCGTAGATTTTCATATAAACCTTCAATTCTTTTTTCTTCCCCTAATCCGGCCTTGCGCAAAATAACATAGCATATACTTCAATCTGGTCATAGCTAAGCATATTCGTGAAAACCGCATTTAAATCCGTCCGCATTTTTCTTCCAGGGGTGTAGGAGATGTGCGTGAACAAACAACTAAAAACTGTTCTTTACATGTTCAGCTGCTTATTTTAAGTCGCCCTGTGTGAAGATAATGTGACCACAGTGCAGAGCATGTTTTGAAATTTTCTTTTTGTCTAAACCATTAATCAGTATATTTCCGGCCAGTTTCGCTGGCCACGGAACCCTGACATAATGCTTGTCTTAACACGCTCTTGGCTAGTTATTTCTTATTTCGCGTGCATTTGTATGTATACCTTGATTAAAAAGCCATGAAATGGAACTACTCTATTTATCTGTTAAAATATCACAGTAAAATAAAATTATTTCTATATTCTTATTCCAAATATACACTGTATTCTTCTAAAAGCTAAGTTTATATACCCTGCACAAAGGGTGCAGCAATGAATTATGTAGTGGCTGTTCACAAAACCAGACCACAGACATAAACATATAAATTTAAGTATAGTTAAATCTATTACATAAATATTATATATACTATTCAAACTTAACCTAGGGTGAAGTAATTTTACAAAACAAAAAAAAACATACTTAGTGTGATAGGTTACTTAATTATATATGAGATGATACAAAACTTATGACGCTACTTTCTTAACTATTTATATATCGATATTTATTTTCTAATTATAATTTTCTAAAATGTATCGTCGAAAAAATCTTTTACCTCGTAATAACATTTTTGGGTTAGAATCTTACGAAGTTGGTTCTGGAAAAATGTTATTATTTCTTTCTTTCTTTATTGCGTCCGGAATTTTGTTGTTTTTTTGATGTTTATTTTCATGTACAAAGGGCCTTTTTTGAATACTTCTATTCGCGGGACTGTATTAAAATAGGATGCGGTATATTTTGTGTTTTAAATGCTAACATAGAATAAAACCATGAGAATGTAATATGGAGCTTGGAGCTTTCCGGTGTGATACTGGATGTAGATGCGACCTGGGCTATAGGGACAACGTCATGTATGCGGTCGGCTAGGTCTGCCAGCACATCGAGTGATGACGTCATCTGCTGCGAAGCAATGATGGTCTGCGTGCTGTTCGGTAGGCGGCTGGTCCAAATCATGCGTAAAAAGTCTTCTGGAACTCCGGGGCCTGCTAGGTGTCGTAGATGACGTAAGAATTGAGAAGGCTTACGATCACCTAGCTCCTCGCGTGTTAAAAGTTGCTGTACCTTTTTTTCTCTTGATGCGGACAAACGTTTAATTAGCTCCAGCTTGAGTTTTTCGTACTTCTCGGTCACAGGCGGGTTGACGATGATGTCTTCGACTTCAGCTGCGTATTGCGGGTCAAGTTGTCCAATGACATAGTAGAACTTGGTGCTATCTGCAGTGATGTTGGAAATCGCGAATTGGCCTTCGATCTGGGCGAACCAAATCGCCGGCTTCTCGGGCCAAAACGGTGGAATTCGCACGCCAACTCGGAATACATTGTCATCATCTTTATTCTTCGTGTCAGCCGCAGTGCTATCAGTACGATCTAGCGGCATTCTGACCTTTGTCGGTGGTGTACGGTCCATTCAGTGGTCACCAATTATAGTGGATTTGTACTATTTATATAGAAGGAGAGGGTTAAGCTACCGACAATGGAAGAAAATAGCTGAGTCCGAAAGAAATTATAAATTTAATGCAAAGAAAAATCTTAGACAAATCGTAGAAAAAGCGAATGACAATTCCATTTGAAAATCGGTGTTCTTTTATTTTTTTTCTTTTCGCGCCCCAGCGCCACACGTCGTGGAAAATTGGAATGAAATTCACGAAGGTTGGCGCAAGGAGTATGAGTACGCCACACCCCTACTCCATGCACTGGAATGAATCACCAAAGAGGTTGTAAGGCCTATAACATGCTTGATCTACACGTTCATTCATCTAAGAAGGTTAAGGAACCTTCTTTAAATTTAAACTGATTAACCGAATGACAGTTGACAGTTTCAAAATTTTAATGGCTATGTCAATAACATTCTCTTTACTTTGGATCTCCTTGCTTGAGGCTATGTGACGATCCTCATATTACGTTTCGGGTAACGAAGAAATAAATCATTGATTTTTATTTTCGTTTATGTAAAAATAAAGAATTAAAATAAATGATATAACATAGCCTATGTTTTAATCCGGTAATTTCTAAGCATATTCGTGAAAACCGCATTTAAATCCGTCCAGTGGTTTAGGAGATGTGCGCGGACAAACAAACAAACAAACAAACAAACAAACAGACAAAAATTCTAAAAACTGTCCTATCGTGTTCAGCTGCTTATTTTAAGACGACCTGTGTGATTTTTTTTTTGTTATCTCGCAATTACAGATTTTTTTATCTCTACGTTTTTATTATATGTATAGATAGATAGATAGATTCTGAGGAATAGTAGAACTATTCAATGGCTATTAAGTAAACAATTCTAGTTGGTTTTGAGTTGATTTCATTTGGATTGTTTTGACGATTCTCATTTATACTTATCTTGATGACAACGTTCTGATGATGGAATCGCGAGGTAGATAGTGGAACTCTTCTGTAATTAGATATTTTCTTGAGTTTGATATCCTTTGCTTTATTTTAACGAGTCACATTAAGCGTGTTTTTTAGGTTTTCTAACTAGAATAGTTACTGCAGTTTGTTCTCTGCTACCATTTTATCTGTGCTGTAAGCTTTGGCCGTCCGCCTCTCGTCGACCTACCGGGCTTTATTCCATACCCGTAAAGCTCGTTGAATTGGATGGTTAATTAATTAACGTTCATTACTGTATCAGCCGCGAACTCAAATATGCATTTCCTTCATTTGGGTTTCTTTGGCTGAATATGTATTTGACGGCTAGAACGGTTTAATATGGTTGTTCTAATACGGTATTGGTACTACCTACGATTGGTATACGAATCTGTCTGAGAGCCGACTCTAGTAAACTCTCCACTACATTACTGGAACATTTTTTATGCCATAGGTGGCAAAAAAGCTGACGGGCTGCCTGATGATAAGCGATCACCGACGTCTATGGACACCTGCAACGCCAGGAGCATCACAGATAAAGCCAACCACTTGGAAAAGACCGTGATTTACTTTGATTGACTTTGACTATGTCTTATTTGATCTGTTATCTGAGGCCGACCAGGGGGTCGTGAGACGTCTATATAGGCTCACATTAAGTGAAGATCTTCGCCCATCTTTCCTGGTGCATGCGAATCAAGTAACCTCCGCAAATTTAACGACGTAACAAAGAAACTAGAGAGATCGTATCCATTTGTCATACCAATCATTATCCACGTCGTTGTATTGAGTTTGATTATTATATTTGCAAGTATTTGAATGCACACAGAAATTCCCCGGTATCAATACAAATGAACTCCCTCATTCAGTCGAGACCAGAGCCTGGAATACCAGACTACATTATAGTCAGTATTCAAAAGGTAACGTACATTTAAATTATAATTATAATGGTTAACATATTTTTTGTATAGATCTACTTAAGTTTAGCTACCAACTCGCCTGATGGTAAGCGACGGTGTGGCCGAAGATGGAACAAGTTGATCTAGAAGAAACCTATTCACTCTAGCCTTGAAGATGCCTAGAAAAAGATAAGATAATATATCCTAGGTATATGATATAATATCTATTTATACAGGGCTAAACGGAACGGTAGACTAAGACGCGAAAGGCAGTCACAGTAATGATAATATGAATAACTTTTATCATGTTACTGGCCCAGTACCTTATCGAGAAAAAATATCATCTGCTGCATAAATTTCATTAAGTACGATTGTCATTTGTCTAAAGAACAGCAGTTTTCTAGTTTTCAGGATTGGTCCTAAAGTAGTAAATCAAAACGTAAATCTTTCTAAAAAACATCTCAATAATATTTCAAGGTTGGTGCAACTTGTAGTATGCATAAATGTATGCAGCGTAAACGTAGCTAAGAATCGTGAACGATCAATCGAGAGCAATTTGTAATGTTTGTCTAAACTGGCGTAGCTCATTTAAGTATGTACGGATCTATTTATACAATAATCTTAATATCTAGCTGTTATAATATTGTCCATCCACGTTGTTGACGTAGAGGACTTAGTAAAGTATCTACTTTAGTGCGTGTTTCCAATCACGACAACGACGCCAAAGGCACCGCTGCCAGAAACATGGCAGCCCCTGCATCTGGAATGCATATATATAATATTTTCGGGCAAGTGCCTTTATTAACGAAACAAAATACAAGCTAACTACATAAACAGTTAGACTGTCCATAGACCGTTGAAGGTCTAAAGACAATCCAAATGCTCAAGCCCACTATCAGTTGGCAGCGTACCCAGCATGCTGGCGGCATTACCACGCTGAATGGCAATGCTTATGCGTTGAGCCAGATACGCGCCAGCATTTTGGTCACGCGTCGCGCTAACCAGACGCTCTGAAAGATTTTTGAAAATGAGGCGAGTTCCCGGTCCCCAAGGGCCCAATGTCTCGATCCCAAACGCCTGAAATATGTAACCACTGCCGAGGTTAGCATATTTTCACCGATTATACGTTGTACGCTTCGGGCTTTAGAAATGATGTCCTTTCAAAACAATTGAATATTACTTTATAATAGCAAGAACGATCATGTAGAAAATAGCTACAATTAAATGCCATAAAACACGAGACATCTAGGAAGTAGGAAATAATATCGTTGTTTACATAATTGATGGCCTCTATTATACTAGAGGTTGTGATAAGAGCCCTACATAACTACAATGTGAATAAGTATCTATGCCTAATCATTTAGTAGTATAATACCTACTCTAACTAAGTACTTAATTAGAAACTGTGAGGTTACTCTAAAGTGTTTCATACGGGGGTTTACTAGTTTTTCTCAAAATAAAAATGTCAGCTCCAAGCCACGTATGAACCTCATGATGTGCTGTGAAGATGAAAAAGTGAGGCAAATGTAGGATACTATAACGTCATAGAGAAAAGCAGATAAATCATAATTTCCATATTTTTGAGTAAAACAATTAATATTTTTTCATCTAACTGTAAGCGTGCTCTATTGTAGACCGCATCATCGCTTAACATGGCGAGTTGGCGGTCAAACGCAAGCATATACCTATTCCAAATAATTGGCCAAGAGCGTGTCGAGACACGCATATGGTAGGGTTCCGTAATCAAAGCCATATAATTGTAGTTATAATTCAGAAAATTATGGTTATAGAAAAATTCGAACGAACGAAGCTCTGTGGACTTAGCCAAATTTCAGAGATGTACCATCCCGACAGCATATACTTTTTATGGTTTAAACATAGAGAAAACTGATTGAGAAACATTATTTGTTAAGACCATTTTACAAAAAGGTCAATGACCTATGAGATAGAACGCTTTGAATTTATTACAGTTTTATCGCTGTTACTCAAAAACTCATCACCAGATAATGTTCGAAATAATTTTGAATGAAGGTTTTAAATATGACCTAGCTGTATTGTAAGATTCAAGTTTCTATGTCTTTTAGTTTAGAAATGCAGGGGGGGGGGACCAACTTTTTGCCACTTTGGCGGGCCATATTTCACAAAGTATAGACTATATAAAAAAGTGATGTATGAAACATTACCTTCATTTTAAAAGACCTTTCCAACGATACCCCACACAAAAAGCTGGAGCGAAAAAAAATATGTCATCCCTATTTCACATGTACCAGAGCCACCCCTAAAATGCAATATTATATATTTTTTATACCTTTAAAATTGAGATCTATATTACAACTGTTATTATGCAAAGTTTCATTTACATATCTAGATAATTATAGAAGTTAGAAGGTTTAAAAAAATTCGGACGGACGGACAGACAGACAGACAAACGGACGGACAGAACGAATTTATAAGGGTTCCTTGTCGGGCTACGGAACCCTAAAAAGGAGGTACCTACTTAGGTACTTAACAAAATGTTTATACCTATTTAAAATAGTTTTACGTTAAAACTGAGGAAGAAAAACGATTGCATACGTTACGTATTTCCGAGTAGCTATAATGAATGGGGTTATTCAAAAGGGCTGTTAATACTGTTTTAAACTATCACGGTTGTTCACTAAAGTTAAATGATTATTTACGAGATATTTACCGTGGTAAGGTTGTGGAAGGAGCTCCCGATATTTCGGTTACATGCATCATGTTCACGGGAAGACATGTCTTCCCGTGAACGGTGCATGTAACTGCGCCGAAATATTGGGAGCTCCTTCCACAACCTTACCACGGTAAATATCTCGTAAATAATCATTTAACTTTGGCTGTTAATAGTCGTTAAGGGTTGTCAACGTATCTGTTATGCCCCTGGTGTTGCAGGTATCCATATGCGACGGTGATCGCTTACTATCAGGCGGCCCAACTGCTTGTTTGCCCCCATAACATTACATTTATGGCATAAAAAAAGAAGATTAATGATCAGATCTATTCTATTGTACTATAGATATCTATCTATCGGATCTGGTCTATATAATAGACCAGACCTTTCTATCTTATCCTTATTTAAAATGCTTCTTAGATAAAATGTACAAACTAGAAAAACACTATTATTTGTTTTTTCTAGACCAAGCCAAAGTCCGTTTTACGAAGGTAGATACTATGGTTTATTATATTACCAAGTCCATGTCCATAAAACTATCTGACATTGACAATAATTACGTCCAATCAAAGCTGCACTAGCTATCCCCATGTATAATAATCATCCGATACCGCATTATCACTCGGCGACAAGGCAACTTATTGAAATATACTGCTCAGTACCGTCATAGGTTTAGGTTTAAAGACATTTATTCTCACATAAGATATATAACATCACTTCCGTGAGAACACTGCTAACAACACATTTATAAATACAGTTCGTCGTCGCAAGATTAAGCTTAATAAACATCACAACAAAACATATTAGAATAAAATTATATAATATGCAACACATATCCATCTAATTTCCCACCCAACACATTTTACTAGCATTTTTACGTTGTGAGAACATACTCGGCAAGTCGCTTTTTATATGTGTTGAATGAGTTTACATTTTTAATTTCCGAGGGTATTTTGTTATAAAGGCACGCTCCTTCAAAAGTAATCATAGTTTTGCCGTAGTTGGTTCGAATCTTCGGCAGAACAATGAAGCTACCGCGGCGAGTGCAGGGATAAGAAACATTTTGTTTCCGTTTCGCAAACAGCAAGTTTGTGTGGACGTTTTTATTCATTGTTTTTCGTATAAACATACAACTGTTATACATGTATAGTTGTTTTATTGTCATTAATTTGGTTTCTTTATAGATTTTTTTTGTTTGTGTGAGGTAATGGTAGTTAAATAAAATTTTGATGATTTTATTTTGTAATATTTGCAGTTCCGCTATTCTTGTTTTCACCGCACTTCCCCAGACTTCGACAAGGTATAGCAGGTGCGGCTTCACAAGTGCATTATAAATTGTGAGACGTAGCTTACGTGGAATGCATCGCACAATGTTACGAAGGGATCCGCGAAGTGTGATCAGTTTCGTTTTGATAGTGTCGATGTGGGATTTCCATGTAAGATGGGTGTCCATGTGTAAGCCGAGGTATTTTTCACTGATTTTTTCTTGCAAGGGCACATTATCAATTGTGAGCGGTGAATGCGTAGGTATTAACTTATTTTTGGCTTTGAAAATAATGTAGCAGGTTTTAGATATATTAATGGTCAGTAGATTATATTGAAACCAATTATAAAGTATTTCCAGGTCGTTTTGAGCTCGACACACAATGTCATGTATTGATGGACCAAAATAAAACAGGCATGTGTCATCAGCATACAGAGTAATGTGTCCGCTAAGACCTAATTCATGCATGTTGTTAATATAGATTAAAAAGAGCAAAGGACCCAAAATAGAGCCTTGTGGAACTCCGCACGTTATAGGCTGTGGGTCACTTTGAAAGAGACCATCAATTTTAACTACTTGTGATCTTGTTGTTAGGTAAGATTCAAACATTTTCAAAGCTTTTCCAGCAATTCCAATAGCCTGTAG
This sequence comes from Agriopis leucophaearia, assembly GCA_949125355.1. Lineage (NCBI taxonomy): Eukaryota > Metazoa > Arthropoda > Insecta > Lepidoptera > Geometridae > Agriopis > Agriopis leucophaearia. The sequence continues at coordinate 14,689,514 of OX421271.1, read as the reverse complement.
TTTTTTTAAGAGTAGTTTGTGGCTAACTGTATCAAAGGCTTTTTTCAAATCAATATAAACACCTAGGACTATATTCTTTTTGTCTAAATTATGTTTTATTTTAGTAATAAGATCAATAGTTGCAGTAAGTGTGTTACTTTTAGATCTAAACCCGTATTGACGTTTAAAAATAAAATTGATGGACTCTAAAAATTTATCTAATCTCGTATGTAGTAATTTTTCAAAGATTTTCGACAATACTGGCAACACTGAGATAGGTCGGTAATTACCAGGGTCGGTTTTCGATCCTGATTTGTAAATGGGGCTAAGTTTCGCTATTTTTAATGAATCGGGGAATATGCCATCAAGTAAGAGTTTATTAATGCATTCTGTTAAATTTTTTGTTATCAAATATTTTATACATTTTATTACTTTCGTACTTATACCATCTAGGCCAACACTGCAATTAGGGTCAAGATTATTAATTATGTTTAAAATTTCATTATCAGTACATGGTTCGAAACTATGGAGTTGTAGATTTTGTGTGGAAGATTGTGTTAAAGCATGACTATAATTATTGTGAAATTCATTTGGTATTTCTTCTGCTAAACGTGACCCTATAGTAGAGAAGTAGTCATTAAATATTTGTGCTATATCTCGCGGATTAGTAATATCATTTGAGTCAACTACAAGTTTTGAAGGAGCGCACGTTTGTTTAATTTTATTGTTTGCTAGGTTATTCACTAGATTCCACATTTTCTTTGGTTTCTTATTGCATTTGTCAAATTCTTTGTTGTAGTATGAATCTTTGGTGTCTTGGATTAGCCTGGCTACTTTGTTTCTCTTAATGTGAAGTTTTTCTTTTAAGTTATCATCGTTCGGATTCTTTTTTAGTTCTGTCCATAAAATGTTCCTTTGGTTTATTTCATTTAATATATCTTTGTTTATCCAGTCATTTTGTGGTTGATTAAGTATTTTAGTTTTCTTCACTTTGCTGTCTTGTGTGCACTTTTTAAGTAGTTCTTCTAATGTGTTGAAATCACCATTTATATCTTGTAGTCCCGATCCTTCTACTAATTGAAATAACTTTTTGTAATTAATGGCTTCGTAATGAGAGTATATTTTTGGTGGGCATTTTGTTTTCTTCATCTCTAAGTATATTTGTTTGTGGTCAGACAATGAAGAATTTACAGTAATCATATGGAATTTGTCGTTTTTTAAATTGGTACTAACATGGTCCAATATTGATTTTTTTGTATCACCTGCTCTGGTACAGTATTTCTTGCTAATTTTATTTATAATCTTATGTCCTGATTCCTTCAAAAGTTGTTTATACTGTTCAGTTTTTTGTTCTTAGTTAATAAATCAATGTTGAAATCACCAAAGACAATTGCTCTATTTCTGTGTTCCAGTTGTGACTCATATTCCTCGAGGAATAGTTTAAAATCTGTATTCCCAGGATTGTACACTACACCTACCTCCAATGCGTATTTTTCTAGCTTTATCCACAAGTAATTGTTACCTCCGGTGTATTTTGACTCTGACAAACTATGTTTGATATTATTGTGGACATATGCTGATACTCCACCTCCACCAATATCAGATCTATAATTGTAGTAGTGAGTGTAGTTTGGGAGTCGAAATTGTAATGCTTGAGCTTCCGAGCGAATCCAAGTTTCTGTTAATATAATTATATGCACTGTATTCGGTATTGCTCTTATAATACACTTCAGTTCGTCAAATTTGCCTTTTTTACGAATACTTCGAGCGTTGAGGTATAAGAATGTAAAACGTGATTTGTTGGTTGGGAAATTTTGGTAACAGTCTAGTATTTCGTAAGTATTACAATTAGCAGCATCATTTCCGGTATTAGTACTCAATGATTGTAGTTTTTTGGAGTCGTGTTTAAAATAGTCGGAGTACCGTTAACATATTTGATAGTAAGGTCTTTCTCGCCATCACTTTCACGACGCTTCAGATCATCTTTTAGACTTTTGAGGTAGTTTTGTTGAGCTGGAGTTTGGTCTGAGTAAATCTTCAAGCCATCTGGCAACTTACCCTTGTTACGTAACAGTTCTTTGGCAGGTTCGGATGAGTCAAAACATATCTTAACGCTGCGGTTTTTACCCGGATTTTGTTTACCAATTCTGAAAACTTTGATTGGTTTGGGCAGGCTCAGGAGAGAGATGACATTCAACACACTAGCTTCATCTTGTGCCATTTTTTCTTCTGCTCGAGAGGCAGTCGACTCGAGCAATCCTACAAGAATTATATTCTTTTCTCTATTCTTACGATACTGCATCTCTTGAATTACTTGCTCACTTAGGCCTAATTGGTTTTCTGATTTGAGAGATGTGGTTTGAGCCGAATGTTTTACGGTATTAAGGTCTTTTTCGAGTGACTTAATTTTATTTTCACCGAGAGTGACTGACTCTTCAAGTCTCGTGACATGATTTTTAATATCTTTCTGCTCCGACAACATGCTAGAGGTCGATGACTTAATGTCGTTGATCTGTGTCATCACTCCATCCACCTTGTCCCGAATTATGTTTATTGATTGGTCGGTAGAAGACTTCATTTCAGAAATTTGAGATTTTATATCAGAAATACTGTCTTGCATCTTTTGCATTATCTGTTCATTCGAGTTAACGTATTTTTCTAGTAGGGAACTGATACGTGTCATCTCCGATCGCATTTCCGTAAATTCATTAGAGCTATGACCATGATCTGGCCACTTACGTTTGATGCGTTGAGTAATATTCTCGTCCACGTTAAGATGACTTATTTTCGACAAGTCTGGTTGAGATCCACCGGCACTCATACTGCAAGTCGGCCGAGTTGGCGATCTCTGGACGCTCATTTTAGCATGTGTGTCTTACCACCAAACAGTACACCGCGCAAATTCAACTACACTTACTATAAGAAAGTTTTAGTTTGGTGAAAGACTTTACTGCATGACTGTACACAGTACGCAATGCAAGGCGTCACAGGCGCGAGGGAGACAAAAATATCAACCGATTGTTCTCGCAGAGGTGAAGGCGGGTTGCAGGTACAACGGCAACGTACTTGCCGTAGTATGATGAATGATGCGCAGGCACAAAACGGTCTACACTTGTTTAACACTGTTCTTCAATATAATGCCTAAACATCGAACGTCGTAATGGTTTAAATTGAATGCTACGAGTTTATTATTATTTTAAGTAAAATTGACACACGTCTGTACGAGGCGACGAACGAACTACTAGAACATAATAGCAGTTGGTTCTGCTACGCAGATAATTATATAAAATGCGTAAATCGATTTTATAAATTTATGATGCATTAAAAATACTTATAAATAAATAAAACGAAAGATAATAGTTTTTTTTAAAAGCTGTCCAATTTGTTTGATTTTCAAAGACTTCTGCAGCCATACAGATTAAAAAGAAAAACAAAAGCAAAGCTATTTAATTTTGTTGCTGATTTAGAAAGTTTTTTTTAGTGGTGTTGTAAGTGCAAAAAATGTGTTACGATAAATTTTCATTGTGCTTAAAAGCTTACGGAGTGAAGAATAAACTGTTTGGGGTAACTTTGAAGAAAATTAATTCTGGGAGGTACTTCTCTGTCCATGGATCTGCTTTGAGTGTAAGTTTTATAATATTTACTTGCGTAGGTTTAAAAAAGCTACTTGATGCAACAATGTTCGAAATTTGTGAACAATTAATACCTACATTACAAAACAAAAACTACAAATATTGGTATAAAATAAGCTATTTACAATATTTTAAGATGCATAACATATTAGACATACTTATTTTTTACTTGAACAAAACTAATACTTTAATAAAAAACCCTCACATTTTGCATGCTACACCTGGCAAGGACATGAGATACGTTTCCATTTGTACGACCCTTTACACTAGTTTATAATATGTATGTGTACCTACCAAGTTCTGACAAATAATTGATTTTATTTTATTGCCTTCATTGGAAGTTCAATATTCGGAATCCATTTCCTTATTATATTTTCTTCAAATTTTAATGCGACTTCCGTGGATTCAGTCTATACAACAACCGGCCAAGTGCGAGTCGGACTCCCGCACGAAGGGTTCCGTACCATTATCTATATAAACGCCAAAAAAACATGTCTGTTGTATAGGAGCCCTCTTAAATATTTATTTTATTGTTTTTTGTATATGTTGTTATATCGGCAACAGAAATACATCATCTGTGGAAATTTCAACTATAACGGTTCATGAGATACAGGCTGGTGACAGATGGACAGACAGACAGACGAACGGACAGCGGAGTCTTAGTAATAGGGTCCCGTTTTACCCTTTGGGTACGGAACCCTAATAAAAAAGACTTGATCGGCGGGGATTATTGCAAAAACAGTCTGAGAACCTCTTTTTTTGAAGTCGGTTGAAAATAAACTGGAATCGACATTTTGCAGGCAGTCAAAGAATTTTAATAAGTAGGTATCTAAGTGTCCGCACTCGATCCGTATAATGCCTGAACGGATTTGGATGAAATTTAATATGAAGGTAGCTTGTAAGGTACAAGATCAACACATAAGCTACATTTGCCCCCAATGATGCCAAGTTGATGTGGATGTCATGTCGAGTGGTGTATGGTGCCAGTCATCGGTGGAATAGGCCCCTTATTATATAATTTTAATTATTATTGGGTAGGTTAACAAATTAACACTAAGCAATTATACGACCAACGGTATTGACCCTGTTTGGAGTTATCAGTGATAAAGTTCACACGTACTGAAATTTTTCAGATATCTATTATACTTTTAAGTCAACTTGTTTATTTAGGCAGTTTTAGGTGATAAATATAAAGTATTAGGTAATTGTTAGGTTGGTAATTTGTTCAGTATTACGATGGTTTTGGTGCTATTAGCGATGGTGGCCGAACGGTACCATGTGCGCTTTACAATCTGACGGCACACGGTTCGATTTTCGGCCCTGCAGCAATGGTGAAGGAAAAATATCGTGTTCCGAGACCGTGCAGGTACAACATGGGGTTCTTCAAAAGGCGAGTTAATAAAGTCTTAAAGGGTCGGCTACGTATTTGTGATGCCTCTGGTGTTACGAGTACCCATCGGCGACGGTGACTGCTTACCATCAGGCGGCCCGTCTGCTTGTTTGCCACCTATGGCATAAAAAAGAAGAAACCGGTAAAAGACGTATGACACTCATCAACAGGCACTGGGCAATCTTGGTGTATTACGGTCCACCCTCTCTCTTTCTCTGAGAGAAGAGAGCCTGTGTCCTAGTAGTGGGAACCTGATAGGCTGAAATGACGATGATGATGTGCTATCAAAAGGTTACTAGGTAGAATTCGTGTAAAAAAAATAATTCGCGTTTGCGAGCATATACATATTGTCATGGTCCATATCAAGCTCGGGTAGGTACTTTACCATCAGGATACATACATTATTTTATGGCTTAGTACCTAACTATTTCGTGCAAATCCAATTTGGTCCAACACAAGATATGGAAAAATGTTTGTTTGTCCAATTTGCCATTATTTTTTTTACTAATCCAATTCTCATTTCGTTTAATTTAATTTAGTCTAGTATTATTATAACTTATAAAAAGAAGGAGGTTATTTACCGAATCGACTCGTACTTTTTAGGGTTCCGTACCCAAAGGGCAAAACGGGACCCTATTGCTAAGGATGTCTGTTTGTCCGTCCGTCTGTCAGCAGGCTGTATCTCAGGAACCGTGACAGTTAGACAGTTGAAATTTTCACAGATGATGTATTTCCGTTGCCGCCATAACAACCTAAACAAACAATTCTCACTTCAGTGATAACAACAAATATAATAAAATAAATATTTAGGGGGGCTCCCATACAACAAACTTTTTTTTTTGCTCGTTTTTGCTCGATATTGATAACGGCAACAGGTAGACCCTAGAAATATTCACAGAATATTTATTTATATATTGACTTTAAAAATAAATAATTAAATTAAAATAAAATTAATATATAAGGGGGGCTCCCCTTAACATAAACAACATTTACAAAGCAAAACCTACCTTACCTTACCACCTAAGTTACCTTAGTTTAATTTAATTAATTTTGTGATTAGAACTACCTACCCCTACTAACTATATTACCTATGTCGGTGATTCTGGTTCTTCGGCGAACCTTTCTGCGGATTCTATCGCGCAAAGAAACTCCGAGCACAGCTCTCTCCATTGCCCGGTGTGCGGCTTTGAGTTTTTCCAAAAGGCCAGCAGTTAAGGACCACGTCTCAGTACCATAAGTCATAACTTTTAAAATTTGCAAGCTGAAGTGGCACTGGGCACGCCGCATCGTTCGAAGAAAAATAGAAAAATGGTTTTTGAGTGGAGACTACGAACCGGAAGACGCAGCGTAGGCAGGCCTCCCACTAATGAACCGACGACACCGTGAGAGTCGCGAATATTTAGTGGATGCAGCTGGCAGGCTGTCGATCAGTGTAGAGTTCTAAGAGAGAGGCCTATGTTCAGCAGTAGACGTCTTCTGGCTGATGATGATACCCTCAACTTGATTACTTGAATCCAGCTTTAATCACAAGTCAGCATACGCTATAGATGAGTAGGTACCTATATGCGACAGTAATAAATATTATTTGACGTAGAAATATTCCTAGTGCTTGATTACCTTATCAACACAGTGCCGCAATTGTTGGGTCTAAAGTACAATTTTAATGCACTTCTGTTATTTGTTTATTATGCTAGATGATAATGTTTACCTAATCCATTCGGTAGATAGAGTATACATAATCCATTCGGTAGATAGAGTATACATAATCCATTCGGTAGATAAAGTATACATAATCCATTGTTATTTTTATGCGTACTTATCTTTACGTGTAGAAGAATTTATTTGTATAGTACCTATAGAAACCATTTTGAGCTAAATACTTATCAATGTAAAAAACAGACTTCATAGAACTAGATCATCGTGAAATAGGACCACACGGGAAGCACCAGCTTTCAAATAAAAGGGAATCATCAAAATCGGTTCGCCCGATCGAACGATCTGAGATAACAAACATAAAAAAAAAAACTTAAAAAAACCGTCGAATTGAGAATCTCCAGGAAATCGGTAAAAAAAACGCTCCCATAGTCCATAATATTAAGCGATAGTTACAGTACCTATCTACCACCCATATGTACATATTAGTTATCATTTTACGTGTCTACCATCTTCGACCTAACATTGTATTCGTTACATAACATCGAGTGAGCTATAGTCAAACGTCTCGTATAATTATCCTAGCTTGTCCCATTATTAAGTACGTATACACGGTGTTCTAATTCTAATTTAAAGTGGGGGTGATAAGACCTGCACTGACATCCCGCTTGGTGTGTATTGTGCATTTTCCTCATGCCAGCCTGTACAAACCAGCCGAGCTCCCTAAGATAACGGAGCACGGCTTTGGGTCGCTGACTAAACTGTTCTACCCCAATTTTGCCAGGTGTTGTTAAACTCAAGTCCGACCCGCAAGGCATAAATATTTCCTAGTAAGCATTCAAACAAGAATCGAGAAAGAATTGGTAGATATACAGTTTTTTTCTCCAGAAAGTTATCTTAATCACCTTAAATGTCAAAATATGGTCAAAATTTCCCCGATAATTTGGTGTCATGAACCAGGATTATCTTGGATTATTTCTCTATCTCCTTCCCTCACTGTTGATGGAAAAATTGGCCCAACAAAGAAAGGGCTAACAGCCAAACTAAAAAAACCTGTCCATCTTTTATAACACAGAATAAGAAAGAGCATATAACCCATTACGTGATTTAAATAGCGTACAAGGCTGTCTGTCAAATAGTATGTAGCCTTTGGAGCCTAAAATAGTGTACCTTTACAACCCTGCAATTTGCCGTCCTGTCAAAAATATACCTGTTACCTTCTGGTAATATTTTTTTTGTCGTATGAATAAACAATGTTACATGTTTAACTCGTTTAAGCTCAATTCTGCTTCTATGCTTTAGTACATTTTCTGAGTTTAATCCGTGACGTTTTATCAGTGGTTTGCTTATTTCAGTTTCCATGTAAGTTTCTATACTTATCTAAATCTAAGAAGCCTTTTAACAGACTTTTAAATTAATTTCTTACAAAGGATGATCTAAATAGAACCACATAGCGATAACGAATAACATACACTCGAAGGTTGGAGACGATTTAAGAAACATACGTAGGTTAGGTATGCATGTATTATACAGCTGTGACCGACATAGATTGACGATACACTTACAATACGTATGTAGAGTACGTAGTACTAGAATCTGCGTATGATAATAGATGGGTGCGTTTACTATTTATCTACATTGGCAGGTGAGTGTTAGTTTAGTACATGGACGTAGATTAATTCAAGGTAGGCGAGCGCTAATGGAATGATTATATAGCTATGTTGTCTCTATAAACTATACCTTACCTATCTATACCTATATCAGTACCCACGTAGATAGGTACTTTGCATTAGCAACTAATATGTACAGACCTAGATTCGCTTCAAGCTTCTATTTGCTCTGACAGCTGCTATAACATTCGCCCGCGTTTTTAACTAAATATAGGTAGTCTTAGTGAATAATTTTCAAAATCGCGTCACTCTACACTACATCTACACTAATATTATAAGGAGGAAAGTTTTTTTTTGTTATGAGACTCAGTTACGACACGAGTGAACATGCTCGCCTGATGGCTCTTCACGCTTGCCCATAACAGCTCAACGCCACTCAGAATTTTGAACTTCTACAGTTCAAAACCCTGGATAGCAATGCACTGCGCTCGTCACCCCGAGACATAAGATGTCAAATCTCTGTATTATATCCTGTAATTTCGCTGGAAACATTGCACTTCAACCCAGAACACAGTAGTGTTTGCACACTACTGCTTGGCGGTTGAATAACTGGCAAAGGTGTGGTTCTTCCCCAGGCGGACCCCTGCAAAAGAGTCCTATCACTAATTTTGTATGTTTTTAAGGAATTAACTCAAAAACTACTGGACTGATTAAGAAAAAAAATTCCCCATTAATATGCTACATTATCCCTGAGTAACATAGGCTATATTTATTACTAGAATGTTTTTAAAATAACCACCCGTGCGAAGCCGGGTCGGGCGAATAGTGCTTTATAAATACATACGAAGTCACAAACTTTATCTCTTTATAATATTAGTGTAGATGTATAAACTAACAATTAATATATTTTTTTATGTACCTACGTACTTGCATGTATAAGGAGCGTGAATATTACTATGTGAAAAATAATTTTATTATAATAATAATATTATATAATATTCCTCCTTTCAGTCACATTTTATCTACACTAATAATATAAAGCGGAAAGATTTGTAGTTTTGCATGTTTTTAACGAATTAACTCAAAAACTACTTCACCATTAGAACTACAAATTCTTTCATCATTAGAATGCTACATTATTCTTGAGTAATATAGGCTATATTTATTACTTAAATATCCCCCTGTCCGAAGCAGGGACGGGCGGCTAGTGTCAAAATAAAAACCTCGTACTGTCACTTATTCTTACATTACAGTTCATATTACTGCTAGCAACAGTTAACTTTAACAAAGGTCGTTAACTAATTTGTCAGGCGTCGAATATTATAACCGCAATATTGGTATTAATAAAAACAAACAAACGATAAACAGCTTTATTGTACGTTGTTATCACACCGGGCTAACGACTCGTACGCATTACTTGTGCGCGTAATAATAACTCAGAAACAAGAAAATCAAATTGAGACTGGCTGTTATTAAAAATGTGATAAGAAAAGTGACCTAAAATTATTATTAATCTGTGAAGAACACTGGCCGAAAATAAGGAATCTGCTTGACAAAAAAAAACGTTTCGGTTAAAAAGCTGTGACAGAGGTCAACATGCTGCGCTTAGGAGCTCGAGTTGTCAAAGAGGTTCATGGAAAAAGGTTTTACTCTGTGGTAGGATGGGAACACCTGGCTGGATCAGGTCTTCCTCAAGAGGTAAGTTGTAGAGTTAGTAAAGTCTTAAAAGCTGTGCTGCAATTTCTATACTTCTTCCTTAAAGTCTATTATTTCTCCATCAAGCTTCATACAAATCCGTTCGGTCGTTTTTGAGCTAATACGTTTATTATTATTATATTATACGACTAGCTACGCCCGCAGTTTTACCCGCGTTATATACCTCCTTGAAGCAACCTCCTTGGTAGCAACAGGCAACAGCAACCTCTTTTGAGTTACGATAGATAACAATTTCTTCTTTTTTGCTGTGTCAATATATAGACTTCAATCACACTTCAATTATTATTCTTGCCGTTCCATACAAAACGTATGGGGAAATAGATTTTCTCCTTATTTTTTTCGTTCATTTTCCAATATTTTAACCGACGTCAAAAAAGGAGGAGGTTCCAAGTTCCACTTTTTTTTATGAATGTTCAGTGATTTCTCCGCCAATTATGAATTGATTTTGACGATTTCTCGTTTGGTAGGCCATACTTCAGAAGTGGTCCTATATAATTTTCATCAAAATCGGTTGAGCAGTTTAGTTTTTAAATCAAAATAACTGAAAAAAATATGTCGTACAAGTAAACGAAATTGCGTAACTACTAATTTAAAAAAGTCAGTTTTTAAATTGATGTGTATTAAACTTTTGCTTCTATTCGGGGCGGAGATGCGTCCAACATATCAAAGATCATGAAAATCGGTCCAGACCAGACATTCTTGAGTTGTAAATGGTGTAACTAATCCGACTTTGTTTTATATATATTTTACAATATGCACTTGCTCGAGTTTGCTTATATTTTGAGAAAGATCTAATTATTGGTGGTAATACAGCATGTGTGCTTAGCGAAATTACAGGGCACACAGAGATTTGACATCTTATATCTCGGGGTAACGAGCGCAGTACATTCCCATCCAGGGTTTTGAACTGTTGAAGTTCAAAATTCTGAGTGGCGTTGAGCTGTTATGGGCAAGTGTGATCCATCAGGCGAGCGACTTCGCTCGTCTCGTCACCCAGTACCATAAAAATAGCTATCTCAGCCCACATTTTCATTTTCTTCCATCCATTGAAGGTCAGTCATTAACTCAGATCAAATAAAAATAGGCAGATGCATTACGGTGAAGCCACTTTTTGAAACATGTGTGCAAATATGTGTGTAGTTTGACGTTTTCAGTATGAAATTCACGTAGTTTTAATGCGTATGTGTGCGTGAGTCCGTATTGTATTGTCCGTGCCTTTATACTGGGAATTCTCGTAGTTTTAGGTATCTATTACGGTTCGAAAGATACAGCCGTAATAGGGTCCCGTTTTCACCCTTTGGTTACGGAACCCTAAAAATATGTCTATGGTCTAATACCTAAATCTATCATCCTAGTATCCATAGATATAGTAGCAAAAAAAAATTACGGTCTATGCTAGTATCTTTCCACTGACATGTAAAACATCTTCGTATGTCAATTATATATGCAAGTATAATGTCACATGTCATGCTGTGGTGTCTGCGGTCATGGCACAAAGACCGTCTGTATCAATTACATTCAATTATAGCTTTACCTTGTATTATTTATAGAGCGTTCGACCAGGAAATAATCTCCATGAATATTGCATAATTTTGTTCAAACATGGTAATTTAAATATGCATAAAACCTCTTCCATAGTCATGATGCACGTAGCAGCTTAGTTTTCTTTGCATAGTAGACTCTAGGTTGCATAAATATCTTTACATAAAAACTATTCTATCGTATAACTCGTCTACATGGATATGCCTTCTACAAGGCAAGTCACTAGACCTGATCCTGGGTTTTTAGGGTTTCGCACTGTTTTAAACTATCTCGGTTGTTCACTACGGTTATAACAACCTTACACGGTAAATGTTCCGTAAATAATCATAATTTTAGGGTATCGTACCCTAAGGGTGGTAACTGGACCCTATTACCTGTCTGTCTGTCATATACATATATAGTTTAACAGATATTTATTGCAGATTAGCTAATGTTAAGGCGGATTAACTATTAAAAAAAAAACGTTACAACAAACGTTTTTTATGTCTTTGCTCTAGTGTAAAACGGGAATAGTACGAATCAATCATGCCAGACCCAAGGCACCCCTGGGGATGCCACGGGAATTTGGATTCGGACCCGTGGCACCCCCACTCTCCAGGACAATTAGTGCAGTGAATGTACCTAATCAAATAAATGTATGCGTCAAACTTGGCATGATTATAGTACGCATTCTGAAGCAAAACAACGAAAACAACCGTTCAAGTGCGAGTCGGGCACGTGCTAAAGATCGCAAACAGAATGAAAGAAAACATATTTTATGGGTGCGGAACCCTCGGTACACGAGCCTCACTCGCACTTGGCCGTCGTTTATGCTTTTTCAGTTACTGCCGATTGCCTTTCGCAAGGAAGAAGGTAAAGAATATAGTCGTATGACAAATAATTACTAGTTTTCTAATAAGCGCTCTAAGGAAAATAATTAAATTTATGTCACGGGGAGTTTGCATGCGTTTCCAAGTCACGTAACTGGTCAGGTGAATCGACATTGTTTTCCTTATGTACCTACGTAATGCTCTTATTATGAAAAACGCGGTTTGACACACGGGTTTTATTCAAGTAAGAACCTACCTGTACCTACCTGTAGGCCTGTTGCGCCAAAATCACTTTGTATACCCTTAGATAAGACAAACAAGTAAGGTTATTATGCCTTAGTAAAATTATCGTTCGTATTTAAACGTCTCTGTATTTAATATATATAAAAAAAACTCTACGTATACCGCTTAACGTAAAAACTTACAAATTTTTCACAAACTTGTGAAAAAATGCGATGCGAAACTGAAAAAAAATAAGTATTGACTTTTTGACTTTTTGATAGATTGAAAAAAAAATGTTATTGAAATGAGGCCGTACGTCATTTCTTCGCAATGGGACTTGGCACTCTTGTGTTCTGCATAATCCTATTCAATTAGTGAATAGGCGAAAATCAATCTCACAAAATTTGTATCACATCAAACAAGCTTCCAAGCGATTTGCAGAACGAAATGACCTACATTCAAAGCGTTTCCATAGCCTCCAACTTTTCCAAAGAAGTAAAGTTCAATTTTCCATGAACATTTTTGTCTCATTATAAGCGAGGACTTTTGCATAAAATGATTAAGTGTCAAAAGGAATTTGACTTTCCTGGCAATCAAGCTGTAAACTTCAGTAAACGGAATGCTGAGCTTCCTGAGAAGTTTATTAGCGCCGAATATAAGACTATGGGAATAAAAAAAAAACATTTACAGAGAGGGCTCTGAAACGCGGCTTAGAGAGTTTATATGTTATGAAGTCAAATATAATATTCATCATTATCATTTCAGATCGATTTAATCATCACCGTCATAGGACGTCCACTGCTGGACATAGGCCTCTTCCATCAATCTCCAAAACGGCTGGCTGGAAGCGCCTTCCATCCAGAGTAAAATAGATATTGTTTCTTCTAAAATTTGTATTTTTAGATACGAAAAGAAAAAAAACTATGAAAAAGGAAATTGAAAAACTAAAAATAAAATTAACTTTTAATTATAATTACTGTAAAGCTCCTAGAATAATTGAACTAAGTTTGAATCGGCGCCAAACATGCAATACTTCCCGTTGACCTAGAATATTTTGGCAGGAGGCATAAGGTCTCCCAGCACAAGTAAAGAAATAATGCACATCATCAGCCAATTAACGTCTACTGTTGGACAAGGCCTCCCTCATAGAGGGGTGTTGCCATAATCCCCACGCTTGGCAGGCGGCTTAGCTAAGAAATAATGCGAAAGGTAGGAAAAAAAATACAATTGCAGTTTCATATTTTGTAGTTGAAAACCGACGGTGATGTAGACCGATGTATGGGAGAGCATTTTTTCCACTGCAAAGTTAAGTTTGTCCATATTTTTGAAAAAACAATATTATTTTGTATTTTCTGGCAGTTACATGTGAAATGGGGATAAAATTTATAGCTGCATCCCATGGTGTGTTATCATTAAATAGATTTTTCAATATTAGTGTAAGGTTTCATACATCACTTTCTTATCAAGTAATGTATCCTTAGCAAAATATGGCCTCTGATTACAATTTTTCATGTGCAATTTATAGTAAGTATTTAACAAGCAGTTTTCTTTTTAAGCATGATGTCGAGATGGTTATCTCCGAAATTTGGCCCAGTCCACAGAGCTTCGTTCGTTCGAATTTTTCTATAATCACCAATTTCTGAATAATGACCAGAATTATTATGGTTTTGACTATACCATAAGCGTGTTTCAACACGCTCTTGGCCAGTTATTTTAATAAAAAAAGTAGTTAACCTATAATCTATATATATCTATCTATATATATAATATAATAAAAACGTAGAGATAAAAAAATCTGTAATTGCGAGATAACAAAAAAATAAACACAAAGGGCGTCCTAAAATAAGAAGCTGAACACGATAGGACAGTTTTTAGAATTAAGCTGAAAGGAGGTCATTGTACGTGTACGCATCATTATAAACAAATTTTACAATGGGACCAACCCTTAAATCGCAAAAAAACAGCTGTTCCATAGAAAACCGGTCATTGTCACTTCAAAAAAATGTATGGTATAGCTTATTTTTTTTACAACATGCATAACAGCTGTATAAGACAAATATATTACACGCAAACAATGGAACACTCGCGGTGTTGCATTGTTTGCGAGCTAGTGGTAAAAGCTGCGGTAAAATCTGCGATAAAGAACTCTGAACAACGTTGCATAAAAATAAAAAGGCCAATTTACACTTTCAAAGGGGTTGTTAAAGGATCGTTATACCCACTTTGGGGCTATAAAATAGTTTTAAGGGTACCACTGCACTAGGATGCACAGTCCGCCGAATGGTGTTGATATATAAAAACACCAAATGGTGTGGTGTGTGTGTTGCCAGTGATGAAATATTACTAGTACTGAGACGTGGTATATACGTAGTCGTAAATTGCTGGTCTTTTGGAAAAACTCAGATTCGCACAGCGGGCAATGGAGAGAGCATTGCTCGGAGTTTCTTTGCGCATATTCGCTGAAATTGCTGCTCCGATTTGCAAGTTTGAGGTAGAAATGAGCAGACCACATCGCATGAAGAACCGATAATCGATGGGGAAGAAAGATTTTTGAGTACAGACCACAAATCAGAAGACGCAGCGTAGTTAGTCCTCCCACTAGATGGACCGATAACATCGTTAAAGTCACGGCTCGCGGGTATCTAATGGACGCAGATGGCAGGCTGTCTTTAAGAATTGAGTACTTAAGTGGAGGCCTATGTTCAGCTGTGGCCGTCTTCGGGCTGATGAGTATGATGGTGTGACGTGTATGGTGGTTGTGGTGAGGTAGTATCATCATAATTAGCCTATCTCAGTTCACTGGAAATAGGCCACTGCCAAGGTATACAACTCTGCCCGATCCTCGACATTGCGCTTTCGGCCACTAGCAGTACTGTGTCACTGTCAGTAGATAGTATGGAAAAAGCATCTGCGAAGAATACCGCACGCCGCCAAACACCACTAAATCTGCCAGTGTAAAACGGAAGTAAGATTCATGCGTAATCTTCGATCAAAGTATCAGATGATATAGCACGCTTTACGCAATGTAACAATAGTGTCATAAATTGTCAATACATATCTACTAGCTATACATTTGTTTATGACAAGTCATGTTTACGCATCGATAGGTAAATTTGCCATTAATGGACCAATTTTTGCCACTTTGGCGGGCCATATTATTTCGCTAAAGATACACTTGATAAAAAAGTGATATATGGAACCTTACCTCCATTTTAATAGACTTGTTCAACGAAATTCCCTACAAAGAAACGCAGCCAAAAAAATATGAACGGAAGACCAGCGCTGGTTTATTACGACCAGCACTACACTGAGTTGGGACCGATTTGTGACAGAAACTATTATTTTCCTGTTTTAAACACTATATATTATGTATCTTTTGTTTATGTCATTAATAAATATTTTTCTTACTTTCCATTTCACATGTACCAGAACCATCCCAGCACTAAATTTTTTTAATACTTTTAAAATGGAGATCTACACTAAAACTGATTCATGCACTTACTTATCTTAATAAACATAATATAAGTTAGAAGGCTCTATGTACTTAAATTCTATGGTACTTAATTAGGACAGACGGATAGGCCGACAGACCGACAGACTGAAAGACCGACAGACCTACAGATCGACATACCGACAGACCAGCAGACTGACATACTGTTAGATCGACAGACCGAGAGACTGTCAGACTGACAGACCGACAGACCGACAGACCGACAGACCGACAGATGGACAGATCGATAGACCGACACACTGTCAGACCAAAAGACCGACAGACCGACAGATTGGCAGACTGTCAGATCGACAGACCGACAGACTGACAGACCGACAGACCGACAGACGGACAGACCGATAGACCGACAGACGGATAAGACTTATGAGGGGTCTTTGTAGTACTACAGAATCCTAAAAAGTTATCGCGGTGGTAAAATTCCACACAGCTGAATCCCAGTGTGGTAGAACATAAAAAAAAATACATTTTAAACTTCCATGACACACGAAGATGCCCTTTTATGGATCCCTCAGGCTTTATAAAAATAAATGTTCATTAAAACTACGAGTACCTGAGCAAAAGTTGTCGCCAAGTTTTGAAAGTCGTACTTTTGAGTGATGTTAACAATCTCAGAGTTGGAGTGCGAACTTGGCAAAGGTTTGTTTAGGACCGTGAATAATTTTATTCGCGCCGTGAAATTAACCTTTTCATTTTGATAAAACTTCATTAAGTCACGTGCTGACACACATTTTTCTATATTTTTGCTCTGTGCAATTTTATTATTAATGTGACAAACATTTTTATTTTGCATAATAAAGACAACCGCCGAGAACAGAACAGATACAGACAGCCGGAACAAAATATCTTGTAAATCAATTTACTATGTATGTAGCTAAGTATTAATTAGGTACCACAATTTTAACCTCAATAATACGGTTCTAAAACTGCATTAGGCATAAAAGTATAAACATTCGTTCTACCCACATTTCTAATCTTGTCTTGACTAGCTAGGTGTCTAGAAAATGCCAGCTCAGGGTATGGCTCACCCATTATGCTATGATTTTTCTACCGACGTGACGTCTATTTTAACCACAACATTATCTTAGGATGATTCTAGAAGTTTGGTAAATCTAACCTTTGTGGCTGCTACTGCATCACCTAAAATAATTAAAAATATGTATCAACTATAAGAAAACACAGCTCACTGGAAACATAATATACATCTTTATTTCTATACATATATTTATAACAATTTATAGGATGTTACTTAATTTATTTTAATAATGAAGTGATCACAGTTAAGGATTGATTACAACAATACATAGTTTTTAAATCAGTGCACTTATTATTCACATTGTGAAATAATGTTGTACCCACATTATTTAAGATAGATACTTAGAAATAGTAACACGGAGCGTATATTGGGAAGTGTTGTCCCTTCGACGGCAGCAATCCAAGTGAGAGCTCCGTCCAGTCGTCGCTTGTCGTTTAGTCCGATGTGAAGTTGTCCAGTACCGACTGGAACGAAGTTGCTGCGCAGACGACTTCACATCAAACTCTGTTGTACAAGACTTGCCAGTTGCGAGGGCGATAACATTCGGCCGTCCTGCATACGCGTTCGTCCTCGAACTGCGTCTTGGAGTGCGATTTTTGAATCGCTCGTAGGACTTTTTCTATTCGCATACGCAACTAATCACCGGTGACTTCAAAAGCGAGTGATCCAGTTTTTTGGTATTTTTGAATCGCTCGACTTCTGGGTTGCCGTGTTTTTACAAAACACTAATATTTTTCCATTTCACGCAGCACCTTACAGATTTGTACAATAACCGGCAAACCGGTAACTTCCGCAAAGTAAAGAAACGTCAATTTAAAAAAAAAAACGGTTGATTATTTGTAGTCTGTGTACAGTATGAACAATTTATCTGTACATTTGAGTAGAGGCGCTACAGTCGTATTCTCGTAACCAAACTGACAGCTATCCGTAGAATGGTTATAGTTCCAACATTTGACCAACTGTTTAAATAAGTTGGTCGCTTCTTGACAACAAAGCAAAGAGAACTAAAATACTAAATACTCATTTTATGTCTTGTTTTGCATTTGCACGTTATTGTGCCGCGGAGTATGTAATAGTGAGTTACCTTCACAAGCCACTAATATAAAACAACATCGGAAATGAATACAGTAATTTGCAAAAAAAACATCGCAATTCTCATCCAAAAAACATATATATGATCATATGTTCTGTGTATCCGCCATTTTTTTTCACATCTGTCAGACTTTCTATCGATAGAAAGCTATTCGCATGATATAAACCACTCGTACAGTTACGAGTGATATGACTAGTTCAAAAATACGACTTTTCTGGATTTCATTCGTAAGTTGATCACATCGCATGAAAAAAGTCCTACGAGCGATTCAAAAATCGCAGCCATGTAGATCTGGAAACATTTTAAACATTAGAAAAGGTTTCATAATTTTACAGTAGGTACCCCTACATCCATTGCGATAGAGTGTTTGATATCTGTCACTCGTGGTTTAAACTAGATGATGTTCATTCCGGATCAAACTAGTCGTGTATCACCACCTCAGCGCTACAACAGCGTTCACATCGGATTCCTGTTGTGTAAATATCAAACGCTCTACCTTGCACAATGTTTCAAGCAACTACATTAGACCCTGTTGATAACGTAGGGTAATGTCAGTCGCCTTTTTGCATGAACTATGTATCTGTCTATGTGTATGGAAAATAGTACATTTTATTATTCATTTATTGGAATAGCGAAAAGTTAGTACTTACGTTTGTTTCTTTGCTTACGTTTTTGATAACATTCGGTCTACTTGGCAATGCGAATCCATGGTTTCATATTTTCCACGCATGCTATGCCATCATAACGTTTTGAAGATCTTTCAGCTCCTCTCATATCCGCAACTTGGTATCTATCGTGACCTAGTATTTTCGTCACTTGGAATGGCCCTTTGTAGAGCGGCATCAACTTCGTGCTTTGACCATCATTAGAGTGACTTGGAATTTTCAGCACCACTAAATCGCCGACGTTGTAGTTCGGAGCATCTTTCCTTTTGGCGTCGAAAGATGACTTCTGCTGTTCAGCATCTTTCTTAATATTAGCGTCAACTGTGTTTCTCAATGCAGTGACATCAACAGAACGTTCAGTGTTATCGTCGTCAGTGATCATATCATTATTCATTCGAATTCTGTATCCGAAGAAGACCTCACTCGGGACTGCAGATGTGGTTTTATTAATGGTACTATTAATACCTTGCTGTACGTTTGTAATGTGTTGGTCCCACTTATTATTTTCAGTGTCAGCACCCATAGTACGCAATGCTTCCAAGATGGTTTGATTATAGCGTTCAACTTGGCCGTTTGAACGCGGTACGGCCGTAGCGATAATGTGACCCCTGATGTTGCGATCATTGCAATAGTTGGTGAACAACTTAGAAGTAAAAGCGCTCCCAGCGTCACATACCAGGCGTTTGGGATTACCAAATACTTTGAATATTTTGTTTAATTCATTAATTACGACTTGGCTTTTTGTATTTTTGACTGCAGAAATGAACACAAATTTTGTAAACGAATCTACAAGCACCAGAAGATAGCTATTTTGCTGTGTAGTTCTAACAAATGGACCAAGGTGATCGACGTGGAGTGTGTGGAACGGCCTGGCGTACTTAGGGATCGGATATAATTTGCCCGGTTTTTTGCCATGGATATTTTTAAAATAGATGCAATTTAAACAATTTTTAATGTATTTCGCTACCGTTTTCTTCAGACGAGGAAACCAATACTTTGAACGAATTCTTTCAACAGTTTTATTTTCTGCAAAATGCCCTACTTCGTCATGATTGGATCGAATGACATACCATATACATCGCTTTGGAACTAACCAGCGTCTTCCAAATTCGGTTCTTCGATAAACTTTATTGCCTAATAGTTCATAATCGTTAAATATCTGTTTATTCGACTCGGCCTCACCTGACTGTAAAATATCTCGAATACTACATATACTTGGGTCTTGTAATTGAATTGAAAGTAACCAATCGCTCTCAGTAATCGTGTTCACACTTTCAATTACCACAGATGCGTTATCAACGTCGGTGACAGGGTTTCGACTTAACGCGTCAACATGTTGCATTTGTGATCCTGCCCTGTGAACTACGTCGAAGGTGAAATCTTGCGTAAACAATACCCATCTACTTATTCGCGGTATAATTTCTTTTTTACTTAATGCGTGTCTAACAGCATTGCAGTCAGTCGTTATTTTGAAATGCGTACCTACTAAGTAATGTCGAAATTTTTGTAACCCTGTTACAATTGCCAACAACTCCAGTTCAAAAGAATGATATTTCTTTTCGTCATTACTAGTTTGGCGGCTGTAAAAATATACGGGTTTTTCGCCAGAACTAGTAGTCTGGGCTAGAATGCAGCCAAAACCATCACGACTAGCGTCGGTATATAAATTTATGGGCAAGTTTGGATCAAATACTTTGAGTACGGCATTATTAACTAATGCGCTTTTTACAGAAGTTACAGCTTGATCTTGGTCTGATCCCCATTGCCAGGTTGCTTCTTTTTTTAGTAATTTAGTAAGGGGATTGCAGAGGAGGGCACAGTTCTGTATAAATTTTCTAAAATAGTTGATCAACCCTAAAAATTGTCTTAGCTGATGGACCGTTTTTGGTGTAGGATATTTCGCAATGCCTTCAAGTTTACGTGCACTTGGGCGGATCCCTTGTTCGCAAATGTCGTAGCCCAAGAACGTGATTCGGTCTTTGAAAAACGAACATTTCTCTAAATTAATTGTTAGTCCGTTTTTCACAAAAATATCTAACACCATTTCTAAGCAAGCTATGTTTTCCTCTATGGTCTGGGTAGCTATAAGCAAGTCATCCATATAACATACTACCCTTCCAAAGCGAAGATTACCCAATACAGTGTTCATTAATTTTTGAAAAACTGCTGGCCCGTTACATAGCCCGAATGGCATTCTTAAATATTCAAAATGGCCATCGCTTGTAATGAACGCTGTTTTGTGCACATCTTCTAATTTTATGCAAATTTGATGGTACCCACATTTAAGGTCTAAAGAAGTATAATATTTACAACCCTGCAACCTGTCAATGAGGTCCTCGATCATAGGCATCGGATATTTTTCTTTTACAGTTATTTTATTTAGCTGTCTGTAATCGACACATAACCTTTTGGCACCTGATGATTTGTCAACTAAAAGAGCTGGGCTTGAATAGGCAGAGCTACTATGTTGAATAATTCCATTTTTTAAAAGGTCATCTGTTATTTCGCGCGTTGTCGATTTTTCTGACTCTGACATTCTATACGGCCGTTGACATATGGGCTTGTCGGATGTTAATTGTATCTCTAATTCGACGCATGAAGTTTTACCCAAGCAAGATAAATCTTGAGAAAACGATTGAGGGTACTTCGACAAAATATTTTTCAGAACAGTTTCATGATTGCTCGATACGTTATTGACAACGTTAACATTGCAAATATTTAATGCATGAACTGGCTGAAATGTAAGAGTATCTCCTACGCGAACATACATTATGCCCTTGTCTTCTGTGAAATTTCTGCCGATTAGAATGTCACAGCCGGAAAGTACATCAATAACATATAGCGTCACAACTGACTCTACTGAATCGACTTTAAGCGTGACTGCTATAGCCTCCCTGATCTGAGCTGATATATCACGCGTGAAGCCTACTAAGTTAACCGGTTTGTTTAGCATAAACGGTTTTAAATTGTGTTGTTTTACTAACGCAGTTGTAATTAATGAACAATCACTACCCATATCAATAAATGCCGTTGTTTGGACATCATTTAGACAAACAGGTTTAAAAAAATTATTTTTACTTTTATGATCAGTAACCATTTTAACCTCGACATCCTTCTCGCCTTTCAGTTTCTGTTTAGACTTACAAACTGCTTCCAAATGACCCAATTTGTTGCAAGAAGAACATCTGACGCTATCTTTGACAGGGCAATTGTTTCTTCTATGCCCCACCTGGCCACAACGGTAGCAATTGGGGTTTGGAAACACACTCGTACTCGTGAAATTTTCAGCATTGATTTCAGTTTTCTTGCTTGTATTCTGATATCCGGACAGAAACGGTCGAGAAGTATGTCTAGGTGGTAATTGATTCATTTGAGAGACTTCTTTTTCAGTAGGCAAGTAGACTTTACCGTGCAAAAATGATGCCAAATCGTTACAGCATTGGAAATTTCCTGCTTCAGCAGCAACACTTATATTCGTGTCCCCGATAGATCCTACTATAACCGATATTATCTCTCGTTCCCGAAATCCTACATGCAAACGATCTATTTTTGCTTTTTGTTGAAAGAAGAATTCGTATAAGGACTGGTTAGCTACTGGCTTCGCATCTATTAATTCTTTGAGCAACTTAAACATATCGCGTTTCACTTGAAATGTATCCGAGAGGTTATCGCGCCATTCTTTCCACGTCCACGTGGTCCACCTGGTTTCATTTTTTTGTACAGAATCTAGCCATGTCTTTGCGGTATTGCGTAATTTTTGAAGTGCCTGATAAATAATCATACTATCGGACCATTTAAATGCGCGAGCATTAGCGTCTATTACGTTAATCCACATATCTACATTGTCCACAAGCGGGTCGAATTCGGGAATCACTGACGATAATACAATGCTCTGACTCACGGTTGGCGATCCTTTACGACCTCGCTTTCTCTTGCGCCGCCGGTCGTGTCCACAGGTGCTACTGGAGCTGGAGCTGGAGCTGGTGTCCGACGAGCTCGAGCTTGTCGATGGCTTCCTTTTCGATCTTCGTTTGTGCTGTCGAGGCATGTTGTGGACGTAGCACGGTTAGCACTTCTGATATAAGAAAACACAGCTCACTGGAAACATAATATACATCTTTATTTCTATACATATATTTATAACAATTTATAGGATGTTACTTAATTTATTTTAATAATGAAGTGATCACAGTTAAGGATTGATTACAACAATACATAGTTTTTAAATCAGTGCACTTATTATTCACATTGTGAAATAATGTTGTACCCACATTATTTCAGATAGATACTTAGAAATAGTAACACGGAGCGTATATTGGGAAGTGTTGTCCCTTCGACGGCAGCAATCCAAGTGAGTGCTCCGTCCAGTCGTCGCTTGTCGTTTAGTCCGATGTGAAGTTGTCCAGTACCGACTGGAACGAAGTTGCTGCGCAGACGACTTCACATCAAACTCTGTTGTACAAGACTTGCCAGTTGCGAGGGCGATAACACAACTGTCATAATTAATTGAAAACTACTGAATTACCTAAAATAATCAACAATGTGTTTCAACTGTCATAATTAAGAGCTAGTGAATTACCTAAAATAATTAACAATGTGTTACAACTGCCCTAATTGAGAACCACTGAATTACCTAAAATATCTCATTAACAGTGTGTTTCAACTGCCATAATTGAGTGCTAGTGAATTACCTAAAATTATTACCAATGTGTTCCAACTGTCAATTGAAAGCCAACGAATTACCTAAAATAATTAACAGTGTGTTTCAACTGCCATTATTGAAAGCCACTGACACCTAAACATGTATTTCAACTGTGATAGTCAAATTCCCATCTGAGTCACAATTTTTGAACCCATCTTTACTTATCTGCCTGATACATACACCTTACCTTGCGCCAGTCGCCATAATAATCTTATCCTGAAACTTCTTTTCCAGGGTCTAAATGTAGACAAGCGTAATCTAGCCAGCGCTGAGCGGAAAAAGCAAACCTTCACGGACCGATCGCAGCTGAAATACGCCAGGAGACTTGTGGTGAAACTTGGCAGCGCCGTCATCACCAGAGAGGATGGCAACGGACTGGCGTTGGGACGACTAGCTTCGATTATTGAACAGGTAAAATTATTTTATCATGGAAATTGACGTGGTTTTCACATATTTGTTTATACACGGTTACACGGAAAGGGTTTATTAAGCCGAAAGGGTCCATAGTACTCATCTTTATGAACATTTTTTAATAAGGGAGCAACTCTACAATCGGGAAAAATATATCAGCTGTACCATAACATTTTGTCGAGCGTGAATGACCATTTTCTATGGAACTGCTGATTTTTTTTCGTGATTTCATAGTTACTCCCTTAGTAAAAGTAGTTCATAATGCACTATGGAGCCTTTTCGCCCTTTCCGCGTAACCCAGTTTTATTAAACGTAGTCGGATTAACCGCAGCATAATCTTACGTGAGTTATTTATTCCCATACAATAGAAACGAAAAGGTAAAATGATATTTACGTAATTCCACTTATTTTTCTGCCTTTATCCTACTAGATGGAGACATCAATACGATTATATCCATCGGGAATCGGATAATATGATTTACTGATTTACGAGATAGCCGTATAAAATATACTGGTAAAACGGGATGAATAAAAGGCAAAGTTAATTTAATAGAGTTAAAATGTAGGAAGTTCAAGCAAAATACTCGCATATTTTTTTTATAATACCTATTTGGTGACGATACGAGCGAAGTCGCTCGCCTGATGGCTCTTCACGCTTGCCCATAACAGCTCAACGCCATTCAGAATTTTGAACTTCAATCGTTCAAAACCCTGGATGGCAATGCACTGCGTTCATCACCCCAAGATATAAGATGTCAAAGCTCTGTGTGCCTGTTATAAAAAATAAATGGTATTTATAATATTAAAAAAGAATTCGAAGGCCGACAGAAAAGCGACTGTAGCTTAGCGGATGGAGCGCTCAGTACGTAAACCTGAATAGCGCTGGTACGAATTCCGCCGGTCGTAAATTTTGTGAATCGTCCATACCGTTTAAATAGTAATTACTAAAATATGGAATAACACTTCAGACAAAGACAAATATTTTCGATATTTTAGGTAACAAGAATTCGATATCGATTTTATGAACTGAGTGCTGACTGACTAACTAAACCTAAAATGTATTAATACTGAAATACAGAGAATTATAAGAGATTTTATTTATGTTCAAATATTACAATACACAAAACCCCTTCGAATGAAATCCGTAATCCGCTTTTCAGGTGCACTATAGAGCATTCAGTAAAAGCACTTAGCTAAAACAACGTAGATACTGCAAGCTCTTAATTTTAATGGAACGGGGCCGAATCGAATGCAAGTTTAACATATTTTATTTTCCCCATTTTATTCGCTCTTTATCTTTCCTCAATTCACCACAGATCTTCGCTAATTGGAACTCGATGATTCTCGAGAAAGCTAAGCTTTCCTCTGCCAATTTTGAGATAAAAGCATGTCGAGTACCTATAGGTGCTAATGGAATTTGCTGCAAACAGTCTTCGTCGCTTTAAGTGGAGCGTCCGTTCCTGCAGTCAACGAATAAATCATACTCGGGTTTCGATGTCAGTGAGATCGGTTAACGTGTCAAAATCATTTAAAATTTACTAGAAATGGGTCTATAATATAGTCTAGGTAATACTAACTTCATCATTCATTTATTATCTCGTGTGTTAGTATATTGTGTGTAATTACGAAAGATAGACGTTGAAAAAAGAGATTAGTGGCAATACTCGATAACCCATTTCGATAAAATTGATAACGCATCAGCTATTCATTATCTTTATGTACCTACTCACTACTACTTCCAAGCCACGTGTAAAAAGTTGACCAAAATGATTAATTTCAATTCTTTATTCAGTAAAAAAGTAACTTTACAGTTTGTAAGTATCAAAAAAACTCAATAAACATTTACAATAAGAAATAATCATTAAAAAAAAAAAAAACGACTTTATAAAAATGTCAGAACTCGATCAAATTACCACAAGGGAAGCGCCAGCTTTCAAATAAAAAAAAAACTAAAAATCAAAATCGGTTCACCCAGTCAAAAGTTCTGAGGTAACAAACATTAAAAAAAAAAAACAGTCAAATTGAGAACCTCCTCTTTTTTGGAAGTCGGTTAAAATAAAAACAATGCCATAAAAATTGAAACAAATAATATAAAGAACCCCAGCACGCGCGCTATCCGGAACCTGCAACAGAAAAAAAAAATGACATTTCAAGCACATTGTTAGACAAAACATCAAAATTTTCACCCATTGTTTAGCGTATACTGCTGACCGGATCGGTGCAAATAGCACACCGTTGGACAGGCCTCAAGATCGCATTCGAAACAAGATTCATTTAAACGAAAATATTTTTTTTACGATATGATAACGACAAATAAAATGATAACTGCGTGCCTTATGTGACCCAGGCAATTATCATACTTGTTGTTATTATTGTATCTTGTTTTATCTACAGTCCACAGCAGGACAATTAGGTAGTTTAGTTAACTATATTAGTTACGTTTGTGCGGTGTAGCATGGAGCCTGTGACTTTAGCCCAATGGCCCCCTGATTATGAATAGAATAGAATATAAATCTTTATTGGCCTTATAACATTGTCAGTTAAACTAGGCAAGTCAAAATTACAAAAATATTTAGGGGTATCAAATTTAAAATAAAATAAAAAATTATGTAAATTGCATCTCGCGATTCAGTCGCAAATTTGTCAGTTTCACTATATACACACAACACATCAGTGTTCCGCTAATGTCACGGGCAGCATGCGGTGTACCGTACAGACGTTAGTTAAGTTTAGGCCTCTCGTAAAATATGCGACTGAACTCTGCGTTTAGTTGTCTGAATCCCTGATTCCATAACTACAAATGCGCTCGTAACGCGGCGCGGTAACTTAACCTCTAAAAGTTGGCCTTCATATACTAAGGAATAGAGGTTACGTGCTTGTTTTGGTTATGAGATCAGGGCCCTGGGCATCCAAAACTACCTCAGTCTTCCAAAAAGTGAACACACACTTATTCTAGCCACACAAATGCGCTGCTTTCAATAGAATTCATACCATATACCAGTAGGTGACTACTCATCTGTGATACATTGTCACAGATTAGTAAACATGCATTTATAGAGTAGCAGCGCGTACGTGCGGTGCGGCAAGTGTCCGTTAACCTTTAAACTACAGAAACTGTCATAACTCGGTACTGTCATGTGTCATGTCATGACTAGAACCACAAAAAAAATGGGAGATCTGTGACTAGAACTCATCAACCACAGTCATCAACTCTATGCGAGTTCTCTATCTTTTTTTTCTCTATCTTTAGTGACTGTGGGTCCCTCTGCTTATGTGGGTAGATCATTGCTACTCCTTCTACCTACACTTGAACTTTTAACGCAATAAATATTACAACAGACACCCGAGGTCATAAAGTGAAACTTCACACAATAAAAAAGTAAGTAAGTAAGTTTGTAAAGGCTAAGTGAGCAGCTCTAATTTCAGAGTTTTAGGCCGTCCAAAGTCCTCCGACATAATTATCAGTTAAAAAAACTGACTTAAACAAACATAAAAAACACCCAATTCAGAATCCTTTCTTTTTTGTAGTCAGTATTTTTTTTAACCAACAATGTAACATGGCGTGACAAAATAATAGCGAATACATACAGTCGTGCGTTTCGCTACATCTATTTTTGAGGTTATTCTCATATTTTTTCATAAAGTATGGTTGTAATGTAAAATGTACCACGATTAATTATGAATTATGAAATCTGTATATTTAGATATCGTAGATAACATTTAGTAAATAGGCATTTTAATGAATCCTAAAAAAATATATATAAAAACAGGGAGAAAAGCTCAAATCAGTATTATTTACGTTTTTCGTCTATGTTCAGATCTTTATAGTAACCTAGACTAGATAAAAGATAAAATTTTCATGTTTCACCATTTTCATAATTTCAGGCTAACCATAGAAGTAGACAAGCAAGAATTACCAAAGTTACTAAAAGTGGGAAAGAAGTCTTTAAGAATACAGATTCGGTTCGCGCTCGAAAATCCTTTGAATACTTTATACTTACTAGGAACTTTCCTGTTTGATTTCGTTTGGCTTGTTTATCTCGGTTTCCCCAAACTTTTTGTTTTGCTATTAAATTTCAAATTTCTCCTGAAAATTGTTTGGTTTCTTGGGATGGAAGCTCTTATAGTTGTATTATGGGGTGAATGGAAATAGTAACTAATTAATATTAATTACGTAATAGAGTCATAATCATAATCATTTTATTGGTAACTAATAATTACAGGTTATGTTACTAGCATCTAAGTACTAAGGAAACAGGTTTACAAACTTATAATAAACTATTATAGCAATGTCATGGTAATAATTTACCTATTATTTAACCACATAGAGAAAATTAAATAATCAATGTCAAGGTATCAAATATACATAGGTCAAAGTAGTCATAGGGACGTTTGGCGAAAAATTGCGTAAGCTTTCGCTCCCTTGCAACTTTTATATTTTCGCAATTTGTGCACTAATTATTTTTAATTGCCTATTGAAGTCCGCTCGTAACCACAGCCATTGTAAATGGTCGAAATGTCGAGAAGTATAATTACCTAAATAATAACAGTGGGCTATTAGTTCGTATAGGTAATTAAAAACCTTCCTTATATATACCTCTTTTGACTGCCCCGGTGGCTCAGTTGGTAGTGAACCTAACTTCTGTGCTTGGGGGCGTGGGTTCGATTCCCATCTAGGACAAACATTTGTGTGATGAACATTTGTGTTTGTTCTATGTCTGGGTGTTAATATATATCTATTTAAGTATGTATTTAAAAATATATATGTACGTATATCAGTCTCTGGCAGCCATATTACAAGCTGCTTAGTTTGGGGTCAGATGACTGTGCGTGCAAAAATGTCCCAGATATTTATTATTTATTTATTTTATTATTTTATCGGAAAGTTCTAAAAAAATAATACGAAAAACAAGAATAAGAAAAAGATTAAAACTATTTATAGCAATTGCCTATTTGCCTATAATTATGTATTCTCCTGTAAAACTAAGATGATCAAGATTTGATATTCAATTGAGTCCGTGTGGAAGAAGAAATGCTGGCATCCATAATGTTAATCCGTCCGTTGTTTTACAGGTAGCAGAATGCCATCATGAAGGGCGCGAGTGCATCATGGTGACCAGCGGAGCCGTGGCCTTTGGAAGACAAAAGCTAACCCATGAGCTACTCATGTCGCTGTCCATGAGAGAGACTTTGTCACCTAGCGACCACACCAGAGAGGTAAGTTTTCGAGCAGTTCTGAAAAAATATGGTTTCATATTCATTTATTGCATAATTGTTATTTACATGTCAGTAGTAAAACTCAGATTCACACAACGGGCAATGGAGAGAGCTGAGCTTGTAATTTCTTTGCGCGATAGAATCCGGAACGTGGATATTCGCCAAAAAACCAGACCGAAATAGCTATTAAAATTTGCATGTTGAAGTGGCAATGGGCAGGCTACATCGCTCGAAGAACCGACAACCGATGGGGTAGAAAGGTTCTTGAGTGGAGACTCAGAGAAGAACCGGAAGACGCAGCGTAGGTAGGCTTCCCACAAGATGGGCCGACGACATTTTGAGAGACGCGGGCGTTCTGTGGTTGCAAATAGCAGGATGTCGTTCAGAGTGGAGGTTAAAGAGGGAGGCATACGTTCAGCAGTTGACGTCTTCTGGCTGATGATGATGAGTAATACATATAAAATAGTAAAATAATAATCATAATATAAATTATAATGGAAAAATTCTATAATAATTATAATTGTACAGTTGTACCTCTATCAGCTTTAAAGTCCAGAAAATCCTTGTAACTGTTGAACGTCTGATCAACAAACCAGCGCTTTAGGCGACTTAAAAGTTAAAACAAGTTACATTTGGAGCGGTAGTGATACTGCTTGGTAATTTGTTGGTCCCATGATATGTGCGAGTTTGTCGGATTTTGCCAGTTCCCTAGGAACATGCTTAAACTGCCCTGCAGTATCCTGCTTTCATGTTCATGACAAAGCAGGTTTGGAGATTTAAGCAAAAATGCTGAGAATTCTTGCCTTAGGCCCACGACTTTGTGGTTATATATATATAAATAGTACCATAGTTATTAAATCTGTATAATTAAGATATCATAGACATAGACATATACATAGACATAGACATAGACATAGACATAGACATAGACATAGACATAGACATAGACATAGACATAGACATAGACATAGACATAGACATAGACATAGACATAGACATAGACATAGACATAGACATAGACATAGACATAGACATAGACATAGACATAGACATAGACATAGACATAGGCATAGGCATAGGCATAGACATAGACATAGACATAGACATAGACATAGACATAGACATAGACATAGACATAGACATAGACATAGACATAGACATAGACATAGACATAGACATAGACATAGACATAGACATAGACATAGACATAGACATAGACATAGACATAGACATATACATATACATAGACATAGACATAGACATAGAAATAGACATAGACATAGACATAGACATAGACACAGACACAGACACAGACACAGACACAGACACAGACACAGACACAGACACAGACACAGACACAGACACAGACACAGACACAGACACAGACACAGACACAGACACAGACACAGACACAGACACAGACACAGACACAGACACAGACACAGACACAGACACAGACACAGACACAGACACAGACACAGACACAGACACAGACACAGACACAGACACAGACACAGACACAGACACAGACACAGACACAGACACAGACACAGACACAGACACAGACACAGACACAGACACAGACACAGACACAGACACAGACACAGACACAGACACAGACACAGACACAGACACAGACACAGACACAGACACAGACACAGCCACAGCCACAGACACAGACACAGACACAGACACAGACACAGACACAGACACAGACACAGACACAGACACAGACACAGACACAGACAC
This sequence comes from Agriopis leucophaearia, assembly GCA_949125355.1. Taxonomy (NCBI): domain Eukaryota; kingdom Metazoa; phylum Arthropoda; class Insecta; order Lepidoptera; family Geometridae; genus Agriopis; species Agriopis leucophaearia. The sequence continues at coordinate 14,658,580 of OX421271.1, read as the reverse complement.
AGACACAGACACAGACACAGACACAGACACAGACACAGACACAGACACAGACACAGACACAGACACAGACACAGACACAGACACAGACACAGACACAGACACAGACACAGACACAGACACAGACACAGACACAGACACAGACACAGACACAGACACAGACACAGACACAGACACAGACACAGACACAGACACAGACACAGACACAGACACAGACACAGACATAGACATAGACATAGACATCTTTAAATACTAAATACTTTAAATACACTCAGCTGAGAAACTTCTATTTAAGACTCACATAATTCAAATAATTGTATTATCTTACCACTACCACCCGTTACAGGATGCCGGAAGCATTCTGGACCCTCGGGCAGCAGCTGCCGTTGGACAATCAGAGCTCATGGCCATGTACGATGCCATGTTTTCGCAGTACAACGTTAAAATAGCACAGGTGAGTCTAAGACTTCTTTGGCATAACGTGCGGTGTGAATGAGAACGCTACGCAGACTTAAGTCGTAAACGGCAGCGGACTAATCATTGGCTCATGGAAACAGTCATTATCTAGACATGAAATAATAATGTTTTCAGTGTTTAATGTGGCAACTCAGGGTATGATTTTCAGCTTGCGTTCCTTTATTCGTCGATCTGCATTAAATATTGTACGCAAATATTTAATTCCAATACAATTTTAAAGTTCTAATATGAGCCAAAATATCGCTTTGTGAGTTGCTAATATACAAGAGTCACGAGGTCACAATTCGGAGCTAACTACTTGTAACAATTAGTTAATTTTCAGTTTATGGTATGTGCTTAATTATAGACTAGAACTAGAAACTAGAAATACTAGCTGTAACGGCAACTTCGTTTGCGTGAACATTAAAATTGTTCCTGCAGACGGAATCATCGGAAATTGCAGTAATATTTTACTAAAAATATTGTTTACAGAGCTTTGTTTTTATTGTTTACAGCTTTTGCATTCAGTGGATTAGCTGTATGGTGAAAAAAAATACGGTTTTTTTTTTAACACAAACTATAATTTTGTACTACCGCATGAGTGGGTACAGTCATGATTGAGGTATAATATATACAATAATAAAACAGTGCAAAAATTCTTTTACCAATGAGTTTTTTCTACTCAAATGTATTCTAAAATGCAAATGAAGCTGGTGTGCACCGAGGTTACAGTGCTAAGATTGTGCGATGAAAAATGTTTTCAGTCGTTTTCTTTTTGTTAAGTTTAAATTAAAAGAACGGGAGACAGTGCATCTGCTGTATTTCACTGAAAGTTAAATTTTAACTCATTGTGATTTAAATTTTTATTATAACTAGAGGAGTTGATTAAATATGTAGGAAATATTGCAGACACTGTTTCAGTGCTATGCGTTCAGGTTATCCGTTTAATAGTGAGCGTCAGAAATTGTCAGAATTTTTCCATGATAAAGTTTGGACAAGTTAAATAAAACCTTATAACATTGTTTGTAAATTGTCTCAGTTATAAACAATATTACCATTGACATTCTGAAATTTCTAGACCTCTATTATGTTATCCCTTTGAAAAAAATAGTACATTCTAATCCTAGGTGAAAGTAACTTATTTAGCCCCGAGACGGAGTTTGGCGCTAATAGTTCGTGGGATTAAATAAGTCTTGAACCCCGAGGTAAACACTGTGCTTTTCATTACGAATACAATGAAACTAAAAATAAAAACATGAATTGACACTGGCAAATGCACGAGAAGTGCGGGACTATAATCCTCTGAGGAGAAAAAATAATAAGTTGGAACATGGTTCAATACAAATGTGAAAATAGAACTAGTTTTTTTTTATTTGAGTGTCTGTCAGTTATCAACTGTCACTGTCATTTGAAAGTGATTCTCCCTAGGGCTGAAATGTATTACTTTCAACCCGCTCCCCAGGCAACTTCAGACCTACTTTCCGAGTATGAGTAATGAAAAATTATTTTGTAAGAGTAGCGACGCATAAGGACTAAGCTAGTTTTATAGCCAGCTCCAAGTTTTTTGCTATAAATATCGCGTAATTAAACTTACAAGCTGTAGGATTAGTTCGTTCCCAAGACTGCTGTCTTAAGTCCTCTAACAAGCTTGAGGTATTGTTGGTTAAAACTACTATGTTTTTCTTATGATACTATTTCTCAAGAGACGTGGTGTAAATATGAACCTTACTACTCCCTAAAAACACAGAATAAATAAAAGCTGACCGCAACCATTTCATTAGCTGTCTGACAATGTCAGAGTCCAAAATTTCATCTAAATAAATAAATTGTGTAACAGCCCAAATAAAACATTGTGGAACGCTAAAATAAAGACTGTTTGAACTGTGAATATAACCCCAAAGGCTTTAGTGCTATAACTAAACTAGGTCCAAGCATTTATTTGATATGTGGCCGAAGTACGAATATTCACGTAAAATACGTACTATCGAATTCCATATCTACTAATTTCAAATGCGAAGTTCAAAATTTTTATGAAATTCGATAGTACGTATTTTACGCAAATATTCATACCTAGGCTACTGAAAGCTGCAATGACATTGTAAAGGCGGAATAAAAACCACGAATTATTAGGCAAAATACGAATATTTGCTACGTAAAATACGTATCGAATTCCATACAAATATCAATGTCGAAATTCTTAATTTGTATGTAATTCAGATAGGTGGGTCTAACTTAAGCAAAGAGGTCGCCTGAAGAATCCAACTTGGGTGGGCAGCATTCGGGAAATTACATGACATCTTCTCGTCAAAAATACCTCAGTGCTTAGAAAGAAGGGTCTTTACCAAGTGTGTGTTGCCAGTGATGACATCTGGTAATGAGGCGCGCCCCTTTTACTGCTGGCCTTTTGAAAAACTCGAGAGTCGCAATATTAAAAGAAAATATTTTTATTCCGCTTTATAAAATGTAATTGCAGATGTCAGAGCAAATAAATAATATTGCTGAGAATATAAATTTTGTTTTATATCACTCACGCTGGTTAAAGCTTTGGCCTTAGTACGAGCACTTGCGAAAAAGTTATCGTTACGTAAAAGATAGCAAAATGTATGAAAAATTTAACAGCGCCTCTATCGTTAACGTATCGGACGTGTAAAGAAACTGAATGTTTCATAAATTTGCTATCGTTTACGTTACGATAACTTTTTCGCAAGTTCTCGTACTAAGGTCACTGGTTACTCCGACTATAATTTCCTTATTACTATAATATAGTTTGATACAGTGATATATATTTTTAAACTAAAATAGCATCAAACCCCTGTGTGCCACACAAGGTCAAGGCATTTAATTGATGGCCTTAGCCTGACGTCTTTTTTTAATCAGTCATCTGTGGGGCTGGACATAAAGTCTAAATCAAAACATGCCAATGCAGCTTCAATTGTTCTTCAGACAGAGGTTTGAACTTTCGACCTGTCCAATCTGTCCGGATCGAGTTGCGGCAATTCTACTCTATTGAGTGCGTATATGGTTCATTTCGTCAGGAAATACGTGCTTTGATAAATATATTGATGCTAATAACTTACTGTTCAGCAAAAATATTAACTGGCAAGTATTTCATCTGTTTACTACTACTACTAATTTTTTATTTTAGTGCTATTTTGTTTATTTTTGATCTTAATTTGTTTCCGTATGATAAATTAAGTTTTATTTTAGGTGAGATTTCCTTGACCCAAGAGAATACAAACGCTACGCTAGATCCTTGACTAATCGCTAGCTAGATTTTTATTTTGCAAATTTTGATTGTCAGTTGCCGAGATGTCATTTTTTTATTCTTTCCTCTGTTAGGATTTTGGCGTCACGCTTCTTATGCATTTGCCAGTATTAATAATTATTTTTTTTACTTGGCTACTGCCCCCTTGTTTGTAAGGGCAATTTTGCCATCAACAGTGAGGAAGGAGATAGTGAGATAGTTTAAAAATGAATTAAACTTGGTTAATGACACTACCAATAGAAAATAAATAGTAACTAAAGACGGATGTTATTAGAATTCATGAAAATAGTTAGTGAAAAAATTAAATAAATAAATATCTGGGACATTATTGCATACATGGTCATCAAATTACTTATTTGTTTGGGAATGAGAGTAGAGAAGAAATATGTAATGAAAGCGGAACGTTATATTTAGGGATGGTAGAATAAAAGGCTGATTTACTACGAAAACATTATCAAGTGAGATGACCTTGACTATGTGAAACTAATATTGTTGTCAAAATAAAACCAATATTTCAAGAGTTGGTGCTCCAAAGTGGTGAAATTATGAAAGATTAAATTTTGAAAGCGTGCGCGTAGATTACATTTACACTAATATCTTAAATTCGGAAGAAACTCTGTCTGTCATCTGTTTGGTACCATTTCTCGACTAAATAGCTGAACCAATGTTAATTAAATTTGGCAAACAAGTAACATGAACCATGAGGATGGCGAAAAAACTTTTTATCCCGTTATATTTGTCGAAGGGAAAAAGGCGAGAAATACCGGAAAATATCGCATAAAACCGCAAAATATATGCATACGGATAGTCACGCATATACCTGTATCTCCAAATGAAATCATACGTATTCGTGGAGGCCGGGCTTCATGCGACGTTCTTGTAATCAGATTTACTAACAGATCCCTCAATTTCCATTCCAAAATGCGTTTCTCCCTAAACGTAGGGGAAATATCAATGCAGTAGAGATACTTTATATGGGTAAATACGTGGATATTTTTGTAAGTCTTAATACAGGGTTATAAGGAAAGGGTATGCCTATCCGAAAGGGGTCCATTGTACTTAACATTATGAACAACTTTTACAATAAGACCAACAACTCTGAACTCTCCACTTACATCGCAAAACAAATATCAGCGGTTTCATTTACATCACAATTTTTATTTTTGACTTTAATGCAATAATTATAGTTATTATTTTGATTTAATTTTTATGACATTATTGTTAGGATTAAACAAACCCGCTGTTCTGTATTATTATCTTTTATGTTGGAATGTTGTTAAATGACTTGCCTAATGTGACAATTTAGTTATAAGGCCAATAAATAATTATATTCTATGCTATAGACAACATTTAAGGATCATTTTTTCTTGATATTTTTATTGCAGCTATCTTAGCTTTAAAAACTTGGATTGAGTTTAGTCCACAAAACTATTTGAGCGTTACCTTAATTTTAACTCTTTTCAGGCAAATATAAGCGTCTGTCACGCTTTTCAATTTTCAGTGTGAAGTTAGTTTTTTCTAATAAGTGATTTTTATAAATTCATACGAAGTTTACCTACTGCATTGGCTCTATACCTTCAACTCCATCATCTAACTCCTTATCAGCTAGGATTAGTTCTGCATAAATCAAGAGACACCATTACACGTTATGCAAACTAATGCCAAATCTGTGGCACCGCCGATAATTTTGTCAGTTCGTGGCAAATTCAAAGTCGCAAGTTAGGATTTATCTCGGAACCCGTATCCCTTTGGGCACAGTTTGTATGAGACAGTAGAGCAGGTCGCCCGTTTCCTGAAAAGATAATTAAATTTTTCTTAATGTAGAAACGGATTCAATAAAATTCTAACAAAAGGATCTTTCTGACACATTATTATATTCACCATATCGACGACCTTATTAAATAATTGGTAAATTCTTACGCCCCGTCCGTTGGACTTGGATTTCAATAATATAATGCCGCTTGCCAAATAGCATTTGCGGAAATAATAAGACCAAATACGCTCTTTTTTTGGTTTTCGTACTGTTATTCGAAATGGTCAAATAAGTTACTTTTTATTTTAATTCTGTTGGTTGTTGCCACAGAAAAGAGAAGTAAATAGAATGGAAATGAGAAGGAAAATCTGTAGCCAGGTATTGTGACAGAACCTTGATTGAACATTCTTATTTATGTCAACGCGTCGAACTCCACATCACAGTTGCTAACTCATTTAGAATGACTGACTTTTCGTTTGTATGGGTGCAACTAGCTACTACAAATTTCTTACAAAAATGCCTTGACAGCCGTTCTATACAAAAAAAACTGGTTGTTTCTAATACTCAATTTAACAATAGTTCAATTCGAAATTTAAATTTACGCAGGAGTTCCATGATAATCATTTACTTCATACTAAATGAATAAAATTTTAATTCTGTACCATAAGCTATTTTAGTATTAGGTACATCTTTTTTAAACTCAAACGTTGTCTCCTACAACACAACAATGTTGCTACTAGACAAAACGAATCCTATTCGTTTTATTTATTTATAGTGGACTGAAATAGAAGTATTGGAACTTCTTAACTGTTTCCTAGTAACTGCGTCCAGGGATGTAGATTTACGGCGTCCCTAAACCACTGTGAACTTCGGCCAATTGTTTACATCCGTGTCACTGGTACGGGACATCGGAACGAATTGCCGAGGAATGAATCCGCACATACGTCGCCAGAACGAAAACACTTCTGTGTGAGTTACTGCTTTTTTATTTATTGGTTCTTTTGTGTTTTTTTAGTTTGGATTTTGGCGTTTCCTTACTTCTTGCGTACCTATTTCTCTCAGAGAGCTAGTAGCAGTTTTTTCTATACGTGGCATTCTGGATGGAAAGTTCTTGTGATGATAACCGGTTCACGGAACCGATATAAAAATACTAGTTTCGACGGGCTTGATAAACGGCACTAAGCGCCAAGTTGAGCGTCAAAAACTTTATTGTCACCAAAATCACTGTCAAAGTTACTTTCGTAAGTCAAATTTTGGCTATTTAGCCAATATCAAGTAAATCAATTCTTTAAAATTTATTTTATTTTTAATAAGTTCCATTTCAGTCGAATTACCATAATATCTCAATGACAATCGTTAACATAGTAAGATTAGTAAAAAAGACACGGTCTAAATGGCGTAGGTTGGTAAATAAATAAATGCAGCATTGTAAAGCCCATGTTAGCAACGCCATCTAGATAAGATTGGTGGTGGAAGCCTGGCCCTGAAAACTGCTCATTCTTTTCTGTGGTTTAATTCAATAAATTGTTGCGAGCGCTGGTGGTTGAGCGGCTGTATGTGTGTGCTTTACAATTTGAATGTACCGGGTTCTATCCTCGGCCTTGCATCAATGACATATTTAGTACCTGACGGATGTGCAGTGTCCGACGACATTGTGAGAGTCACGGGCATCTAGTGGATGCAGATGGCAGGATGTCGTTCAGTGTGGAAGTTAAAGGGGGAGCCTATGTTTAGCAGTGGACGTCTTCTGGCTGATGATGATGATGCATGTGCAGTTTCGATGCCATCAATAAAAAACGGTAAAGATCGTGAGGAAACAGAGATGTGCCTATGTCACTTTAATAGTTCAAAAACATGACTAACCAACACGCACAGGGTTAGTCAGCATGGTGGATTAGGTTTCCTCTTCACCCTCATCAAACAGGTGATATTTTTTCGTGATTTTAGGGCTGGTTCCACAGTAAAAGTAGTTTACTATGATGAGTATCATTGCCCCCTTTCGGTTTAATAGTTAGTACCTTTCCGCGTATTCCTACAATGTGACCGATACAATAATATAACTAAAGTTATTTATTTTCAAGTGCTTGATTCTAATAAAAAACTTCATTATACTCACTGTAGATTTATTTGCTTGTAAAACAATGTTTACAGTAGTTAGGTATTGTATGACTTTTGGACTTTGCACTGAGCAATCAGTTTTTATGTCGCTTCATTTCAGATAAATATAATGTCGGGAGCACAGAACTCTTGTCAAATTATTATTCATACTCCTGGTGGTGTTTCTCTTTGTATTTTGTTATAATATTAAAATTATCACTTCTCAAAATCTCTTTAACGCTCAGCGACGTAATTGAACTTGTTTTTGTGTAAAAGTAATAAATACGAGTACATACGATATAGGTGTAAGCTGTTGCGTTTGGATTCATTTAGTAGCTGTCTCCACAAGCGATTTTAGTTTAGTCTCTAGAGCACAGAATACTCTCAAGAACACTGCGTGCGTTCCAATTTGTCAAGATTCACTCGTCTGTGGAAATTACCATTAAATAAAAAGAATATGCTAGATCTGTGAACTCTAAACCGCAGCACAATTTGCAGAACTAGGCACACTTATATTTCTCGATTTAGCACCACTATATTACGATTTTGTATTGTGCGGGATTTCATGTAAATAAGGCACATTTGAAACGAGTCGGCTACGTCGTTTGATCTCGTTCTTATTGCCAGGGTTGTGCCTAGGTCCAAATGTCGCACCATATTGCAAAACAGGGTTGACACGGGATCAAAATTACCTACATTTTGTAAATATACGAGTACGTTTTCCTTTAGGCAGTCGAGTTTCGTTTTATATGTGAAGACTATGATTTGAATACCAATAAGAAATAATTATGGTGACGGACATATTGTCAAATAAGTTATTTTGTTGGTTGCGTAATGTACGCGCACTTTTACGTAAATACTAGATATCAATGTGCAACTTTGAATACCTAACAATTCAAAATTCTTTGTCTGTTTTTTTTAATTACAAGTGTTTGGCATCTCCTGTTAAGTTTTGACAACCTGTGTTAGGAGAGACCGCTCTGTCGTTTATTATATTAAATTTATACAGACATAGTATATATAAACAGTTAATATGTAGTTAGTAGTAGTAAATTTAAGGTGAGTAGTTAATGTGCGTGTTTGTTATGTGACCAGTTTATATGTAGTTTGTAAGTAGTTCTTAATTTAAAGTGGGTAGTTTTCGTTTGTTCGTAATCAAGTCTCTTTAGCCATGTTATTATAATTTTTTTACATTTATGAAGTGACATTATGTAAATATATTTAATTCTACTAATTTTATTATAGAACAATACTTAGGTACTTGAAGTTAAGGACTACTTTCACAAATTTTTAATCACAATATTTACTAATTTTCATTTATTTGACACTGACTGAAAATACAAGAAGTCTGACGGCAAAACATAAAATAAAAAGTAAAATTTGTTGAATTAATAATTCTGATGACAGTTGTTTTTAAAGAATTGCTCATTCAAAACTGTTTCGCTTTAAAGAACTTATCTAACAAATAGTCTTTCATCATCTAGAGAAATGGCCAGTTCCTAAACTTAGAGTGCTCATAAAAGTAGACAGTTCTTATCTAAGGCATTTAATAGCCAAGCGACGCCCTAGCTTCGCTCGTAAACTTGATTTTTTGCTGAAAATGCTTTCCTAAACACATTTTCTAGACCCCCAAAATTCTAATCTTATGTATGCCAAGTATAAAAGTTATTAACGGATATATTTAGTGAGCGACGACGCCTAGTACTACCCAGTTGGATTGAAAATTAGTAGTCCTTCTTATACCCGATGTAGACTTGTGACCAGTCAGAATGACACTTAAATACCTTTTAAACCTTCGCGATTTGAATACAATATGTCTTAAACACAATGAGACTTAACGCGCATTATTATTTTATTTTGGTAAAACTCTTGAATAAATTAGTATCTGGATGGCCATGGTCATGAGCTGACTGAAAACAGTCCGGCGAGAAGAGCGGATGTCGTGTTCTTTTACCCTCACTTGATATTGAAAAATCGCAGAGTTGTATTAAAGCACATAGCACTGAGTGAATCGGTAGATGTTCTAGTACCTACACCGCGATTTGAACACTAAATGCCACTGTTTTAGGTCGCGCAAAAGATTCTGACATGGCCGAAAAGTAGTAACGGTCACTCATCTCAAGATTCTCATCATCTGCATAGCTTTCATGACCATTAACTTCGCTGATCTGTTGAAATCGAAACGCCACGATCTCTGTAAAGTTCAATAATGGACCTTGCACAGGGCGCATCTAATCTGTGCAACTAGAGAAGGATGCAAATATCATAAAATAAATGTCATGCATCCTGTTCTTGCTACGCGCCCTCTTTAAAGTTGACCAGGGATCTTATCGAGCAAGCCAGATGAAGATGGTGTTTGTCTACTCTCCTGCTTGTACGTACGTGCGAGTAAGTTGCCGCGAGCAGGATACAGCGTGATCACCATTTTAAACAGACTTACTGAATTAGGCAGGTTCCAGGTTACTTGCGCCATGTTAGAAGCAAGATCGAGAGTTTTAGTGCCAACGTGAAAAACACTGTATTAATGTATTATTTTCCTAAACCTGAGTATTTTCTAGTGTTAATATGTAATAATGGTGGATTATTATTTATTGAATGTTCGTGATCTTGTGGGAATGTGATATAACGAGGAAAAACATGTATTTTCGTGGTATCCATAAAAGCCTTTAGTAAAGACTCCATCACTATACTAGCACATTACTTTGACTTGAACGATACCTACTATGACTTGTATAACGATATTTAACGATATCTAATAAAACTTGAAAATATTTAAATACTTGACACTAGGAAATGCACGAGGCTTGCGACGCCAAAAGACAGAAGAATGAAATAAAACAAGGTCCAATAGGAATCATCTTACTGTGTAAACACCAATAAGAAAGTGAATATATACAAAACATTCTCAATTCGAATTCTGAACCATAGACTGTAATGCGATTGAAAAACTTCTGCGGGCAAACAATTTCGCCGCTCAAAAGGTCACATTAGCATGTTTTTACAGATTCCTTGGCGTTTGGCGTGAGCAGGATGTTTAATTATAAATTCTCTTGCCTTTTTCATGTTATTTACATGTTGACGGTAAATAGGTTACTTCGTTTGCATTAAAGTCTAGAAAGACCAGAGTTTTTACGTTGTTAGGTTGGTAACATTTTTATGTAGCTTATATTTTTATGTGATCAAGGATTCTTGGCAGTTGACAGGAAACAAGGTCACGTCAATAGCTTTAAATGACGTGAGTGAAAATTTGGGATGTTTATTATTTTTAACCGTCTTCAAAAAAGGAGGAAGGTTTTTAATTTGTATCGTACTTTTTCAAAATCTTGTTTGTCAACTAATATACAGCTTGGCAGGTATGCAAACATATCCGATGTGCTGTAAGTAGATCCTAGATTATATTTTTTATGCCGCGTCCACTCCATAGAACATCTTTGATATGGATGTACCCATGGCGGTAAAATCACACAGACATTTAATACAGAACAGACTGAACATGTTTTTTACAACTACATTCGCAAAAACAGTTATGTTTGCATCTCTCTCGATTACACAAAAATCATATATTCGTATCTCATTTTGTCGTAACGTTGCAACATAATAGAAAAAAATGAGCATGTGGTACGATGTTCCAAGTTGCCATTTTGGTAAGCATCAATATTCTGACAGAAGGCTGACAGCGAAAACCACGACTTGCAAAAATTACCTAAAATAAAAGTTATTTTTACATATTTGGTTTAAAAGATATGAAAATACTATGGTGAAGTGCAGTGTCCTCATGTGTTTTAATTCATCTCATAAGATGCCACCCGGTATAACGTTTCACACGTAAGTTTCGTGTGTTATAATAGAGATTATTTTGAATTGCTATTTTTTCTTGTTATTTTTCATAAACTTTACAATTTGAAGGCTTGGGAAGGTTGTGTTTCTTTCAATTTCATATATGTACAAGTTTGGTGGGTGTAATAAAAGTTAATAAGTAGTTTTCTTTAAAAAAATATTGATTCGATCATTGTTTGGCGTTTGAGGTACTTAGACATTGTCCAGGGAACGTATTCAGTAGCCAAGAGAATGTAATACTCCTTTCAGTAGTATAATTAAAATAGTATAAGTTATTTTCTTTAAAAATTCATTGTATCGATCATTGTTTTACGTTTACGGTATTTAGACATTGTCCAGGGAATTTATTTCAGAATCAGAATTCGTATTTCAGAAGTATAATTAAAATAGATGATTCAGCTTGATGTGATTATGATGACATGAACCTTTTTCATTAATTACTAGCTGCTTTTCTTAAGTAATGTAAATAAAGTACCTACCTACCTATTGTGGTTCATGTCATATATATAATAGGTCGGGGAAAAAGTCTTTTCGTATTTTGTATGTATAAAGTTGTAGTAAAAATCTTATCCGTTGTACTGTTTGTATCTGGCTGGTTTTGATACCATTAAAAAGATGACATTTTAAAAAAGGAATACAAAACGTAAAAAGCAATTTCCCGCCATTTTTCAATTGTTTTTTTGTTCGATAAAATGAGTGAATCTAACGAACAAATTCGATATATTGTGAAATTTTATAACAAAAAAGGGAAAAATGCTACACAAGCCGCGAATAAAATTTGTGACGTTTATGGACCTAATGCAGTGTCATCAAGAGTAGCACAATGTTGGTTCAAGCGTTTTCAGTCCGGGAATTTTGATGTCAAAGATGCAGCTCGCTCTGGTCGCCCTGTTACGGATAAAGTCGATGCCATTTCTGAAAAAGTGGACCAAGATCGGCATATTAGTAGTTACGACGTAGCTGAAGAACTGGGGATTGACCACAAAACAGTTTTGACCCATTTGAAAAAAACTGGGTATACAAAAAACTCGATATTTGGGTGCCACACGAGCTCACTGAAAGAAACCAAATGAATCGTGTACTCATTTGCGATTCTCTATTGAAACGTAACGAAACCGAACCGTTTTTGAAAAGATTGATCACTGGTGATGAAAAATGGATCACCTACGACAAGAATGTGCGCAAAAGATCATGGTCAAAGGGCAGTGAAGCACCACAGACTGTTGCGAAACCCGGATTAACACGTAATAAGGTGATGTTGTGTGTAAGGTGGGATTGGCAGGGCATCGTTCATTATGAGCTTTTACCGCCGGGCAAAACCATCGATTCGGATCTCTACTGCCAACAGCAGATGAGACTCAAACAAGAAATTGAGATAAAACGGCCGGAATTGATCAACAGAAAGAGTGTGGTCTTTCATCATGATAACGCCAAACCGCACACATCTTTGGCCACTCAGCAAAAATTTAGAGAGCTTGGTTGGGAAGTGTTAATGCATCCACCATATAGCCCAGACCTTGCACACTCAGATTTCCACCTGTTTCGATCTCTTCAGAATTCTTTGGGTAGTGTTAGATTAACATCAAGAGAGGACTGTCAAAACTGGATCATGTCACTACCTACAAGATGGCAACAAGTTATCGAACAAAATGGCACATATATATTATAATTAAATGTAATTAAACTTGAAAAAAATATGTCTTGAATTTGTTTAAAAAATACGAAGAAACTTTTCCCCGACCTTATACGTAGTGATCTAGATAGTGTAATTAAAGGGTTATTTAGACATATGTCAAGTAACAAACATTTTTATTACATTTTAGATTTTCCCAAGGATGAAGAGTTGAGAAACGCATGGTTGAAGAATTTGAATCGAGAAAATTGGCAGCCCAGTGCGACAAGTTTGTTGTGCTCAAAGCATTTAGAGGCACATTTGTTCGACCGGACTGGTTTCCGTACAATCCTTAGAGAGTACGAGGTGTAATGCTTATTGGAACAACAGTTTTCAATGAACAGTCGCTATCACTATCATGAATCTCAAGTTGTACTAACTACATTATGATAACTTGCATGTAATAATTTTCAGAGCGATAACATACCAAGTGCCTAACAATACCTAACATACCTCATTTCCATCAAATTCAGATCCTGCAACCACATGACACATCTGGTAAATTGTTTTATACAAAAATAAATGATTTGACTTGGTCTGGTGTGTTTGAATATTAATACCCAATGGGAACATCCATAAATTCCATCACATAAAGAGGAGGGGAGGAGGGGTCGACGAAGTGTGACTGACAAGGGGTAGGTAGGGGTCGTAAATTTTGTGACGTTACATTTCAGATACAATCTAATAGTATCTGTTAGCACTATTATAAAAGAATGTCCTTGAGTCCGGCCCGCGTTTTGCAAATGTTTGCGTGTAATGTATATGTAGTGTATTTTGCATCAATATTTTTGTGGCTTGTTGGTTCTGCTTGGTATTATATGTCTGTGTAAAATCAATACCTAAAATTACTGTCAAACTATCCATTAATTTGACACGTTAATTCATATTCGGATTTCCTTATTTGTCTGCATTTTTTTTTTCATTTGGCTACTGATTAGCATAATAATAAATTTTTGTTATTCAATTATAAAATATTACATTTCTGTTTTAAACTAGCACGGTTGTTCACTACAGTTATTTTATAATATCGGGAGCTCCTTCCACAACCTTACCAGGGTAAATATCCCGTAAATAATCATATAACTGTAACATTTCTGTTTCGATATAAAAAAGAAATAAAAAAGGATAAATACGAGAAGCCATTTGCTCCCGTCATACAGTCTGACTAGTTCTGGAGCCTCTGGGATAAAAATTATAGCTTACTATATATTATGCCCAAATATATGGAATAAATGATGTGTATTTTTATTATTTTCATTTTACATGGGTTTGGCCTCTCCTGTTAATTAGTTTTTTTCATATACATTTAGAGTCCTGCTAGAGACTTTGACGTCATTTTTTGTGTGCAGCGTAGGAAATATATTATTAACAGTTGCAATACTATAACAATAATATTCAAAGCTTTTTTTTACGGGCAAGTGCCTTTATTAACTAAATAAAATACAAGCTAACACTACATAAACAGTTAGACTGTCCATAGACCGTTGAAGGTCTAAAGACAATCCAAATGCTCAAGCCCACTATCAGGTGTCATTACCACGTTGAATGGCAATGATTATGCGTTGAGCCAGATACACGCCAGCATTTTAGTCCCGCGTTACGTTAACCAGGCGCTCTGAAAGATTTTTGAAAATGAGGTGAGCTCCCGGTCCCCAAGATCCCAATGTCTCGACCCCAAACGCTTCAAATATATAACCACTGCCGAGGTTAGCATATTCTAAGCTTATGTTGGACGCTTAATTATATACTAAGACATGTCAGTCAGGTGTTTTCACTCACCCTTAACTTTCTCGCCACAAATCGACGCATCGACCTCTGTCAACCACTATGAAACTCTTGTCTCTAGTACTTACGTGGGTGTCTCCGACTGATAACTCTTTATGTCGTAGTAAAGCACCAGTAGATTTAACTCTTCCATTGTCCTGCAAAAGTTAATCAATCGAACGAGATTTTATCTTGCCTTTTCCTTCGGGTTTTCATGACCTGAGTTGAGACACACAAAACCCGCAATATCATAGGATGAAAGGTTTCTTTAGATTTTTTTTGTAAAAAATATGTAAAATTTCGATATCTTGTAAAAAAGAAGAAAGTTTGTGCGAAGTCTTGGTTGATAAACTTCCACAAATGGACAAGCATTGCCAGACGAAAGCAGCTATTCAGTTTGGATTTTGCCAAACGCAAACAGCTCTTAGTATAAGTAATTGCGAAGGGAAAGCCGCTTTTCGGCTTGACGTTTACTAAGCGAAAAAAGCTCATCGGCTAGGCCTCTAAGAAAGGCTGCAAAGAGGCTTAAATGGAGTTATACCCCAAGGTTTAACAAATCAAGAAAAAAATATGAGGCTATAGATGCGCCGATGAACGCTTTTCACACAAAACGCGTCATTTTTTTCTTATTTTTTGGTACTTTTATACTTTAAGCCCAGTCTACGTCAGCCCCTTTGTACCGTTATATAAATAACTTTTTTAAAAGGACAAGTGCCTATATTAACTGAATAAAATATAAGCTAACACTAACACTACAAAAACAGTTGGACTGCCCATAGACCGTCGAAGGTCAAAAGACAAAAAAATATAACTTAAATAAACAATACACATTAAATCTAGGTAATAAATATCCAATTCAAAATTTTTGCAGACAATAGCTCTAAACAAACCTTATTGTCTTCAAAAGATAGGTTGCTTTACAAAGCGATAATAATAAAAAAAAAAAAAAAGTAGTAATAGAAACGAACCAGATGGTTATAAAGCTTAACATATACTATTTCTACCCACAGGTGCTGGTAACCAAACCAGACTTCTACAACGAAGAGACGCGCAAGAATCTGTTCTGCACGCTGTCTGAGTTGATCTCCTTGAACATAGTGCCGATCGTCAATACTAACGACGCAGTCAGCCCCCCGATGTACATCCACGATGACACTGTAGTACCTGGTACTGGGAAGAAGGTACGTACGTTGCTACTGCGCTGGCGCAGCAAAACGGTATGGTCTCCTACTTCAACATGATACTGGTCATGGTATAATAAAAAAATATTAAAATTAATATCATTTTTGTTGCATTAAATTACAGTACATTAAATATGCAGCCATAGCCACCAAACTAGGCATGGCAACACCAGTTTGGGTAGCCTTCCAAACATGATGATTGTTGTACGAGATTATGTACGTCTCATGTTATTATAAGAATGATTTAGTCAAAGATACAATTTTAATAAGTTTAAATATTTCATCAAAATTTATAATATAAATACAAAACAAACAAAAAAATACACCATATTTTATACCTTACTATGTATTACATTAGTTTACGTTTTCACTATATTACCTACAATAGAATTAAATTAGATTTTTTGAAAATTACCCAAAATAAATTACAAACGTTACAGAAAAACAGACATACATTAATACTTACAATAACAGTTACTTGTGTTATTTATATCAATCTATTACCTTATATAATATATATTATCTTGTTAATATCTATTTAAGTATGTATTTAAAAATATATATATGTATGTATATTAGTCTCTGGCAGCCATATTAAAAGCTTTGCTTAGTTTGGGGTCAGATGACCATGTGTTGCACACATGGTCATCTGACCCCATAATGACCCCATAAATAATGTCATATTTATTTATTTATATTTATATATTTTTCTATAATCACTATTATATTTTTCTATAAGTAGGTAATATACCTACTCCGCCAAGTATTTTAGACCGTATCTTCGCTTACCATCAGGTGAGTTGTGGTCAAACGCTAGCTCATTTCATGATAAAACAATATTATAGCATTTAAAGACACAAAAGTTACGTGGTTGACACAAGCCTACGTCGACTCTGTGTTACCAGTAGCATGAAATCATAACTCCCCATGTGATTTAAGAGCATATGTTCATCAGCTTGAAGATTACCAGCTCTTTTATCGAAGGTTTTCTTAAATTGGCTATTTAGTATTTAAACTTGTACGCATTAACTTACCTGTTGTCATAAGTGACGATGTGATCGAAAATAAAGTATAAATACTTAGAAAATACCAATTTACTCTGCGTTTGGAAATATTTTCATTATATCCCAGATACAAATCGCACTGTGCGTTTTACGCGTTCCATTTTGCCTCACACCTGCAATTTGTTGAATGAGCTCCCTCCTGTGGCATTTCCGAGTAGCTATAATAAGGTGTTCTTCAAAAAGGCTGCTTTAAGAGTCGGCAGCGTATCTCACTGTGATACCTCTGGTGTAGCAGGTATCCATAGGCAACGGTGATCGCGTACAATCCGGCGGCCCGTCTGCTTGTTTGCCACCTATTAAAAAAAAGATAATTCATTGCAGATATCCCAGATTTTATAAGGTGGTAGGTTGTTCCTTTCCCTGCCTGTACGGAGTCTTGTTCAATCCACCACGAACTTCGATCAACCTCAGACTAGAGTACGCAGTCGGCATCATAGGTTTTGATAATGTATTTAGAATCTAAACGCAATTAATTAGAGAAAACAATTTATTATCATCACAGTGGATTATTTAGTTATTTGCTGAAATCGTGAACCACAGACTTTAATAACTGGTAGTAAATTCCACTTAAATTCAAATTAAATCCAAATTATACAAGCGTATATGCTTGATATTCTGTATTTGACATCGCAATTTCGCTCTCAGATGTAACTCCATTAATAGTACCAATATTAGTTATAGCTAGTTAATCATATTTAGAAAACTTATATGTTTGTTAGCCACGTAGGTTTTGGGGAAAGTCATTTATGAAAAAAAAAAGGTGAAGTGAAAGTCGCACCGAGGGTTCCTTACCACCACAAATTACAAAAATTCGTGCAAAAAAGACAACATGAAGCCCAGGTGGTCACTCAACCAAGTACCGACCGCGCCCGACGTTGCTCAACTTGGTAATGGACAGACGAAATTTCTCATCGACGACTCACACTTTGCCATTATTTACTATTTGTTGTTATACTTTAGAGTGTGTACTACAATCATGCCAAGTTAGACGCTTGTACGTATTACCGTTTCTACATTAAAGCAATTACAAAATTACGTAAAAATACATTTGTTGTATGGCAACCCCTTTTTTTTTACTTTATTATTATTTCTTAGTTAATCCGCCGTAACATTACATATTTTGCGAAAATTTCAACTGGCTATTTATTAGGGTTCGAAAGATACAGCCGTTAACAGGTAGGACGGACAGATGGACAGACAGACAGCGAGAATAATAAGATAATAATACAGAGAATAGTATCCCGTTTTACCCTTTGGGTACGGAACCCTAAAAACACTAACTCGTAAATAAAATCGCAAAGCGCAACTAATTCACAATTGCAATAAAAAACTGAAAATTCAAAGTACATTTTATAATTACTTATACAACTCTATGTATCAGGGGTGGATATAGGATTTCGCGTTTGGGGGGAGCAATATTTACTAAGATTTTTTTCTAAACTAATTAGAATGGTAGAGTGATTTTTTTTGAATAATTCAAAATTTTATGAGAACGGTCTTGAAAACAAATATTAATGTTTTGGAATTCCTCATTATTCCGACTATATTGCAAGTCTAGAAGGAGCCACGCGTGTTCGCCCTCTTTAAAATACCGCCGGATACGTTTGAAATGATAGACGTAATAACTGGTTTAATCTTACGTGAGAATTATATCCGTATGATATTAACGTGTGACGTGTTTCCATACGGTAGTACGTTGTAATATAATTGGCAATTGGTAAAATTATTAAAACACTTCGATCATGATTCATGGGTCGAATCGCACCTATTGCCCCTCCCCCTGTATTCGCACCTGTTATGTATATATTAATTTGCTATTTCAACATACCCAAGCCCGTTAATATAAGATGTGCACTTTAGCTCGGTATTTCAATTTCGGTATATTGATGAACATTTTTTCTAATACGGGTTACGCATAACTGAATTAATTACTTTCATACATACTCGTATCAGTATTATTTATTGTTGTAAATTAAATTAATTACAGATATTATGAAAGAAATTTATTGACATGGAATGTAATAGCTTTTAGTGCCTACTATTTAATAGTTTGAGTTTGAAACTAGACAGCACCCTACTCTTCAGGACTAGGTACTTTCAGGACTGTATAGTCCTGCATATTAAATCTCTAGAGTTGTTCCGATTTCACACGAGTAATTGCAAATTATCAGTTATAGTGCGTTGAGTTGGTGACGTACCAGAACTACCAATATACGGAAAAATCAATTAGGTAACACAGCATCATTGCTTATATTTTAAGATTTGTATTTGTTTTGTCCAGGGTATAGGCATAAAAGATAACGACAGCCTGTCGGCGCTGCTAGCCGCTGAGATCCAATCGGATCTGCTCATCATGATGTCTGACGTCGACGGCATCTATAACAAGCCTCCTTGGGAAGACGGCGCCAGGATGATGCATACGTACACATCTCAGGATAAGGACCAGGTCCAGTTTGGACAAAAGTCTAAGGTATCTTCATATCAAAGTGTATAAAAGACATTAGTCATTTTCAAACCCACGCACTAGTTGAATTTTTGCAGGCGGCCCCGGACATTGGTAAGTATGCCGTACATACGTGGCTGCCTTTAATAAGTCATTTACGTAATTTTGAACTTGGCCTAGAATCTCTTTATAAAGCTCAGTTTGAATTGAATAGAGCTAGTGCAGTTCATAATATTTGGTAAGAGTAGAATTATGTCAAATAAACCATTATGAAGTCTGAAGATGTCTAAAAGGGATCTCTTGGGGAGAAAAAAAAACTCAGAATTCGTTTATAATATGAATTTATTATATTAAAAACGTCTCAAGGTTTTACGAATGGCATGAGGCTCAGTTAGCTTTTTTTCTGTGACTAGAATCCTAGATTGCTTATTTTTATACAGTTTTATATCAATATCTCTACATAAAAATTTCACATTTATATTATTTAGCCTAGCAAATATAAAGATTATAAATAGCTTATGTTCCTAAACCGATATTGTTACTCGTAGACGGGCCAATATTATATTATGTATTATTGCTATTGAGGCATGTGACGGTTGTCTCGTGGTCTCGTATATTAAAAACTGAATAGAATATTTGGAGGCGCATACCACGCTCGTCGAGGCGAATATAATAACTTTATTATTCAACTTAGTTTGACATAAAACATTAGCGAAATGCAAAAATAATTTTACGCTAAAGAATTTAATGCGAGCAGCAAAATAATTTCGGCAAAATAATGGGCAGATTTAGTATTAGACAGCACGAAATTAAATTCTCTCCACGCTCCCAATTTTGCATTTCGTTTCGGGTAAAGTTAAGTGTTAGCAAAATAAAGCATGATTCGATCGGCAGTTTATCTTAGTTTAGGCAATTGGAGACGTGTTTTGTGTTTTAATGTTGATGAATTTTTAGGTTGGCACAGGAGGTATGGACTCAAAAGTGAACGCGGCTACGTGGGCCATGGCCAGAGGTGTTAGTGTAGTCATTTGTAACGGCATGCAAGAAAAAGCTATCAAAACAATTGTAAGCGGAAGAAAAGTTGGTACTTTCTTCACAGATTACGCCACTAATACTTCGAACTCAGTTGATGCGATGGCCGAAGATGGTAAGAATAATAGTTTATCATATAACAGAATAAGATTAAGATTTACAGACACTAATTTTGTGAAAAAAATTTCAGCACGTAATGGAAGCAGAGCTCTTCAAAAACTGACTCCCGCAGAACGAGCCACAGCAATCCACTCATTAGCTGATTTACTAATAGAGAAAAAAGACAAAATTTTAGAAGCAAACCAGAAAGATTTAGAGGAAGCTTCCAAGAACGGTCTAGCAAAGCCTTTGCTTAGCAGACTGTCTTTAAGCGAAGGAAAGCTGAAAACATTAGCGGTAGGACTGAAGCAAATAGCCGATTCAAGTTACGAAAACGTAGGAAGAGTTTTGAAGAGGACAAAATTAGCTGAGAATCTAGTTCTTCGGCAAGTGACGGTACCGATTGGAGTATTGTTAGTTATATTTGAGTCAAGGCCTGACTCGTTACCCCAAGTGGCAGCTTTGGCCATGGCTTCAGGAAATGGACTGTTGCTCAAAGGTGGAAAAGAAGCTGCCCATTCAAACAAAGCTTTGATGGAGTTAGTCAAGGAATCACTGAAAGGTGTAGGGGCAGAAGATGCAATTTCTCTAGTATCAACTCGAGAAGAGATCAGCGACTTATTAGCTATGGAGAAGCATATCGATTTGATCATACCTCGTGGATCATCAGAACTGGTTAGAAACATTCAGAAGCAGTCCCAGCACATACCAGTCTTAGGGCACGCTGAAGGCATCTGCCACGTTTATTTGGACAAAGATGCGGACCCGGCTAAAGCTTTGAAGATCATCCGTGATGCTAAATGCGACTATCCTGCCGCTTGTAACGCGATGGAGACTTTACTAATTCATGAGGATCACTTGAATGGGACTTTGTTTACGGACATCTGTAGCATGTTAAAGAAGGAAGGAGTGACGATACATGCAGGGCCGAAGTTGTCGTCTGATTTGACGTTTGGGCCTCCTCCAGCGCGGACCATGCGACACGAGTATGGAGCTTTGGAGTGCTGTATTGAGGTTGTTAAAGATTTGAATGAAGCCGTAGACCATATCCACGAGTTCGGCAGCTCGCACACAGATGTCATTATCACAGAAAATGGTAAGTGACATTTTTTTCTCATAGTAGCATTTGTGGCTTTTGTTTTAGTTGAATTTTTATAGTCCTATTAGACATTTGGGTCAGATGACCATGTGTGCAAAAATGTCCCAGATATTTATTTATTTATTTATTTTCATCAATGTTGATAGAAATTGACAGAAACTATAAAAATCCTATTTTGTTATAAAAAAAATTGAGAATGAAAATTTGATGATGAAATGTTCTCTGGCAATTAACTTCGATCCGGATCCTTTAGATAAACGCCGAGCATCTTCATACCTTGCTGAGACCTTAAGACTTTAAACTTGTGGACCGGCCTGAAAACCTAGTGATTTGTAATAGTGGCTATTTGATACGGATGGTACCATGCATGAATTTTTTACCGACTTCACCGACCGACTGGGGGGTTCGTTATTCAGTTGTATTTTTTTTTGTTTGTTACCTCAGAACACCGCCATATATGAACCAATTTGCAAAAAATATTTTTTTATTAAAAGGATATACTTTCAGATTGGGCCATAGAAATTTTATTGGTAAAGTAGTTTGGTTTTCAAATCAAAATAACAGTTTTTTTTTTTACCTGGATGACAATATTATGATCATCCAAGTAAACGAATTTGCACATTTTATAAAAAAATTGTGAAATATTTTTTTATATATATATTTTTTTTTTGCATATTATTGCAAATTGCGAACCGATGGAAGTCGTAAGACTTCTCGTAGTAGACAAATTTATATTACCTGCTACGCTGTTTTTGGGACATCATAATTTCGGAAATGTGACTCAACATTGCTATGTTTGATGCCAACGATTAAACGTGGAATATTAGGCCTTTATTACACAGAAACAAACTGTGCCTGTGCTTACTAAAGTAAGTACTTTTAGTATTTGTCGACAACAGGTTTAAACGATGTTTACATTAGGTTTATTGTAGAGATATGAGTATTGTTTACCACGTATTTGTTTGAGAATGTAGATTGTTATGATTGCTTGATAGCGGATTCAAGGCAATGCCGGGTGTTATCAGTACATTGACGCGTGATACATTGACATTAGACATAGGCCATGCGATTGCGCAGAGCACGGCGGGTACATGCGAGTTTTAAAACGCTTTTAATAGCTTGTACGTAATATGTATGTAGAGTACGCGTAAGCTATCTTGGCCAAAATGAACATGGGCAGTAAACCTCCGCTAATCGCAAACAACCAGCAAAGCTGCAAAAATAGCGAACTGCGCAGACATCTGCGCCATTTGCGCCAACGCCACTCTGGCCAAGTTAGCTTGTGCGTACTGTATACTGTGTGTATGTAACGGAATCTTAGAACTTGTATTTCAACTATTCAAAAAGTTAAATTAAATTGATATTTTGCACACTTCTCAAGGGCCGATGACAATGCGATAATTTAAATAGTTTGTCCCATTATCCTGACCAGGATCTTCAATATTAGCTGTTTTAAAGCGTGTTTGTTAGTTATTTAACTGCGCGTATTATTTCATTAATTAAATCACATTCAAGCACATAAGCACATAAAAGTTATATGATTATTTACGGGATATTTACCGTGGTAAGGTTGTGGAAGGAGCTCCCGATGTTAATTGGTGCATGTAACTGCGCCGAAATATCGGGAGCTCCTTCCACAACCTTACCACGGTAAATATCCCGTAAATAATCATATAACTTTAGTGAACAACCGTGATAGTTTAAAACAGTACATAAGCACATGTCCATAAAGTAACACGAACAGCAAGTAGCTTTGTTAATTTACAAGGTGATTTTACATTTACTCAAAATAATAATTAAAAATATACAAAGGTTTGCTTACACTGAAATTCATATTCATATCAACTCAAAAGTGGGCTTGAGCATTTGGATTGTCTTTTAGACGTTCAACGGTCTATGGATAGTCTGACTGTTTATTTAGTGTTAGTGTTACTTAGCTTGTATTTTGATTAGTTAATGAAGGCAAACAATAATATATTGCACATTATAAAATGCATACACACATGGTTTACATATAAAAGTTATGAATGCTTTCAACCAACTGGAACTGACACGAAATTTGCTACTGACTGTTTAGTGCAGATTAAATAACAATGTTTTAAACTATCACGGTTGTTCACTAAAGTTAAATGATTATTTACGGGATATTTACCGTGGTAAGGTTGTGGAAGGAGCTCCCGATATTTCGGCGCAGTTACATGCACCATGTTTACGGGAAGACAAATATCGGGAGCTCCTTCCACAACCTTACCACGGTAAATATCCCGTAAATAATCATTTAACTTTAAATAACAATATTGCCTACCACATCAAACGTACTCATTTTAATTTAAGGTCGCATTTTCACCTACAGCGGAACAATAGCGATAACGGTTTCATTTGTGTGCATTGTTCTGCTTTACAAAGAACAATCGTTTTTCTAACAGGCGAGATGGCGTTCAAACGCAATCCTATAAACAAGAAAAAAAAAATACACATCAGTCATAGGACTGCCCGTCAGAAGTAAAAACTTAAGTAGTAATTCAACTATTCTACAAGAGATGGCGCTGTTTTTAATATACACGGTACAGCGTGACGATGTCGCGAGTATTTTTGTTTACCCAAAAAGTGCGCAACGCGCCTAAAGAAGTTTTCACTTCAAAAAGTTTTGGTACTTTTTATGACAAAACATTTTTTATGATACTGAGTGACGAGACGAGCGAAGTCGGTCGCCTAATGGCTCTTCACGCTTGCCCATAACAGCTAAACGCCACTCAGAATTTTGAACTTCTACATAGGCAAAAGCAGTCTAACGCAAGCCAGTTATACAATAAATAAATATATTATTGGATTATCTTTCCGTAGCCTTAGTTACGCCCCATTGCGTCTTGAGTTCGAATATTTGTCTTTATGGAAGCGGTTTTAGTTAGTTTCTTTTATTTTTATTATGGTAGGTTTAACCGAGTAATTTCCTTACAAAACAGCCGGGTCTATGACATTGAGTCTATCATAACTTGTTATCTTTTTGTTAATTTCCTAAGTAACTTTATTATTTTTTGAATAGTTAATACAGAATTTGAATCCATAAAATAAATTTGGATTAGATTACACAATGCCCTAAGAAACTACCATTAAAAATATAACTAGAGCAGCAAACAGGTCTGTGGGATGTTTTTTTTATAGCGAATAAGTCAACGTTTGACCACCAACTCGCCTCTTGCTAAGCGACAATGTGGTCGAAGATAAAGCACGCAGACTTAAAAATACCTATTCACTCTTGCCTCGAAAAGGTCCAGATTATATCTTTCAGGGAACAAGCCGGCAGGTTGTTCCAATCCTTGGACGTACGGATTAGAAACGTAGAATCGAAACGTTTAGTACGTATCCAAGGAAAGTCCACAATGGTATTATGGTAAGTGGTAGTTGCCGCCTATGGACACCTGCCACAAGCAGTGTTGACGATACTTTGCTAGTCCGGAGAGATGTTTGTAGATCGTTTAAAAGGCTTCATGTTTAAAAAAAGTGTTCTTGAATGTGCTCGACTGAAGGAAAGTGACGAAGTGTAGTCGAAGGCAGGTTGAAGATGACGATCAAATCTGAAAATCAAAAAAAAAAAATACAAAACAAAATTTATAAGGGGCATTTCCGAGTAAATATAATATGGGGATCTTGAATAGGGCTGTTAATAATAGAGACGTTAAGGTTCGGCAACGTATCTGTGATGCCCTTGGTGCTGCAAGTATCCATAGGCGACGATGACCACTTACCATTAGACGGCCCGAGCTTGTTTGCCACCTATGGCATATAAACATGCATTTTTCGTTGCGGTTTGTTTATTTATGTAAAACTAGTAGGGTGATAATAATTACGATATAAAAAAACGACTTCATAAAAGTTTCAAAATTGGACCAAATTGAATGTTTTGCCCACACAGGAAGCACCAGCTTTTTGAATAAAAAAAGAATCGTCAAAATCGGTTCACCCAGTCAAAAGTTAAGAGGTAAAAAACTTAAAAAAAGTAAAAATACTTTTGGAAGTCGGTTAAACCCTCCAAGATTTGGCATTACAAAGTTGTGTGGAAATAAAAGGCTGCATATGTATCTGTGGTCTAACTCCCATTATAGTGGTAATAGAAAACGATTTCAATTTCCAGATTCAACTGCAAAACAGTTCCTGCATTCAGTAGACAGCGCGTGCGTGTTCCACAACGTATCATCTCGGTTTGCTGACGGATTCCGGTTCGGACTCGGCGCTGAGGTCGGCATCTCGACCGCCAGGATACATGCTAGGGGTAAGTTTTGTTTTAGTATCAAATACTTCTTTTTAGGAATAAATAATATTTACCAAGCAATATCAGGAGTTATCTGCATCCTTCGAAAAATTATACGTAGAAGTCACAACGCGTAGAAAATTATAGTCAATCAACGTCCGCAGTTTCATATATGAACATGGCTGTATACAATTTATATAGAAACAAAACTATTTTACCAAAACCAACCGTATATGTATCCATTTACGGCTCAGTTCTCTAATGCCTGTTCGATTTGCACAACATCGTCAAAACTCGTGAGCCGTCGTTGAGCAAGCGAGACGGTGATTATGTCTGAATCGCAAGTGGGAACTTCTCTCCCGACAGAAAGAGACAATTTTCTCTTTCTCTCTCGTTGGTCAGACGGTGGTTCGTCATAGTGTCTTACGGCTTGTGCAACTATGGCGTGACTGTAGATTGATTCTGGCTGCGTATTGAGTCCAGCCAGATTGAGTATTGCCGCGGTTAGAGCGTCATTGTGGCATCTTTGTATTTTTTTGACCGAAGGCTGCATCTATAAACAAATATCCTAGACGTCGGACAAAGACCGACAGTTCGAAATAAAATTAGATCAGACACATCTGCTGTATGCTCGAAGGTCTATGGGCCTAAACCACTAAGACGTGGTCACCGAATATTACAATGCATCTCAGCAGGTCCAAACTTCAACCCCTACAACGGCTGAATTACAAAACTTTTTAACTAGATCGTAAGAAGTGAAAAAAAAAAAACGGTAATGGTTTGCTCTGTAGTAGGATAGTCAAGGCTAAAATATAATATACTCTAAATATACTTACAAAGAAAGACATGAAATTAAAAATATCGTTAAATAATTGATGATGTGTTTTTTTTTTTTATTAAAACCTATTTGTTTTTACTTATTTACAAATTTAATTATTTATATAATTTCCAGGACCAGTAGGTGTAGAAGGACTGTTGACCACGAAATGGATCTTAGAAGGCACGGACCACACCGCCGCCGAGTTCAATGAGGGCAAACGCAACTGGATTCACGAAAACCTGCCTTTGAACTGACTAAAGCAACATAAAAGCTTTTGGCACTGTTTGAAACGACTCATTTTAAAGTAAAAAAGTGAATACTGTGTTAGAATCCGCAAGAAGGATCGATAAGCTATACTTAGGACGTGTTCCGAATCACTAACAGCGCTCCAATAAAGCATGCTAAAATTTTACTTAAAAAAAACCCATTACTGGGTAGGCCAAAGCCATTAAAGCCATACCGCCTCTTCTTACGTATGTTAATGTCATTTATATGTCCCAAGAGTAAATACTTTTCTAGAAGCTTATATGGAGTTTTGAAAACATCATAAAATACATGTTAACTCATTATATCACCAAAGTTGTTTAGACTCAATTCCGAACTCCGTTCCGAATTACGCCAACAAAGCCATCGATGTTAACAGCACTAATGTGAAATAAAACGTCACGAATAAAATTTCTTAGTGTTGTGTCGGTTCTCATTGGCCTGGTGGTGACTTTAGCATTGATTTGGGACACGTTCTCATTAGCTTAATTATTATAAATGTAACTCATAGGTTTGTAAGTATGTGTATGTAGACAAATTTAAAGATATCGCAAATTTATTAAATTATTCTTTATTTTATTTTATATACCTTAATACTTGACATTTTTTTTTATCGTTACAAGTACATCGTTAATATTTGTATAATTGAGATTTTATAAGGAAGGAGCGTTTTTTTTCTTG
The DNA here is from genome assembly GCA_949125355.1 of Agriopis leucophaearia. Classification (NCBI taxonomy): domain Eukaryota; kingdom Metazoa; phylum Arthropoda; class Insecta; order Lepidoptera; family Geometridae; genus Agriopis; species Agriopis leucophaearia. Next base: position 14,630,807 of record OX421271.1, on the reverse strand, counting down.
TTACAATAAAAAAAAAACCTGTATCGACTTTTTTTGGTAACCTGCATAAAACTTAACTTTTTTTAACGTACATATTTCAGTTTTTTTTGTGATTACTGCTGTGGCAAGCAACTATGGCATAGGATTTATCCCCAAATCAATTTAATAAAGGGAGAAAAGCTCAAATCAGTGTTACTTTAATTTTTCTTTCGAGCGAAATGTCCTGAATCGTGTTTCGGTCTTCACATTTTCCTATATAAAAATTCAGTTTTGATATGACACTATTTTTGACACTAAGTGGGAAAGGGTCTTAATAACGTGTTCAACTTTTTATCTCACATTTTATTCCCATTATCAAGAACATATTATGTTATGTCTCCTCGAATAAAGATCTAAAACAATAGGTGCGGTATCGTTTCACAAAGGAAAGTTCCAAAGTGTCTATTGTTCGCGCAGAACGGTCTCGTGTCAAAGATAGCGCGCGCAGATAGCTTCATTGTTTCACTGCGAGCTCACAGGCTTTACAGTAAGACTGCGTCTGATAACAAGTGTGAAAAATGATTAGGAATTTAATAAAGTATTTTCTTTTGACAGCCTCGTTAGCTTAATTGGTAGTGAACCTGCCTTCTGCGCTTGGGGGCGTGGGTTCGATTCCCACCTAGGGCAAACATTTGTGTGATGAACATTTGTGTTTTCTCTATGTCTGGGTGTTAATATCTATTTAAGTATGTATTTAAAAATATATATGTATGTATATCAGTCTCTGGCAGCCATATTACAAGCTTTGCTTAGTTTGGAGTCAGATGACCATGTGTGCAATAATGTCCAAGATAATATATTTAACATATTTTTGTATTTGCTCTAAATTAAAAACGCTAATACGTACAAGCGTCAATTTCGGCACAATTATATATAGTACACATCTTAAAGTAAATGTGTAAAGTAACTAAGTGCGAGTCAGTATCAAATTCGAACGTTTCAAAAGCAGAATAAAACAAAAACTTCGAAAGATACCCAGAGCTGTATTGGAATATTTTAATTTTATTTTTTATTTTTATTGTAAAATATGCTTGCGCTTGGCCGCCAACTCGCCTGATACGATAATGCGGCCTACAATGGATCACCCTTGCCTAGAAGAAACCGATTCACTATTGACTTGAAAACACCCAGATTGTAACTATCGGGGAACACCCATTCAGGCAGCTCATTCTACATACTAGCAGAATAAAAATGAAATCAATGTGCTTCGTACGGGTATAGCCGGGTCATGGGAGATTGTACTCACGGAAACCCCCTCGGGCCTATATGCCGGACGGAGAGCACTGGAATCTCTAGCTAGAGGAACGCAACTCACGCCTTCCTGAAGCACGCTGCCTGAAACAACACACATGGGAAATTCTCACAGCATTTCCAATCCTTTCCATTACAACGAAATGTACCACACCGCGCCGTTGTCTTACCTGGGCTCCCATGAATATGAGGTCAGATCCCTAAGTCGAGTTGTACGAGAGATGGCGCTGTTTTAAAAGACACCGTACAGTGTTGTGTATTATGTATTCTGTGACAGCGTGAGGATGACGTGAGTTCCATGATTGTTCACCCAAAATGTGTTAACGCGCCTAAAGAAGTTTTTACTTCAAAAAATAAAAATACACATCGATTCAGCCGCGGGAGCTCCGATCCTACAGACAGACACACAGATACACACGTTCAACTTATAACACCCCCTCTTTTTGCGTCAGGGGGTAAAATGCCGATTCACATTCTATTAATAAATACCTTGAAGAATACACACGCTGCAAGTTATTGCGAGTAATATTGTTCAATGTTTAATCTGTAACCATCTTGCTGCAAAACACTTCGCTCAACTGTTTCTCGTAAACAATTTGCATTCTACGCTCAGAAATATTATGAGAATAATGGAAAATATGGAAATAAGCTGAAGGAGAAGACTGGGAGTGAGATTACTCTTGTAATGTTTGATGGATAATGCTTATTATCTACACAGGGAATGAATGAATGAATTTGTACATACTGTACTTGGTTTAAGCTATTATTTGCAATGACAGCTGGAAACGTCGGGTGTTCAGAATGCTGAGTTCTATTTCGGATAGAAATTGAGCATTGCCATTCAACGTGGCAATGCCGCCAGCATTCTGGGGACCTTTCTGTGCACTACCGTCTTTTAGTTAAAGTTTTTATATAGTTACTAGCGACGCGCCCCGGCTTCGCACGGGTGTAAGCTCGGCCTTCGGCCTCGCTACTATAACCCGCTTCAGGAACACAAAATTTCATCAAAATCGGTCCAGCCGTTTCTCGCCGTAAAAACCATCGTTGAACTTCAACGAACATTTTAAAAAAAGATTTGGCCAAATTGGTCCAGGCGTTGTTGAGTTATGCGCTTACCAACACATTTTGCGATTCATTTTTATATTATAGAAGAAGACTAGCTTTTTTGCCCGCGACTTCGTACGCGTAGATTTTCATATAAACCTTCAATCCTTTTTTCTTCCCTTAATCTGGCCTTGCGCAAAATAACATAGCCTATACTTGAATCTGGTCATAGCTAAGCATATTCGTGAAAACCGCATTTAAATCCGTCCTCATTTTCTTCCAGGGGTGTAGGAGATGTGCGTGAACAAACAAACAAAAATTCTAAAAACAGCCTTAACATGTTCAGCTGCTTATTTTAAGTCGCCCTGTGTGAAGTATTGATAGAAGCATAAAAGTAATAAATAACACCGTCAACAGTTTTCAAATCAAAAAGATAATGTGACCACAGTGCAGAGCATGTTTTGAAATTTTCTTTTTGTCTAAACCATTAAAAGTATATCATGTCATGTCGGTATGATATACATCTCTGAAATTTGGCTGTCCAGTTTCGCTGGCCACGGATCCCTGACATAATGCTTGTCTTAACACGCTCTTGGCTAGTTATTTCTTATTTCGCGTGCATTTGTATGTATACCTTGATTAAAAAGCCATGAAATGGAACTACTCTATTTATCTGTTAAAATATCACAGTAAAATAAAATTATTTCTATATTCTTATTCTTATTGCAAATATACACTGTATTCTTCTAAAAGCTAAGTTTATATACCCTGCATAAAGGGTGCAGCAATGACTTATGTAGTAGCTGTTCACAAAACCAGACCACAGACATAAACATATAAATTTAAGTATAGTTAATTCTATTACATAAATATTATATATACTATTCAAACTTAACCTAGGGTGAAGTAATTTTACAAAACAAAAAAAATATACATACTTAGTGTGATAGGTTACTTAATTATATATGAGATGATACAAAACTTATGACGCTACTTTCTTAACTATTTATATATCGATATTTATTTTCTAATTTTTTTTTTTTTTTTTTTTATTTTTTTTTTATTATAAAATTGGAACCAAATACTTATATTTATTATTTACTAATATGATTAATTAATATTTGTTTTCTTTTAGGTATAAAATACAACTAACCTAATTATTTTGACAATATTCTAACAAAAATTTAAATTACAAACAAAAATAAAATATTTTTCTAATTATAATTTTCTAAAATTTATCGTCGAATAAATCTTTTATCTCATAATAACATTTTTGGGTTAGAAACTTACGAAGTTGGTTCTGGTTTTTTTTTATTATTTCTTTCTTTCTTTATTGCGTCCGGAATTTTGTTGTATAGGTTTATTTTCATGTACAAAGGGCCTTTTTTGAATATTTCTATTCGCGGGACTGAATTAAAATAGGATGCGGTATATTTTGTGTTTTAAATGCTAACATAGAATAAAACCAAGAGAATGTAATACTCCTACTCCATGCACTGGAATGAAACACCAAAGAGGTTGTAAGGCCTATAACATGCTTGATCTACACGTTCATTCATCTAAGAAGGTTAAGGAACCATCTTTAAATTTAAACTGACTAACCGAACACAGTGACAGTTGACAGTTTCAAAATTTTAATGGCTATGTCAATAACATTCTCTTTACTTTGGATCTCCTTGCTTGAGGCTATGTGACGATCCTCATATTACGTTTCGGGTAACGAAGAAATAAATTATTGATTTTTATTTTCGTTTATGTAAAAATAAAGAATTAAAATAAATGATATAAGATAGCCTATGTTTTAATCTGGTAATTTCTAAGCATATTCGTGAAAACCGCATTTAAATCCGTCCAGTGGTTTAGGAGATGTGCGCGGACAGACAAACAAACAAACAAACAAACAGACAAAAATTCTAAAAACTGTCCTATCGTGTTCAGCTGCTTATTTTAAGACAACCTGTGTGATTATTTTTTTGTTATCTCGCAATTACAGATTTTTTTATCCCTACGTTTTTATTATATGTATAGATTTTAAGTTTTAGTTAGTATTTTAAGTTTTCGTTAATTTTCTGTTTTGTAAGTTGTGCATGATAAATTTTCCGAAGAGCACAGCTGCAATCATCATTTGCCATAATATATCTACTGCTAAACTTAGGCCTTTCGGTTATAACACGCTACACTGAACGACAGCCTACCATCCACTGGATGCCCGCGATTCTTACGATGTCGTCGGTCCATCAAGCTGGAGGCCTACGCTACGTCTTCCGGTTCTCCTCTCAAGAACAAGTTACACTGCTAAAATACTGAACGAAAACCACATATTCTGATCACTTTCGCTACATTTTGATACATAAGAGCGTAGAACGCACCTACCCTTCTGAAGGTACCATTTACTTTAATGAAATATTATAAGAAAATGTCTTCATATCAGCTTTTACAATATTATTGCAGCAGATCAAATAAACTTGATATCCGCGTCGAAGATAATTATCAATAAAAAAAACCGCCTGCATAAAAATGTCAGAACTGGACCAAATTGAAATGGACCACGGGAAGCACCAGCTTTCAAATAAAAAAAGAATCACCAACATCGGTTCACCCAGTAGAAAGTTCTGAGGTAACAAGCATTAAAAAAAACATTCGAATTGATAACCTCCTCCTGTTGGAAGTCGGTTAAAACAGCGCATCATATTTTAAATAAACTCTGGAAAGTGCAAAATTTCTAAATATTATATAAGAGAGAAACTATTTTTAGCCGACTTCAAAAAGGGCGGAGGAATGAAAAACTTAATAAGTGCCTATAAAATTTGAGGGTTGACCTCGATTTCCCTGGGATCCCATCATCAGATCCTGACTTGGTGACAATGGGAACAAATTGTAAGTAAACCCTACCGATTTTACTACCCTACCACTGATCTCTACAAAGAAATTGAAGTATTTTCTGTTAGGAAGATCTTTATAAGTCAGTGTCTAAAAAAGTACTATAGAGAAACAGTCCCTCATTTACCTGCTACTGGAAAGGGACGTGATAAATGTCCGGTTCCAGTCTACAAATGTGTTTTGGCGTGGCGGCACTATAATCATATGGCACCAATGTTATACAATAACCTTAATTTAAACAAAAACTGTAAAAAAGAGAATAGGTTTAAACTTAAAAGATCTATAAATGACTGGTTAAAGCAATTCGATTATAAATCAACTGAAGACATGCTGGTACGAGTGGATTAGTAATAAAAAAAAAAAAAAACGGCACCATCCATAAAATAGATGGTATTTATTACTTATTTGTATTCTTTCTTTTCACTTATCTAAACCTTGTGTATTGTTTACTTGCCTTTATTTTGTATTTAGTTCTTCATAAATTTACTATGTATATTATTAATTACCATAATTATTGTATATGATCCTATTTTTGGGAAGACACTGTCTGCTGCATCACAGCTAACGCTAAAGCAGCAGGCAGGGTTACCTATTTTTCTTCATCCTTGTTTGAAAACAATAAATAAATTTGAATTTGTTTTTTTTTTCATCGGTCATCAGTTGGCGGATAAATCGGTGAACATATAGATAAAAAAATACAGTGGAACATAGAACCGTCCTCTTTTTTTGAAGTCGGTTAATAAAACAAAAATAAAATTTTACAATTTCGGTATTCCAAAATTGTCTCAAAATTGGTCGCTGCCTTAATCTAGTAGGCACGCTATTACGCCTCTACGACAAGTGCTACGTTATCCTAAACTGGTGCTACGGTTTTCGTAGCCAAGCTATGAGCTACGAATATTTCGGTTTAAACCAACAAAAAATATTTACTAAACTTAATTTATGCAAATGATGCTTGGCTCTGATGCGCTCCATTAATTTTATTATAATCTTATCAAGTCACTCTGGAATACGCAAAACAAAATATGTCAACAACCTCGCAATGTTGTAAACAAAATGACATCAAAGATTAAGGTCAGTTTTTAACCTTTAAAATAATAACAACATTTTGGTAACCATTATATTCGTAAGCCTATTCATTCTGTATGTGAGCGTATGTGTCTTCTAATGTGTTGCATTAGAAGTGGATTTTAGATTTGAATTTGAGGAAAAGGCTGTATTTAAAAACACTCTGCTTAACTACATATGAATATGTATATTTTAAATTTGTTTAGTATTAGTAAAGGTCGCCACTTGTGACACAAGCTCGTAAGTTGTTCTGTTTGTAATTTTTATTTTTGTTGTGTACTTCGAAAAATTATACATCGAAGTCACAACGCGTAGAAAATTATGGACAATAAACGTCCGCAGTTTCATATATAAACATAGCTGTATACAATTTATATCGAAACAAACCTTTTTTTCCAAAACCAACCGTAAATTTATACATTTATGGCTCAGTTCTCTAATGTCTGTTCGATTTACTCAACATCGTCAAAACTCGTGAACCGTCGTTAAGCAAGCGAGACGGCGATTATGTCTGAATCGCAAGTGGGAACTTCTCTCTCGAGAAAAAGAGACAGTTTTCTCTTTCTCTCCTGTTGGTCAGACGGTAGTTCGTCAGCCAAGTTGACGTGTCTGTTACGGCTCTAACGGTGTGTTACGGCTTGTGCAACTATCGCGTGACTGTGGATCCAATCTGGCTGCGTATTGAGTCCAGCCAGATTGAGTATTGCCACGATTAGCGCGTCATTGTGGCATCTTAGTATTTTTTTGATCGAAGTGTACTTACTTACATTCAAGAGTTTCTATCCAAATATATCTTAAGGTTAAGGACCAATTAAACAAACATTAAAATATAGCTTGAAATCTGTCATAATATTTGTTGGATAAGATTAATAAAACAACAAGCATTAATACAAAGTAACTTTCTAACCTAAATTACAAAATCTTTCAACCAGTAAAGTCAACAAGATGAAATTTTCCGTTTTTAGATCCTTCCGTACTTCTTTGGTAAGTTAGTGGTTTTCGCACACCACATCGGTTCTACAGCGACTCGCCTTATATATCTAGTTTATAATTAAAAACAATGGACACATCCTGGATACATTCAGGCAGCTCATTCCACAGTGTAGAGGTTCGCACAACAAGAAAAGTTGGCCATCACGGGACGCCCCGCAGATGTTAAACATTAAGGTGTAAGTGAGCATTTGACTTCACGTTTTACCGCCAAGGTGCGCTAAAAGATGTTTCACGTCAAAAGTTGTATTAAAGCGCTTCGCATAGATTTCGAAATATCAACCATGAAAAGGTGGCGCCGTTTCGTATCCGCCCTAGCCACACAATATAAATATTGGCAGGAGAGAATTAGATCATGCAGATTTGACACACACTCTCCGATTTATGACATAATTATGGTTGTATTTGGTTATATTATTATTATTGATTGAAACAAAGTAGGTATAATTATGTATGTACACAAGTCTATTTCTCCACTCGGCGTTTTGTTATCCATATGTTGTAAATATTTATATTTCATTCTGGAAAGCCTCAAAAATATTTGGTTCCGTTGATGGTAAACAGTCTTAAAGTTGTACTGCACATATTTAAACTTATTATTATAATGCTTTTCTTTTACTCGAGTCAGACTTGAGTGGATAAGGTGTGGGTAATCCATTATTTAGTCTCAAACTAAAAGTAAACAGCGGATGAGATCCGGGATGGTAGGCATGTTCGAAGTCAAACAAAAGCAACAGATACGGTTGCAAATGGTTCGGAAAATCTTTTGGAACCTGAGATGATATTGTAACTTCGTTCTATTGGAGGTGGTTCGGTTTTTTTTACATATACTGGGTCACGCATATAGACTGTACTAAGCCGAAAGGAGGTCAACGTACATAATTATTAACAACTGTTTACTATGGGACCTACCCTAAAATCGCGCAAAAAATTTAGCTGTTCCATAAAAAACAGCCATTGCGACTCGACAAAATGTATGCTACAGCTGTTTTTTCGTCATCACTTAAGTCGGTTTACATAAATAATAAAAATATATTGATTGAATTGAGATCCTTCCGAAGTCGGTAAAAATGAGACAGACTACAAAAGTAGTATAACGTAGAAACTACGTATTTAATTTATTCGACAGGATTGCAACCTGCGCCATCGAGTTTACCTAATTCCCGAGCGCTCTATCCGCTAAACTAAGGTCGCTTTCCTCTCAACCTCCAAATTCTAAAGTGCGGTACAACATTTCAAATATAAAATCACTTTAAAACCTTTTTATTCGTCAACATAATTTATTCCTCAAGTACCTACCTACTTTAAAAGTTAAATTAAAATACATCCATAACAAAGACTGGGAATATTTCTTCCGATATTGCGTTAGGGTTGCGGTACTTTACATAGTTGCTATCTGTCTTGCTTTAGATTCTTATTGGATTTTCAAAGTACTGGCTATTATTATGCATGGTTAGCAGCTATTTAAGACTCTAATAAAGACGGTTGTAGATTCAAAATGTGTGAGACATGCCAGGATCGTGAACGATCTTATAACATTGGCTGATATAGCTAGTCTACATAAAAACATTATGAACAATAGTTAACCATATTGCTATTATCGTTACGACTTATTTCTTAAATGCGTGATGTCTTGCTATCGGGCTCCGGCTTATACAGGGTTATTTTTAATACTGATATAGCCTTCAGCAAAAATGTCTTGCACGCACTGATTGTATCGTCTGTAATCTATTCAAGTAGAATACAGGCAGCCCGCGCCGTTTCTACCAGCGCATTCTTAACATGCATGGCGATAACGTCTGATGAGGACTAACGTCTTAGTATAATCATAATCATCTTAGTGCACTGACTGAGTTGTATGTGTATTCAATCCGATTTTTGGCGTTTCATTCGCAGACCGACAGCGGCTCGAGTCTTAGGTTAGAGTGGCCAATATAGAATACAAGGCTAGTTTTTAAATATAGTAATAGTAATAGCATGACTGATAAGATAAAAAGTTTAAGTAAAATAGATAAATAGAAACTCTATTATTTAAGGTATAAAATCCAGTATTACTGCTTTTTTTTAAATATGGGAGGGCTCTTAATTTCAACAAGTAATTGCAAAAAACAGCTCTTACATAGAAAATACTCATTCACACTCGACAAAATGTTTGGAACAGCTGATATTTTTTTCGCGATTTCAGGGTTGGTCCCATAGTAAAAGTTGTTTATGGGTACTATGGAGCCCTTTCGGATTAGTACACCCTTTTCGCGCAACCCTGTATACCTTGTCCTTCAATTAAGGACACGATGATATTTGACACACTATTGCTTAGTGGTTGAATAAATAGCAAAGGTATAAAAGCCCCAGCTTTTATAAATTTGATATGTAGTAAATTTGCACCTGTATTTTTCTCACAGGTTTACGTGGACAAGGGACAGACCAAATCTATTTCAGTAGTTATTAAAGGTCAGCTCAGGTTACTGCATTCAGCCCTGGGTGGCAATTTAGCTGGATGGCGAACCGCTAATCTGGCTTACGCGAGTGGTAAATTTTTTATCAATTCTGAACTTTGTGCTTCGGAACTTAAGGTTAACTCGTTGTGAAGAGATTGCTTGTTGGAAACGATGATACTTTTCTAGAAACTTCCTATTTTTATGCACGCTTTTATAGACACTGTAATTGAACTTGAAACTCAGTTTAATTAGAAAAATTAATAGTTTCTCTATAAAGATACAGAAGAAAACAATATGAAAATAAAATTCTGCAAAACCTTGTTTATGAGAAATAAAGCTGTTGTCGATTTCTTTATTTAGATAATTTCGGTGTGCGTGTCTTCGTAATTTTTCTCCCCTAAACGGCTTAACCGATTATGTTGTTTTTTTTTACTTTTGTGGTTACCTTCCCTTAAAGGTTCTTAGCTATAGTAGGAGCCGGTAGGAGCGGTGTTAACAGTCGTGATCCATTTTTTTGCTAGCAAGGTCTGTGTCAGGACAGCGTCTGCCGGGTCCACTAGTATATAATTTTCGTGGGATACATAATAGATGGTGTCACCAATGTTTCTATTGGTTGCAAAGATAGCTCAAGAGTTCGGAGGCCGATAGGAAAGCGATCGCAGCTTAGCGAATAGTGCTTGGGGTACTTAATCCGGATGGCGAAGGTTCTAATCTTGCCGGTCGTATTTTTGAATTGTGTATTCATATGTTTCTTTGACGAATATCTAGTGTAATACTGTTTTAACGTCGCATTAGTTACAATAAGGAATTTGGGATTAATTATTTTTGTGTTATACTACAGAAATTTGTCAATGATGCTAATTTAACCTGAAACAACAATTATTTCTATAAATATTTTTTCTCGGCCAAGCGATCGAAGAGCATTACTTCCTGAGGATGCCTCGTGCAGTGGCGACGATGTGGTTTGTGATGGAGCACGCTCGCCTAGAAGAAACTTTTAAAGATAAACTAACTCAAGGTAACGCCTGATTCAACTATCAATTGTCTATTAAAATTAAATCCTAAACTGTGAAACAATAATTAAAATAAAATAAAAACTTTCGACATAATATAACTTCCGAAACACGAAGCATTTTTCTTCTATAATGAGAAACGGTAAAGGCAAAATAACGTCACATCCTACAACTTTTTAGTCTGATCATTCTGTTTCCAATTTCCACCTCAATATTAAAGGCAGGTGTCCCGTGCACAGTTTTCCAAATTCTGTTACGTTTTATAACACCTGAAAAAGTTTTGTAGCAATTTTGCTGAAATTTGGTGAAATTGTGTCCGTTGTAGAGACCGCGTAGAAAATTTCGGTTAGAGTACGCCACCGGGGCTGCGGTTTCTCACCTGAACCATAATTGGACTGAGGCAAATGATACTCTATAGCTAGGTATCTACCCTTTTAGCCTGCGCCAAATACCGGTAGGAATGTTGACCGCGATCGACAGCAATCACATTAATAGGTACGTACCTTACCCGTTCGTAGATTAAATTGGAGAAACTGCATAACTCGTAAGTACTGCGGCACCTCGGTTTAGCATAAAATGTTCTAACAATTTTCTTTGCACTGCATATTACATAGCTACTTCTTTTATACTTCGTTATTTTCTTAGACATCTCTATAAAAAGTTATTATCTTATTGAATATGTTTCATGTATAGGCTATTTTTATTAGATCTGAGACAGATACAAATAGAAATTCTGTCAATTGTTACACAAGTTTTTAAGTCCTACCCTAAATTTAATTTCTAGTGTGAACAATAAATAGTTTTATCTATCTGTGTCTCCAAAAATGGCACGCGTGGCTGACAGAAACAATGATTACGACCTCTTTCTTTCATTAAAATAAACTTTTTTTAGTTCTACTTAGAATGAATACGTCATAATGCCAAAGTACTTCTCAACACACCTCGTAGAGTTGGATTCAAAGCATACATCGCTATAATGAAAGCTCTCCCTAATCCGACAGAAATCAATTCAGCTTATCCGACAACTTTGCCGCGGTAAAGTTGAAGAAAAAAGTTAAACCTACGTTGACGGCGAGGATATTTATGGCGGGTGTGAATAAGTAGAAGAAAAGTTTAGTTGTAGATAGCCTTCTATCTCCATACGAAATACCTCTCCATTTACTCACCAAATTTCAGAAACCATAAATCCAACAAACTTAAGCGATATGGGTTCTTTACTGAGTGTAGATAGTCTGTTATAGTCTGCTAAGTGAAGATTTTACTGACAACTTTTCTTAGTGGAGCAAGAGCAATCGCTAAATGCAACCTGTTCCAGGCTTTTTTTTTATAGTAGGCTTACAATTGACTGCCAACCGCCTATTGTTAAGCGATGATGCGGTTTACGATGTAGCATGCTTACCTAGAAGAATCCGATTCACTCGTGATTTGAAGTCACCCAGATTGTAATAATTAACGGGGAACACCTATTCAGGCATAGCGCATTCCACAAATTAGCAATTCAGCATGTGGGATACATCCCGAAAAGTAGGAACCAGTTGGAATGGCGTCCTTTTGGCGGAGAACAGACACACCTTCTTAGCGGAATTGAACATGACCAGGTTGACTCTCTGGGAGACGGAAGCTGGACTGGAAGACAAGTTTTTATTTAACTTGCCCTGTTAGTTAGTTGTTTGTTAGTATGTATGTGTAGGACGGGGGAGGCCTATGTTCAGCAGTGGACGTCTTCTGTCTGATGATGATGATAATTATGTAGGACAAATCTTGCAACTAAATTTTAGATCATTTATCATCAACCAATTTAGTTTGGATGATACCACATGATGCTTAATGGACGTATTTTAAATCCGATATGGCAGACTCCCAAAGATGGTGGACCAGTTATTTTTTATGTACCACCATGATAAGGGTATCAAATGAAAGGCTTTGAAGAGAAAAATACGATAAAATCTTGTTATTTTTTTAAATTCATAATTTTCTTTCTTGTTTAAAACTTGCTTCGGAAATTATGCCTACACAAAAGTAAACGGCAAACTTTGGTGTGCTCCAGATTGAAAGGCAATGTTTCTAGTGAATATACAGGGCATAATGAGATATAATATCTCGACTCTAACGAGCGATATAAACCGCTGCGCAGGATTTTGAACTGTTGTCTGGGTGACACTGAACTGTTATTAAAGTGTGACGCTGACCATTAGTCGAGCGACTCGCTCGTTTCATCAAACAGTTGCATAAAAAGTAACGAAAAAGTTAACATGAAGTCAACCTAATACCTGTATAAACTCAAAGGTTTTTGCAGTGCAAAATTCCACAAATAGCACCACCGTGACACAACATGATTCGAATTTTGGCCGAATGTTAGCAAACGTTAATCCACGGGCGAAAGCTTCGAAATAAATTACATTGAATTCGATTTAAAATTTCTGATAGTTTTACGCAAATTGAGCACTGCATGATGCACCAACGACAATTGTGATAACAATGAAACAATGTTTTGAAAAATAATTCCTAATGAAAGTACCTACATCTATTAAGTACTAGTGCTGTTTCCCGCGACTTCGTACGCGTAGATTTTCACATAAACTTCCAACCCTTTTCTCTCTCCTTTAATCCGGCTCTTGTTCAAAATAACATAGCCTATACTTCAATATAGTCATAGTTAAGCATACTGGAAAACCGCATTTAAATCCGTCCAGTGATTTAGGCGATGTGCGTGGACAAACAAACAAATATACAAAAATTCTGAAAACTGTCTTAACGTGTTCAGCTGCTTATTTTATGACACATTTTATTTTTTACATTTTTATTATATTTTCTTTGATATCTCGCAATTACAGATTTTTTTAACTCTACGTTTTTATTATAATATGTATAGATAGATATGTTTAAAACAGCGCGCAATCACGTTTTAGAAAACAAATTTTAAAATTTGTAACCGCTCCCGTATTCCTCATCAAACGGAGTCATGAGCACAATTCAATTCATTTATTTCAGGCTAAAATACCCATAGCAATGCCATACATGAACAAATCACAAATAAAATTAAAATACAAAATAAAATTATGTCACAGATTTTTTTTTTATTAAAAAAGAAATTATTACCATGTCAAATTAAATAAAAATTAAATACACAAAACAAATCAATAATAATGCCAGGTAGAATCACTAGTACCTTCTCTCCGGCATCAGTACCGGTACATGTCTCTCACAACAATGCCGGAGGAAAGTACAGTCTAACCTGGCCGCAATCATTTTTAGGATGGTGTTAGAGCTGGCCCCAATCCTGCGCACCAAGGACGCGGCCCGCGACCTTATGATTGAATGAAAACAGGCAGTGTGAGCGTCCGCAAACATGCCTGAGGCGCTGCAGAATTGGGGCAACCCCAACAACCTCCTAAATGCGTTGTTATAGAGGACGCGGAGGTCACTGTATCGCCTTTTAGTGTAGTCAGCCCACAGGCTGCACATGTAGAGGGATGTAAAGAACGCTCTAAAGAGCGTTACTTTAACCTCAGCTGAACAACGTGCAAACCTGAGGGCGATCATGTTCGGTCTGACCGATAGTGACCTCCGCTCCCGCTCAATGTCATCGTTGTCTTTGAGATCGGCGGTGACTACATGCCCCAAGTACTTAAACTGTTCAACCCTTTGCAGGGGAGTACTGTTAATCAAAACAGGAGGGATATCTATAGGACATTTACCACCGGACTCAAAGACCATCCACTGGCTCCTCTTCACATTGTACAGCAATCCGTGACCACACGTGTACTCCTCGCATATTCGTATCAACCTCCTCAAACCACAAACTGATGCACTCAGTAACACCATGTCGCCTGCGTAACTTAAGTTATTGACACAAACACCGTCTATGTGGCAGCCGACATGCTGACTGCTGAGCGCTACAATCAAACCATTTATATAGAGGTTAAACAGGGTTGTAGAGGTTAACCCGCCCTGCCTGACCCCACACTCGAGCCAATACGGATCCGACACTGCTCCCGCCCACCTAACGCTGTTAAACTGGTGCGCATACCAGTACTGGAACATGCAGACAAGTTCCTGCGGCAAGCTGATGTCACTGAGTTTCTTCCACACCAGATCATAAGACACCAGATCAAAAGCTTTTGACATGTCGAGAAAGCAAGCATACACTGGAGTTCCACGTTTTGTATAATATTTGATGGTATGCTTAAGACACAGTATGGCACTGTCTGTAGATAGCCGGGGCCGAAACCCGAACTGATTATCATGTAGTGTTACATACCTGTTTAACTGTGTGTTAAGCAATCCATCAAACACCTTAGCTATAACCGTAGCTAGAGAGATGGGCCTGTAGTTACTCTTATCGGCAAGGTCCTATTTTTCACTACAGGCACCACTAGCGTTATCATTAAGTGCGTAGGCAAGTACGAATGGCTCACGCATAGCGAGTAAAACAGCTAACACTCTAGAAATATGAGGTCCAGCGTGCTGCAAGTGCTCAATGCTGAGTCCATCGTGACCCGGGGATTTGCCTTTCGAAATGAGCTTAATGGCATTAGTTACATCTTTCGCCAAGAAGGTAGTCCCCATTACTTGATTGTTCATGCCAGCACTGCGCACCTTTTCCACAGGGCCCAAAGGAGACTTCACAGAGTAATGTTTTTTAAAACAATAGCAATCTCCCTTCATCAACGCTCACTGGAAGGCTAGATCGTGCATTCTCTTTATTAGTTGCCTGCCAAAAGCCTCGAAAGTCCCCATTAGAATGTTTTACAGCAAGAGCGTCCATTTTAATTTGGTCCTGATGATTTTGACACCATTTTAACCTTGACTTGAACACTCTTCTGCTATCGTACATATCCTGGTATACGCAGCCTGACTTGGGCCTACCACAAAACACCCATTCTTTGAACTTCGACAATCTCCCATTAATCTATCTAATGGTATTTTGCAATCGTCTTAATCTACAACGAACCGGAGTGCATCGTGAGTGCTGATCGGACCAACAACGTATTGAGCTGCGACCTCGTGATCTTTTGCCGTCGTCTTTCCCTGTCACTATCAATTTCTCCAGGTTATCGCCTAGTTTCCTAACAATGTGGCCACTATTATCGAGGATACGTTTGAGACAGATATTATGATAGTCTTGTCGTGAAAATTACTATAAGGTTACGGAAAAGAGTCTCATTTTGTAAAGTCATTTTGTTCTCGGATGGAGGGTTATTTTACCTACTTACCTACAGTTAGGTACCAAAAGAAAAGTTGTTAGTAACCTAACTGAAATTAATAATACAATCTCGTTTACCAACTTTCCTATTTTTATCATATATAGGTTATCAATTCGACTGTGTTTTTTGAATGTTTGTTGTTCGTGATTACTCCGCCAATTATGAATTGATATTGATGATCATTATTTTGGTAGGTATTTCAGAGGTAGTCCCATATAGGTTTTATCCCGATTGATTCAGCGCTTATTGAAATAAAACAACAAAAGCACAGAATATATACACAGTTGACGTTTGGGTTTGTGGTTCAGCGAAAGTTTTTATGAGGACTTTAAATCTCTGTTTTAACCGCAGACCTAAATTTTTAATCCTAAATCTATGGTTTTAACTGCCATTTGAAAAACTTTTTTGTTTAAGCTGAAATGTTTCACTTTGGCGGGAAATTCAAATTTCAAACAGTTTTTTGTTCTTGTAGCTAGGCCGAGTAATTATTGTAAACGATAATGATGTTCGCGAAAATTGATTATTATTCTTTACAAACTCGCGTAAAGTTATTTAACTCCAATGCATATTATTACATACATTTATCAATAAAAAAAATTATGCTGTTTCAAACGGTTTATTGCCAAACGTAAGTAATATGGTGAGTAACTGATTAATAGCTGTACATGATAATGTAAAGAACGACCAAAATTTTTCGCGAACACTGTCAATAATTACCCGGCCTAGCTACAAGGACAAAAAAACTGTTTGAAATTTTATTTTCTCGCCAAAGTGAAACGTTTCACCTTAAGTTTATACATGTAGATATAATCTTGGAAGTCGTTTTATTTTTTCTCTCTAAAAATCACTTTATTTATTCTAATACTCGATTCGATTTGAAATTTTAAAAGATAAGTTAAATTGTATGCCAACACCCGAAGGAAAGGAAAAGAAAGGGAATTTTCTCAGACTCCTTTGAGCCTTTGAGCTCGACATATTACGCCAGAGCTAAGGAGCGCTTCACACGTCGCTTCTCGAATGAATACTAATAACTGAAGGGCTAGGGCTGCTAAACAAAAAAAAAGTTGAGATGGAAAAGTTTTTTATTACAAAATTACTTTCATACATTGTAATAGTCATATACCATTTTTAGAAGGATCGTGCTATTTTACCTGGGCTTTAAAAAATCTGTTTTTGTCATGCTTGCTATGCCAAATTTAACAAAATTTGTTATTAAATCGTTTCAATTTCGAAATTCAATATTTGTATGAAATTCGATATGGTGTATATTCCGTACTTCACCCATTGAACAAATGGTATTTAATTTAAATTTCGTCCGAGAACAAATGATATAATTTTTTGGTCGAGTGAAACACTCTAATTTTCATCCATCTCTATGAAGGAAAAATTTTCATGTTTTTTTTTAATACAGCCAGCGCGCCGCCTGGATATCCGGCCGTACGTAACCTTTTTTCAATAAATTTTATTTTCGTTTGATCGCTTCAGTCTAAAAACGTCCGAACGTCGTTGTACATACTTAGACATTAATAAAATAGTTCACAATGCCACATTTACTTCAATTAGGACGTTATGTCGCTTGCATTGTCGCGTGTTAAACGTCGCTTATCCGCTAGAGCAACGTAGCACTGCATCGCGCGGCGTAGCATCATCGTAGCATTGTAGTCGGATCGCGGTTGCCCTACATCTAACCAAACTCGGCGCAATGCGTAGCGTGCGCAGAGTTTTGGTTCATTTTTTTGGCATGATTATGACTCTGTTGTCCTCTAAAGTCTATTGTATCTCGATGGCTCATGTAATAAGTGGTAAACAGGAAAACGGGCCGCCTGATGGTAAGCGATCACCATCACCTAAGGATACCAGTAACACTCTCGGCTCTATTAACGGCCTTTTTAATTTTGTTACTTTCGGCACTTATTTTCGGATTATAATCTACTCATTTTATCGTTTAACTCATAAAGCAACCCACGGTCTTTAATCTTAAGGGTACTTACATCAAAAGCACCAAATTTACTTCTAGCCTATCAATTTACATTTAATTGAATACTTAGATACTCAGTAACACGACTCGATATTGATCAGGGTGTAATGGCAAGGGCTTACTAAGTGATTGGAGACCCTTTTAATCCCCTAAGCTGTTAGTTTCACTAAGTGAGGAACTTATCAGCGCCTTAGCTTTGCTAAGTAAGGCGACGAATACAGAGAAAACTATAAGCCGATGAATCATGTATAAGTATACCTTTATATCTGCTTTTCACAAATGATTTGGACGTGAATGGTGATTCCGTTTTGTATTAAAGTTGGTAACTGGACCTTTCCCTTTTAGTAAAATACGAGTATGTCAGTTCGAGATCGTTTCAGAAATGAGATGATCCGTAGACGAACGAAAGTTACCGACGTAGCCCACCGGATTAGCAAGTTGAAGTAGCAGTGGGCAGTGCACATAGCACGCAGAACAGATGGACCAATGGGCGGAAAAGTTCTCGAATGGAGACTACGTACCAGTAAACGCAGCGTAAGACGTCCACCCGCAAGATAGACATCTAGACGACCTAAAAGAGACCGCAGGAAAACGCTGGATGGAGGCCGCTTCCAACCGGCCCTTTTGGAGATCGACGGGGGATGCCTATGTCCAGCAGTGGATGTCCTATGGTTGAAATTATGAGTATGTCAGTTACTTTTGGTAGTAGTATAGTATCTAAAGTGAACATTCACAAGTTATGCACGCTCAGCAGCTGGACTTATATTAAACAATTGTTTATATTTACACTAGATTTGGTCCACGATTTCATCTGCAATGTGAACAAATTCCCGGAACTGTAGCATAGCAATACTAATTTTTTCGCAACATTTAAACTGAATTTTTTGTATTCGACCGTAAAAATTGTGTTGGAATGTACTACCTGCCAAATATCATAGACATAGACATAATTTATTTGTGGCAAAAAAAAACAATGTACAATAGAAAATTAAAACGATAAAAATTTAAAATTAAACTAAACTTATCATATCTTTTTTTTATTCTAGCAAGATCTGAAGATCAGAATCACACCCAAGAAACTCATCTCCACATCTTGCAAAGGAAATCCCACACCGTCCGAATTGTCTGCTCCTTTCTTCCCCGGACCTGCAAGGTGTGTAATGTCTTTCCACCAAAGATCTTCCCGTTGAGCTTCAATATGAAGCGTTTCAAAAAAGGGTGTCTACAACCTAAAACTACCTCTCCGGGTTGCGAGGCACCGTCAACACCGCTAGTTTTCTATAGGTGGTGGTTTCTACTTAGCATCAGGCGCACCGCATATGCTTGTTTGGCGCTCTTTTTACTCGCCTACGCAAGAAGGAGGGTTATGTTTTTTGAATGTATGTATGTATGAATATGTATGATGCTTTCTTTAGAACTCCCAACAGTCTAAACGGTTTAATAGATTCCGACATGTGAGGTGTCGTTAAATATTTTAAATATATTTTAGTAGTAGGATTAGTAGGAGTGACATAGGGCCCAAGAATTCGAGATGGCATCCGCGAAAAAAAGAAATAAATAGTAAGTAAACTTTGCTAAATATGTCAATATTACCATCATTATGTAGACCTCACTCAGCAGATTTCAAAAATATGTAACACTACTTTTAAATCCACAGTAGTTTACGAGATAAAGCGGTATGAAAGAGCTCTGTATCTACTACGAGTATAGGTATAGATAGGTATCGTTCGCGCAAAACTTTATGAGCCCACTGAAGTTAGGCGCGAGGCCTCCCCGACGCCCTGTAAAGTCCCTCGGATACCTATAATATGCGTACTGCGCAGCCACTGGGCCTAACTTCAGAGGGCTCATAAAGTTTTGCGCGAACAATACGCAGCGTGCCGCTGTTACTTTTCAGTTACCGTTCACATAATGCAGTCGGGTTATATTTTTTTAATAATTTCAGTTTCTTGTATAAAATATATATGTATAATATAAAATATAACACATATATATTAAACATGTCATTGTCAAAAAAATATACAAACATACTAATTCAAAAACATACATACAAAAGTTGATCTATTCCAGAATATTCTGAGACTGTCACTTCGCTTCACTTATGCGCAGATACTTATGCGCAGATACTTGAGAAAGTCCAAAAAGCCTTCCTAAGGTCACTATATAAGAAACTATATGGCTATTATCCGTATATGTACCCGACAAAGTTTCTGCTAGGGCAGCTCGGATATAACTCGTTGGAAGTGAGGAGGTTTTTGGACCAGCTGATTTTTTGCTGCAAGGTGCTTAGAGGGTCAGTCGACTCTCTTCACCTGCATAACTTATTATGCATGTTGTCCGTGCCAGATAACCCATGGGGTCCGGCGAATAGGCGAGGTCGGCCGCATAACCTATTTCATGCAAATCAAGGTCGTACGGTTGCGCGATCTATGTCTCCTTTGGTTCGCGCCCGCCGTCATTTCAATGCGCTACTTGCCGCCAACACTGATTTTGACATATTTTTTGATAATTGGAAAATCATTCTAGCATATTTTTTGACATATTGTGAAAATCTGACCGATCAATGGGATAGGGGTAAAGAGCCTGATAGCTCAACTTTTGATTGGTGACATTATTATTATTATTACTATTGATTAATGACATTGTATAAATAGTGCTGTAATATTATTATTTTTAATTGTATTTAATCTCGTGACATATATGTAAATGCATGTTAGTTTTTATTTTCTAATTTTATTTCAATAAATATTTTGAATAATTTATGTTACTGTGACTTGAATATTTGACATTGTATAAATAGCACTGTATTAATTTTAATTTTACTTAATCTTGTGACATAAATGTAAATGCATGTTCGTTTTTATGTCAATAAATAATTTGAATTTGAATTTGAATTTGAATTCGCTCGGTTAAATAGTGAAACGGTAGCCATTTGCTCGTCTTGTCACTTTGTATCATCATCACCATTATCAGCCATAAGACGTCCACTGCTGAACATAGGCCTCCCCCTTTAACCTCCACACTGAACGACATCCTGCCATCTGAATCCAATGGATGCCCGCGACTCTCAACTCACTTTGTAATTTTGTCACTTTGCATACTTTTATTTTTTGATTATAATTTTTGTGTAATTTTTTATCCAGTTTTGTTTTACAACCCTAGATATCCAAGGTGGGATATTAGGTTCTAGTAGGGCTGTGAGACGGAATAGCTCCGCTTTACCGCGACAATCTGTCTGGGAATTAATGCGTAATTACGGGAACGTCGTCTATAGGTTTGCATGGAAATTCTGCTGCGGAAATGATTGACTTGGTTCGCATTATTACTCTTACAACATACATTTAAATCGCTTCAATTTTGTACTATGTTGTACTGCATTTTGTAGGTGTTTTAGTTCTGCATGGTTTTGCGCAGTTTCATTGATTTTACGTATTATCATTGCAAGATTTACGATTTTGATCGCAATAAAAAAATTAACCTTTCGTAATATTTTTGAAAAACGAATAGACTTGGCTTTGCCCGCCACCTCGCCTGGTGTTAACCAATCGCGCAGTTAACGATGGACCACGCTTGTCGAGAAGAAATCGATTCAGTCGTGACTTAACTTCTCAAGTTGCCAGTGAACCAGTTTCTTCTGGTTTTCTAACCAGATTTTAACTAAAAATCGGGGACCAATCATTCAGGCAACGCAGAACATGGATCTGACATAATTATATTTGCCGATAGTCGATGTAAAGTTTTGAACGATAGGCAGACGAACCAGGGCAGAGTTGTTCTTGAAGTCCCTTATTGTCGGCTGAGCATGGAATATGGGTGACCTCCCGAGTTGTTCTTGAAGTCCCTTACTGCCGACTGAGCATGGAACACGGGCGACCTCAAGTTCACACGTCCCAAGAGGCCATTAGAGTCCAGACTACACCTGAAACTCGGGTTACCTCACGTTAGAACACGGTAATGGTCCTCACATTATAAACTGCGGGGTCGAGCCGTTAACTCGGAATTTTATAGCTCTAAGCTTCCATCTACAATTTTTTTTTTTTTTTTTTCTCGGGAAAGTCGGAACTTTAAGGTTAAGTATCGGTTTTACGATGCAAAATAAATGTCTGTTTAGTTTATTTTAATTCAGTTATTCAGTTCATAAATTCATGGCGGTTTAAATATGAGTAGAAGTACAAAAAAAGTCAAGTAAATGCACTCAAATCTCAAATCAGACAAGCAAGGGGCATATGCCTTGGTGCAAATAGTTCGAATGTCTCCATTTTTCATACATTCTTTTCCCTATCTGTAAGTAAAGCTCACTTACTCATTTTTAACGCATACTCAGAAACTTGCCTAGCAACACCAATGAGCTAACTAATAGTCAACATGCAAAAAGGTTATCTGCTGCCTGGTGAGTTTGACTAAAGGCATCAAGCCTAATTCAAGCCATATGCGTTCGCACCTAGCATACCACCTTACCATATTCCCTTGTTTCTCAGGTCTAAGATAGAGATATATATTTCTAGATGCATCTTTTTTTTATCATGCCTCACTGAACATTCATTCACGCAAAATCTAAAACTTGAAAAATTGCGCCATCTGAGAAATATTTGTTTACATATTTCGTTAGTTACGAGTGAACCTAATAAAAGCGTGTCATTAAAAATTGCATTCGCAAATAGCAAAGTTGAACTTGTTCCACATTTCCTTATCACAAAATCTTGGTTCTCTATTTAGAAGCGAACTGAGTACATTTACCACTTTAGGTAATGAAGCTGGGAGCCGCCACGTGCTTCCAGCCGCGGTCGATATGTTAATGTAATTACAGAGCAGGAACCAGACCTCACTAATTTCCTACCCACTGAAACGAGGATCAGTACATTGAGAGAACGAAATAAGAGACTTGCACACATAATATCACCTTGTTATTTTCCCACTGCTTTAAACTGGGTTGTTAGTGAGCGAGCTGAGGGTGTAAAATATAACACAGCTACTTACGATCAAGTGGTGTATTCGAGTGAATCATCGATGCGCCGAACGCAGCCGTGCGCGCACTTGTACTTACAACTAACACTTTTGGAAAAACTCAGCGGGCAATGGAGTCAGCTATGCTTGGAGTTTCTTTGCATGATAGAATCCGTAACGTGGATATTTGCCAAAGAACCAGAGTCACCGACAAAGGTATTAAAATTTGCAAGTTGAAGGGGCAATGGGCAGGCCACATCGCGAAGAACTGTTAACCAATGGGGAAGAATGTTTCTTGAGTGGAGACCCTGAACCGGAAGACAAAGTAGATAGATCGACGACGTCGTGAGAGTCGCGGGCATCCTGTGGATGCAGATGGCAGGCAGTCGTTCAGTGTGGAGGTCTAAGATCCAGGTCTATGTTCAGCAGTGAAGTCTTTTGACTGATGATGATGTCCCCATTGCTGGGAAACGGGCCTTTTCTCAGATAGAGGACGGACTCTGAATCAGTACTGGCCCAGTAAAAATTGGTGAATCTCATATATCATGTCTATGAACTTTTGAGGATCACATCTAAGTATAATGCGTGATTTAAATGTGACTGTAAAATGATTCCAACAATGATCTGACATGACAGCCTGCATGAACCTGTGTAACAAGGTCATCATCATCATCCGCCAGAAGAAATCCACTGCTGAACATAGGCCTCCCCCTTTAACCTCCACACTGAACGACAACCTGCCATCTGCATCCACTGGATGCCCGCGACTCTCACGATGTCGTCGGTCTATCTAGTGGGAGGCCTACCTACGCTGCGTCTTCCGGTTCGTGGTCACCACTCAAGAACCTTTCTTCCCCATCGTTATCATGACCAATTCACCATCGATTCATCGGTAACACAGTATCACTCAGAATTCATTCTAGTGATACAAAATGTCGTCTGATGAGATAGAACCAACCCTGAAATCTCGAGAAAAAAATTAGCTGTTACATACATTTTGTCGAGTGTCAATTATCGTTTTCTTTGGAACAGCTGTTTTTTTCAGTGTTTGCAGGGTTGGTCCCTTACTAAAAGTTGTTCATAATGATGAGTACAATGACCCCATTCAGTTTAGTACAGTCTATGTGAGTAACCCTGTACAATGACTCAATTCAGTTTAGTACAGTCTATATGCGCAACCCTGTATGATATTTTTTATGGAAACTGACGTGATTTTCACTCATTTTTAACCGACTTCCAAAAATGAGGAAGTTATCAATTACTGTTTTTTTTTAGTTTGTTACCTCGGAACTTTTGATCGGGTAAATCGATTTTGATGTTTTTTTTTTATTTGAAAGCTGGTGCTTCTTATTTGGTCCCATTACAATTTGGTTCAGGTCTGATGAAGTCAGTTTTTTATATTGATCATTATTCGCACCCAAACAGCAGCCACTTTCACGTACGACGTGCGACGACCGCTTATGTAGATGAAACTATAGCCAGAATAACTGGTTACTGGTGTAATCTTATGTGAGTAATTCTCGTATAATAGAACTGAAATGTGTGGAAACCACGTCAGTTTCCATAATTAAATATATAAATATATTCTTACTTGTGTGTAAAAGTATGATTATCTACACTAATATTATAAAGAGGAAAGATTTGTTCCTATTTTTGTATGTTTGTAATGAATAGGCTCCGAAACTACTGAACCGATTTGAAAAATTCTTTCACTGTTGGGAAGCTACACTATCCCCGGGTGACATAGGCTATATTATATTTTATAGCGAGGCCGAAGGCCGAGCTTACACTCGTGCGAAGCCGGGGCGGACGGCTAGTAGATAATGTAGATACTCGGTGATGTAATTAATTCAAGAGCATAGCTCCAGCCTAGACTCCCAAGTCTACACTTAGGTACTGACCCTTGAATTGCCATTGCCTTCATTAAAAGAGCTTTGAAGGAGCGTTAGGAGAGCCTGTGAACCCCAGTAGATACTGTTTATATTTAGCGTTAAGACTCTTAGGACACATAATCAAAACAAAATATACTATGACCTTTACTGCTAAGCTGCTTTGCTGCTTTTTTGTAGCAGTCTCACACATCACGAACAAAGCGTATAATTGCCTAGATTTATATAGTTATAAGAAAACTTACTAACATAGTAACGTTTATTTTTTATTAAATGAATAAAATAAGCATAAATTCGTTTATTACGTAAATTACACCGAATCTCCCTAAAAGCTCCAGGAAAGAAGAAAACTATCTCTACTATAGCTATCTTAAACTGTGGTCATTTATTCAGCTAAAGTACACATAAATTTTTAGAACATGTGGCTTTACTGATGCTGAGTAAAATTGCTAAGCTTTCGCGCTACATAAGAGCAAAAAGCTGATAAAATATACGAACTCTTTATATTAATTGCTTTGACATTTTGAATTACATCTACACCTTACATTACTATGTAGTAATCGAACCAGAACTGGACCAAATTGAAATGGGACCACATGACAAATACCAGCTTTAAAAAAAAAACATTAAAATCGGTTCACCCTTTTGAAAGTTCAGTGGTAAAAACAAAAAATACAGTAAAATTGAGAACCTCCTCCTTTTTGGAAGTCAGTTAAAAAGGTGATGTGTCTATGTATGGTATATGTTGTCATCGACTCCGAAACGGCTAGACCGATTTTGATGAAATTTTCAGACAATCTTCAGATTAGCCCAGCAAGTGATCCTGTGAACCTTTAGTAGTGATCGGATCAGAAGTATTTTTCCCTAGAAAAAACAATAACAAGTTTTTATTAAAATGACAAGAACCTTTAACTAAACAAAATACAAGCTAACACTAACACTACAATAACTGGCCAAGAGCGTGTCGAGACACGCATATGGTAGGGTTCCGTAATCAAAGCCTTATAATTGTAGTATAGTTCAGAAAATTATGGTTATAGAAAAATTAGAACGAACGAAGCTCTGTGGACTTAGCCAAATTTCAGAGATTGACCATCGCGACATAACATATGCTTTGTATGGTTTAAACATGGAGAAAACTGATTGAGAAACATTATTTGTTAAGACCATTTTACAAAAACGTCAATGACCTATGAGCTAGAACGCTTTGAATTTATTACAGTTTTATCGCTGTTACTCAAAAATTCATCATCAGATAATGTTCAAAATAATTTTGAATGAAGTTTTTAAATATGACCTATCTGTATTGTAAGATTCAAGTTTTTATGTCTTATAGTTAAGAAATGCAGGGGGGGACCAACTTTTTGCCACTTTGGCGGGCCATATAAAAAAGTGATGTAACAAACCTTACCTTCATTTTAAAAGACCTTTTCAACGGTACCTACCCCATACGAGTAGTTGGAGAAAAAAAAAACATCCCCATTTCACATGTACGACAGCCACACCTAAAATGTAAAATTATATATTTTTTATATTTTTAAAATTGATATCTATATTACAACTGTCATTTTGCAAAGTTTCATTTACATATCTTAATAATTATAGAAGTTAGAAGGTTTAAAAAAATCGGATGGATGGACAGACAGACGGACAAACGGACAGACAGACAGACGGACAGAACGAACTTATAAGGGTTCCTTGTTGGGCTACGGAACCCTAAAAACAGATTGCTTCTAGACCGTTGAAGGTCTAAAGACAATGCCATCGCTCAAAGAACAACAGTTGAAGTATATTACATTGACATATAACATCATAGAAAGAAAATAAATTGTTATTTAAATTGTCATTTTTCATTTACCAAGGAGGTTGCTTCAGTAGGTATAAAACGCAGGTGAAACCGTGGGGCGCAGCAACATTATAAAAAAGTTAAATTGTCAAGATATTTCGTAGATTTGCCGATACGCTTGTTTATTAAGCAGAAGAAGCTCGCCATATTCCCAAAAGCACCATTAAACTAAAACTATTTTGTGAGAGCGTCGGGCCTTTGAAGACGCGAGTTTTCTGGAATATTACAATCAGAGGTAATGGCAGTGTTATATTTTCTGAATCAGAGCTTTTGTGGTGTGATTACGTATTGATTAATCAAGTCAAAAATGTAGCACCTAATATTACGTGCTACATTTTTGACTAGGTCGCTTGCATATGTTTTTAGTTCTACGCATTAATTGGATTTGATCCAAACATATCTTGCTTACCTGTGTTTGATCTTTTAAAACTTGAAGTTAGGGACTATTTGAAAATAATATACCTAGGGGCCTGGCTAAATATACAACGATTCTAGAGCCAAAACTTACATAACTGTCATTGTGATTAAAACCTAACACACATGACATTTTTATATGGCCTAAAAACTACCTAGTACAAAGCAAAAACTTTAGTGACACCAACCATGCATGCTGGTATCAATCGTTGTAGACAATATTGGAATAGGCGTGTCACATCGATCGTATGGCGTGTCACCACACTCAGACCTGTCCAATATCCTAAACAGACTGATGGACATTTAGACAGACCACTAGAATTGGAACAAACGCCCAGGAATTTAATTGAAAAAGGTTTGGCTGTTTGCGGTAGCGCTCAATGCTAACCTATTTTAGTCTGTTTTTAAATAGCACTCTGTTTAAAAACAGACTAAATAAAATGATTCAATGTAAAGTCGATATTTCCATACATAATTAAATCGTAATCCTTGCCGAAAATCCCAATGAATACCAATAGAATTACAGACTTTACACGCTTAGTTAGTGTAACATAGCTATATCGATTACTATAGGTACTTAGGTAAAGCCGCCCAAATAACGGTTTTGAGTTTAGTCGGCGAGTAAGGTATATAAAGTTAATTTCCAAAGTGAACATGTAACATGTGTGTGTGTGTGAGTGTTTGTAGTGGTAGGACTCTTTTGCAGGGGTCCGCCTGGGGAAGTACCACACCTTTGCCAGTTATTCAACTGCCAAGCAGTAGTGTGCAGACACTACTGTGTTCCGGATTGAAGGGCAATGCTTCCAGCGAAATTACAGGGGACACAGAGATTTCACATCTTATATCTCGGGGTGACGAGCGCAGTGCATTGCCATCCAGGGTTTTGAAATGTTGAAGTTAAAAATTCTGAGTGGCGTTGAGCTGTTATGGGCAAGCGTGAAGAGCTATCAGGCAAGCGACTTCGCTCGTCTAATCACCAAGTAATATATAAAAAAAGCCACTTTAGAAAGACACAAAGCAATAATTATCAATACAAAAAAACCGACTTTATAAAAATATCAGAACTGGACGAAATTGAAATGGGACCACACGGGAAGCACCAGTTTTCAAATAAAAAAAAATATCATCAAAATCGGTTCATCCAGTCGAAAGTTCTGATGTAACAAACATTAAAAAAAAATACAGTTGAATCGAGAACATCCCCTCCTCTTTGGAAGTCAGTTAAAAAGAAGGCTATGTGTAAGTAAAATAAAATAAATTGAAAAATAAAATAAATAAATAAATATGTGGGACATTATTGCACACATGGTCATCTGACCCCAAACTAAGCAAAGCTTGTAATATGGCTGCCAGAGACTGATATACATACATATATATTTTTTTAAATACATACTTAAATAGATATTAACACCCAGACATAGAACAATATTCCAATGCAGCTGGGTATCTTTCGAAGTTTTTTGTTTTATTCTGCTTTTGAAACGTTCGAATTTGATACTGACTCGCACTTAGCCAGCATTTACTTTAAGATGTGTACTATATATAATTGTGCCGAAATTGACGCTTGTACGTATTAGCGTTTTTAATTTAGAGCAAATACAAAAATATGTTAAATATTGTTGTATGGGGTTTGTGGTGTGTTAACTTTTTAGTTTCTAATTTATGATTATTTCTTAGTTAATCTGCCGTAACATTTCATACATTGTGAATATTTCAAATTGCTATTTATTACGGTTCGAAAGATGCAGGCAGGACGGACGGACAGACAGAAAGCGTAAGCTTAGTAATAGGGTCCCGTTAGCACCATTTAGTTTGGGCACGGAACTCAAAAATAAATAAATATCTTGGACATTATTGCACACACGGTCATCTGACCCCAAACTAAGCAAAGCTTGTAATATGGCTGCCAGAGACTGATGTAATACATACATGATATATATTTTTAAATACATACTTAAATAGATATTAACACCCAGACATAGAAAAAACACAAATGTTCATCACACAAATGTTTGTCCTAGATGGGAATCGAACCCACGCCCCCAAGCACAGAAAGTAGGATCACTACCAACTGAGCCACCGAGGCAGTCGAAATGATGTATAGTATCAAACGTGGTCCATATAATTATGATGTTACAAACTAAAGTCCATCACGTTCAGACAATGCAAGTACGTATACGTGATTTTATATTTCCTAGAGCCCTAACATCTCCGCCGCATGGCTTGGATGATAAATAATATTATAATAAAAAATGACCCGGGTGTATTTGTTCCAAAACATTTTAGTACAAATTGGAACAGACAACCGTGAATCTTTTTTCTTCTTCCTGAACCTGATCCCAAACTATATCATACCTGATAACCTTTCAGTTCCTCAAATAACACCTATTCTAAAAGTGATTGCGGGAAAGAAGACCACTCAAAGATTCCAAAAACAACCAAACTCTTGAAACAAAAAATGACTTTAAAAAAAGCCTGATCCGATTTAAATAAATGAGGCGTCAATAGATTATTTTAAGTTCAAATATGGTCACTAGGGGCTTTACTTAAAAACGTTACTCAAGTTGACATACTCTTAAATATGCTCCGTCTCGTTTTCGTGTGTGACGATTGCCGTCAGCGAGAAGTTGAGAAGCATTTTAAAGCATAGATCAACTTGAGTAACGTTTTTAAGTAAGGCCCTATGTTGGATGGATGTTAAATAAAAGATGACGACACAAAACTGGAAATGGATATTTTATTGCGCGCTCAAGACGTTATCATTCATTAAATAGGTAGAATGTTAAAGTTAAGTAAGGTTTGGCACAAACTTATTCGTTATTCCGTTTGCAAATTATGATCTGTATAAAGTACCGTTGCTAAGTTTTTCAGGGTTCCGTAGTACTACAAGGAACCCTTATTAGTTTTTCTGTCCGTCCGTCAATCTGTCTGTCCGTCCTTATTTTTTGGAACCTCCTTACTTTTATAATTATTAAGATAAGTGCATGAAACGTTGCATATTGAAATTTGTGGATCTTCATTTCTTAATTTTGTTCTTTATTAGCTACCAATTTCTGAACTATGAATGTGACTACATTTACGAGTACATATGGCTTTGATTACGGAACCCTACCATATGCGTGTATCACCACGCTCTTAGGCAGTTATAATTTAAATAAAGACAATAACCACTGTCTAAACCTTTGTTGCTTCAACTACTTTAAGATTTAGTCAACTGTCAAGATTAAGCTTAAACCTGAAGTTATTACAGAGGCGTAAGTTGACAAATCTTTGGAATTGTTCGCTCTTTTCAAAGCCCAACACACTCTAGCACAAACGACCGAGGCTATCCATACGAACACATCAGACTTATTCGCCAAGAATAACCTAACGCGCTATTAACTCGAAGCATAGACCGTATTCTAATGGCTCTGTGAGAATTGTTGTATCTTTGTACGGTTATGTGGGATTAATCTCGCTGAGTTCAGTCCTTATAATCGTAGTATAGAGCTATATGAACGCTTTATTTGAGCTAATAATTAGTTTGCTGGTATTGTGGAGTGGCTATATACATCTATAATATCTATACACCTACATATAATAAAACGTAGAGATTAAAAAATCTGTAATTGCGAGATATCAAAAAAAATAATCACATAGGGCGTCTTAAAATAAGCAGTTAAACACGTTAAGACAGTTTTTAGAGTTTTTGTCTGTTTGTTTGTTTGTCCACGCACATCTCCTAAACTACTGGAAAATTAAATGCGGTTTTCACGAAAATGCTTAGCTATGACCAGATTGAAGTATAGGTTATGTTATTTTGCGCAAGGGCCGGATAAACGGGTTGGAAGTTTATATGAAAATTTACGCGTACGAAGTCGCGGGAAACAGCACTAGTTTAATAATAAAAAACAAGTGACAGTCAGTGTTGGTCCCTTTGCAACGCACCTAATTTCGTATAGGAAATTGAAATCATTAATTCACCTTACGATTTATTAAAATGTCCGAACGCGGACATATTTTGGCATATTTTTAATTAACCTCAGGACTCATTCAAATTGTTGATTCATACCGTCTGTTGTAATTTTTATTTTTACCTTTAATAGCTAATAATAACATTGATACTGTCATATAAAATTTCTTTATAAATAACTAGCCGTCCGCCCCGGCTTCGCACGAGTGTAAGCTCGGCCTTCGGCCTCGCTACAAAATATAATATAGCCTATGTCACCCGGGGATAGTGTAGCTTCCCAACAGTGAAAGAATTTTTCAAATCGGTTCAGTAGTTTCGAAGCCTATTCATTACAAACATACAAACATACAAAAATAGGTACAAATCTTTCCTCTTTATAATATTAGTGTAGATTTACTTAAAGCCAGCGTTTAAAAATACTTCACGTAATTACATTTTCTTAACGCTTAGTTGCTCCTTTTGATTCCAATTCAGAATTGAACGGGAGAGAACTTTTGAAGGAGTTCTCTCGTATAATGGCTGAAATCCTGCTTAAATAACTTTTGATTGACACTACTTTAATTGTCATTTAGCACGTTGGTATAGAATCTAAGTTGGGACCTTTTAAGAGCTTTATTTTCAACTGACAGATAAAGTTCTTCAATTAATGTTTTAAAAGTAAACTCTCTTTGTATACATAGGGGTGCGTACACTTGATGGTAACAGAACATTTTGGGTGTGTTTAACTTTCAGAGAAGAATTATCGAGTAACGCTGAGAGCTCACTGTCTTGTACACGCTATATAACTTAAGGCTCTCTTTTCCGACTTTTAGCAATTTTGTGCATGCTATTTTAAGTTTGTCTACTTCCATTATTAGCACAAAATTATGAAAATGGTGTCATATCAAAACTGAATGTTTTATCTGGGAAACTCTAAAGACCGTAACAGGATTTAGGACATTTCGCTCCTTATAATTTACTAGCCGTCCGCCCCGGCTTCGCACGGGTGTAAGCTCGGCCTTCGGCCTCGCTACAAAATATAATAAAGCCTATAATAAGCTATATCATATAGCCGGGGATAGCTTCCCAACAGTGAAAGATTTTTTCAAATAGGTTCAGTAATTTTGGAGCCTATTCAATGCAAACAAACAAACAATCAAATGTTTCCTCTTTATATATTGGTATAGGTAGAAAAACTAATTTGCGCTTATTTTCCTGTATTTTTTTTGGAGTCATTCAAATACCTATTAAATTATTTCTATGATACCTTAATATACATATTTCATAATTATGGAGAGAACCGCAGAGGTACATTTATATAACAGCTATACTTTTTTCAAAAATATAATGTTTGCTGCACCATGCACCATGGTTTTGCTGCACTAAATGCGACTTTAATAGAATATGTTAAGCCTTATGGTGATCTGTAGTGATAAGCGTTGTATAAAAAACCTGGGAAAACCTCGCCTTAAGCATAGATTCGCCTCAAAACTTTGTTTTCCTCTTTAAAGCTATGTATGTGTGCATGTTTTCAAAATGTGTCTAAACATGCTCCCACGCAATACTTATAGGTACGCGTAATAAAGTGAAGTATGGACTTGGCTGCTACTTATTGCCTACTCCACAGTTTGTAGTCCGGCCGCTGTGAAAATGCGTCTGAAAGCTGCAATAACGTAATAAAATTCTGAACGAAAATATTATTTTATTGCTTTACTATATTGGCAGCTATAGTCTTACGTTCTAAAAGCTGGTAAAAGCTCAGAAAAAAAAGTGTTTATACCCCTTTTTTTTTTTTTTTTTTTTGTTGACGGGGGGGAAATCTTCAAAAGATACCCAGCTGCATTAGGGTGTAGCCGGGCTATGTGAGATTGCACCCACTAAAACCCCCTCGGTGGCCGACTTCT
Organism: Agriopis leucophaearia; assembly: GCA_949125355.1. Classification (NCBI taxonomy): domain Eukaryota; kingdom Metazoa; phylum Arthropoda; class Insecta; order Lepidoptera; family Geometridae; genus Agriopis; species Agriopis leucophaearia. Next base: position 14,597,992 of record OX421271.1, on the reverse strand, counting down.
GTGCTAGACGGAGGGCACCGGGATCTCCATAGGAACGCACCGGTACCCTCCTAACACTCTGCTGAAGCAACGCTCCCTGGAAATATTTTATTTCCGTTTCATTCCTTTACAACGGCGTGGGCCACTCCACGCCGTTGTCTTCCCTGGGCTTGCTGAATGGGAGGTCAGATCCCCAAATCTGATCACCCACAAGCCCAAAGGCCCCCTTTTAGTCGGCTTTTACGACGGGCAGGGGATACCGAAGCAGTATTCTAGGACCCCGGCTCCAGGGATACGGGGCTAGGGCGTTCAATTCCGCCACCCCTACGCCGTCTTCTTCTTGCTGGATCAGCTCGCTCGCGTTCCCGCTCAGCGATTTCCTTCTGCACGATTACTCTTTCGCAAAAGTCAATCGTTGCCGACCAGGCGGTTTTGTCTGCCAGCATGGCTGAAACCAGGCTTGACAGCGATAAATTGTGCCCCACCTTAGCTACCAAGCCCTGGCGCTCTACGTTCCACGCTGAACACTCTTCCAGAGTGTGCTGTGCAGAGTCTGCGGCCATGCTGCAGTGGTGACATTGCGGCGTTGGTTCGCGACCGATCCGGTTCAGGTACACCCCGAAACAGCCATGCCCGGTAAGTATCTGGGTCAGCCGAAAGGTGACACGTTCCTTTCTTTTAAGCCACTCGTTAAAGTAAGGCAGGATTGCACTGACTGTTCGCTGCCTTGAGTTTTGCGGCTCGATAAGTCGCTGATGTCATTTCTCGAGAGCAAATCTGTGTTCTTGTTTCCGCACTTCACTCCCACTTAGAGGCGTTGATCCATCACTCTGGTGAAGACGCTCGTACACCCGAGCGTCCATATCCGCCAGAATGTCCAATGGTGGGAACCGCGCAATAAGGGTCGCCGCCTCGAACGATATTGTACGATATCCCCTTGCGATCCGTATGGCCATAGTTCTCTGAAGGCTGTTGAACTTAGCTCTATTCCGCTTGACTCCCGATAGCCGCTCAAACCATACGGGTGCGCCATATAGTGCCATCGACCGTATTACTCCCGCGTAGAGGCGGCGGATCTCCTCCCTTGGTCCCCCGAGATTGGGTAGCAGTTTATGCAGTGCACCTACTACCCTTGTGATTCTGGGAACCATCCGGCTTAAGTGCTCATCAAAGCGCCAACGACTGTCCAAGGTAAGCCCAAGGTATTTGAGGAATTGTCCCACCTGTACTTCAGTATCGCCCACTCGTACTAGAGAGTTGTTTGGTTCCCTTCCTTGTCTCAATTTGTGAAACCACAGAGCTTCCGTCTTATGGGGCGCCGTTTTGAGGCCTAGATCATGGATCTTCGTAACGACACGTGCTATCCCCTGTTCGGCAAGCTCAATAGTCTGCTCGAACATAGCTCCATTAGCTAACACGAGAGTATCATCTGCGTAGCAGACTACGCTTACACCCCTGGGAAGGTCTAGTCTCAACACTGCATCATAGGCAAAGTTCCATAAGATAGGGCTCAAAACAGAGCCCTGTGGAACCCCACAAAACATGCTTCGGCTATGGAGTATACCATCCTTGCCCATATATTGCACGTATCCGTCTTGAAAATAGGATTCCACTATGCGTTGCAGATACAAAGGAACATTGTGATATATAAGGTCGGGGAAAAAGTTTCTTCGTATTTTTTAAACAAATTCAAGACATATTTTTTTCAAGTTTAATTACATTTAATTATAATATATATGTGCCATTTTGTTCGATAACTTGTTGCCATCTTGTAGGTAGTGACATGATCCCGTTGCTGTAGAATTTTTGGGACTTCTGATCAAAAAAATGCAACAAGTAGTTTTGACAGTCCTCTCTTGATGTTAATCTAACACTACCCAAAGAATTCTGAAGAGATCGAAACAGGTGGAAATCTGAGGGTGCAAGGTCTGGGCTATATGGTGGATGCATTAACACTTGCCAACCAAGCTCTCTAAATTTTTGCTGAGTGGCCAAAGATGTGTGCGGTCTGGCGTTATCATGATGAAAGACCACACTCTTTCTGTTGATCAATTCCGGCCGTTTTTTCTCAATTTCTTGTTTGAGTCTCATCTGCTGTTGGCAGTAGAGATCCGAATCGATGGTTTTGCCCGGCGGTAAAAGCTCATAATGAACGATGCCCTGCCAATCCCACCATACACACAACATCACCTTATTACGTGTTAATCCGGGTTTCGCTACAGTCTGTGGTGCTTCACTGCCCTTTGACCATGATCTTTTGCGCACATTCTTGTCGTAGGTGATCCATTTTTCATCACCAGTGATCAATCTTTTCAAAAACGGTTCGGTTTCGTTACGTTTCAATAGAGAATCGCAAATGAGTACACGATTCATTTGGTTTCTTTCAGTGAGCTCGTGTGGCACCCAAATATCGAGTTTTTTGTATACCCAGTTTTTTTCAAATGGGTCAAAACTGTTTTGTGGTCAATCCCCAGTTCTTCAGCTACGTCGTAACTACTAATATGCCGATCTTGGTCCACTTTTTCAGAAATGGCATCGACTTTATCCGTAACAGGGCGACCAGAGCGAGCTGCATCTTTGACATCAAAATTCCCGGACTGAAAACGCTTGAACCAACATTGTGCTACTCTTGATGACACTGCATTAGGTCCATAAACGTCACAAATTTTATTCGCGGCTTGTGTCGCATTTTTCCCTTTTTTGTTATAAAATTTCACAATATATCGAATTTGTTCGTTAGATTCACTCATTTTATCGAACAAAAAAACAATTGAAAAATGGCGGGAAATTTCTTTTTACGTTTTGTATTCCTTTTTTAAAATGTCATCTTTTTAATGGTATCAAAACCAGCCAGATACAAACAGTACAACGGATAAGATTTTTACTACAACTTTATACATACAAAATACGAAAAGACTTTTTCCCCGACCTATTATTAACGCCTCCTTGATGGTATTCCAAGGAAGCGAGTTAAAAGCGTTCACAATGTCCAAACTCACAGCTAACGTTCTTCCACCTTGTGCGACGGCTTGGTCTGATAAATTGCGAACGCGGCGGATCGCGTCCACAGTTGATCTACCGTGTCTAAATCCAAACTGGTTGTCAGACAAATCTGGTCCTTCTCGCCGCAAATGCTGGTTAAGACGGCCGGCAATTACTCTTTCGAATAGCTTACCAGCTTCGTCCAACAGACAGATGGGGCGATACGCAGAAGGGGAATCCGCATCCCTGTCAGCTTTTTTCAGTAAAACCAGCTTGGCCTTTTTCCAGTCCATAGGGAAAGTTCCATTACAGAGGCAGTTGTTGAATAATGCTCTGAATCTGTCACCCAACGCAATGGACAAGGCGAACACCCACGCCCGACCTGGAATTCCGTCCGGTCCCGGTGCTCGGTTTCGTGCCCTGAGGCGTTGGATAGCTAGATTCAGCTCCTCCTTGGATACTTCGTTTTCGTTGGACCATGTTACAGGCTCACTCATTGTCTCGGGTTCAGAAGGGCCAGCAGGAACTTCAGGAAATAAAACATCAACCACGTTCCCTACGAAGGCTGCATCCAACGTTTCTGTTAGGGGGGGATCCACGGACGTAACTTGCCCAGTACCATTTTGTATGGGCGCCCCCACGGATCTCTATCCAGACCATCTATTAGTTCTGCCCAGGACCGTGCCCGAGCATTACTTATAGCGACCTGGAGAGACTTGGTAGCGCTACGGTACGCCACATACATTACGTCGGTCTCTTCTGCTGATGCCTGTCTTCTTCGGCGAGATCTGGTGAACTGGCGTCGGGATCGAAGGCAGTCTTCGCGTAAACGCGCGATTTCTTCTGACCACCAGTAAACCGCCTTACGCTTTATTTTTCTAACGCGAGGCATCGATATATCACAAATTTTCGTCATCATGTCTCTGAACCAGGCAGCCTCAGTCTCAGGATCAGTAGGATTATCTTCATAGCTTTCTGACCAAGAAACTGCAATGGCTGAAGCTTCGAGTAAGTACCTATCAAGCTTTTTGGCAGACCACCGTCGTGGCAGCTCGTTGCTGCGGTTTGATTGGTGGTTTGGTGGACGAAAGGCCACCTCGAACAATATGTAGCGATGGTCAGAGAGCGTAACTAACTCCTCTGCCACTCTCCATCCTGACACAAGGCGTGCGGCAGAAGGAGTTGCCCATGTCAAGTCAACGATAGACTCTCCCTGCCATCTCACACACGTACTGACTGAGCCTGTATTAAGCAGCACTAGGTTTACTGATGCTGCCCATTCTGTAAGGGCGATGCCTCGTGCGTTATTGCGTGTGCTTCCCCACTCACGTGAATGAGCATTAAAATCACCCAGAACAAGCGTGGGAAGAGGGAAACAACTGCGAACGCAGTTACCTATCGCGTCCAGGTAGGCCTTGTACATGGCGATGTCATTTCTGGGATTAGAGGAGATATAACATCCTACTATGGCGATGTGCCTCCACTCTACAGCCACAAAGCCAGAACCTGACTCCAGAAGAGAACATGGAATATCATCGTTCCAATAGATAGCGACGGTTGCGTTTTGAGCACCGAACGTGGGTGATCTGGAATCCGATAAGGTTCCGCTACTACTGCCATAGCAATCGATTTCTCTGACAAGGTTTGCAGGAAGAGATCCTGTGCGACTTGGCAGTGGTTTAGATTGCTCTGAAGAATACACAACGGGTTGTCCGTTATGAAGCCTTCATTGCCTCTTCCTCGGTCGGGCCCGACCGATCTAACGTATCATTAGACGTTGGAACTTGTGCTGCCGTGGGAAGAACTGTATGAGGAACAGCTTTCATCCCTTTTTTGCTCAACGGTGGGGAGCATTTCCTGCTTCCCATCCGATGTTCAGCAGGTCGACCAAGGTCTGAGCACAGCGGGCAGTTAAGCGGGCGAGTGCACTGGCTTGCCAAGTGGTCAGGTTCACCACATGCATAACACCGCATGCTTCTATCTATCGCACTAGGACACGTCATGCTTCGCACATGTCCTGTCTCAAAGCAACGGAAGCACTGTAAAGGCCGCGTAGCCAGAATTTCGATCCGTGCCGACACCCACCCGATGAGGATATGTTTATCAACTGCCAATTTTTTGACCGTGGCTAGTGGACATCGGACCCATACTGTCCCTAAGGTATTAGTAGATCTGCGAATGGTGCCTACTTTTACCTCCAAAGGTGTACATCCTCCTACTTTGGCTACCGCCGCAGCCACCTCCTGAGACGAAACTGCCTCATCGAGGTCCAGCAACCTCACTTCTCCCATCTTGGTTGGGCGCCCTATATATACGTTTAGATCCGCTAACTTCTCTCGCATCCGGCTTGCCAGTGCATCGGCTTTCGTAGCAAACTCAGTGCCAGATACTTCCAAGATCAGCCCTCCAGTAATCGCTCTCTTAGGGCGGACTGCTTCGACTCCACACTCGATTGGCTTTATGCGTTCTTTGGCCGCCATCATTACTGTTGCATACGAAACTTTTGACCCTTCCGGAATCGTTACCGTTATGGCAGCAGTTTTTGGCAGTCGAGCGATCTTTATCTTTCCTGTTTTACCCTTCTCTTTAGGCTGCTGCGGTGTTGGCTTCTTCTTTTCTGGTAATGAGGGATTTTGTTTTGCCATCTTTCTCGCTACGGTGGTCCATTTTGCAGCTGTCCCTGATGGTGTGCATGTTCCAATAGGCCCAGTTGCCGTAAGAGAAGGTTCCGTTTGGGTAGCAGCAGGTTCAAATGGCTGTTGGTTGTTTGTCTTCTTCTGAACCTTACCCTTAGAACCTTTGGATACGAGTCCCGGCGTAGGTGAATCTACAGCGTCTTTTGGAGTCTGTTTTAGTGACTTCAACTTTCTGTCAATCAGAGCACCAATTCGCTGCATAAACTGTTCTTCCCATTCCACCCTTCCAGTGGCAGGTTGTGGTGCAGATTGTGCAGCTCTGGTTTGAGAATTTTGATGACGAAAAGTTTTCAGTTCCTCAGTCACTTTGTCTATTTTTGTTACAAGTTCCATCATTTTCTGACGCATTTGTGCATTTTCTCGTTCCAGTCGCACTACATTAGCGTCAACAGAGGTTCTTTGTGCCATCTCCACAGTGGCAGCTTCAATCGTCCTAGCTGCCATACGCAAACTGTATCCCCTGATATTGCGAGACTTATCTGCAATTTTCTCTACCTCCACCAGCTGATCCCTAATGACGGATGCAAGATCGTCTCTTGGGCGTTCTTGCATTTCCTTTCCGAGGCTTTCTACTGAGGGTACCCTATTCTTCCTTGTTTTGGTTGGAGACATTGTAGGATCGCGGCTGTCCTCCTCACCGGTTTCTTCCTCGTCCGATTTCTTTTTCCTTAAGTATAGGGCACGTTTTGAAACTGGTTGAATACCAGCGTCATTCGATTTTGGGCCTTTCCTCTTTCTGGATTTTTCCGACGCCGACGACGTGAATGATGACTGGGACATAATCGAGCCGTCCGAATCCTCTCCTTCACTCAATCTGGCGGCTGTTACCACTGGTTGTGGGCGCAGAAAGCACCCGTCCTTCTTTTGCGTAGTCGCAGCAGAAGCATTATCTCCCTCATTTAGGCCCCCTGGCCTCTCCTCCTTCCTTTCTTCTCCTTCCACGTTAGTTTTTGTTTTAAAAAAGTGTGACATTGTTATTCCCACGAGTATGGGGGATTTAAATGGTCCACCCGGGCAGAGACCCCTGTACCCGGGCAAGCCTACATGTAACCCGCCACAGGTTTCGGCTGGTACCCTGGTGGGGGTCGCACTAATGGCTGGGCGCCTCATGGACAACATTAGCAAGCTAGATCTGGGGATCGGTGCGGTGATGTTCCCCATGCGACGCCTACTTCCCGTTAGCCATGCACCCTCTCGCGGTGCGCCGCCGCTTAGGATTCGGGGTAATTTTTTATAGAGGTTTTCTTCCTCGTGGTCCGGGCGATTAAGCCAGGACCTTCAGTCTTGCTGAACGCCACGAAACATGACCATGGCAGCTGAACAAGATTCCGAGATCCACGCTGGCAGCAAAGAAATAGTTCTTTGCTAGCCGGCCCCGCAGTAGGGTGAGTACATACTGGGCACGTCCACCTTCAAACTCATCTCCTGTGCCCTCTGCTAATCAGAGGGACACGGAGAGAGGCCTCATCGGCCAGATATCAGCAATCGGTCAACAAAATCTCGCCGGGAGGAATTGTTGACCGATCCCCAGGGTACACCACGTGGAGGTTACCTAGCTTCGCACCCCAAGTGTTTATACCCCTAGCACTTACACTCCTTTGGTCTCTCATTTGATGAAATTTGCTCGTTTGCAGGCAGTTGTGTGGCGCCCAATATTGAAGTGTGCGTTTGTAGAACTTGTAAGAATAATATGTCAGTGTGCAGTACGAGTTTACCTCGCCCCCTTCAGATTTTTGCAGACTTTTTTCGGTACTAGCTCGTCTTAAAGGTCAAAGTGACCAGAATTTACTGTTTTTGTTCAGCTTTTTAAAATTTTATGGCAGCTGTCAGATATATTCTTTCATCAGCCGCACTTTAAGTATTAGTACCTATTCTAAATAAAAAAAAAAATTGTATTGAAATATTTCTTAACTTACTTAGTTTCTTATTAAACAATGTTATATTAATCTTCTGTTTCACGATCTGGGTAAAACATTCCATATTTTTTCATCTATTATTCGTGTCTCATAATCCTCCATATTTACGAATTCGTAATTTCCATTTATTCCAGAGTATTAAGATAAATATAGTCTATTACATCTCTGGAAAGTCCTCGCTTTCGATATACGAGATTTTATTGTTTGTTTACTCAGAATCTAATTTTTATTCCCGCTTGTGTTTTTCTTTTTCATTACGTACCTACACCTATAAGACAAACCTAGATAAAATATTCCGGTTTTACTGATGTTTTAATGGCAAACAAATTAAGTCAAAGATCTTAACAGTAAAATTTCAAAATCAAAAGGATATTATTGTTTAACAGCCCCGTTAGCTCAGTTGGTAGTACCTATACCTGCCTTCTGCGCTTGGGGGCGTGGGTTCGATACCCACCTAGGACAAACATTTGTGTGATGAACATTTGTGTTTGTTCTACGTCTGGGTGTTAATATCTATTTAAGTATGTATTTAAAAATATGTACATATGTACGTACATCAGTATCTGGCAGCCATATTACAAGCTTTGCTTAGTTTGGGGTCAGATGACCATGTGTGCAATAATGTTCCGAATATTTATTTATTTATTTTACTAAAAACTTTTGGCAAATTTAAACTACGAATCTAAATCTAAAATTTACTGAGCATATGGAATGTTATATGAAAGAAAAAAAGAAAGAAAGATAGAAAGAAAGAAAGAAAGAAAGAAAGAAAGAAAGAAAGAAAGAAAGAACGAAAGAAAGAAAGAAAGAAAGAAAGAACGAAAGAAAGAAAGAAGGAAAGAAAAAATTAAGAAATATTTATTTTGTAACAACAACTTAACATGAAAAACAGATATAGTCCTTAGGTAATGAAGATGTGTCACAAAAATGGCTTCAACTCAGAATAATGCTGTTTACCAAACAGCGCTGATCTTCCGTTGAAGCCACTCAGTGAAGTCTCGAAAGGCTCGAAAAAACAGTGCAATGTAAAAATAAAAACAGTACGACAAATTTTATATAGAACGACACATGTGACATTGACATACGTGACAGGGATAACGGGATTCTCACCCCTCTTTTTGCGTCGGTGGTTAAAAAAGGAATGTAGATATACTATTCGAGATTAAGCCGAGAAATTAATCACATGGCTTTGAGCTTCACACCACTTTAGGCTTAGGCAATATCAAACTTTAAATGGCTTCCAAAATACTCGCACAAAATTCAGACGGGGTTTAGCCAAGCCAAAACTAGGTCTAGTTAAAATGAGCTCGTCTGTTCTCGACGCAAGTAGCTTAAACACGGTATATTACCAAAAAGTTAGACGTGAACTGTGTCATAATAATAAAAATAGGCTTTATTCAACAATCTTGCAAATGTAGATATCATCATCATCAGCCATAAGACGTCCACTGCTGAACATAGGCCTCCCCTTTAATCCACACTGAACGACATCCTGTCATCTGCATCCACTGGTTGCCCGCGACTCTCACGATGTCGTCGGTCCATCTAGTGAGAGGCCTACCTATGCTGCGTCTTCCGGGTCGTGGTCTCTACTCAAGAACCTTTCTACCCCATCGGTTATCGGTTCTTCGAGCGATGTGGCCTGCCCATTGCCGCTTCAACTTGCAAATTTTAATAGCTATGTCGATGAAATATAGATGTGAAAGTAAACTATTTAGTAACTTATTAAAATTATATATATATATATATATATAAATTAATTATTTGACACTAGTATTAAGGTTGTCTTGCGATCCGCAAAGGCCTTCCCTAGAGCTTGCCACACCTTTCGATTATGGGTCATCTTCTTCCAAGTAACTCCAGTGAACTTTGAACTGTGTCATACCAAGGATGGATATACTATCTTCCTTGGTCATACAACCCATATTAGGTCCTTACAAATGAAATTAGCGTTTTGTAACTTCTTGACACTGACACTGATGACCGTATTTGGATGAAATTTGGTTTCGCAACAGCTTATCGTATACTCTGGATTAAGACATAAACTAAATCTCGAGTTTAATCCCGAAAAACTTGATTCCTGTGGGATAGCGGGTGAACCCGTAGGTTGCAGCTAGTAACAGTATAATAAACAGTACAACAAAGTATTTTTTTATCCCCGAAAAAAGTGCTGATGACATTTAAACAGCCGAACATATTTTGTCAATCATAGCTAAAAACAATGTCGATAAAGACATCATCAAAAAAAAATCGGTTCAGCCATTTGGGAGCTACAAAGTCACAGACAGACACACATATACACGTTAGACGTATAACAACCCTCTCTGTTTAAATAGGGGGTAAAAAAAAAAGTGGCTATGATTTTTATCGCCGATCACATTTTCAACTAGTACCACCAATGTTATCGAAAATATAACTTCCCACGTCATGCTATTTTAGTATCTATTTCAAGAACTTGAAGACCTATTTTGAGTATATCTTTAACATCATCTGTCGCCGGAGTTATCAAATAACTTGACGCAAAAAGCTTTCTGTAATGCCTTAACCAGTTTATAAGCAAGAACGTTGTTTTGAACATGCAAATACTTCTATCCCAGACGAACAAGAGTCAAGACTCGAGTCTATTTTCGAAACGACATTACCTTTTCAAGGGCCTTTTTGAGCTTTACCTATCTTCAAACGGTCAAGCGCCCTCGAGGTCTAAGCCCTTGCAAAAAGGCTAATTTAAATAAAACAAGGGTACTTTATGTGAATAATAGACTATTTCCGTGTGTCGCTATCCAGGGTTATTGGGAGACAAATAAGGCAATCTCCTGAGCCTTCTCACCTTATAAATGTGATGGTATATTAGAGATACGGCTGCCAAGTTAGAGAGCATGTTTCTGAAAAAGTCTGCCAGTCCTACTGTTCAAAAAGTACCCTTGCTTTAGTGTAATAGTCTAGTCATCTTATAAACGCGTTAGTATTATAATACAAACTCTTTGCTGACCAATTACAAAAATAAGTTTACCACCATACAGAGTTTAATGTCAGTTTGTGATAAAAAATTACATTCAATCTTCATGCGAGCGGCTCCAACCACAGAAAAGAGAAGTACCTAAATAGAACGGAAATGAGAAGGAAAATCTGTCGCCCGGTATGGTGATAGAACCTTGATTGAACATTCGCAACATTCATTCCGCGTCATAGTTGCTATGGGTTTATATGGGTGCAAGTGGCTACAACAAATTTCTTACAAAAATGACAGACGTACTAATTTAAACAAAAAAAAAACTGTGGCTCCAGTCATCTATGCTTATCTATCAGAAACACGAACGCGGGCCAATCAGAAGAGAGAACTCCCTTAGGAGCAAACTTGAATTTTGTTACCGCTATCCTCTAAAGCCTATTGCTGTTTTTCGAATAGGTGTGATTAAAAAGCTTGTAATTATTGTAGCAAAAAACCGCTTAGTATGTAAAACTAAGCTCCCGTATATCTCAAATACACCTAGTGTGCTCCCGAAATGGGAAATGCGCGCGCTCCGTGTCTCCGTTAGACCAAGAACGAAGACGAACTATTCACAACTACGATATTAAGAGGGCGGCGAAGATTTTATGTACCCTCATCGGGAAACTTAGGCAATTCCGCCAACGTTACGAGTTAGCTAATTTTATTTGGAAATCGGTAAATTAGTGCAGATGGTGTTTGTTAGCCCGAATAAAGGGATATTTCCGTTTCAGGCAATAATACGAGCGGGAATTATTGAGGAAAATATCGGCTATGTTTGTGGGTAAATTAAATAAAACTGTTCTCAGTTATTATCCTATAACCTTTTCTTGGCTCAGGAGGATTCTTATATATAAGTCCACGTACCTTTTCTCTTGGAATGAAAGTGGTTAAGGGATCACAAAGGGACCACCTAGGGAGCTATGTGTGGAACATTATGCTCTTCATTCAATAGATGGCACGGAGAAAGGGCCATTGTGTGTAAAAAACTTTATACCGCTTATTAAGTTTTTGTCCTTGGCCAGTTCTTAAACCATTTTCTTTTCCTAGTTTATATCTGGAGCGATGGTGGAAAATTCACAGGTAATCAAAAAATACCACAGCAAAAATTAGAATGGAGTCGGTTATAGATGATAGACAGATAAACTCTTTATTGTTCACGCCACAAATTACATTTTATACGATAAAATAGCTTTAAAAAAAAACAAGCGTATCAATCGGTGGCTTTATCGCTAAAAGCGATCTCTTCCAGGCAATCTTAGGCTGGAGAGGATTCATACAGGAGGTAGAAAGCGGGGCGTGAAATAGAAAAAAATACGATACTTACATTCTAATAGTAACACAATCTAATACTTAAATAACTTAAAATTATTACGATATACTAATATATAAAAGTATAAAATATATAAATATGATTAGTTAAATAAATAATAACAATGTCAACAAGGTGGCAACTGCGACTGATAAAATTGCTTAACACGTTCACACGTCACGTTAGTCGCTTATATGTCACCTAGGTGAATATATTCCAAGGTGATCAAAGGACAATAAAACTTAGCCTATAAAGTGAAATAGACCGGCTGAACAGTAGCATGTACGCTTTATAAACTTACGGTACCCGGTTCGATCCTCGGACCTGCACAAATGACTTATTAAGTACTCAAATAAATTATGTGCAGTCTCGATGCCATCACTCAAAAACCATAAAGAATAACGTCGTGAGGAAACCGGTATGTCCAACAATCTCATAAGATCGAAGACAAAACATTCTCCAACATGCACTGGGCCAGCATGATATATTAGGGCCCATGTCTCTCTGAGAGAAGGCCTGTGCCCCAGCAATGAGAACGTGATAGGCTGCTAATGATAATGATTTTCTATCTAGGCAGAAGAAAGCACTTCCAATTTGACTATTATACTTAGTCTAACTTACTTCTGAAATCATTGTGATAAGCAAATTTTGTTTCATATTTAACCGACTTCCAAAAACGAGGACGTTATCAATTCGACTGTATATATATTTATATATTTTTTTTAATGTTTGGTACCTCAGAACTTTTGACTGGGTGAACCGATTTTAATGATTATTTTTTTATTTGAAAGCTGGTGCTTCCCGTTTGGTCCAGTTCTCATGAAGTCGATTTTTTTATATTGATAATTATTTAATAATCTTTCTATTTATTTGCAATGTTGTTATGTTAGTTTGTTTGTTAAGGTCAAATTTTGCAAGCTGAATTAGAACCAGTTCCTCTTATCCTACGAAGTTGAATTTTTACATGTTGGTTCAGTTCCGATGACAATGCATTTTTATGGTAACTTAGAAGAACTTAGAAGAAGAAGCCTAAAATTTTGCCTCCAAGATGTTTCCTTCTGGCCTCCTCGTGATCCATGATACCACCGCTGGTTGTGAGAACAAGGTATCCGAACTGTCGTGATGGCAGAAGGTTAGTCCATCTTTCAATATCGTTAATTGGAACATCAAAGCGAGGCGAGATAACTCCACACTTGTTCAATCTGCCGGTGAGGTTGACGACAATCTTGCCGGCTCTGTGGTCATCGACGATATCAAATTCTCCAATGTAACCGTGCTTCATCATCACAGTCAAGAACTTGACAATCACTTTGGAGCAAGGCCTGATGAGCACTTGCCTTTTACCGCGCTTTTCGGCATTGTGAATTGATTTCAGCGCGGTAAGCATGACCTGAATGGACATCCAGTATTACCTCCAGATAAAGGAAATCTTCAACGGAACTCTTTATTATGATAGCTGGTTTTGTTTTACCATGATAAGGTCGCTGCACTGAGGGTTGCGTCCTGATGAAAGAACTTCTCAATGTCACTGTAACTGGGAAGGAACTGACTCCTATTAATACAGGTAATCTACCTAGCATAGGAGTCAGAGATTCACTTAACTTGTGTAACTATTATTACTAAGAGCAAATTAATATTTTTTGTATTTGTATAAGTATTTTTTGATAGTACCATAGACATGAAATATTGTTTACGCATTTGATTATAATAGCCCATTCTGAGTGTCAGTTTAGATAATTAAATAAAAGCATTTTTATGTTTTTTTTTAGCTTTGATCTTTATTACTCTTTGTGTCTGTAATGTTTCTGTAATTACTACCTACGAGCTACAATCTAAGTTCAAAAACCTAACAAAAGTCATCAGTATAGGTTTATTTTTGACAAATTTGAACTATTAGTTTTCTTTGTTACAGTTTTTGATCGCTTAATTTTTTTTTATACGATATTTTGTCTGAATTGTTTCCTTAAAAATTCCCTGGCGAAGACAACATCTAACCTAGATTTCGCGCTAGTAATATCGAATCATAAACTACCACCCGCTGTTTTTCATCACCTTTCATGGAAGGAAAAATTACCAACAAAGATTTGTCAATTTATCAGGAAAATATTGGAGTTAGAACACCTATTTCGTTAGGAAATGGGTCATAGATAGAGTTCGCGCAAAACTTTATGAGCCCTCTGAAGTTAGGCCCTAGTGGCTGCGCAGTACGCATTATAGGTATCCGAGGGACAGGGCGTCGGGGAGGCCTCGGGCCTAACTTCAGAGGGCTCATAAAGTTTTGCGCGAACTCTACTAAGATACGTTTTAAGGAGCAGCGTAAAGTGCGTGGCTATCTATTCGTAAATTTTTAACATTTTTGAAGATCAAAAATACTGAGTGTTAATAGAAAAAAAAACGATTAGGCACATTATCTTCGATGTATCAAAATATCTGGGACATTATTGCACACATGTTCATCTGACCTCAAATTAAGCAAAGCTTGTAATATGGCTGCCAGGGACTGATATACATACACACATATTTTTTAATACATACTTAAATAGATATTAATTAACACTCAGACATAGAACAAACACAAATGTTCATCACACAAATGTTTGTCCTAGGTGGGAATCGAACCCACGCCTTTATTTCTGTTTTATAAGTTGTGCATAATAAATTACTTCACTGACATTAATAAATAATTTTTATGTTATGGTTTGTTTTATATTTTTGTGGACAATCTTTTTTTTTCGTTTTATGCCCGAAAATCCAGGTACCTAATATGGAACGATTGCATTTTGTTATACGGCTCTTAATGGCAGAGTTGCCCTAATTGGCATTCCAGGCAGCCTTTTAGATGGTAATTTAGTTGATACTACTTTGTATCTGCAAGGAACTTGCTTTAAAAGAGCTGGCGTTAATAATGCGGTCGTATTCTATGAGAACAGTAACCTCACAGTAACAGAGTTCAATACTATGTTAGTTTTTGTAAGAAAAAAGTTTTATAACAATATGATTATTTAGCTTTACCTGTAACTGGAGTGATATGTAAAAAAATCTTTTTAATGTCTTTCGGGACTTATCGCGCGTTATTTTATTTAGGTTTAATTAAATAACTAAAAAAACGAATAAACACGCTTTAATGTTGGAACAAACTATTTAAATTATTGCATTGTCATTTGTCCTTGACAAGTGTGCAAAATTTCAATTTAATTCGACGTTTTGAAGGAGTTGAAAATTCAGTTCAAAGATTGCGTTACATACATATATACATACATACATACTTTTAATTTGATGAACATACCTACATAATAAGATACTATTAAGATTATATTTTATATACATTGTTGTACGAGTAGAAGAGTATACTGGAGAAGTTTGACTCTTAACTATGTTGTTATTAATAAAGTATTGTATTGTACATACGCACATACACACATACATGTACATACCAAGCTAATAAAAGCTTGTAAAAATATGAACCGTTCGCTTGAAATTACGACCATGTTACAATGGCCGACTTTTGTGGTTTTTCTGTTTTAAGCTTTACTAATTTATTAGTTCTATGTTAAAATTATCACAAAACTTATGAACAGCGAAAATATAAGTTCTATGGTAAAATTATCACAAAACTTACCAACAGCGACAATATAAGTTCTATGGTAAAATTATCACAATAATTATGAATAGTTAAAATATTAGTTTTATGGTAAAATTATCATAAGATAGATAGATAGGAACTCTTTATTGTGGACACCAGAAATAAAAATTACAAACAGATATAAAACACTTACGAGCTAGTGTCAATAGTTGCGGCCTTATCGCTACAAGCGATCTCTTCCAGGCAACCATTACTAAACCATACATAGAAAAACATAAATTGATTAATGAGTAGCGAAAATATTAGTTCTATGATAAAATTATCACAAAACTTATGATTGCGAACATTAAAAAAATTATAATAAAACAGCATTTTATTGTAGTATCGTATCAGCAATCTCTATCACTATAACCAATCTTCGTTTTGGGAGCGTTTCCTCTTACACCCGGCATACCGGGGACATAAAAAGTCGATCACGAAAAATATGTAAAAAAAACGTAGGCCCCTACTATTTTTCAGAATCAGACTCATTTATTGCTATTTTATTGCATTTATTTACTATTTTTCGATGTTGTTAAACATCACTTTTGAAGCTCTATCACTGTTCCAGAACAAGGTATCATTACAACATGACCTTCCAACTTGAGATGGGTTATAATAGCGTAATTTGAAATTAGGCTCGGTTCATTAACCGCCAGTAAAGACGACGGGAACTGTGTGTTCGAGGTGTGACGAAGGCGTCGTTACAATGTAGGTTAGTGAGGGATATTCAAATGCATGTAAAGGGAGCTTAATGCATTGCAATTAAAGTAAGTTCATGAAAGCTGAGTAGCCTACCCTTAGATAAGACAAAGAAAGGATATGCCTTAGTACAATCATGATTTATATCGTCATTGGCTACTTGCCTTCTATTCGATTTAACGTCTAATTCCTTGAATCTCTGTTTTACCACTATGTCCAATTTCTAAACGTCTATTCCCATGTTTGTCCAATGAATAATTATCTGTATTTCCTGGGCAAGTGCCTTTATTAACTAAACAAAAAACACATTGTATTTCCTTGTCTTAAATTTACTTGCGCCTCAAAAATGCAAAGTACTTGAAACGAGATGGTCAAGGAATTTAGATCTATCCGTGATATCTGTCAAATTTAAACGATTTTTTTTCTTTTATGTGGTCAAATAGAGATGTCATATTTTTTCGCTCCACTGTTTTTCTCTCGACATTTCTTTGCCATTTTCCTCGAGCGTTTTCTCAAAACTCATTTCATTACCGAGAAAGCACCAAATCTACAAGTACCAAGAAAAATAATTTTAAAACAAAAAAGTATTCACGAAACTCCGCCGCTAATATCATTCCCGCCCACCTTTTTATGGAACGGTATAATTACAATGTAACTCAGCATTATTTGATTCTAAGCACAACCTTTTATTTTTATTTCCTTTATTTCTATCTTTTTTTTATCAGGCTGAAAGGGTCAGTACTTTTAAAATGAAACAATAAATTGGTTCTGACGTGCTGATGTCAATTGCGTCGGGTTTGGTTGGTTTTCACGCTTCACTTGATGAGCTTTGACATGGTTTGAAAAATGGTTTTGATCCAGTTTTAGATATAATATGCATCATATGAAGCTATAACAACGACTTGGAAAGTTAAGTAATAGTATTGCATGTAAGTACTGCTTACTGCCCGCTGCCAACTGGGGTTGAACGTTTGGATTGTCTTGAGAACTTCAACGGTCCATGTGCAATCCAAACGTTTTTTGCATAATAGGCTAAGTTATGAAGTGATAATTAGCTTGTAAAGTGTTTAGTTAATAAAGCTGGTTGCCCCATTTTAGTGCAAAAAGACAACATCACGTCCAGGCGGTCACCCATCCAAGCACCGACCGCGCCCGACGTTGCTTAGCTTGGTGTTGAACACAAATTTGACTCTCACTTGGACATGATTTGTTATTTTACTTTAGTGTCTACTATAATCATGCCGTTTTCCCTTGTACGTATAACCGTTTTTACGATAGAGGAAATAAAAAAATATGTTGTATGGGGTTTAGCTTTACCCTTTAGTTTTTACCTTTTGACTTTATTATTATTTCATAGTTAATCCTCCGTAACATTACATACTCGTAGTCTGTGAAAAAATTAAACTGGCTGTCTATTACGGTTCAAAAGATACAGCTGTTAGTTACAGATTAAGGTAGGACGGACCGACACACAGCGTAGGCTTAGTAATAGGGTCCCGTTTACACCCTTTGGGTATGGAATGCTAAAATTTTTGGATACCTGAAGGAATGTCCACGCAGGTTAAATCACGCTCCGCAGCTGGCAGAAACTAAAACCATATATTATTATATACCTATATACATCTAAAACATTTTCCTGCTTCTTGGACAGTCGGGTCCTAAGCGAATTACAAAGCCGCCTCGAGGCAATTCCCTAATAACTTGTAGTTAACTCGCGTTAGTAGGGTGTGCCAAAGTGCAGTTCACCCTAAAGAATTTATACAAATGGCGGTAAGATTCGGCCGGTTTATATTAAAGGGATAGAACGAAGCATTTTTCCTGTAAATTCCTTGTCGACCCCTAATTTGTGATACAACCTTTTTTAATTTACAGATCCTTTCCGTAAGCCGTTCTCTATGTAGGGTCCTACGTAGCTTTTTTGCTTGTAATTTGAATGTTTTATTAGATTTTTAAGGAAGACTGATTATAAGTAGAAGGCAGGATAATGGTTTCTATACGAAGGGCGGCCCTTGGATTCGGACGCGATTCACGATGATTCCTGGATTCCTTGTGTTAACACTAGCGCTATATCATCTTCCTGCGACAATGAGTCTGTTTCAGATTAATGTGTTACATTTATTATGGTCTTAATTAATGTTACTAAAGTATCAACACTCATGTTAAAGTGAAGGCAACTGGGCCAATAATCTATAACACATGCGATTCCTTGCCATAAACGCGTGATGTCATGACATGAAAATGTAATTGGTAAAATAGACTCTGTGCTCTTAATAGTGTCTATGACCACAGAAACTCGTTACGTAGCCGCGGAATTATCTGCTTGGAATTGGCAATTAGTTTCTAATGCGCAACGCTATCGTTTTGAACTGTCAAAATAACGTGAAGCATGCTAGTGTTTTACGTGAGCTGTTTTCGAAAGAATGTACAGGAGTCGGGAGACGGTATTGGCGGGTAATGTTGTTTCATTTTCATAAGGAATAAGGGCCCAGGTGACTGCGAATGCTGGTGCTTTGATTAATATTGAACCTAGCGTATTAATTGACTCAGATTTCGAATGTTTTATCCCAATTTTCCATGTTTGCTTTATTTGTCTGTTGCAACTATAATGCACCTTGTTACTTTTATTTATGTATCTTAGAAATGTTTTAAACTTAGTTTTCTTATAGTTTCTGTTCTTACCACCAAGATAATCTTTTAAACTTTAACCAGGCGAACAGTAATTTGTTACCTGTTAGTTTCTTAGGAGAAAAGCTGGTCTGGAGTTGTGCTTTGATTAATGACGTCAGTCTGAAATTAGTCTTCTAACTTAAGATCGATTGCCAGAATATAGCAGCGGGAAAATACTCGAAGTTTTTAGTGATAATTTTGGTTACTTTAAAGTTAGGTGTAAAAAAATGTTAAAATGAGTGTTATTTATAATGGTCTTCTAACGGTAAGTTAGGTTTCATTTTATAAGGGGCAAAGTTCAGGCATACCTGCCGTACTGCTACGGGGTGACAGAGCGGTGATGTTGGAACTAAATCTTCACTGTGTCCCTCAGCCGCTTGCGATAAAAGCTATGGAACTCCGAAGTTCTCGGGGGTCCTGGCGATGCATCCCTTCTTCTCCCCTTCCAACAAGACGCCAGGAGAGTATGTGACTCAACGCAACATCCTAGGGGATTAAGTCAACCGTATCACAGCACCATTAACCTAACCTAGACATGAACGCGCCCAGGTTGTAATTCCGTGAAAACACAGGACTCCTCATACATGCATACCATTATTTTGTATCCCCAAACGAAACAACATTAGAAAAAAGTATACGTAAAAGTATCTGTTCGTCTGAACAACATTAAAGTTATTTAAATTTATTCCGAATTTCAAATACCGCAAAATGAAAACAAACAACAGTTAATTGAAATTTTCCGGTTGAAATTTTCTAATTTTGTTCATTCAATTTTCACTTGATTTATGGGATACTGATGAGCTTGCAATATTTAGAGTATGCCTTCTGATTCTCTCGTAACTATGACAATTACGATAACTTTCAAATAATTTCTCTTAAAAATCGTTTGGGGAACTTGCATATTCATTAAAGTATAAATATATACTCATTCCAACTTCCAACTATTATAGTTGTAATAATCAAAACTATAAGCTGAAATTGAATTTACGTATAGTACGTAAAGAATAGATTCTGTAGAAATTATCAAGAATTAATGATTTGCTCAACGTCTACAGCTATTTTTTTCGCAATCTATATCTATACTCTATACATAATTATAATAAAAAAGATTTTAAAAATCTGTAATTGCGAGATATAAAAAATAAACACACAGGACGCCTTAAAATAAGCAGCTGAACACGTTAAGACAGTTTATTGAATTGTTGTCTTTGTGTGTTTGTTTGTCCACGCATATCTCCTAAACCAGTGGACGGATTTACATGCAGTTTTCACGAATATGCTTAACTATGACCAGATTGAGGTATATGCTATGTTATTTTGCGCAAGAGCCGGATTAAGGGAGGAAACAAATTTATATAAAAATCTACGCGTACAAAGTCGCGGGCTGTTGCCCTAGTTTTCAATATGTTTAAAGATAAAAAAACACTGAATGTTTCAGTGATAATATCGTCACGCGCTTTTACTTGTCCTTACAGAATAACGGGTGCAACGATCTCGCTCGCGCATTTGATGTTTTTTTTTTAAGAAATCAATAAAATGAATGTCTACTTTTGAAAAATTTGCTTCGGTCATTTCTAGACGTTAATATTAGAAAAACTGTAAAATATTAATTCAAAAATTTGTACAAAATATTTTGAATTATTCATTTTACAAAATTACCAGAGCACATTTTTTAAGAAAAGATACAGTAATTTTATAATAAAAAAAAAATACAGCGGTGTGCTTCTGGGCCTTAAAGTATATTTGTGCTAAAAAAAAAATATGCAACTTTCACCACAGAACTATATATTTTATTACATCAAAGACACCAACTTATTTCACTATATTTTCTTTATTAATTAAATCATTTTCAAGCTTTAAAACACATCCGCTTGCCTTAGAAATTAACAACAAAATAAGTGCACGAAACTGAAAGAACCAACCAAACCTCTAAGGGAAAAAGCAATAACGATTGCCTCGCTGATGCTCTAAGCAACCATCTAATATATTACAGAATTAATGATGTATAGCACCATAAAATTATCCCATTAGTTATATCGGAGTACGCTTGAGCACCTCCCGAAGTAATGTCACATCTAGTTTCCTTGTGGCTGAAGACGTAGGTTGACTCATGCTTTATTCATGAGGCAATCGGCGAAAATAAAATAATTTATTGTTATTTCAATGTTCACCCACTTGATTTTTGTAACATTTAGCGAAGCTTAATATAATTCTGCAATATAATAAACCATTTTAATGTGTGGCGAGATAATTTTGTTGTGATAATTTTTTTGAATAAGATTTTGCGGTTATTATATTCTTGGACACGAGTATTTCAATCATTGTTCAACTAGTAAATAGTCAACATATTTATTTTTAACAACTTTATTAACTAACCAAAAAGCTAACACTTAGGTACACTACAAAAACAGTTAGACTGCCCATAGTCTGTTGAAGGTCTAAAGACAATCCAAATGCTCATGCCCACTATCAGTTGGCAGCATATCCATAATGCTGGCGGCATTACCACGCTGAATGGCATTGCTTATATGCGTAGAGCCAGTAACACGCCAGCATTATTTGTTGTTTATTCCTAACGCTTAATTATGTATTTTGTTAGAGGGAATTGTCCCTATTTGAATTCTATAGGGACCTGGAGAATTGTTTGGTGGAGGTGACTAGTAACTGGTGGAGGTGACTGGTGGTGACTGGTGGTGGTTTTGGCGATACTTTGGCTAATAACTAAGCCTTGTCATTCAGCGTGACAATGCTACCCACATTACTCATCCTTCCACCAAGGGGATTTTTGATTACTATTTAAGTTTAGTTTTTCCCCTTGTACAGGCGCACCTAACTGACCTCGGTGTGGGTCAGCAGATACCTGACATCAGAGCACCGGAAGTAGTAGCCAATGTTCTGTCAGCTATGAACGCCCTCGCGCGGGGCGTCTGGCGACTGGCCTGGCAATGACCGGTCCCTGGTGTGGTGCGGATGGATCTCCGTGGGCGGGAGTGTTCCGGTCCAGGGGCGTAGTATAAGCGCCGTAGTAACGTCATACTCATCTTTTTGTACCCTGTCTTCTCGGCGGCGCTCCTTGGTGGTGGTTGAGTCAAACCCAGGCTCGAAGTAATGACTGATTTATTTGTAAAATAATTTATCTTATATACTAAGCTAACCTACTGTACACATTTTTAATTATTTAGATGTCTGCCGTCGATGTAGACTACTGAATCAGCGCTTGTTTGAATTCCATCGCTCCGACCGATGACATACGAGGTTGTTGCCACTGCTAGCAAGTGGGTCATCGCTGACCGTGCAGAACTGGGCGTAATACATGTTCTGTTCGAACACCCCTCTTTAAATTAATGTAATTTTAGTTATTCATTATGCCAAATGTTTCATTTTCTTCTATCATTAATTAAAATATATGTTGACTTTTATTCGAGTGTTCAGACTTCAGCAAATTGGTCGTGATTAAACAAACATTCAAATTGGTGTTAATGAAATTACAGGGTACTTGTAAAATAAAGAGATTTGACTAAAATTTCAGGGGTCAGGGTAGGGGTCATTTTTAAGTAAAAATTACAGGTACCACTGAACTGCAATTAGGACGCAAATGCCACACATTTAATATCAAGGAAAACTACTTGTGCGTCGCGTCACTTACTATTTATTTATTTATAGCCAACAAACTTAAATAATATATTGCAGTTTGTAGGTACATTACAGGTCTTAAAGTGCAGAATTACAAAAATTAGGTCCGAGTACAAACTTGCCTCGCTAAGTGGCATGCAACAATATGTGTTGGCTTATTTATTATTTACAGTCAAAACGCCAGAACTATTATTGCCAAAAAAAAATATAAAGCTATTTCGACTAGATTGGTTCTCGCCTCGGGGGATCCCAGAGTTGGTGCATACTTTGTTCAATAATTAAGCCTTGCAAGTTGTTGCAACCCAGCGGGGCAATGCTGCCAGCTTCCTGGGGACCTTGCCGCACGGTGGCGATTTGATGAACTGAGTTCACTTTTTAGTTTTTATGTTATAGTTTAAAGTTATGAATGTTAAAACCCGAAAAGCACTAAAAAATTACAATTGTAAATAAAAACAGCCTATTATACATTATATTTCCCGAATACGTTTTGTTCAAGGACCTTAGCTTTAGGTTATTATTTTCTGTGAAAATGAGTGCCATTTCAGTCTGTTAACGTATTACAAGCAAAATCTCTCCACCTGTTCCGTATATACGAGTACGAACGTGCTAAACCTTCTTTTCAGTTGAGCAAAAACATTTCGTTTAAAATAACGTTAAGCGCGTTTAGACAGACTTGAGCAGGATTACGGTAACTCCGCTTTGAATGGTGAAAAGAGATGTATGTTTGTTTTATTTTACACTAGCCGTCCGCCCTGGCTTCGCACTAGTGTAAGCTCGGCCTTCGGCTTCGCTACAAAATATAATATAGCCTATGTCACCCGGGGATAGTGTAGCTTTCCAACAGTGAAATAATTTTTCAAATCGGTTCAGTAGTTTCGGAGCCTATTCATTACAAACATACAAACATACAAAAATAGGTACAAATCTTTCCTCTTTATAATATTAGTGTAGATTTACATGAGACTTATTTCTTGAGAGTTTATCACTAACAGAAAAAAACTTTGACGTCACGGGACGCCTGGAAGTTGTAAATATGGCGGCATAAAAAAGCGTAATTTTCTACTATGGTAATAATGTTCACTACTGTCACGGCATACGAGTCTGCTTTACTGCCAAAGTGTGTCATAGGTATATCAATAGATGTTTCACATCAATATGGTAGTTGTAGGACTCTTTTGCAGGGGTCCGCATCTTTGACAGTTATTCAACCGCCAATCAGTATTGTGTAAATACAACTGTGCACTGCCATCCAGGATTTTGAACTGTTGAAGTTCAAAATTCTGAGTGGCGTTGAGTGGTTGTGGGCAAGCGTGAAGAGCCATCAGGCGAGTGACTTCGTTCGTCTCGTCACCCAGTATCATAAAAAAAACCGACTTCATAAAAATTTCAAAACTAGACCAAAAAAAAAGAATCATCAAAATCAGTTCACCCAGTCAAAAGTTCTGAGGTAACAAACAATAAAAATAAAAACAGTCGAATTGAGAACCTCCTTCTTTTTGGAAGTTTTTAGAGGTTAAAAAGTATGTACAAAGAAAAACAAATTAATCTTAACTACTAATAACCAAGAACGTGTCGAGACTCGAGACCCATAATGGTAGGGTTCCGTTTTCCGTAGTCAAAGTCATATAATCATAGTTCAGAAATTGGTGGTTACAGAAAAATTCGAAAGAAGATATGGTGCATCATACCAACAGAACCTTATGATGGTGCATTATTATTTTATTAAGTGTTGGTAAATGTGCTCAAGTGTAAGTGATATTATAATGGAGTAAAGCGTGTATTTTCATGTCGATTCCTCTTCTTCTCTTCGAGAAGCCTGGAGTAAATCTTGCGGCGAACTTGCGCTGAAACAAAAGGAGGAAACAGCTCGTGACACCGTTCCATAAGCTCGTGAAGTCAGAGAGGTCTGTCTACATCGTAGGACTTGCGATATATAAACGCCTGCCCACACACGTACACGATGCACCTTCCACCGCGTCGTTTAAAGCCAGGCTTAAAACTTGGCTCTTTGACCAACAATATTATAATTTTAATGACTATATTAAACTACCTAAAATATTAATGGATTCTCCCATGAATATTTCAGGTAGTTGCTGTAGTAAATAACAATGGATTATTTTTAATTTGACATATCTAATTATTTTTGTAATGACAGTTTTGTTCGTATTTTTTATTGAATCAATTATTATTTAATTTCATGCAAATACCTACATAATAATATTATTAAAATATATTTTATATAGATTGTTGTAGCAGAGTGTACTGGAGAAGTTTGACTTGTAACTATTCAGTTATTAATAAGGTATTGTATTGTAAAGTCTCCACTTCTAATATTAGAGCATACTTAACAGTGAAATACGGAATACGAAACGGTATGGCCTTAATGGCTGCTCAATAAAGGGGATAAACAATAAAAAATGCATTTAAATAAATATTTGTGCGAATAATACTTGTTTAATTCAGCTAAAACCCTAAAAGCTTACCTAAACCCGTAATGTGCCTATTACCCTGTTAAGTATACAACGATTTTACTTTGGAATACAACTGGGAATTATAGGTAAAGGGCAACACTGTGCTGAGGAGAAAATTTGTACAGAACTTTACTTGGCCTTTACCACAAATTAGCGACTATGATAGATTACACGAGTCAAGTATAATTAACCCTATATTCAAACTAATTCACGGCAGCTACATTAACCTTTCTGTCGTGAACAAAATTGTCCAAATCATTGTTTTCGAGATAATTGTTCTAATATTGAACCAGTCAATTCCAAGCAGAACTTTTAAATTGAAAACTGGAAAGTAATTAGCCTTCATCAAGTAATTCGATTTAATTATCCTTATCCATTGCTTATCCATGTTTGGGATAATAAATTGATGGTAGGTATTATAGAGACCGGAGCTCGGTATTTGAGGTATATAATTATGTTAGGGATCTTTAATTCCTTTAAAGCTTTTGCCTTTTTCATTTAGATATGGAGGATTTTTGTGACTAATTTGTTTAGCAAATGCAGTCGAAAAACTTTTTAAACTTTCGAGTTTTTAAATACCTATTTAATTATTGTTTTAGTGTAACTTTGGAGCGGGAATTCTTGAGCGCCCATATTTATAATGTTAACTAAATATCTTTGTTAATATCACATGTTTTAGGTCGTGCTTTTATCCCGGAATTATAACCCATTATCGGTACAATCCTCTTTTATTTAAAAAGCGTTTCAACGTCCGTAATTTTGTATTCATATTGGGTTTATAAAGGATCCCAAATGTACTCCAATTGAGATATTTGCGCACATCCTGCTTTAATTTGTTTGATCGGGTAATGGAATGCTTAATACGGTTGAATATATTTTATTCACACAAATATTTGGGGATTCTCTAATGGATTCCGTGTAAGTGTTATTTTAGGACAAAATTAGGTACTTTCAGAACTGAGATTTTATTATCATGTAGTGGAAATTTGACTACAGTTTACGAGTTTACGTAATTGTATTTTAACCACAGATCATTATCAAATTAGAAGCCGCAAGCAAGTAAAATTGCATGAAAACCAAGCTTGCCGGATGTTTGTTCGTCGCGACAGTAAGTTAGTGTTAGTGTAACTCCATTTGCATGGCTAACTACTTTTGAAGGGCTTTACAGTTTACTATAGCGCTATTTGGCATTTTTGTATTGTTGATTCACGTACTACTGCTCAGACGACGGAGATCGAACTGAATTAAGTTGGAGCAATGATCTAACTAAGGTAATTCAGTGTTGCCTGTGAGTAACACTCCCTATTATAGTCATTTTCTTAATAAATTTATTTTAAAAAAAGTGTATTTTATTTATTCATGACAAAATCGAATCCTTAAAATAAAAAATCCATGTATATGAGTAACAGAGGGTTAAGTAGTAATGTACATATTCTACAAGAGATGGCGTTGTTTTAAAATACACGGTACAGCGTGATGAATTACTCTACTGAATCCGTACAGTTTATATTCCAAACTCAGTTTAATTCCATACTTTTGTAACCTGTCATCAACTGAGAAACTTTGCGAGTTATCAACTACGCAAACTTTTCACGAGTCATTTGCACAATCTATTATGTAAATTTATAGTTCATTATTGTATCTTTGTAACACCAACTATGTTTGAATTCAGTTACGGTAGAATAACATCATCATCATCAACCAGAGGACGTCCACTGCTGAACATAGGCCTCTCCCTTTAACCTCCACACTGAACGACATCCTACCATCTGCATCCACTGGATGCCCGCGACTCTCACAATATCGTCGGTCCATCTAGTGGGAGGCCTACGTATAATGCGTCTTCCGGTTCGTGGTCTCCACCCAAGAACCTTTCTTCCCCATCGGTTATCGGTTCTTCGAGCGATGTGGCCTGCCCGTTGCCACTTCAACCTGCAAATTTTAATAACTATGTCGGTGAACGATAGAATAACAATAGTTAATTATCTTTTTTTTTACACATGGTCATTTGACTCCAAACTAAGCAAAGCTTGTATGGCTGCCAGAGACTGATATACGTACATATATATGTTTTAATACATACTTAAATAGATATTAACACCCAGACATAGAACAAACACAAATGTTTGACCTAGATGGGAATCGAACCCACGCCCCCAAGCGCAGAAGTTAGATTAACTAAATACCACCTGAGCCACCGGGGCAGTCTATTTTTAGATACCTACTAGCAGGTCATGCTCAGTGGTTTTAAAAATTCGTAGGATATAAGCTAGGTTATCACGAGTTGTGTGCGAATACACATACACACTCACTCACACATATTCAGATCGAAATAAAAAATCATGAACGTACGACCTTAGTGGTTACGTCCATGTAAAATCTACTAGGAAAAAAAGTTGGCTGTCACGGGGCGCCCGGCAGATTTGAAACATGACAGCATAACAGAACGTTATTTCGTTTGACGTCTGTCACAACATACGAGTTGGTTTTACTGTCAGGGCTCGCCTTGTTTCATCATCATCATGATTTCAGCCATAGTACATCCACTGCTGTACACAGGCCTCCCCCGTCGATGTCCAAAAGGGCCGGTTGGAAGCGGCCTGCAACCAGCGTTTTCCTGCCTTGTTTAACATTATAAATATTTCTTTGACCACAGATACTGCAAAGCGTTCAAAACGTCAGAAATTAAAATAATGTAAAAACACTCGATAAAGACCATTAAGAGTGTATTTTTTATATTATAATGTTTATTTGAGGTTTCACTTTAGAGTGTATACTACACCATGCTAAGTTTTAAACTTGTACGTATTAACATATTTACTATATAAAAGACAGCCATTAAAAGGTAGGACAGACAGACAAACAATGTAAGCTTAATAATAGGGTCTCGTTGTCACCCTTTGGGTACTGAACCCTGAAAAGTATCTTATTCATTAGGTCGGTCGTGTCTTATAAAATATAATAATATCCAGCAGAAATCACAAATCTACCTTTCTCCCAGATAAGCAGTAAGTTCAGCAAGTTAGTAATTGAATTTCTGTCAGCTGCCACATCTGACTCCTACCGTTAATTCGATGCCAAACATCTGTACTCGCCTAACAAGAGCCTGCAAATAAATAACGAAAAAAATATGGAGAATAAAGACTAGTCAGATTTGCAAATATAGACAAATTTTCAAATAGATAAGATTCGTAGTCGGGGAAAGTATAGTCAAAAGATCAATTTGACAGTTTAATTCAAGCAGGCCGTATGTAGTTATGTACCTATTTCATAATAAGTAAATATTAATATTTAGAGATAAGACAGGATGCGGCAGGTGCCGTTTCTCATTCTATAGACCTGTTATTCCATCCACAAGTTGTTCACCTCAATAGCCCAGACTTTTTTAATCCTATACTGTACAATAGTTTCATATTCCTTTTTATACATATTTCATAGTTGCATGTATTTTATATTCAACAGGGCCTCTTGGTGTTGGATCTGGCTCCACCAATGCCCATTAATTGTCCGGGCTAGACTCGAGAAATTTTATGGAGTCAATATAAAAAAAAAACCTTTTTCAAAACAAGCTTATAGCTTTAGCAAAGAAAGTGTAATCTAATGCCGCTATGTCATGGTGACATTTAGAGGGGGTTATGTAATTGAATGCGTATACACCATTGCATGTCTGTGCTGCTAACCATTGAAGAGTTCCCTAGACAAGACACAACCCTGAATGCAGCAACCATGTCTTGGTAGAACTTAAAACCGGTTATCATAATAAAATACGAACACTACATTTCGTGTCTATGCTGTTGACCGTTGAAGAGTTCCTTTATCTGGAACTAATCCTGCATGGCTGTCGAGGTTGTGCTCACCACAGAAAAGAGAAGTAAATAGAACGGAAATGAGAAGTAAACTCTGTCGCCAGGTATTGTGACAGATATGTGATAGAACATTCTTATTTATGTCAACGCGTCGAACTCGCACACTTGCTATTGGGTTTATATGGGTGCAAGTGGCTACAACAAATTTCTTACAAAAATGTCTTGACAGCCGTTCTATTTAAACAAAAAAAAATCTGTGGTGCTTACCATAAAATGCATCGGAACAGAACCAACATGTAAAAAACAATTTCTTAGGATAAAATGAAGACGTGGTTCTAATTTTATTCAGCTTGCAAGATTTGTCCTATCCACAACCCATATACAAAAAAAACATTCCAAGTTAAACAAAAGCTTGTAAAAATGTCTTTCTATTCAATTGTTTTATGTAAAAGTTTCTAAAAACAATTGCAATACTCGTAAACATCAGAATTAAGCTAGAGTAAACATAAAAGAAGTTCTGTTTTAAACAAAATGGAACGACCAACACTTCTTCGAAGTTATTTCCAGTATATAGTTATTTCCATAGTGTAACCGAGGTCATCGACATCTACTCCACGCTAACTTGCAATTTCAAGATTTGCTATTTGTTCAACTGATAATAAAAACTGTTCTTAGTAATACTTATTTAGACTCTTAGAACAAAGGCCACTCAAATTAACTATATATTTTTAATTCAGAACTTTATCCAAACCAATATTTTCATACGAACTTGTGTTTGAAACGTTAAGTCGCTTTCACAAACACGCGTGTCTTGAGCATGCGTACTGAAAGCAGTGTTGGAAACTAGGGAAAGCTCTCAAACATTCCCCCGTCTCTCTTCCTCTACAACAAACTCCGAATCAACTTCTGAATAATATCATTCTGTAATAACATTTATTGCATTCACTTTGAGTAAAAACTGACAATTACAAAATACTCTATGCATTATGGTTGCTTTGTGGTTTTAAATCTAGCCGACGTTCTTAACAGGAAGTGGTCAAAAGTCACGATCAAATTTTAAATCCTGCATCGCGCAAACGAAGTTTTCAAGCTCTTTGCGAGGTATTGGATAACGATGGTGGTGTTTTCGGGAGGTCCGTAGTTACTACGTTAACCGGTGAAGGCTGGGAGCCGGTTTAATTCCCGGTCACCGACGTGAAAATCAGTCTATGATCGTGCATAAGTATAATGATGTCTAATATATTGTCAGAAAATAAAAAGAGGGCTTCGGTCCTCAACACTACGTTTGTAGCTAATTCGACCTTCTTTTGTTGTAATAATCCGAGACGGTTAGAGCAAATATTAGATTAATTTGTCCAATTTTATGTGTACGTTTCTGTATAAAATAATGCAGAAAGGTGCTATTAAACATAACATTTTATTGCTGTTATAAAAAAAAATAAGATCTGGAGAATTCAATAATTAATACATATTTATAAAAAAATTACAACTGACTTTGGAAGTTCAATAAATAATCGGTTCATCTTTTAATTTTTACCTTAGAGGTTGAATATATTCCTCGATTTAAAACGGGACTACTAAAAAAAACTCATCAAAATCAATTCATAATTGGCGTAGAAACCGGTGAACATAATAAAAAATTAAAATAAAAAAAAACAGTGGAACGTAGAACCTCCGCCTTTTTGAAGTCGGTTAAAATGCTTCTTTCTTTTTATAAATTTAAGCATCAACAACAGAAAATAGCTCTTTAGTAACAAAAAATAATAATTATGGACATCTTCGCGCCCTCGACTGCTGTCTTTATTCATTTTATTCTCATCATGCTGAAACGTGAACTCTCAGAATCGCAAAAATTGTTCTTATTGTTATTTTTTCATCAGTCTTAAGTATATTTTGTATTTTAGGTTTGCTGCCGTCATGTCATGTTTCAGATTGTGTAACATTGCCTGAAGTATAGTGATGGAGACTTTGTTTTGATACGAATGTAAATTACCTAATAGTTTCACAATTTAGGTAATTCCGCTCATTTAAATTTAGACTTTAATATTGAAATGCTTTTTCATCGTCTTTATCATCTCGGAATTTCAAGAAATAGTAAGTTATAGCAAAAAGTTCCTTCGATGATCGTGATAATTGAATTGAAAGGGGGAAAAGGGACAAGGGAAGTGTTAACGGAGTGTTAAAAGGTAGTTCCGTGTTACAGGTACCTTCCCTCTTAACACTAATGGCACTGCATGAAATTATGCCATCGGCGTATTTACACAAAAATAGGGAATAGGTATATGAAGAAAGTAAAAAGTTTTGTTTGAATTGTTTCGTAATAAAACTAACCACAAGCATCCCAACTACAATCTTCGTTTGCGTCTGTTTTACGTAGTAATTGGACACCTGCCGCCATCAATTTCACGTTCGAAAAAACGTTTCTTTGTTTGTTTTGTACAACGATTTACAAATTACCAATAGAAATGAATGTTTTTTATTGAACATCGCCCCTAGGATAAGGGTGCGTCCTGATTTGTAGCATGTAAGAGAATCTGTATTTAGCCACTAATCAGGAACCTGTCCGTATCATGCACCCCGTCAATGTGTCACTAATCCATAAAATGCCCTATCTTCTGAAACAATTTAGACTAAAAAATTTACTCTAACGAACGACTGTGGTCTTTTTATCTACTTACAGAGTTATAGAACCAGATAATGTTGAACTTGGCCTTTGTTGCAGAAATGATATTACTAATAAAAAATACTTACTTTTAAACAAGCTTTTAACTTAGGCATCCGCCATTTTTTTTTCATATTTTTCTCAACGAACCCTTTCATTTGATATCCATATCATGGGGATGCTTAAAAAATAACTGATTGGCCATCTTTGGGTGTCCACCATATTGGATTTAGAATGACGTCACTTAGCTAACTATGCATTGTCATCCAAACTAAACGTGTAAGTATGCAAAGTTTCAGCTCAGTTCATTCAAGATAACAGTTTTAAAATTTTGTTGCAAGATTTGACTCATACTATCAAGGCAAGTTAATAAACGCTTGTAAAAAAGTAACATTTAGTCAGGGAATACCAAACCACCAGCTACCAGCATTACGGGTAAAATAATGCAAGTTTGGACACACCTTTAGAATAGCCATTTTCGTTAGCGTTTTTATTTAAATGTTTCAGTTGCTCGCGATTTTTAATTAGATTTATTTATATTCGACCTGTTTTTTAAATAGGACGAAGTATAGATTATTTTCTAAATTATTTTGAGTTTTTATCGGGGCCTTTAAAATGGATTTTTCTTCGTGGTTAAACATCAGGAGTAATTTTCCTGCTGGTCAAATTGTCTGCGACTGACTAAGTGCTCTGTAACACTGGTAATTTTTCAATGAATGGACAAACGGACAACAAATGATTTATCATTATCAGCCTATCATGTTTCTGAGAGGCCTATCAGGCCTTCTCCCAGACAGAGAGAGAGAGAGAGAGAATGTGTCTTAATCCACCATGTTAGCCCAGTGCGTGGCGGTGAATGTCATATGTCTTTAAACTTTGAGGTTTTTGGACATACTGGTTTTGAAAGTTATATTATTATTTACGGGATATTTACCGTGGTAAGGTTGAACATGGTGATGTAACTGCGCCGAAATATCGGTAGATCCTTACCACCACAACCTTACCACGGTAAATAACCCGTAAATAATCATAAAACTTTAGTGAGAATCGTGGTGGTTAATACATGCAAAGTGCTGGATCTGCGTTGTCATTTTAATCCGTTTATACTCTGAAGTAAATCACAATGCAAGGAACAATTTATTGTCTCCTTGAATACCGCTAATTTCTTCCTTACTGAAGTTTAAGTGAATTTCCCGTAAACTGGATGCTGTAATGAGTCGAGATTGGCTTTATTAGGTCAGTTAGGAATAATCTTTTAAGGCGATGTTTCGACGCGCGATATCCTTATAACGATTCATGCGCACGAGAAGATATTATAGGATGTTTACATATTTTTTTAATGATTATTATACAAGAGTTATGTGACTCGTGAAAACCAAATAGCTTCGCTAACTAGTAGCCCTTGAAGCTACAACATGGGGTTCTTCAAAAGGCGAGTTAATAAAGTCTTAAAGGGTTTGCAACGTATTTGTGATGGCTCTGGTGTTATAATGGTTACAAGTATCCATAGGCGACGGTGACTGCTTACCATTAGGCGGCCTGTCTGCTTGTTTGCCACCTTGGGCATAAAAATATATATATATTAAAGAGTACAATTTTCACATGGCCATCAGAGATCGGAACGAGGCAGTGATGGATCCCTGGGCCGGGTGAAAGCGATTGAAATGTAAATAAAAGCGTTTAGAAATAAGGATTGTGTGTATGCCTCGAGCATTCATGCTCACCATCGAAGGCACCATCTTGCGGCGGCGTCGTATGTCGGGTCACTCTCTTCCCTCAGATATGGTTGAGGAGGGCGATGGCTGGCACATGAGTCATACTCGTGATTCTTGTGATCGGGTGCTGCTTGCGCCGGGTGGCTAATCTACAAGCAAGATAAGCTTTTTTCGTATTCTTTTCAGCAAACTGATACCCATGCATAATAATTATCAATATAAAAAACCGACTTTATCAGAACTGGACCAAATTGAAATGGGACCTAATGGGAAGCACCAGCTTTCAAATAAAATAAAAAACCGGTTCTCCCAGTCAAAAGTTCTGGACAATCATAAGAAAAATACAGTCGAATTGATAACCTCCTCTTTTTTGGAAGTCGGTTAAAATAACTGGTCCGCCATCTTTGGGAGACCGCCAAATTGGATATAGAATGACGTCATTTAGTTAACCATGCAATTGTCATCGAAAGAACGTGTTTGAAAATTTTCAGCGCAATCGGTGGAGGAAATAAAATTAAATAAAGTTGCAAGATTTGACCAAAACTAATAAAGCAAGATAAACGCTTTTAAAAATCATCCAATGTCCGAGAGCCTTTCTCCGGAGTCCTCTTACTATTATGCCAATTTAGGGAATAGGTATAAATATCTTGGGTATATCAGCTATTGCATAAAGTGCAGTCTACTCGCTTATATAAATAGTGCTAAAAGGTTCAACGCTCACTGTAGAGTTGAGATGGAGGAAGCGTAGCGATAGCGACACGTACAAGTAGCAGTGGAGAATTATTTAAGAGTCTATGCTTCGTGCGTCTTCCATGTCGCTCGCGCATTTCAACATTTTTGAAAATAAAAATGATCAAATCCATGCATTCGACATTGCGCCCTATCCGTCGTAAAGAGCCACTATTGCTGAACCAAAGGTTTTCAGGAGCAGGTTTTTTCTAATTTTCTCTGAAATTTCTTAGAGAATGTATGTTTTATGTTATCCTAAACGATTAGATGATATAACAAGCATACAGTGATATTTTTTATTTATTTAATACGTATGTAAAACCTAAGCTAAATCAATCTATATTTTTTTTTCATGATTTCAGGGTTGGTGTCAGTTTAAAACTTGTTCATAATGATGGATCATGGATGAGAATGATGGACTATGGACCCCTTTTCGGCTTAGTACACCCTTTCTGTGTAACCCACTAGATTCTTTAATTTTCAACTTGCATATTTTGTTTAATTTTTTGGTTATCGGGGCAATTTATGTTCATCTTTTTTAAAAGACAATAAAAAATTATGGTCTGGTAGCGTATTTGAAACTTAGCAAAACCGAAAGACTGTTTTGACTTTCACTGCCGCCTGGTACGCGGTTCGGATATGGTAAGCGTCGGGCCTAATATCCTACCTACCCTAAATACATATAAACCCCGCTGAGCGTCAATGAAAGCCAGCTAGGGTTAATGGGTTAATGCGCCTTTCTTGTCAGCATTTTTACCACCCGCGAGGTTTCATGGTTTCAATCCGTGGGGAACATTTACATTACAATAAACCCAGATTATTATTACGCAATTTAAAGGGCGAAACCTGATAAAATTAACGTTAGGTAAGTAACTTATTTTAATGGTAAGAATTTATTCAACCGCCAAGCTGTCGTGTGCACTGCACGCATTACTGGAAACATTACCCAATGTTTCCAGTTTATTATTCTGTGTTTTTTATCCATTTTCAAAAAGAAGGTGGTTCTAAAATCGGTTGTTTTTTTAATGTTTGTTACCTCTATCGTAGATCTCAATCATTTATTAACCGTATATGATTTTTTTACTTGAAAGGATATACTTACTTACAGATTGGTCGCATAGAAACTTCATCAAAGTCGATTTAGTAGTTTGGCTGGTAAATCAAAATAACTGGAATATTTTGTTATTTGGATGACAAAATGATCATAAAAGTAACCGATAAATTTTGAGAAGTCGTTTTTCTCTAGATAGCGTTGCTAGAGTTATATAAAAAAAAAGTTTTTTGGCTTCTGTCGTTCTATACTTTTTTTGGACCCATGCATTCAACCAAAACAAAATGTTTAAATTAGAATTAGGCTGTCATGGCATTTTTGTAAGAAATTTGTTGTAGACACTCTTTGCTTGCACCCATGTAAACCCTTAGCAACTGTGTTAGCAACTGTGACGCGGAATTCCACGCGTTGACATAAATAAGAATATTCAATCACATATCTGTCACTACACCTGGCGAAAGAGTTTTCTTCTCATTTCTGTGCATTCGACATTGAATGTATGTTCTTCAGATATAAGTATCTATAGTGGTGTCGAATAAGAGTATTTTATTTTTCCTCTTTCATGTCGTTTTCATTGTAAATCTCACTGTTTTATTATTGTCATAGAGATGTTAATGTCAATCAACGTTTGCCAGAACTTAGGACTTTGTTGTGGATTAGGTCTTACTATTATTATTTGGATTGGCTATCTCTAAAATCATAATTGACTCCAAAAATGAATTTAGTTGGGGAGATTGACCTTGACATTGGCAACAGTAAAAGTTTTGATGCTGAAATTGACACTTAGCGCTATCTATCGAGCCCGTCGGAAAAACTTTTTGTTAAATCAACTCCGTAAAAAGCCCTTATTTATAGTGGTGGTTTAAAGTGGACATTCTCTTTTTTCCTCTAATCTTCAGCAGAAGAAAGAAAGAGAAATTAGATAGCGCTAAGTGTCAATTTGGCGTCAAAAAGTTAAATGCCAATGATACGGTCAAAGTTCTAGCTTTTATGTTGGCTCTTGGCTTGCATAATGCAAAGACATTCGTACTTCACAGTTATTTTGCCTCTGACATTATATTGTTTTCTTTGGCCGTTCACATGGCAACGCTTGATGCCAGACTGTAACAACAACATAATATCGGATGTAAAATAACTGTGAACGGACTGTAATAGCTTTACCTAGTCTGTGCCTATTTGCTTGAATACCTACGTCATAATGCAAATCAGAAAATCCAACCAAAACGTACATTAAATATCCCACAACGTTAATTTCTTAAGACGTGCGAGCGTTTGCTTGAACCCGATGACAAATGAGATTAACACGTTGAAAAGTTTCTGATTGACGGACGCCTCCGCTCACGTTCATTCGGTTATATTCAGCCTATTCGTACAATCTAGAGTTTTATTGATGAAAATTGAGTTTATTAGGGCGAGATTTTTTATCTACTTATGCGCAGATATAAATTTTTCAGATGTTAGTATGTAAGTATTAGCTAGCAATATAGGGCTACGCGGAAAAAGAGTACTTAGCCATAAGGGGTCTATTATTACAAAAAAATATTACAAAATGTATACAAAACGTTTAATATAGACCACTAAAGCTCCTTCATCTCTATAATATTTGTGTTCTTATTTTTCCTTATTTTTACAAACCTCTTAAAATCATTTCCAAAATAGTCTTAATGATAGGTGCAATCGGTCTGCGGCAAGCCCAGGGGCCTTACGGCTATCTGTTATAAGCGATACTGTTTAGGTGATGAGAAAAGTTGCGCGACCGCAAACTTTATCTCGACGCCATAAGATTCACGTTCGCGTGATTTTCCGAACTTGCGCTGTTTCAGCGCCCGCGTTAAAAGTTTGTCGTGAAGCCTAAACAACATATTTACACTACTTCCAGTTTGTGTAGGCGCCGATGAGCAGAAAGGTTTTGATTTCTGCACCATTTTGCAGACGTGCAAATTAGCCAAAATTTAATTTTGTTTATGACCGTTCGTATTCGAAGAACTTGCTATACAAATGAGGTGCACCTTGTTTTAACTTGTTTTTTATCTCACACACACACATCACATCATCAGCCAATTAACGTCCACTATTGGACAAGGCCTCCCTCATAGAGAGGGGTGTTGCCATAATCCCCACGCTTGGCAGGTGGCTTGGGGATCGCAGTACGTTCACCGTGTACTATTAGGACGCTGCTGCCCATCCTCCGGTGGTTCTGGTCGCAGTTTTAGGACATACCCGGGTCCATGTTTTTTATCTAACCAAAAAAAAATATAACAAACGTTTTGTTAATATTAATTTTACTTGGAATGTACCTTCAGATAAAACAATTTTCCTATCTTAAGTTACTTATATGATTATTTAGGGGATATTTACCGTGGTAAGTTTGTGGAAGGAGCTCCCGATATTTCGGCGCAGTTACATGCACAATGTTCACGGGAAGATTTTATATCAAGAGCTACTTCCACATCCTTACCACGGTATATATCCCGTAAATAATCATATAACTTTAGTGAACCACCGTGATAGCTTAAAACAGTGAATTTTCCTATCTGCCCCGCTAACGGGACAGAGGCACGGGGGTGGAAGGGACCAAGTCAGATCAAGAGAAAATATACCCTAATCCATGTCCTAATCCAGTGCACGTTGGTGAATTTCATAATGTCTCGGAACTTTTTTGAGGTTCTTGGACGTACCGGTTTCCTAACAATGTTTTTCTTCACCGTTTTGATCGATGACATTGAAACTGCACACAATTTAACTACATACTAAATAAGTCATGGAATAGGGCTGAGGATCGAACCGGGTGCCGTCAGATTTTAAGCGCACCTTAATTAACCCATGCTTTATTTACATTGCCTCGTCGTAACTCTACCTCATCAGAGCTTAGGTAGGCGAAGCGCCGAAAGTTTCCAACAAGCAATCTGCACTAATTACGTGTCAATGTTACACAGCTCCATATATGTACTGTTTATTTTACCAGCGACCTGCATCTGCGTTTATTGAAGAGCTGGCCGAGTTGTAGCGAAGCTCGAACTTCCAAACTCTTCAAGATTTGATAAAACTTTCCAAGTGAGTTCAACCCTCTGTTTTGGAACTGACGGTTTGTAAGAAGTAATTAAGTTTATATTTAAGCAGTGTAATTTAACGCAAATTGTAAAATGTAATTAGTAAATGTAAAATGTAATTAGTAAATGTAATATGCAATTTGTAATTTAATGGTTTTTTACCACCTGCAGACCTCGAAAGTCATACGATTGTTGTTTTAAAGCTGCACATCTAGATCTTAGACTTGTTACCTTTATATTATATACCTACTTGTGCTGTTGCCCGCGACTTCGTATGCGTAGATTTTCATATAAATTTTCAACCCTTTTTTCCTCCCTTAATCTGGTCCTTTCGCAAAATAACATAGCCTATACTTCAATCCGTAAAACCGCATTTAAATCCGTCCAGTGGTTTAGGAGATGTGCGTGAACAAATAAACAAACACAATAAATTTAAAAAAAATGTTCAGCTGCTTATTTTAAGACGCCCTGTGTGTTTTTTTTTGATATCTCGCAATTACAGATTTTTAATCTCTACGTTTTTATTATATGTATAGAGAGAGATGCATAGATTAATAACCCGTTAACCGTCACACAGCGGGCAATGGAGAGAGCTATGTTCAGAGTTTCTTTGCGTGATAATATTCGGAACGAGGATATTCACCGAAGAAACACAGCAAACAAAGCTAATGAATTGCTTCAAGTATAGCCTGTTGCCTCTATAGAGACGCCCTTAGAAGAATAAGCTTGCAATACCATCACACTGTATATTTTGTATTATTAGAATAATAATCTAATTCTCCTTTCATTTTCTCTAATGCTGTATATCAACCCGTCAAATAAATTGAGTCTCAATCAGATAAAATGAAAAGGGTTACTCGTCAATAGTTGAATTTACTCGTTGCATTTACATGAGAGCGTCTCTCGAAACGCTTTCGACGATCTGTTGAAATGTAACATTTTCCAAACAGTTTATATTATGTATTTCAATATTCTGTGATAGGTATTGGGTTTTGCGCATAAGTAGGTGAGCAGAGATTGATTTGATCCTTTATGATCTTTGCTGAGAGTTAAATTTTTCTATTCTATTTTACAGTTTTTTTATATTATGTCTGAGTGAAATCGCGTTAGAATGTGAACAAAGCACTTAAGGCGAGCGAGGTTTCGTTACACAGATAGACAGAAACTGAGATAGATACATAGTTGTGTGTTTCGCTACTTCTATTATGAAGTAGCGAAACACATATGATTGTGATTTGAGATATTTTATCATATTTTTCGAAATGTATAGATACTCAGCTGTGATGTGAAATGTACCTTTGTATACGGTTTCCTTTTTTTTTATGATACTGGGTGACGAGACGAGCGAAGTCGCTCGCCTGATGGCTCAATGCACTGCGCTCGTCACGGGGGTCTATATCTCGGGGTGACGAGCGCAGTGCATTGCCATCCCGGGTTTTGAACTGTTCAAGTTTAAAATTCTGAGTGGCGTTGAGCTGTTATGGACAAGCGTGAAGAGCCATCAGGCGAGCGACTTCGCTCGTCTCGTCACCCAGTATCATAAAAAAAACATTTAGGTTTATTGTCACGAAAATTTTACATTTTTTGTTTGCCCGAGCAATGATTGAGCTGAATGGAATTAAAAAGCCAAAGGTACAAACAAGAAATACCATACAAATATTAAATAATTAGTATCTTCTATACCACTGAAGTGAGAATTTTTTCCTTCTCTTTTCTGTGTTCTATACTATTTGAACAGATGTGAACGTTGATGGTTTTTTTTTTTTTTTTTTATTCCAAAATATATTTTACTGAAATAAAAAAAAAACCGTCATGGGACTGCACGTCAAAGTGAAAACTTAAGTGTATTATGTATTCTGTGACAGCGTGACAATGACGCGAGTCCCATGATTTTTGTTTACCCAATAATTATCATTATAAAAAACCGAGTTCATAAAAATGTTAGACCTGGACCAGCTTTCAAATAAAAAAAAGGATCAATAAAATCGGTTCACCCAGTCGAAAGTTCTGAGGTAATAAACATAAAAATAAAACAAAATAAAATAAAAAAACTGTAGAATTGAGAACCTCCTTATTTTTGGTATGTATAAATTTAGGTAAATAACTTTTCACTTCAAAAAGTTTTGATTATTTTTACGAATTTAAGATGAAATCCCAACGTGAGACTCAATTTGAAAGTGGATTTGATTTCATCACGTACCGTATAAGCGCCACCATAATAATTTCCCCAGAGGCATATCGAATGCATCACACAAGAAATCTAATTCAGTCGGTTATTTCAAACTGTTACAGGGTCAGATATTATTCTGACTAGTTGCATTTTAAGGGTTTACTTACTAATTTTAAATTCCCCGCATATTTCTGGGATTAAAAATATCTTAGATCTGTTCTCATGTTTCGCATTTTATTGCCAAATTTCAATATATCAGTTATATTTGCCAGGTATTCAAC
Source organism: Agriopis leucophaearia (assembly GCA_949125355.1). Taxonomy (NCBI): domain Eukaryota; kingdom Metazoa; phylum Arthropoda; class Insecta; order Lepidoptera; family Geometridae; genus Agriopis; species Agriopis leucophaearia. The sequence goes on along the minus strand of OX421271.1, from coordinate 14,557,562 downwards.
CGCCAAGCAGTAGTGTGCAAAAACTACTGTGTTCCGGATTGAAGGGCAATGTTTCCAGCGAAATTACAGGGCACACAGAGATTTGACATCTTATATCTCGGGGTGACGAGCGCAGTGCATTGCCATCCAGGGTTTTGAACTGTTGAAGTTCAAAATTCTGAGTGGCGTTGTGCTGTTATGGGCAAGCGTGAAGAGCCATCAGACGAGCGACTTAGCTCGTCTCGTCACCCAGTTTCATAAAAAAAGGGTCAGATATTATTCTGACTAGTTGCATTTTAAGAGTTTACTTACTAATTTTAAATTCCCCGCATATTTCTGGGAATATAAATATCTTAGATCTGTTCTCATGGTTCGCATTTTATTGCCAAATTTCAATATATCAGTTCTGTTTAGCTACGAAATCAATCGCACGGAGAGACCATTGACATTACTTTGTCAGGACCGGGCCAGGACCGGGAAATCAATGGTACCAACTTAGTGGTATATATTACAACTATTACAAGTCTATTCGATACCTAGGTTCATACAACTTATGAATATCATACTCTCTCAACAACTTTATCTGGATATATGTCTTGACAAGATGGGAAGACTCAGTCGTGTGGTCTTTGCCCATCTGAGCTGCAGCATATTAGCATCATTATTACGATTTTTTAAGGTTAAACATCCTCTGTCCATTTTATACTCACTCTAGAAAAGCAGCTATAGATAGGTTTGAAATGGCATGTCATCAAAGTGAACAAGGTGTTTTTTGGCTCTCCTCTAAAATTTGTTTTGACCTAGTTACTAGGTTTTGTAATTGGACAGCCGAGCGGTTGTCTAGCACGATAGTCATATCGGTTAGCGAAGGGATCCATGTTTTATGAGATTTTAAATCACTTAAAAGTTCACCGTTTGATTTTATTTTGTTCATAAAAATGTGTATTTATGAGTACATAATTATTTGGTAGGTATATTCGTGTGCAAAAATTTCTTTTCATTTAAGGTACTCTCTTCGCGTGTTAAACTTCTTAATTGTCGCTAAGCGCTGGGGTCCCATTATATTACAGCCAGGTGTAATTAAGAGCCTTCTTCGTAGAGCAAAATAATATAATTGTACTTATTTCTTACGGCGTAAGTGCTTCTTTCTAGATTAACAGCGAAGTTATCGCTTTTAATTACTATGAAATTAAGTGTGAATAAAATAACGTCTACGTATTGCAATTAAAAATAAAAGAGAATTTTCAAAATATTTGTGAACACATCAAAAATTTAGCAATTTAATCTTTTTATACATATTTTTTAATTTTATATAAGCTTCTAATTTACCCCACACCGCCACATGTTAAGCGGCAATGTGGTTTATCATGAAGCACACTTGCTTAGAAGAAACCAAATCACTCGCGACTAAAAGTCAACGAGAATTATAACTATCGGAAACACCCATTCAGGCAGCGTATTCCACAGTAACTTAATTTCCAAAGAAGTTCTGTAAAAACCCATTTGTGCAGAGCCCTTATTCTGCACGGGCAAACGCGCGCTAACGTGGCGAAGTTAAGTTAACCACAAACAGTTGGCCTCTATTCCTTAGAAAATAAAGGCCAACTAATTGAGGTTAACTTAACGCGCCGTGTTACAAGCGTGTTTGTCCGTGCACAATAAGGGCCCAGATACAACAGTGCACACTTCTACAGTGGTAGATAAGATTAATGATCATCTAATCGTATTATCCAAACTACCAAAATGAGAGTTCGGAAGAATAATTGTCCGATGTTTTTCCCGAATTTCCTTACATAAACACTTTCTGGTAGAGACTAGAGACTAACAGAACCACTGCACTAAACATTTCCCTATCTATTGGCCGTTAGAAGAATGTACATAATGAAAGCCCAGCAACTTTTAATGATACTTTCACCAACATTGCAGCTTTAGGAAGTTCCACAAAGGACACGGAGAAAAGTTACCGGGGGGTTCCTTTATCGCCTCTGATAAGAGTTTTCGTTACGAGATACAAGACTGATGGGAAAAAGAGTGCAAAGCGTAGCCCTCTGTAATGGGCAGGGAAAGTTCATAATGAGGTAATTTTCACCTACATTTGGACCTCGTTGATATAGAGTTATCGGCAACAGATCTAAACTGTAACCAAGAACAGTATTATTAACCTTCATAATCATATCATTGCGACAATAGGGTTTTGTTTGTTTGCTTTGTGCGTTCTCCAGTTTGCTCTCGCATTTCAATATTTTTGAAGATATAAATCATTGGCTGGACTTATATAATAATATACGGATACAGTAATATGATCGGCCGATGGGCCCGAAAGATTCTCGAATGGAAACCACGGACCGGTAAGCACAGCGTAGGACGTCCACCCACAAGATGGACAGACGACCTAAAAGACACCACAGGAAAACGCTGGATGCAGGCCGCTTCCAACCGGTCCTTTTGGAAATCGATGGGGGAGGCCTATGTCCAGCAGTGGACGTCCAATGGCTGAAATGATGATGACGATGACAGTAATATGAAGATTTATTTTCTTTAACTTTTTTCGTATAATGAAGAAATTATTTTAATTGACCAATATTTCCACTCGGTATAAGTATTGGTAGTACGTAGTGTCAAATACATGTATTTGTTTTCTTTCTTTCTTATGTTGAGAATAGAGCGAAGTAGACTAGAAAAGTAAGGAAGGCTGACTCCACTACTATGTCGGATTCGTATTCGATAAGAGTGAGAAATAGAGAGAGAGTATCATTATGAGTGAGTGGACAAAAATGCCAGTATCATGAATATTCTATTTCGAAATATTCAAACCTATTACGAATTGCTCACTTCTTGGTCATCCATTTGATGACATTTTATCATCTCGTTTGTAGTTGTGTGCTGCTCAATATTGAAGTGTGCGTGTGTGCTACAAACGCATTTGTAGAACTATAGTAAGAATGTCAGTATGTGCAATACGTATTTACCTTGCCCTCTTCAGTTTTTGTCAGACTTTTTTCGGTATTCTAAACTATATAATATGATCTCATCATCATCATCAGCCAGAAGACGTCCACTGCTGAACATAGGCCTCCCCCTTTAACCTCCACACTGAACGACATCCTGCCATCTGCATCCATTGGATGCCCGCGACTCTCACAATGTCGTCGGTCCATCTAGCGGGAGGCCTACCTACGCTGCGTCTTCCGGTTCGCGGTCTCCACTCAAGAACCTTTCTTCCCCATTGGTTATCAGTTCTTCGAGCGATGTGGCCTGCCCATTGCCACTTCAACTTGCAGATTTTAATAGCTATGTCGGTGATCCTGGTTCTTTGGCGAATATCTATGTTCCGAATTTTATCGCCAATATGATTTTTATGATTTGATCGATAATATGATCTGTTAGACGACAATTCAACCAATTTATTGCACATGTTAGACACGTGAATTTGATTCTATTTGAAAGTGATAACCTGGTACAATTCCACTGGGACCGACGTTGCACGTAGGACACCTAATCTGCCCAGCAGACACGGTGCCAGTGCGTGTTTCATTATAAAATAGCTCGGGAGTCAACGGTAGATTTAATTCACGCCATATTTTACTCACAATTTATTATTGAAGTGAAACTTCTTATGCGACTTCCAACAAGGTTGCGTTAAACGTTTAACGCTATCATGTAGGGGGTATGAAGTTTCACTTCTTCCGCGCGGAGGGACTCCACGCACAATTTTTTATTTACTAGGAAGAAATAAATTATTATATTTACAGTAGGCGGCGATCATTGCTTACCATCAGGGGAAATGCATGTACATGTTTTCCAGTAATATTATTTAAAAAAAGATAGAATGATAAGTATATTTTTTTTGTTTTAAACTATCTCGGTTGTTCACTATAGTTATAATATTATTAGTCTTCTAGCGAACATGGTGCATGTAAATGCGCCGAAATATTGGGGGCACCTTCCACAACCTTACCACGGTAAATATCTAATCTAGTAAATATTTAAGCTTTGATTAGGTTGCTCTATTTATTTATGCAATATAACAAACGCACTTTTCAGTTTTATAAAACAATAAAAAAGTAATGAAGCCTATCTCAACGGAAAAGAAAACTGAGTGTCAAATGAAAATAATAATTGAGAAATAGAAAAAGAAAAAAAAAATTGAAAAGTACAGAAATATATTAGTGATATGATTATGATATAAAAACGGCCTAGTGTGAGTCGGACTCGCGCACGAAGGGTTCCGTACAATTATCGGTAAAAACGGCAAAAAAATTATGTCTGTTGTATGGAACCCCCTTTAATATTTATTTTATTCTGTTTTTTAGTATTTGTTGTTTAAGCGGCAACATAAATACATCAACACTCAACAATCTGTGAAAATTTCAACTGTCTAAAATCACGGTTCTTGAGATACAGCCTGGTCAGACAGACAGACGGACGGACGGACAGCGGAGTCTTAGTAATAGGGTCCTGTTGTATCCTTTTGGTAGTAATATAATGTACCACTGTCTCCCTACCTAAACAATGTGAGTAAAGGATCACTGACTACTTCAATATAAGTGTGTGACTGCAATAACAAGTGATTCAACCACGTTAGCTCACACGTGAGGAAACTGCATGTGATGTGAGCAGTCACAGTGAACGTAGTAGTAAGTACGAGGAATTAATAACACGTTCTATGAATAAAATAGGGTTAAATGCATGTGTTAAATAATTAAATCGTATTCATTATTTAAACGATTCGGTACATATTCCCTCCATCATGCGCAATCTCATGCTGTTGTGATCTACCTTCGAGTTTCTAGAGATTGGCCACTTCATCTTTCCATCAGTTAAAAGTCTGGTTTTTATTTTCTTAATTTTTGAAGTGAAAACTTCTATATGCGTGCTGATCACCTTTTGAGTGAACAAAAATCATGGAATTCGCGATATCGTCACGCTGTACAGTGTATTTTAAAAAAGCGCCATCTCTTGTAGAATGAGGTGAATAACTACTTAAGTTTTCACTTCAGACGTGCAGTCCTATGAGTGATGTGATTTTTATTATTATTTATTTATGGTATAATCAAAATATTGTTCAAATATGATTTACAAAATGTCCGCCATCTTTGGGAATCTGCCATGTTGGATTTAGAATGACGTCATTTTTACCATGCATTGTCATCCAAAGTAATGGTGTCTACAAAGTTTTAGCTTATCAGTTGGGGATAACTGTTTTAAAATTTAGGTACAAGATTTGGCCCATACTAATAAGGCAATGGGTAAACTGTTGATACACTGATTAAGTTATTAAGAACATCTTTTGAACACAGTTTTTGCAATAAATATATTCTGAACCTGATTCTGCAAGATTAAAAAAAATCTTGTAAAAATTTAATTGGAAATATAACATTGCTATTAGTAATAACTGGCCAAGAGCGTGTCATAGTTCAGAAATTGATAGTTATAGAAAAATTCGAACGAACGAAGCTCTGTGGACTTTCAAATTTCAAAGATGTACCATCCCGACATAGCATATACTTTTTATGGTTTAAACATAGAGAAATTTGCTTGAGAAACATTATTTGTTAAGACCATTTTACAAAAAGGTCAATGAGCTTTGAGTTAGAACGCTTTGAATTTATTACAGTTTTATCGCGCTGTTACTCAAAAAGTCATCATCAGATAATGTTCGAAATAAGTAATTTTAAATGAAGATTTTAAATAGACCTATCTGTATTGTAAGACTCAAGTTTCTATGTCTTATAGTTTAGAAATGCAGGGGGGGGGGGGGCAACTTTTTGCCACTTTGGTGGGCCATATTTCGCAAAGTATAGACTTTATAAAAAAGTGAAGTCTCAAATTTTACCTTTATTTTAAAAAACCTTTTCAACGATATCCCACACGAGTAGGTGCAGTGAAAAAAAAAACTTCATCCCCATTTCACATGTACCAGAGCCACCCCTAAAATGCAATATTATATATTTTTCATACTTTTAAAATTGAGATCTATTTATTACTGTCATTATTCAAAATTTCATTAACTTAATAATTATAGAAGTTATATTAGAAGGTTCTAAAAAATTCGGACAGACAGTCAGACAGACCAGGCAGGCAGTCAGGCAGGCAGGCAGGCAGGCAGACAGGCAGGCAGGCAGGCAGGCAGGCAGGCAGGCAGACAGACATAATAGATAGAGATAGACAGACAGACAGACAAACAGACAGACAAACAGACAGACAGACAGGCAGACAGACGGACAGAACGAATTTATTAGGATTCCATGTCGGGCTACGGAACCCTTAAAAGACCCTTAAATAGAATGCTAGATATACAAAAACTCGTTTTTTTTTTGTTGTTACTAAAACGTTGAAATATTCGAGTGAGATAGTCGCGATAACCTTTAGCTGGCCCTTAAAAGGGCATTGCATAGTCATTGGGTTAGATAAACGTCAGCATTTTGATCATACCTATCTGTCTGTATTACTATTAATCAATGAAGTACTTACATATAATATATAGATGCTATTAGTATGATTAGATAAATGTTATATTGATTCTTTGTTTGTTGGCAATAAATGTCGGACTTTGATCAGTTGGCTTTGCATTTATTAAATGTTTACATTGAACAAAGATTTATTTGATTGTAGAGTAACATCGGAGTATAATGAAATCAAATCGCGAGTGAATAGGGTTTATTTGTAGACCGCATTACGCCTAACATATTAAGGTGAGGTGGCAGTCAAAAGAAAGCATTAGGTATTTATAAAAAAAACAAGGATGTTGTTTAAGAAAAATGTTTTGCTTTATGTGCCGAGAACGAGAGGGTACGGTATAAAGTATCTAGGTCAGTTTTCATTGCTTATGCTTGCATTATTTTGCGGCATATCTTATATATAAAAGGCGACGTTTGTATGTATGTATGTTGTATAGGCGGAAACTTGTAATTGGCCCAGTTACCAAATCTATTTTTAAGTTTATACTATTAGGCAGTAAGTTTCCATAAAACTAAAAAATAAAATTAAAAATGTACTTACGTATGTATGTATGTATGTATGTCTGTAAGTGCGTATGTTCCCTATGGACTCCGAAACGGATGGGCTGATTAGGACGGGACTTTCATTGGCAGATAGCTGATGATACTATAAGGAGTAATCCACGTGTGTGAAACCGCGGGGACAGCTAGTCTCTTCTATCTTTACATAGTATAAAATAAAGTCGCTTTTCGCGTCAGTCTGTCTGTATAGCCGCTAACTCTTCCTTAATCGATTTTTAGGTCGCTTTGGCGATCCGAAGGGGGTACTAGAGGATTTCGAGCACGTGAGTTGCACAGTAGTAAATAATAAATTTAGCATATTTAATATATAATATAACTGTAAAATAATAGGTCGGGGAAAAAGTCTTTTCGTATTTTGTATGTATAAGGTTGTAGTAAAAATCTCATCCGTTGTACTGTTTGTATTTGGCTGGTTTTGATACCATTAAAAATATGACATTTTAAAAAAGGAATACAAAAAGTAAAAAGCAATTTCCCGCCATTTTTCAATTGTTTTTTTTGTTTGATAAAATGAGTGAATCTAACGAAGAAATTCGATATATTGTGAAATTTTATTACAAAAAAGGGAAAACTGCGACACAAGCCGCGAAAAAAATTTGTGACGTTTATGGACCTAATGCAGTGTCATCAAGAGTAGCACAATGTTGGTTCAAGCGTTTTCAGTCCGGGAATTTTGATGTCAAAGATACAGCTCGCTCTGGTCGCCCTGTTACGGATAAAGTAGATGCCATTTCTGAAAAAGTGGACCAAGATCGGCATATTAATAGTTACGACGTAGCTGAAGAACTGGGGATTGACCACAAAACAGTTTTGACCCATTTGAAAAAAACTGGGTATACAAAAAAACTCGATATTTGGGTGCCACACAAGCTCACTGAAAGAAACCAAATGAATCGTGTACTCATTTGCGACTCTCTATTGAAACGTAACGAAACCGAACCGTTTTTGAAAAGATTGATCACTGGTGATGAAAAATGGATCACCTACGACAAGAATGTGCGCAAACGATCATGGTCAAAGGGCAGTGAAGCACCACAGACTGTAGCGAAACCCGGATTAACACGTAATAAGGTGATGCTGTGTGTATGGTGGGATTGGCAGGGCATCGTTCATTATGAGCTTTTACCGCCGGGCAAAACCATCGATTCGGATCTCTACTGCCAACAGCAGATGAGACTCAAACAAGAAATTGAGAAAAAACGGCCGGAATTGATCAACAGAAAGAGTGTGGTCTTTCATCATGATAACGCCAGACCGCACACATCTTTGGCCACTCAGCAAAAATTTAGAGAGCTTGGTTGGGAAGTGTTAATGCATCCACCATATAGCCCTGACCTTGCACCCTCAGATTTCCACCTGTTTCGATCTCTTCAGAATTCTTTGGGTAGTGTTAGATTAACATCAAGAGAGGACTGTCAAAACTACTTGTTGCATTTTTTTGATCAGAAGTCCCAAAAATTCTACAGCAACGGGATCATGTCACTACCTACAAGATGGCAACAAGTTATCGAACAAAATGGCACATATATATTATAATTAAATGTAATTAAACTTGAAAAAAATAAAAGTCTTTGAATAAGAATTTGTTTAAAAAATACGAAGAAACTTTTTCCCCGACCTTACTGTAATAAAAAAGTTTTTTCATGGTATTACTTAAAAACCTAGCTCGTAATAATATTCCTAGACTCATAAAAGTCAAAAGGCATAATCTAATGTTGAAAAATTGGGTCTTCTGTCCAGCATTAAAGCAGATGCAAATGCTTAAGAGTTATGAGAAATAACTGATTTATTACACACTTTGTAATTTTACTGACATCAAAAGTTATATTTTTTGAGGTTCTGAAATCTTTTATTCAACATTATTTTTATTTATATGCGGCAAGCTGTTGCGAAAAAAAATACCCTGGCCTTTTGGTAAAACTCAAGAGTCGCACAGCGGGCAATGGAGAGAGCTTGTGCTCGGAGTTTGCATGACCGAATCCGGAACATGGATAATCGCCGAAAAACCATAGTCACCGACATAGCTATTAAAATTTGCAAGTTGAAGTGGCAAATGGGCGGGCCACATTGCTCGAAGAATCGATAACCAATGGGTTCTAGTGTAGAGACCACGCACCGGACGAAGTAGCGTAGGTACTCGTAGGCCTCCCACTAGATGGACCGACGACATCGACGCGGGTATCCAGTGTATGCGGGCAGGCAGCAGGCTGTCATTCAGTGTTGAATTCTAAGAGGGCGGCCTATGTTCAGCATTGGACGTCTTCTGGCTGATGATGATTAACTGCGTCTGATTTTACTAGCTAAATGGCTTTTATGATACGTCACTTTTTTTTGGTTGTTTACCCCATTTTCTATGCCTACATGAATGATTATTGGTGCCAAAAAAATCGCGTACAAATAAAAGAAACTGAGTCTAGGACATATGATAATAAATTTACTAAATAAAGAAACTCATGGTGAAGTCACCTATACTCAGTTCAAGTTTTTTCTGCACTGACATTTGTAATAAAAAAAATATGTCATAGGTAGTAAACAAGCAATCATCGTCACCTATGGATACATGTAATACCAGGTGCATCACAGATACGTTGTGCTTTATTGTGTGAAGCTAAATGTTGTTTTTTAACAGTGCACTGAAGTATATCGTCTACTTACCATTTACCATGTTACGTTCAAAAACATAGTTATAATGATCAGAATTCACGGTTCCCGTTCAGCTTGTATATTCTACTGTAACTATGTTTGGAATCAAGTTGCGAGAACACAAATTTTTACCGAATTTGAAGTGAGTTCAATGTAGGGGTAATTCATAGTATGTTATCTGACCCTGATTCCAAGAGGGCAAGAATGATTTACGGACTGCGAACTCTTTTCAGATCTTATTTGTTTCTGACTCCACAAACTTACCTAGTTGGTTATTTATTATCTAGATTTATCATGTTATGTTATTTATTTAAGTTATAATTTTATGTACAGATACAATTGGACTGACGTAGATATGAAATCTAAAGCCCCAAAAAAGGGGTTAAAATAGCTTGGACTGAGTATAAGAGAAAAACTTTTTAGAAGACTTATCTTGGTATTAATTTGTCAAGGAACTTGTTTTGTAGAAAAAATATAAAGGTGGTGACTGAACAATTCGTTTCAACGTAAGCGTAACACGTTACGATGAGACCATTCGTTTAGTCCATAGAAAAGAGATCTTAACAAAAAATCTCACTTCAGTGGTTTAGTTAGTACAGCGAACTCCGCGTGATTCACTCATTTGTAAGTTTTATGAAGAATCCCTATGAGTGTTAAGTTTTGTTTCAACCAATTGTAGTTCAGTACAGTTCAAAGCATCGTTTCGAGTGCATAATTATTATTATAGGGGTATCTACTTAACGTCATGGCTAGTTAACCGCGCATGTTTTTGGCTTGTTGCTTTTGTACAAGTATGAAATCAAATAATCTCGTTTTTGAACAGACTTCCAAATAAGAGAGGTTATCAATTCGACTGTTTAACCGACTTCCAAAAAGGAGAAGATTATCAAATCGAGTGTTTTTTTATGTTTTACGATATTGATGATTCTTTTTTTATTTGAAAGCTGGTGCTTCCAGTGTAGTTACATTTCAATTTGGTCCAGTTCATAAATTTGTATGAAGTCGATTGTTTATATTTGAGCGTCGATATTTTTAGAGTGGCAAGAAACAGAACTGACAATGACAGATGGCAGCAGACGGCTGACAGTTGATGTTTCGACATTCTATCGGAACTTCCGGCGCATAGTTTTAATGGATCAGATTATTTAGTTAAATTAAAATTAAAATGAAGTTTGTTTAAACATAAAATATTAAGTTAAGCGCCACTAGCCTAGTTTTGGTGGACTAGTGATAGAAGTGGCACCATCACTGGTATAACGCTGGTACCGGATGTTGTTGAGGCGGCTCGCTGATCGGTCGTTGCGATCAATCAGCTAGCGAGTTTGGCATTTGGCATACCATCCGGCAGAGGCGCTAGCGAGAGCGCATGGACAAGCGAGGCTCGGGGGAGCTCACTTTGACTTTACCTTTTGCTTTGGACGCGCACTTTACTTTTGGTTGAGACGGTGGCAGCATTTGTTAACAAGCGGAATACCTTGTCCCCAAGTAATTTACAATAATTTTCAATTGTAAAATTAATCGTAGTGTTATGGAATAAAAGCTATATGGAATAATTCTGAACGAGCGATGTCTAATTTCCTCGCCCGCTATACCCACGTCGTAGAACAATGATGTCTGATGCGGATCGGCCTGCCTACCTACTATTCTACTTCTACACTTCTGATGCATGATGCTTTGTTCTGACAATTCGACATATTGATTTATTCTTCATTTAGAGTTAACAGTAATTCAGTAAAATCTCAGAACCAAGAGTCTCGATTTCGTGATCGGACATTTCGATTGCGATTGCGAAGCATGGCCGACGCAGGGTTCGAAACGAGCAATGAAACCGGTCAGTCGGTAAAAACCGTAAAGCATAAAGCCGCAAATGGTACGCTTCGAATTACGATACGATTTTCGGTTTGTCGCCAGTTTTATGTAGCACACTACGACCTAGCGTTCTGCTATTGCAATCCAGCGTTTTCTACTTTATCCTGCTGTACCACTAAAGCTGGTCAATAGAACAAGAGAAAAGTCCCCATTATAATAGGGGATCTTTTGTAAGGAGAACGTGGTAAAATGAGGCATCTCAAGCCGGAAACAGAGTGGCTGCGGTGCTGCCTTTCAATCAAAAGCACATCTTTTGGTCTGTGCCTCTCCCAAAAATGCACAAAATAGAACCCGAACGTGACTACGCGACTACGTGACGCAAAGAAAGACGCAATGTTCTAGATTAAAAAAACAACACCCAAAAACAATCACTCTTATTAGAAACGTCAAAATGATTATCTACACTAATCTACACTAATATTATAAAGAGGAAAGATTTGTACCTATTTTTGTATGTTTGTAATGAATAGGCTCCGAAACTACTGAACCGATTTGAAAAAATCTTTCACTGTTGGGAAGCTACACTATCCCCGGGTGACATAGGCTATATTATATTTTGTAGCGAGGCCGAAGGCCGAGCTTACACTCGTGCGAAGCCGGGGCGGACGGCTAGTTTAAAATAAAATGAATACAGGCTTAATTAAATACCTACTAATAAATTGAATACTTTACTACTTTAAATATCTAATAATATGATAAACACTAGACAATGATGATGATGGGGTAAAGTGGAATAAACATGAACGTAGTTGTTGCTCTACGATGTCTATATTTTTTTCTAATTTCTCATCACAAAGTCCCAAAGTAATTAATTACTCGCGCGGCAACCCTTGTTCGGGAGTCACAACAACAGGGTTGCCACAGTTCGGACGCGCTCGTGATAAATGGCGGGTGGAACCACATCTAACTGAATTTAACCCGTATCTGCTAGATGTAACCGGTATCAGCCGGATTAACTCACGGATTACAGTTTTTTACTAACCTTAATTAAGAACACCATCATCAACTGGTCTATTTAGGTCGAGATGTATCGGTTTTTTGAATCTCGCGTCAATATCTATGATTGGAAGAAAATTAGAATGTGAGGCAACTTAGTTGCGCTAGGTTATGCTCTACCAGTAGATCTAATTTGATAATTGGCGATGTGTTTAGTATTAGGCAACCAATTTCCCATTCTTGTTATTCAATGTTTACTTACAAAGGATTCTGAATCTGAAAATACGCTATCTGATAGCCTTGGCAACTTCTACTACACTCAGTAGCAAAGTGATTTTAATAAAGGACAGGGTTCTCTATTGTTTTTTATTTTATTTTGTTGCCTCATACCCTCTGTCCTTAATGAACCAATTTGGAAAATTATTTTTGTAATTGAAAGTATATACTTTCAGTTTATTCCCACAGAAATATCATTAAAATCGGTTTAACAGCTTGGCATTAAAATTAAAATAACTTAAAATGTTGTTATCTGGATGACAGTGTGATCATCCAATTAACCGAATTTGGCAATTTTTGACTAATTTTGTGAAGTTTTTTTTTTAAATTGATAATTATGTAGCAATGTATTGCACTGTTATTAATCCAAAAAAATCTTACTTTGTAGCAAATTATTGCATTGTCATTAATCTCAGAGATCTTATTTTGTACCAAAGAATTGTATTGTCATTGGTTCAAGAGTTCTTATTTTGTACCAATTTACTTTAGTCCATGAGGTCTTATTTTGAATTGTCACTGGAAAACTGTACTTACGATTTTATGTAAAGTTCTAATTAGTTACAATCATTAACACTAGTAGCTTCGTTAATATAACAACGTAATTCAGTACTAAATAATATAATAGTAATATGATAAACAAAGTAGTGTGACGTCACGAAATAAACAATCGTATTCATTTGCGTTTCTTACGTTTCAATTAGCATGTAAATTCTAAGTCGCAATTTAAATAGTTGATTGAATCAGGCGTTACTTTGCGGAAGTCCATTTTCAAAACCGTTTTGATGATGAATTTCTAGTGTAATTCCGCTTCTACGTCGCTTCAAGTACAATAAGGAATTTGTCAGAAGTCTTTATGGATGATTTTGAGTGCAAAAATTTGGTGAACGAGCCAAATATCCACTTCTACTACCGTTACGTAGATGACATAATTATATGTTGGAAAGGAACGCAACGACAAGTGGACCTATTTCTGAATAAAATAAACAACATCCACCCAAAGATAAAGTTCAAGCTCGAAATAGAAGAAAACCGGACTCTCAACTTTTTAGATGTATCAATCACAAGGAACAACAACAAGCTAGACTTCCAGATTTATCGCAAACCAACACATACGGACATAGCAATACCGGAATCATCCAACCATCCCACACAACACAAGCTGGCAGCATTTAGGAGCTACGTCCATAGATTGACAACAATTCCACTCTCGCCACAAAACTACAAAAAAGAATTGGATGTCATTTATCACATTGCAACAACAAATGGATACAACAGACAAATGGTGGATAACTTGATTAAGAAGAAACAGAAAACCAGGATAAGATCAATGTTGTATCCTCATCCACCGGAAAATATAAAGAAATATGTGGGTAGTTTGACATATCTGGGGCCAACATCGGAAAAGATCGCAAAAATGCTCAGAAAAAACAACGTACACGTTGCTTTCCGGACCAGCCATAACATGCGAAGGCTATGTAATGGTAAAGATACCATAAACAAAGAGAAAAAGTCCGGAGTTTACAAATTGACTTGCGATGAGTGTAATAGTGTTTACGTGGGACAAACAGGGAGAAATTTTCAAACACGTTACAAGGAACACATTTCCGCATACAGAAATGGCCACCCAGAGAAGTCACATTTTGCAAAACATCTGTTAGAAACTGGTCACGTTTTGGACGACAATAATACATTCAGTGTACTACATATGTGTGAAAAAGGGTTTCGTATGAGCGTTCTCGAACAATTAGAAATTTTCAAACATCAAGGAATGGATGATTCACTGCTGAATGAACAAACAAGCGTTACGTCACCTTTGCTGAGGTGTTTCGTCACCTACCAACACCACGCGAGCGCCGGTATATAAAGGACCGTTGCAGTTACGGCTTACTCATTCTCGGCCAAGCGCTCGACGAGTCAACACGTCCTGAGGATGCCTCGTGAAGAGGCGAAACACGTGTCGACAAAGTGCACTAAGGAAACGGGTATAATTTATTACTTTTTTAAATTCAATTAAAATACATGTAATTCCAATTAATATATATTTTATGTTTCAGAATTAATTAATTTTTGTTTCAGATTACTTTAATAATTTTATAATTAAAAATAATTCAGAATTAATTACTTTTTGTTTCAGGTTACGTTAATTTTCAATTTATGTAATTAATATTTTATATCAGGTTAGGCAAAATTAAACTCAATAAAATTAACATTACCAACAAATATTTATCACAAATTCCTTATTGTACTTGAAGCGACGTAGAAGCGGAATTACACTAGAAATTCATCATCAAAACGGTTTCGCAATTTAAATATTATCCGAGCGTTATCAACAAATAAGAGATTATTATGATCAGAAATAAATATTATGCTACAGATATAAATTGAGATAAGTTTATTTTTTATATTAAAGTTTGAAACGTAGTTGTTATGCAGACACGTCATAAAATATGGTACCACCCAATCTCCAATCATCAAGGCGATGAAATTGTACACTTTTCGATAGCAATTTGTTTTAAGAGACTTAATGATTTCGCAGATTTTCTTAGAAACGGTACGTGTTGTCGTTATAGAGTGTCTGTCTAGCCGCCTTTCTATCAGGAACTTATTTACTTGTCCATGAGAGCAAAATAATAGCGTCTTTTCTATATTTCTAAAAATGGCAAGTTATAAGATTATAATTATGTTTAATAAAACATAATTATAATCTTATAACTTGCCATTCTGTTAGGTCGTAATTAAAAATCTTTAGTCAAAATTATTTTGGAAATTTGGTGACCATAAATTGTTGAGTTATATTTATAGCGATAAAACGATAAATTCAAGACGCTCAAAGGTCTTCTGCCTTTTCGTACAATAGTCTTAACAAATAATGTTTATCAAGTTTTCTCTTTGGATATATCATGAAAATGATATGTTAAGTCAAATTCAGATTATCTCGAAAATAAGGCTAAGTCCACCAAGCTTTATTTGTTTGAGTTTTTTTGCATCCACTAATTTCTGAACTATGAATGTAAAGAAAAAATATTAAAAGACATGATGGAAAAGATTATAATAATTATGGAGGAACATCCTGCTTGAGATTTTTGGTACATTAAACCAACACTACATGAGATCAGAAAAAAATTACAATGGAAACTTCAATTGAATTAAAGGAATAGCTTTGCCAAACAATTGAAGAAAAAGGGTTCATCTAATAAATATGCGTGTAACTTATATACACGTGTACATATAATTGTGTTTTTATGCGGGTTTTATCAAACAATAACAAAAAGTTCAAATCTCTTAATCATTACACAATAGGTAGGTATCATAGTAACCAAAACAAACCTTATCATTATTAGGTAACTTTAACGCGGAATAGTTTCAGTGATACGGCAATTTTCCGTTGTATATTGAACTTTGGCCAGTAAACGATAAGATTTACAATAATGTACTGTTTGTAGCATTTTTTGAATAATTAATTTCGACTGTCATTGTTTGTTTGCAAACATTCCACGGTTCACTGAGCCCTTGTATGAATGAAAACAAGCAGATACCGTTATGAGAAAACTTTCCAAATAGACAATGGTTGTAATTTGTCCACCAAAGAGGTCATTCCACTCCACAAAACTTTCCGATTGAGAGTTATGTCAATATTGGCACAATTGATATTGAAAATATTAACAATTTGTATGGTATATGCATAGTTTGTAATGACTGTTTCATTAGTTGTAAAGGAGTATGTCAAGTTGGCTAAAACGATGAGTGATTTAATTAAATTTTAAATTTCACTATCTGAACACGTGCAAAAACCTAGTGTGTTGAGTTAACGAATTATACCTTCTGCAGGTTTCACTAATTAGCCACAACTGTTTTCAAATTCAGATAATTAGTGTAGATAAAAAGCTGATCTTGTTATTTCTTTGAAAACTATTCACAAATAGTGAAAGTTTGTGAAAAACTTTATGATAACTTTAGTTTAAACCATTTTCATACATTATCATCAGCCCATTTAGTGTATGTCCAACAGACGTAGGTCTTTCATAAAGAACGTCGCACGATCTACTTCTTGACGCATTCACTTGCAACCAGCTGCCTTTCGCAAATCATCGCTCTATCTAGCCGCGCCGAGTCCGAGTTTTCCGACCCGCGGGGCTATTACTCCGCGAGTAATAGTGTTCCGTGGGCTATTATGGATCTTTGATCGGGATCAGTCAGTGTCAGAATTTTGACACTTGAAAGATTTATGACGCAAAAAAAGCGTTGTCTATTTCCAATTTCATACTACGAAATTGGATATAGCTTTTTTTTTTGACATAATTTTGACAAATCGCGATCCCGATCAAAGATTCATAATAGCCCAGCCGGTTTCCACTCTAAATCTCGTCTACCCTAACAATTCTTGTCAGTTCTTCTACAGATATGGCCAGCCCATTGTCAATCTAGCTTGCTAATCCTTAGAGCTATGTTGGCCACTGCCTTACGTATTTTTAATTCTATCTTCGACTTGTATATCTTGCTCATCCTAACCTACAGTGCACAGTCATGGTTTTGACATTAATTTAATTTTTAAATTGTATACCTTTTTATCTTTATTTAATATTAATTTAATTATGTCATTGATTAGTGTAATTGGTGTAAGCCGTACTAATTAAATAAACAAATACAAATGGTCTTTGTCTAAACGTCAGAAGCCTACCAGAGCGCAATTAAGTGCAATATTCTCGGCATCAAAAGAATCAACCAAGTTCCAAACCGATAATTTATTCAAGAACCAGAATTGCCGACGTAAAAACCGAGACAGACCGAGACTCAAATGGAACTGAGCAGGACACGTGATCCGCATGCACCCGGCAACATAGGCGAATATTAATTGTCACTCTATTATGGGAGCCTACAGATGGCCAACAACCCCATGACCAGCCACGAACGAGGTGGCGTAACGACCTCGCACCTTTTACCCGAATTGGTTGAACTCGGTGGAGGATAGAGATGAGTGGAAGAAATGGGAGAGGCCTTTGCCCAGCAGTGAGACGACAGACAGATAAAGAAATACATTACAAGACCCCTCAAGCATAGCTCGCTGAGCTACTTTATATTGATAGACTATCTACCTAACTTAATACTTACCTACTAGTGTTATACGTTTTTTTCGGATACTTTTCAACTAAGGTATAGACATGGTCAAAAAGTCATTCTTCGTGATTAAAGTTGTAATAGTATGTAGAGTTGTTTCATAAACCACTATGTCATGAATGATACAACGTTAGCCACAGAACGTCACAACGATTTCATTGAATTGCATACAAAATACCTAAAGCCAATATCATTACTCATTCACATTCAGTGTGCAAATATGACCAAGTTTTTATAGCTTAAACAGACGCTTCATGTAAAGTGCATGTTGGGAAATAATTACGAGTAATAAAATTTCCCTATAGTAGAACTTCGCTGTATGCTGTTTTCCTGATTGTTACATGGATTTGTTTATTGTTACATGGTTGTGTTTGTGTGTATGTTTTTTCGGCGATTTTATGGTTGGATCTATAGTAAAAGTTGCTCATAATGACGAGTACAATGACCTCCTTTCGTCGTACCATAGTGGCGTAACTCTGGAAATTCTTAATTCAATCTATTATTTCAGTTAAGTTGGGTAAATTTGACCAACGCCACTGACATAGCTCAGCGTATTAGTAAATTGAAGTGGCAGTGAGTTGGTCATCATCATTATCAGCCTATCATGTTTCCACTGCTGAGACACAGGCCTTCTCTCAGAGAGAGAGAGAGAGATAATAGTAATGTAAGTGAATGTCATTTTTAGACTTTTGAGGTTATTGGTTTCTTCATAATGTTTTCCTTCACCGTTTTTGCGCGATGGCAAGGAAACTGCACATAATTTATATAAGTACTAAGTAATTAGTGCAGGGCTAAGTCGGTAATCTATTGTTTTGCTGTGTTCTAGAGTGGAGACCACAATTCGGCAAACGTAATTTAGGATGCCGTGAGACCGAAAAAATATAGGGACGATATACGTAAGACACTTGGCAGTGGTTGGAAGCAAACACCTGAAGGTCGAGCTGATTGGTGTGCCTCGGAAGGAGCCTATGTCCAGCAGTGATCTAAATTAAGCTCATCATATGACGACATGGATATAAATAATACACTCTCTTATGGTGGAAAATCCATTCAGACTCACTAAGCATTAACAATCCACTTTCTTTGAATCAAACAGCAGAGGTGTGAAACTTCTTATCTCCGCCTGTCTTTCTAAATAGGTACAATCTGAAAGAAAAGAGGGAATAGGTATTTCCTAGGCACGTGATTTTGTGGTGGAGATTATGATCAAACACATGACTAGACCGTTGTTAAAAATATGATGGGAAATCTTGAGACATCAATCAGAATGTGAACAGCAGTTTTAATGTTAAATAACATTTTGGCCCTTACTTAAAAACGTTACTTAAGTTGATCTATGCTTAGAAATGCTCTCTTAACTTCTCGCTGACGGCAATGGTCACACGCTAAAACGAGACAGCGCAATTTTAAGCATAGATTAACTTGAGGTACGTTTTTAAGTAAGGCCTTACTTAAAAGATAGATAGATCGATGCTATCTTATCGAACTTTACATGACATCAAAGATAATTTTGTTATCATATAGCAGAGTTATAATCGTAATTGTATCTGCAGAGATCCTGCCATCGACTTTTATAATACCTGGCAACAAAGGAAAATCTTAATCTTCAGCATTGAGCATACATTAATAAAGAGTCAGTCTGTGCTAGAGTAATGTGTACAAATATATCACTAAATCCGAGCCAGTAAAACGTGCAAATACTCCAGCTGAACCTGTGGTATTTTAATGTAAACAATTGTAAATTCACTGAAAAACAAACAGAACATTACTGTTTGCAATCCAGGCAATTAGCAACTGAATAAATAACAAAAAAGTGTGTTGAAGATTAACTCTATGATGTGGCGATTTTTGTCTCGTCTACATTCAGTCAAAAAAGTAAATGAATCAGCTTGTGATGCATCTTCAATGTATCAGCCTATCTTTTAGCCCACTGATGGAAAAAGGGCTCTCCTAAGGCTCAGCCTAATTTGTGCATTTCGCTTTCAGCCACTGTCTTACTTAAATCATCACTCTATTGAGTCTTATCGACCTTTAAACCTTCACTTACCTCCTTATTGTTAAATAATGAATAACATAACCAACTCTATTCAGCAAACTTTTTTTATGCTATCTCACAGGTTTTTCTATTTTGAGGACCAGTGTTCTACCACCACGTATGCAAAAAATTTACCCATATAATATATTTTTCATTTTCAATTGAATGTTCAAACTTTCCAAAAAGCGTATTGTTGGCGATGTGTATTGAACCAACAACTCTGTAATCAAAGATGGACGTTTAGTCTAGAATGTTTTTTTTTAAATAATCCTGCCAAAATGTGCCGCTAGGTGCTTACCTAAAGATTTCTAACTTGAATTGCCAATTGCTAAAAAATACAATAGCATCTCTGATTTCTTCAGGTTGTTTTTCAAACTCATTGTTGCGTTGAGAACGTCGTCATCATTACAATCAGCTTATATTAATGCATTGCTGGATATAGGTATTTCTCAAAGTACGGGACTCAGGCCAATCATAAGATTTTTGCTTCCTGCCACTGGCAGCTTACATATAGTCACTAAATTGAGTCTCAAA
The DNA here is from genome assembly GCA_949125355.1 of Agriopis leucophaearia. Classification (NCBI taxonomy): domain Eukaryota; kingdom Metazoa; phylum Arthropoda; class Insecta; order Lepidoptera; family Geometridae; genus Agriopis; species Agriopis leucophaearia. The sequence continues at coordinate 14,537,153 of OX421271.1, read as the reverse complement.
GTGGACTACTTTTACTGTATAAGCTGGTGCTGACACCTTGTGGTATCGGCACATATCAGCAAATGACACTGCGTTCTAGAGTTATCGGCATTACCAGTTTAGCTTGCGAACGAATCTAAAAATTTAAGTTATAATTGTTTTCTTCTCCATTGATTCAGTAAAACCAATCTGATCACATCATATGGAAATTTAAGCATCGCATGCTTACTCAAACATTTCCGATCCTTTTTTTTATTGACCTTGAACTTGACGTCAATGATCTTATGAGCAGTCGTACCAAATGATTTGTTCAATTGGTTTATTTTTGCCGCAAAGTGCACAGACGGTGCAATAGATACTGATTGAGTATGAGCGATGAGAATTAATATGAGCAATGGGCACGAGGTGTCGTGTCCGGTATCCTTAATTGGTTGTTTGACGTTATATTTTCCTCTGTTATTGTCACAATTTTTGAGGACTGACTTGCCTGTTGAAATATCGAAGATTGCTTCTAGTGAGTAATTTTATTTGGAAGTTTCTTGACAAAACAACTTATAAATAATTTTGTTTCTTTTTATTGATGTTTGTTGTGTTGTACTGTTGCAAAACTTGTTAGAGTTTTATAAAGTATCAGAGATAATATCTCGACGCCTTCCACGAACCTCCCCAAAAGTCTTTATTGCTAACGTTGCGATCGCAATTATGAATCCCAGATTGGTCTACCCAGTCATGAGCACAAGTGCACTAAAAACTCCTGCTTCTAATCAAACGTAAAGATGTACACATATCTGAATAATTATTAGATAACTTTATCCTTTACATTCTAGTCAAAAATTCTGCTTTGGAGCTTTAAACAAATTTAAGGCTGGCTAAGTGGGAAAAAAGCAGATCTAAAAATAAACCAAAGAAATTAAAGTTGTGGCGGAGCCCAACGTCGTTGAGGAGACGTTGAGGCCGTCTGTTGACTTGAACACCTAGAAAGGATGGAAGTGGACCGCGCCTTATAGAGGCATATAGAGGGAGGGATCCCCCCCTCGGTCTAGCTATATGGCGCAGGAATGCTGCTGCCTGATCAGCACGTTTGGACGGGAAATTTCCGGATGCAGAGATTTTTAATTTTATTTTTATCATTAGTAGGTTTTATTATTTCATTAATAAGCTTAAGTTTTTATTAGAAGTAAGCAACCTTTTTGCGCATGATTAATTCTACGCTGTTATAATAAAGGCTTATTTAGCTTGCAACGAATGTGAATTAAACACACAGATTACCTAATAGTTAGTATGGTGTTTTAGTCTACTTCTGGTCATTATTTGAGCCCTGGCCTAATATGCATTGTTTTAAATATCAAAGGATTATTTTCATAACTCTCAGAATTCGTGCCAATTCTAAAACAACTATTTGTTCTAGAATAAAATTTATCTAACAACATACCCGGAAATAGATAAGGGAATTACTACGTTGTGTTTGTCTATGATAAACACCGTTGTAAGGAAAAATATGATGTCAATTATCAGTTTATTACATACGTGTGATAAGAAAATTTGTGTAAACAATTATTATTTACTTAACACGTACTCGTAACAATATCTAGAAATGTATTCATATCTATAAAACATTATATTCTAGGTGAAGTTAGAGCTTATTTATAATACACGTAAACATTCTTAGATATTAGCATAAACACAACTACATATGTTAACGGGACAGATAAATTTTCCTTCTATTATTTGCGAAGATATAATATATGTGGAATATTTTTATTAATATATATACTTATATTGCCTGCAGTCTCGAATTTTGTGTCTTTCTATTGAGTATGTATTTAGCTAATGTCAAAACTAACTTCTTTTTAATAAAAATTAGAATTGAAGTCTGTCCTTCCTTTTTGCATGTGGCTATATTTATTACTAGAATGTAAAAAAAAAATGGCCACCCGTGCGAAGCCGGGACGGGCGCCCGGGCGGCTAGTGCGCCCGTCACATATAGCCACATGCAAAAAGGAAAGACAGAGATTCTTATTCTTATTTTTTATATGGCAAAAAAAAACTGTTTATTCTATTGCTACCAAAATTCACAGGATCGCTGGGCTACTCTGGAGATTGCCTGAAAATATTGCCCAAATCAGTGGAGCAGTTTCGGAGTCCATAGGCAACATGCATACATACTTACATACATCGCCTATTATTATAAATATTTGACTTGGATTAATAATATATACAGTATATTCCATCCAAGTATCCGAATTTAATTATTTTTTTTGTTTATGTTTTGCGATAAAATTATAGTAGATATGATAAAAACTGATTGCATGCTTTAACAGCGAAAATAGAGTACTTATTTTAAAATTATTTAAGATCACAATTTATTGTTTACAACTATTTTGCAATGAATAAATGAATTATTATGAATTATGAATTTTCCAGTTATTTTGATTTAAAAGCCAAGCTACTGAACCGCTTTTGATGAAATTTCTATGGGACCAATCTGAAAGCAATCCTATCCTTTGAGCTCCAGAAAAATCTAAATCGGTTCATAAATGACGGAGTTCTGAGATATTTTTTTTTTTATTGAGAACCCGAAAATTTCGCACTGACTCGAGTTAATAATGTAAAATACACGCGATCGTTTAAAGTGTTTTATTTCAATCTATCATCATCAGCCAGAAGACTTCCACTGCTGAACATAGCCCTCCCCTTTTAACATCCACACTGAACGACATCCTGCCATCTGCATTCACTGGATGCCCACGAATCTCACAATGTCGTCAGTCTATTTAGTGAAAGGCCTATGAGTACCTACGCTGCGTTTTCCGGTTTGTGGTCTCCACTCAAGAACCTTTCTACCCCATTAATTGTCGGTTCTTCGAGCGATGTGGCCTACCCATTGCCACTTCAACCAGCAAATTTTAATAGCTATGTCGGTGACTCTGGTTTTTAGGCGAATATCCACTTTCCTGATTCTATCGCACATAGAAACTCCAAGCATAGCTCTCTCCAGTGCCCGTTGTGTGACTCTGAGTTTTTCCAAAAGGCCAACAGTTAAGGACCATGCCTAGTACCATCATTTATGTAAATTATTATTTAAATCTATATAATTATTTAAAAGCTAAGTATGCCGTATAATTATTGCCGTTTAAAACCTATGTGTACTGATACATCGCTGCGTAACCTTGTGCGGGTATGAATGAATGTTTACAACTACGTAATGTAGTGTTAGTACGCGAACGCCCGCCCTCGACATTGTACGATGAATGCTGAGTTTCCTTATCATGACCTAGTTGAAGGCTTCCTTACGTATTAGTTCGTTGCCATGGAATTTAAAGCTAAATTCTTATTCAAATAGACGAAATTTGTTTGTAGGTATCAAACAATACATAATATGTAACAATATATAAGTACGTAGCAGAAATTCTCAGCGTTTTGTTAAGTACCGATAGCCGTGAATGTACTGAACAATTGATTCGATTTGACAAAGGATCAAAGTCCCTTTAGTAGGAAATCATAGCCCATTAAATTTGACAGTTGTATACACAGGTTGTATAACTAGGCTTTTTTTATGTGTCAAATTTGTAAATTAATTTTAACTTTCGATTACAAAATACACTTGTTTTAAATGTTTAATGAGACTAATAGTTCATTATTTTATTTACGTAATAAATTGTATTAATTAAAAAAAAAAAAGTTTTTAAAAACAAGATTTTTCGTATTCATCTCAGGAATCTCTTTCATTTTATATCTAAATACATGATGGTAGATGAGAAGATTTTTCTGCCATCTTGGAGGGTCCACCATATTGAATTTATCATCTAGAACCAAAGTGCTTGGGAAGACAAACCTAACGAACCCTAACTAAACAGGGTTACGTCATTTCGTTTAGGAGTGCCTCTAGTTCACCTTCTGTCTCCACTAGCTCGATGGTACCATAACATTGCATTGTCACCGAACTTACATAAGTAGGTATGCCAAATTTCAGCTCAATCGGTTGAGAATAACTAGTCTAAAATTCAGTTGCAAAATTTGTCCCTCTGATAAGTAGTATAAGTAGATAAGATAGATTAGTAGATGATACGGTAAGTTAAATAAAAGCTTGTAAAAATAGGTAGTGTGTGAAATGTGTTTAAATCGTGAAACTTTAAAAGTAACAATACACCTTACAACCAATTGGTTGTAAGGTGTATTGTTGAATGTTTTAACCGCAAAATGTAAACACAAACATCATTGGAAATTCCAGTGATGAAAATCTTAATCATTTGAACTGGCATATGTGCCTCTATCAACAGGCAACGATCCAATTTACCACTTTCCAATATGCAGATTAGAGGCAGCCTAATTTTCGCATACAAATTTCTAATTAGCTCGCACGATCGCATATTATTCGCTGCTCTACGCCACTTATAGTGTGATAAAGCGTGGTTTGGATCATCCGACTCCTACGTACTCAGCTTCATCAATAAATCGTTGTTAGTAGCACGCCCTCGCGTAGTGCAAAGTTTACTTTATATAAACAAAACATTAATATACATAGGTACGCGTCAGAATTTTCCTTTATCAAGCGTCAGTCATATCGCACGTGTCAGTTCGTATATAAGTACCCAGTCAGCTGTTCTACCACCAAACACATTCGCTACCTCGACCGAGCAAGTCGCTTGAATAAGCTTTGTCTTTTTTAATTTCCTCAAATTTTCATCGTAATGGATAAAAGGCAGTTGATTGGAAGCGCGACGCGCTACCTTGCGGGCAGAAACGCAATTCAAACGGTCTACTGGAGGAAAGCACGAGAAGACGGCAAGGGGCTCGTGAAGACCACCAAGATGACATTCTTCGGAAAGAACGAAGGCCCTAACAAAGTGGACGCGGCTGATATGTTCGCACAAGTGCGGGATAGATATACGTAGAAAATTCGTTTTCTGCAATTTAGATATCTTCCTGATTTATTATCTGTGATTTTTAGGATAATTTTAAACTGTAAGTCTAGTGTTAGGTTTGACAAGTTTCCAGTGATTTTGTGCTCTAGTTGAATGGAGTTGTATTATCAAGTGTGACTTCAACCACCGTTATGTACAAATAAATGTTATAGTGATTATTTTATGTTTTGTTTGCCTTTATATTTACACTGCTGCCCAATAAAGTGAGTGTTAGAGTTAGAAAGACAACTCTTGACCCTATTTAATATCGCCGTCTAAAACTTGTTAAGATATAGGTATAGCCATTTACAAAAAAAATGCAATTAGATTAATGACACGGCACGATAGAAAATGTATCATCATCATAATTTCAGCCATATGACGTCCACTGCTGGACATAGGCCTCTTCCATCGATTTCCAAAAGGGCCCGCTGGGAGCGGCCTGCATCCAGCGTTTTGCTGCTTTTTCTCTTTAAGATGTCCGTCCATCTTGAGGGTATAGAAAAGTAGTAAGTTATTATTTGTGCATTCATGTTTTTTAAATTATGTATCTTGTTTGTGTTGATAAGTTCTATAATTACGAGTTCTCAACTAAAACCTTTGTTTAGATGGAAGGTATGGAACCTAGATAAGGTTAGCTTAGAAGAGTACGACAAATAGTTTTAGTTCATAGTGTAATGGGTGACAATTAGTCATAAAAAGTATTTAACCATTTATAAATTTAAATATTTTTTTAGGTTAAATGAGTTACACTTAAAAAAACTTACAGTTATATGATTATTTACGGGATATTTACCGTGGTAAGGTTGTGGAAAGAGCTCCCTATATTGCGGCGCAGTTACATGCTCCATTGTTCTCGGGAAGACAACTGTAACAGTATAAAGTGAACAACCGTGATAGTTTAAAACAATATATACCTTATAAAAAATACCCTATAATTAATTAAAAAGTTATTTATGATCAAAGACATGCCATTTATTGATAATAAATACAAAAAATAACTAGTAAAATAACAAAATAAAACAAAAAGGTATATAGTACCTTATACATTTTGGCGAGTTTAAGTGAGTGAGACTTAATTCAATTTAATTACATTTATTTTTATTTTATTATGACATAATTTCAATTTATTATTATACAATTTTTATAATGTTGTATTATTTAATTCCTTTGTATTTGGTCTAATTTATTGTTTGATTTGTATTATTTTAACCAAATTCATAATAATTATGATTAATAATTTGACATGTAAAATAACATTTTATGAATATATATGAATATGAGAAAATTAACCACTAGCAACAATTTACAGAAGTAGATAATTCCATACGAGATGAAAGCTACAATTTCTGATCATATATTTTACACTAAAACCAGATAGATCGGGCTACTCTGCAGCGCTAAGTCTAAACAAATAACAACTAACGTCAATAGCCCGACTTGGCTCGCATTACCATCGAACCGGAACGTTTTGCTGACCCGAACGGCCTATTGCGTCAACAGAGCTATCAGTCCTTATGATTAGATACTTAGCACATGCGCCTGATCATCAAAACATTATGCTGATACATTATGAAGTTATTTTGCTTTAATAAGGAAAGGTTAATTTGTTGAACACCTTAGATGAACACCATGCAAGGAACCTAATGCATTCCGCATTATTCGTATTTTTGTATTTACTCTATTGTAAAATCGGTCTAATAAGTACACGTTGCAAAAGCGTCAAAATTTTCCATCCACTACTGATCAGATACATAGATAGAAAATCATTATGTTCACACGACAAATTTAATTACATACACATGATAAAAAACCTTAAAGAACTAAGCAACAATCGGCCTTATCGCTAAGAGTGGCTCCTAGCAACTTTAGGATGGAGAAGATTTACACAATAGGTAGAAGGTTGGGCGTACAGGTCAGGTCTTCTTTTCAGCGCGTCTTTTTAGTCCTCTGTTATCCCCGTCCATTGCTTCCCTGCTGCCTTAGCAATGTCATCCGAAAAGCGGCTGGTGGTCTGCCTGAAGGTCACCTTCCGTTCAGATGTCACTGTTCTACGACTGTTTTGGTCAGTCTTCCCTTCTGACAAAGACTCCCGGCCATCTCACTTAAGTCTCGTGATACTTTAAACCATGTTTTCAATCTTCGTTAATCGTCGAATCTTTACGTTTGTTATGCGATCCAAGAAAGATGCCTATAACATAGCTCGGTTCATCGGTTTTTGTGCCACTTGGATCTTGTGATCTCTTTAGTGAGGGTCCGTTTTTTATCACATTATAAATGCACAGAATGTGACCTTTACTATGGAAAACAATAAATATATACATATCGATGCCATCACCACTGAATTTTTGTGATTATCATCTGCACTAATATAATAAAGAGGAAAGATTTGTATTTTCGGATGTTTGTAAAGAATTAACTCAAAAACAACTAAACCGATGTAAAAAAAATCTTTCACCATTAGAATGTACATTATCTTGTAACATAAGCTATATTTATTAATAAAATGTTTAAAAAAAACACCCGTGCGAAGCCGGGAGCCGGGCTAGTATTTAATATTATACATGCGAAAGTGTGTTTGGTTTTTGACGGATTGGCGTTATTTTTTGTCATAATCTAGATGGAGGGCCGGAAAGTGACATAGGATACTTTTTGTCTCAGATAATGTACGGTTCCTGAGGTCATGTGGAAGGAACCACAAAGCGAAGCTGTGTAAAACAAAATAATTTTCTCTTGATTCATAAATCAACACGGCTTTTGTTACAATTCCATTGCTGTGATATAGCGGCGAAGCGAGATATAAAGAAAAACTTTTCCATCATAGAATTGCCATTACCATACGCCCTAATAATTCAAAAGAAATGAAAGAGAAAAACAAATACAAGATTCTCCAATACCATGAAAAAAAAGTTGAGAAAATCACGAGATGATTGCCCAAAAACGATAAACTCACTAGATTGGCCCGATTACGTCATGATACAAAGAAAAGAGATAAAAACTAATCGAGATGGGTCATTATCGATACCTACTATACTATCGACTAACATAGTCTTACTTATTTACCCGTCTAGACAGTGTGTCTTTGTTCATATGCTTGCTTATTTGTTCAGCTATAAACATAGCTATACAAGATACACTTATCTATTTCTCTGGCGTTTGTTACCAGTAAGTTTTATTTCTTTATTTTATTATTATTTCAGCCTATTATTTTCATACTGCTGGGACTCTATCTTTCTTTCAGAGGAAGAGAGAGAGAGGATGGGCCCTAATGTACCATGCAGGCCCAGTGCATGTTGGTGGCCAAAATTGGGAGTGACTTACGGGAGATGGATGATGGCTGCGTTCTCAATGATCCTTGGTTCAGGTAAGCTTGGTTCTTGGCTGGTGGTTGGTTTCCTTCGTTGGTGGCGGTGGTCCTTGGCTGCTGCTGGCGTATGCACCGACCAGTCGGTGATCGCGTTGGAAGGTTGAAAAAGACTGGTTACGTAGTAGCTAAGGTTGCCTGGAAGAGATCGCTTATAGCGATAAGGCCGCCAATTGTTTCACTAGTTTTTTAAGTTGTTTTTTATGTACGTTTGTAATTTTTGGTGTGAACAATAAAGAGTTTTCTATCTATCTAGCTATACCTATTCAGTTGGTTGAAGCGCTTTATAGGCTACGACATAGACGCTTATAGCTGGTTGACAGCATTCTCATATGTGACCTTGGTTTTCACTCGATGTTCATTTTTGAGCGATATCATCGAAACTGCATATATTATTTTGGTACTTGATAAGTTTTTTTAATGCAATAAGTTGCAAATAAGCTGACGGGTGGCCTGATGATAAGCGATCACCGTCGCCTATGGATACCTGCAACACCAGTAACATCACATATACGTTGCCGACCCTTAAAGACTCTATTAACAGCCCTTTTGAAGAACCCCATATTATAGTTACTCGGAAACGCCGCAGGAGGGAGAATTGCAGATATGAGGCAAAAAAGAACGCGTAAGCTGCACAGTGTGCGATTTCCACCAATCTATGATATATTATGTGGAGGACATTTCAGGCGGAATTATTTTCAGGCAATTAGCCGAGGTTAATTGGTCGGGGCCGAGGATTGAACCGGGTGCCGTCAGATTATAAAGCGCTCTGTGAAATCGTCATGTGTTAAAAAAAATAGGTTTAATATATAAAAAACTGTTTTAATGATGAATTTCTAGTGTAATTCCGCTTCTACGTCGCTTCAAGTACAATAAGGAATTACACTAGAAATTAATCATTAAAACAGTTTTGAAAATGGACTTCCGCTAAGTAACGCCTGATTCAATCAACTATTTAAGGTTTAATATATATTTTTTCCGGTAATTAAATTGGCATCATTGACAAATTTCTGTAGAGTAAAATAAAAATAATTAATCCCAAATTTCTTATTAGATAGATTCGTCAAAGAAACAGTTTCGCGTTCATTAGATATAAAACAAGATATTATAAAGTGTAATACTCACACGTGGAGTAACTGTGTTTTATATGAAAAGAGTGGCGTTTAATAAACCGTCATTTTATTGTCGTTCCAAGGTTCTCACGTAGGGTCTTCAATTATATTAAAGGGCTGTAATACCTCCATTCTCGGCTTAGCGCGCGAAACAGGTTATTACGTGCGTGCTCATTTCGAAATCGGGTACCCTCAGTAAGAAATTATTTATGTACTTGTACCAATTTCTAATTTGACCTACATTTTGGAGTGACAATAGAGTAAGGTGAGACATTTCGTCTAGATTTTGTGTATTACTGCGTAGAGTTTTCAAGTTGCGGAATATCACCCCCGCTGATTCCCCGTAATTGGTGTTGTAGTAATGCCTATTTCTTGCCAAGTCACACGCCATCATCTACACTAATCTACACTAATATTATAAAGAGGAAAGATTTGTACCTATTTTTGTATGTTTGTATGTTTATAATGAATAGGCTCCGAAACTACTGAACCGATTTGAAAAATTCTTTCACTGTTGGGAAGCTACACTATCCCCGGGTGACATAGGCTATATTATATTTTGTAGCGAGGCCGAAGGCCGAGCTTACACTCGTGCGAAGCCGGGGCGGACGGCTAGTGCTGTATAAATAAGATCTCGCAACAAAATTATGTCTACTCGAGCCTACCCAAAATATCTACACCGCAAACTTTGTTAGCATTTCAAGCGCTTAATATCTGTAGAGCCCATTAACCGCCACCATGTTTGCTTTTTCTAAAACCTGCTGGAAAGTTGACTGGGTAAAATATTCATAAATACTATGTAAAAAAAACTACATTGTTGTGAAAATTAAACGCTATTTACGTGCACTAACAAAAGTTTCTACTTCGTTAAGCGAATACAGTATGCAATCAATTGGACAGTCTACTTGATAAGATTATAAAATGCAATTTTAAATTAATATCTGTTCAGATTTAATTTAATAATGACTGTTCCATATTTATGTCAGTAATTAACTCCCTGCTCATTATTGCCGCAGTTATCATATTGGTTGATCGCTATGTCCATAAAATTGCCAAAAGCATTTATTACGTAGCCACCAATGTTCCTGTGGTCAAACTGGAACTAACAGTACTTACTCAAGCAGGCTTTCAATGAGAGTTCCGTTTTTAGAGTTCCGTGTTATACAGCCCCGTTAGCTTGGTGTGTAGTGAACCTGCTTTCGGCGCTTGAGGGCGTGGGTTTGATTGCCACCTAGGACAAACATTTGTGTGATGAACATTTGTGTTTGTTCTATGTCTGGGTGTTAATATCTATTTAGGTATGTATTTAAAAATATACATATATGTATGTATATCAGTCTCTGGCATCCATATTACAAGCTTTGCTTAGTTTGGGGTCAGATGACCATGTGTGCAATAATGTCCCAGATATTTATTTATTTATATGGTCTTTGTAATTTGTGTTCGAAAAAGTCGCGCAAACACTGAACTAAGAACTCTAGACCGCACGCTATGAAGCTGTCGCTTGAGGCCAGAACGTGGATACCGTGCTATCCATTCTTGAAAATAGCCTTAACTGTCTGTCATCATCATCGTCATTCTGTATCGACCCACTGCTGGGTAAGGCCTTCTCTCCCTTGCGTCATTCATCCCTTTGACCATAAATAAATAAATAATCCCCGTCTCGGCTCGACAGTTGGCCCGAGCCAATCTCATCCAGTGCACTAACGATGGGTCTTTTATTCACCTAGCTAGGGCTAGTTGCCTGCCCACGGAACACTTATCCGCTATTGGTAACTACTCTGTCAGGGCTCTACTCCACCTGTCGTCCCCACGCCTAGCCACGTGTCCTGCCCAGCGCCATTTGAGTCACATAATACCTACGTTTTCCGACATCCTTGACTTTTGTTCTTCGTCGGATTGACTGTCCGTGGATACTTCAAAACATAGAAAAAGTCGCCGTTTTCTACCATTTCTGTACCATCACGGAGTAGGCAGAAATAAAGACGCAAATATGTCCGCGTTTGACTACAAACTCACCTGTTGGTAAGCAACGATGTGGTCGAAGATGAAGCACGCAGTTTTAAAACATTTCCACATTACAACAACAGGCGTTTTTATTACCGCATTACTATTAATTGGTATCAGTTCAGCAATAGCAACAATAGGTGTAAATTGAGTCATTTGGACACGGAGTGTAAAATCAACAGAGAAACAGCTCTTCATACGTAGCCTTTTTGCGACCTCTTCTTTATTTCTTGTCTTGTCAATAAATTCTGCACGCACATACAGGTTCACTGGACCAAGGATTCCACAGAATGAAAACATTCAAACTCAACGAAATGTATGAGGTTGATCACAATTCATAAAAAAAAATTGCCTTGCGTTTGATTCCTCGCCTGATGTTAAGCGTTGATTTAGGTCCAAAAAAATGTTGTTTAAAATGATGAGCACGATTACCTTCTTTCGGCTCAGTACCATCGTTTCGTGTACTCTTGCGCATTATTAGTAAAGTAATACAGCTTCATCTGATGATATCAGCAGAAATCCTCGTGGGTAAAACCGCGGAGAGCAGCGAGTTATCTTATAAAAATACTGATCATAAATAGAGACAATCACCGAATACAAAACTAAAATTTATTCAAAATTAAGGAAGAGATAAGCAATTCATTTTAATGTCTTCCTAGATAGAGAGCGCACTATACTTTGGTATGACGTCACCTGTAAGTACGCCATACAAACTCCATACTGACACTCTTTGCGTGGACGGTACAGAGCATCCCTCCGATTCGATCCGATCTAAAACTTTAAGCACTTATATATCAGAATTTTATCAGCCGATAAAAAAAACTCAGTGTATCTATTCAATTTAATTTAATTTTAACAAGCCTGTTATTTTTAAGAAATAATACACCTGCCCAAAAGCCACCAAGCAGAATCTCTGTTAATTTCGTACTCGGGATGTTTTCTGTACATCACTAACAAAGCGCGTGCGAATCAGCGCTCGAACAGGCAGTGGCGGAGTGACGGGAAACTAGTCAACCAAACCTCGCTGTATGATGATACAATAGGTATACCTAACAGGTAGAATTGTGTGAAATTGTAAATACATGTTTATATTTATTTTATTTTATTAACAGCTTATTTTGCAGCAATCCAAAAAACTGGAGGTATTTTTTTATCCACGATATGCGCTGGATTATTTGAAACTACAAAGATAACAAATTAAACAAATATACTTTTCAAGTTTCATCAATCAAAATTGAGGGGAAATTAGGATTTGCCACCATTGTCAAGCTTTCAAAAATTCAATTTGTTACTTATTTTACTTAATATTTATATAACCACATACTCGTCAATACTGTATCCTTTTACTTTTTTTATTGATAATATTATCTTATGATCAGTATTTATTTAATACCGGATAAAATCGTAGATCGCGGATGCGTAGTATGGACTAAATATCTGGGGGACATAATTGCACACATGGTCATCTGACCCCAAACTAAGCAGAGCTTGTAATATGGCTGCCAGAGACTGATATACCTACATATATATTTTTAAATACATATTTAAATAGATATTAACACCCAGACATAAACCAAACATAAATGTTCATCACACAAATGTTTGTCCTAGATGGGAATCGAACCCACGCCCCCAAGCACAGAAGGCAGGACCACTACCAACTAAGCTAACGGGGCTGTCTATATTATGTGAATATCTACATAATGGCAAACCTGAGCAATCTACTGCGCTTGGAAAATGTTGGACAGTCCTTTTTTATCTAAAAGGAAATATTCTATTACTCGGATGCCTTTTCAAGTACAAAGGTAAGGTAAAAGTACATAGATGACATGGGGTCACAAAGGATTTCGGCTCTTTAATTTGTTGACATATTAATGTAAGATTAGCATACTAGTTTCGTGACATATTATGCAAAAGTATGTTTAGGTATTTTCTCTAATATGTGGTTCATACGGAGCAGGAATACCTTGTCAGTTGATTTTATTTGTAAAGGGTAAAGATTAACTTGGGATATTTTTTTTATTTGGGGCAACATTTTTAAACATAATAGTTTAAAAAACTAAATAACCGGCTAAGTGCGAGTCGGACTCGCACGAAGGGTTCCGTACCATTATCTATAAAAACGGCAAAAAACACGTTTTTTGTATGGGAGCCCCCCTTAAATATTAATTTTATTATAATTTAATTTAAAAAAAAGTGAATATATAGCTAAATATTCTGTGAATATTTCAAGCGTCTATCTCTTGCCGTTATCAATATCGAGCGAAAACGAGCAAAAAAATCACGTTTGTTGTATGGGAGCCCCCTTAAATATTTATTTTATTCAATTTTTCAGTATTTGTTGTTATAGCGGCAACGGAAATACATCATCTGTGAAAATTTCAAAACTGTCTAACTGTCACGGTTCATGAGATACAACCTGGTGACAGACGGACGGACGGACAGCGGAGCTTTAGTAATAGGGTCCCGTTTTACCCTTTGGGTACGGAACCCTAAAAACTAACGCATATCTCCCTTGGTTGTCTGATCTGAGGATAATATGTTCTGCAGTTCCATAATTATTAGTACTTACTTACCTACATTCTTCCTATAATGTGGTTCTCTATGATTGAAACCCAATGACTATGGAAAGATTCCGATGAAAAAGATACGCTCGGTCAATACTCGTAGGTATTCCAATTTCGGTGGGTATAGAGAAAATGATTTGACCGGGTTCTTTTAAAATAGATAATGCATGAAAAGGTTGCCGCAATATTTTACCTACGTAACCTTAAAAGATTAGAAAATCTAGGGATTTCAATCCGGTGACTAAATCGAGCATTTCAAAATCGAGTTATTATGGAAATTACCCAGTTGGACCCAAAGAAAATGAACTAGCATTGAAGTAGTCCTAATTTAGCCTTCTTTACTCGTAGGTATGCCAAAGTTGTTGTTACCAGAACGAAACAGATATATTTTTGACAGAACGGCGTTTTGTAGGGTTGTACACTTTTTTAATATACTAGGGATTGATGACCTTTAAAAGGCTCCAAAGGCTACAAATTATTTGACAGACCGCCTTGTACGCTTCGTAAATCACGGGCAACTGGGAGGAGCTTGCAACACTTATATTATCATGGCGAAATACAACTCATAAGAAAGTTAAAGCATTTGAAGAAAACCGACTCAAAAATCTAGACCATAAACGCCAAATTCAAAAAGAAAGACCAAAGCCCTCCTATAACTACACCTTTAATTCTTCTGACCAACTCTACTGCACAGTTTGCGATCGAATCTATAAGACTAAGTTTGGCCTGGCAAGTCACATTAGGGCTCATGATACGAAAACTTTATTAGAAAATTATAATTGCTCTTGTTTTTCTAAACGCATGTAGTTTCCGCCTATAATTGTAATAACGTTTAGCCAAATTATTGTTCCTTGCTTCTCCTATGCAATGTAGTGACGTACATCATGGTGTTCATTAAATAAATAAAACTAAGGGTAACCGGCATCGAAATCGATGAGGAGGACTATATATGTCTTTTTTGAGATGTTTTTATTAAGTTTGGTTGTGGATTAAAATGTATTTCCAGTGTCACTGGATTTCTAGCGCAGCATAATTATACAGGTAACATATCATTGTACCTATAGTCAATAAAAATTCTTAGATCAAACCTAAATGCAAACTCCTCTAAAAAAAACGTACTTTTACTATATTTAAGTACTCATAGAGTATCTCTAGAAAACAACGACTTCTTTGGTCATAAAAATGCAAGGCGAGACTTAGTGCACAGCGCATCATGATTGAGAATACCAAGTACCGTGTCGGACTGAGACCATTTTGTCACAGTCTTTGTGCTATCCGTTTACAAGAACAGGAGAATAAAGGCTAGATGCAAAGCTGACTTCCTTATCTGTGTCATAGAATACAGTAGAGAATAGGTATCTATTTAATATGGGATAACGTGTCCACATGAGACAGAAAACCATATATATCACATCGGCTTTTACAGCCGATTATACAGCAATATACGAGTATCATCACTAAACACTAAATACACTTCTAGGGAATATCAACAAAGTCACAAATGAAAGAAATTTAAGGGTTTCACAGTTTTTCAGCAAAAAGTCTTGATTTGTCTGCCACCAGTTGCAAGACTGGCCATCAAATAACCGGACATGTAGTGAGATAAATAGAAACTCTTTATTGCGTACACCAGAAATAAAACTTACAAACAGATAGAAAACACTTACGAGCTAGTGCTACAAGCGGCGGCCTTATCGCTAAAAGCGATCTCTTCCAGGCAACCATTGGATAGAAAGAAGTTGGTAGTGCAGGATGTAAATAATATAGCTTTGTCCTTTTCATTCATGAGTAATTCTTCTATATAATATCTTTCTCTTAAAAGAGTGAAAGGACCGCGTCCCGATGTCTATTGTTTTCTTTGTCTTAGGAATACAGTAAGGAGTCCGTAAATATGTTATTATATTCTATGGTAACGTCATTCTTATTGTGCAAAAAAATAGTTTAGGCGCTAACGTGAAAAAAACATTTAGCCTCATTGTTTTATTTTCTTAAACATGAATTAATTGGAGTGTTAATGTGTGATAATAGATCATTAATGGATAAGACAAGGGTCTTTAACCAGTGTGTATTGCCAGTGATTACATATGATATGAGGTGGTCCTTAACTGTTGGCCTTTTGGAAAAAACTTAAAATCACACAACGGGCAATGGAGAGAGCTATGCTCGGAGTTTCTTTGCGCAATATAATCCCGAATGTGCATATTGAACGTGCTACTTGAGCAAAGCCAGGAACAAACAGCACTATAATTAGAATGCAATTGGCGCATATTTTCACAAAGCCTTGCTTGAAGTCCGAATGGAAATAAAACAAGAAAATCTCTCCTCGTAGGATAAAGGAGCTAGCCAATCATGCATGCCAAGCTTGTATGACGCAGACACTGAAATGCCAGTGGCTGTCTTGTGCATAATAGCATGCACGCCGCATGCATGATGCATCGGTCAGCTGCATGAACAAAAGTATGCTTCGACGCTGGTACATACAAGCTTTGCATGCAGGAATTTGGTCTTTGTCAGCAAAACTAACGATACCTCTATTAGATCAGGTATGTAATTATCTTCTATACATATAATAAAAACGTAGAGATTAAAAAATCTGTGGTTGCGAGATATAAAAAATTTATCATACATGGTGTCTCAAAAAAAGCAGCTGAACACGTTACGACAGTTTTTAGATTATTTGTCTGTTTGTCCACGCACATCTCCTAAACCACTGGACGGATTTAAATGCGGTTTTAACGAATGCTTACCTATGAGTAGATTGAAATATAGGATGTGTTATTTTGCACAAGGGCCGTATTAAGGGAGGAAAGTTTATATGAAAATCTACGCGTACGAAGACGCGGGCAACAGTACTAGTAAGCTAATAAACTTTATTCGAATTAGCATTATGGTCATCAACTAATTTTACAACTACCTATTTGGGAACTTTTAACATTATCTATTATTTTTTATTATTATTTCTACTCTGAAAATTTTGGCACCGCACTCTTGTGCATTTTCCAATGTCAAGTTTAAATTATTATAAAGTTTTTTTGTTTGACCGCCAACTCGCCTGAAGTTCTAGAAATGTAGTCAAACAAGTCAGTCATAGTCAGAATCAAGCAAAGTAAGTCACGGTCCAGTCAAACCCTAGTAAAGTAGTGGAGACTTGCCTAAAACTTGAGCAGATTTTAAAACTATATGAGTTTAGTTACTATAAATTGCTTTTGTTTCTATCGGACTTCCAGAGCGGGCACGAAAAATCGACACAGCTTTATGGTTAACATTCCGAAAACCCGTACGAAGCGCTTTGATTCCACTTTTATTGTGCGAACTGCTAGTTTGTGGAATGCACTGCCTGAATGGGTGTTCCCCGATAGTTACAATCTGGGTGTCTTCAAGTGAAGAGTGAATCGGTTTCTTCTAGGTAACCACAGTAGGCCGCATCATCGCTAACATCAGGCGAGTTGGCGGCCAAGCGCAAGCCTATTCTACAATAAAAAAAAAAAAAATGCAATAGTTTACTAGAAATACCCATTGGAGTGACGGTGTGGTGCTATAGAAATTTAACGTGTGTTTTTTTTTATCTTTCGTCATGAGAGCATTTTGGCGTCACATGTCTCGTGCAAATGACACTGTCATATAACAGTATCAAGTATTGTAAGAAAACCTGTGAAGAAAACACTCGAAAACAGCCAAGTTTTGAAAAATTATAATAGGTCGGGGAAAAAGTCTTTTCGTATTTTGTATGTATAAAGTTGTAGTAAAAATCTTATCCGTTGTACTGTTTGTATCTGGCTGGTTTTGATACCATTAAAAATATGACATTTTAAAAAAGGAATACAAAACGTAAAAAGCAATTTCCCGCCATTTTTCAATTGTTTTTTTGTTCGATAAAATGAGTGAATCTAACGAACAAATTCGATATATTGTGAAATTTTATAACAAAAAAGGGAAAAATGCGACACACGCCGCGAATAAAATTTGTGACGTTTATGGACCTAATGCAGTGTCATCAAGAGTAGCACAATGTTGGTTCAAGCGTTTTCAGTCCGGGAATTTTGATGTCAAAGATGCAGCTCGCTCTGGTCGCCCTGTTACGGATAAAGTCGATGCCATTTCTGAAAAAGTGGACCAAGATCGGCATATTAGTAGTTACGACGTAGCTGAAGAACTGGGGATTGACCACAAAACAGTTTTGACCCATTTGAAAAAAACTGGGTATACAAAAAACTCGATATTTGGGTGCCACACGAGCTCACTGAAAGAAACCAAATGAATCGTGTACTCATTTGCGATTCTCTATTGAAACGTAACGAAACCGAACCGTTTTTGAAAAGATTGATCACTGGTGATGAAAAATGGATCACCTACGACAAGAATGTGCGCAAAAGATCATGGTCAAAGGGCAGTGAAGCACCACAGACTGTAGCGAAACCCGGATTAACACGTAATAAGGTGATGCTGTGTGTATGGTGGGATTGGCAGGGCATCGTTCATTATGAGCTTTTACCGCCGGGCAAAACCATCGATTCGGATCTCTACTGCCAACAGCAGATGAGACTCAAACAAGAAATTGAGAAAAAACGGCCGGAATTGATCAACAGAAAGAGTGTGGTCTTTCATCATGATTACGCCAGACCGCACACATCTTTGGCCACTCAGCAAAAATTTAGAGAGCTTGGTTGGGAAGTGTTAATGCATCCACCATATAGCCCAGACCTTGCACCCTCAGATTTCCACCTGTTTCGATCTCTTCAGAATTCTTTGGGTAGTGTTAGATTAACATCAAGAGAGGACTGTCAAAACTACTTGTTGCATTTTTTTGATCAGAAGTCCCAAAAATTCTACAGCAACGGGATCATGTCACTACCTACAAGATGGCAACAAGTTATCGAACAAAATGGCACATATATATTATAATTAAATGTAATTAAACTTGAAAAAAATATGTCTTGAATTTGTTTAAAAAATACGAAGAAACTTTTTCCCCGACCATAATGTTGTGATTTTGCGTTGACGCCAAAACCTTTTATATGTATAATATCTTCATGGACGTCGATAATAATTATTACATCATGAATATCTTATAGTTATTGAAGCATTCGTGTTTTTTTTTCAATTATTTCGCTTCTTACGTTCGCTTTTTTATTCCAAAATATTTCTAATTATGTTGGTTTATAATGTAGTTCGTCTAATCAATACAAACGTTTTCGAAATCAACCACAATGTGCCTCTGAAGTCAAACAACGTTTATTGTTCTGTGCTCTGTTTTGAATATAAATATTGTGTTTGCTATCAGTTTTACATGACTGAATACACAATACACACAGCTTTGTGTTAATTAGATAGATTCAGGCATTCATTAGTACAAATAAACCTATAATTTTAGATGAATAGTATGAGAATTGTCCCAACTGTGGAAACGAGATTACATTTTGTTGCGTAAATGATATTTTCGGTATTGTATTCCGGAATCCTGTTTTAATTTGAATTCTATTAACACAATGAAATGAAACTTGAATAAAGGTATTTTGAAGAAATTCGAGGCAATGTGTATTTTGTATTAGTATGTTTTGTTGTTACCTATAGTACAATTTGAAATTACAAGTAAATCCTGTCTTTGGCAGTACGATATTTTAATGTTTGCGACTAAACATAGCTATGGAATGATCTTGAAACAATAATTTTTTTCATTATTTTTAATTATATGCGTATATATTACATCCATGGCTTTTTACTATCTATTACAGCCAGTGAGAAGGTAAAAATATCATAGATTGCAGCTATTAGAGCTAAACACTTCACTTAAGGAAAAAATGTTGCCAGCAATACTCTAGTATCTTATCCGGTAAATATATCTGGTATAATTGAGAGCTTCAAAGTATAAAACACTCAAAAGAGCAAACTTGAATACGGTATTTGTCGGTTTTCCCGCTTCGAACATCGCGACGTCGCCATCGTCACGGCGATCCAGGATGACCCAATTAAAAGAACTTTCATCTGGAAATAAAATATCAGCGACCCTACTTTCAATAAAAGACATCAAAGAAAAAGTTTTTCCATAAAGCAAAGATGGCCAAATTAATGATCCTTGGTAAGTGATCAGCAGGCGGTTATAGCCACCTGCCAATCTGTTCGAAATTTTACAGATCCAATTGACCGTAGAAAATTGATATCTGATGATTTTTGAGCTGTAAAATATTGGACATAAATCTCGTAATTGGGAGCACAGATTTCATAGCTGCTGTCAGTGTCATAAAAAAGCTATTGTACAATGCCTAAACGGAGAACGACAGTGATTTAATAGCAATAGTATATATTTAGCTGTCTTCGAAATAGTGTCATCGTTAGGTTGTGATACTTATTTTTGATCGAAGTTGTGGCATCACAAGAAAATGAACAGTAATTGGTTTCGGTCCGACCTTAGAATATTACTTAAACTATTACAAAAACTGCTTAAAGTCGTGTTATGTTTATCGGTTGAGACTAGCGACCGGCTTTCGAGCCATTTAGAGCTCCATCATCAGAGAATATGCGCGAATATGTTTGTAATAGTGATAATTTTTTTATGATATGTTAACCTATGTCGTTTCTCACGCCACCATTTACCGTATATAATTATGTTTATGAAATGTAATCTATACATATAATAAAAACGTAGAGATAAAAAAATCTGTAATTGCGAGGTAACAAAAAATAAATCACACAGGGCGTCTTAAAATAAGCAGCTGAACACGATAGGACAGTTTTTAGAGTTTTTGTCTGTTTGTTTGTTTGTTTGTTTGTTTGTTTGTTTGTTTGTTTGTTTGTTTGTTTGTTTGTTTGTCCGCGCACATCTCCTAAACCACTGGACGGATTTCAATGCGGTTTTCACGAAAATGCTTAGAAATTACCAGATTAAAACATAGGCTATGTTATATTATTTATTTTAATTATTTATTATTACATAAAATAAATTAAACAATGAATGATTATTTTCTTCGTTACCCGAAACGTAATATGAGGATCGTCACATAGCTGTGTCACATAGCCTCAATCAAGGAGGTCCAAAGCAAAGAGAATGTTATTGACATAGCCATTAAAAATTTGAAACTGTCAACTGTCATTCAGATAATCAGTTTAAATTTAACGAAGGTTCCTTAACCTTCTTAGATGAATGAACGTGTAGATCAAGGATGTTATAAAAACATAGGCCTTACAACCTCTTTGGTGATTCAATCCAATGTATTTTATTCCCAAGAGAATATAATACCCATACGGAGATTTTATTCTATGTTAGCATTTAAAACACAAAATATACCACATCCTATTTTAATTCAGTCCCGCGAATAGAAATATTTAAAAAAGGCCATTTGTATGACAATAAACCTATACAACAAAATTCCGGACGCAATAAAGAAATAATAGCACTTTTCCAGAACCAACTTCGTAAGTTTCTAAACCAAAAATGTTATTACGAGATAAAAGATTTATTCGACGGTAAAATTTAGAAAATTATAATTAGAAAATAAATATCGATCTATAAATAGTTAAGAAAGTAGCGTCATAAGTTTTGTATGATCTCATATATAATTAAGTAACCTATCACAATAAGTATGTTTTTTTTGGTAAAATTACTTCTGTCTGTTAGATGGTTTTGAGACCAGCCACTACATAAGTCATTGCTGCACCCTTTATGCAGGGTATATAAACTTAGCTTCTAGAAGAAGAAAGTGTATTTTTGCAATAAGAAGAAAGTGTATTTTTGCAATAAGAATAAAGAATGAATTTTACTGTGATATTTTAACAGCTAAATAGAGTAGTTCCATTTCCTGGCTTTTTAATCAAGGTATACATACAAATGCACGCGAAATAAGAAATAACTAGCCAAGAGCGTTTCAAGACAAGCATATGTCAGGGTTCCGTGGCCAAAGCCATATACTTGTGGTCGTATTCATAGTTCAGAAATTGGATGGTCATAGAAAAATTCGAACGAGCGAAGCTGGACAGTCAAATTTCAGAGATGTATCATCCCGACATGACATGATATACTTTTTATGGTTTAGACAAAAATAATACTTCAAAACATGCTCTGCACTGTGGTCACATTATCTTTTTGATTTGAAAACTGTTGACGGTGTTTTTACTTTTATGCTTCTATCAATACTTCACACAGGGCGACATAAAATAAGCAGCTGAACATGTTAAGGCAGTTTTTAGAATTTTTGTTTGTTTGTTCACGCACATCTCCTAAACCCCTGGAAAAAATGCAGACGGATTTAAATGCTGTTTTCACGAATATGCTTAGCTATGACCAGATTGAAGTATAGGCTATGTTATTTTGCGCAAGGGCCGGATTAAGGAAAGAAAAAAGGATTGAAGGTTTATATGAAAATGTACGCGTACGAAGTCGCGGGCAAAAAAACTAGTTCTTCAATAAAATCACTGATTTTTTTCCAGAAAAGAGAGTTTTTTCTTGAGTCAGTGTTACGCTAAGTAACGTTAGGTAGGCGTTTATAGTGAACTACAAACGCTTACCTAACAGATGGAGGGTGAAGACGGATCAGATGTGCCCCTTTCGCGTCCTGCATTGCAATTACTAGAGGCAGCTATTACAATGCACGTGCAATAGTGTGTCGATATACCTTCCACAGCCTTCCTTATCCTACTGCTGGCTATTTAGGCCTCTCTTTAACTATGCCACTTTCGTTTTAAATATTTATCGGGACTTATCGCGCATTATTTTATTTATATATAGGTAAAAATCGACGTTTTAACAATTTAACAATTTTTATAATGGCCGTGGTCACAAACTGACTCCACCATTGTAACATGGTTAAACCGTCGAGAGAAAGGTACCTATTTTTACTTAAATAAAATAATGCGCGATATGTCCTGATAAATATTTAAAACGTCTTCAAATCGCGAAAGTTTCAAAATTACTTTTTCATTACTAATACTCGGAAAATAGGTCTGAAGTTGCCTGAAGAGTGGGTTGAAAGTAATACATTTCAGCCCTAGGGAGAATACATTTCAACTGACAGTGACAGTTGACAACTGACAGACACTCAAATAAATAAATAAAAAACTCGTTCTATTTTCACATTTGTATTGAACCATTTTCCAACTTATTTTTTTTTCTCCTCAGATGATTATGATCCCGCACTTATCGTGCATTTGCCACATATTTTTTTTAGTCAGTTCATGTTTTTATTTTTAGTTTCCTTGTATTCGTAATGAAAAGCACAGTGTTTACCTCGAGGTTAAAGACTTATTGAGTCCCTCGAGCTATTAGCTCCCTTGCTACGCTCGGGCACCAAACCCCGTCTCGGGACTAAATAAGTTACTTTCACCCCTAGGATAACAATGTGCTATTACACCTTCCTCAGTCCTGTGGTAATTGGCTTTAGTTTCGTTTTACTATAAATTGCAATTAAATGGAAGAACTTCACCATTTCTTGACTATTCAATAGGTAAAATATTTCAGTAAAGGGAACCGTTCCAGCATACATAATTTAAAGCAAGTGCGGCCGCAGTCGGATTCGATTCCAAGTGTAATGGCGTTAGAATTGAGGGTGCATTTATTGCAAAGCTTCCACCAGTGAGGCAAGTGTGTGAAATCTGGTGAGAGAAATAGAAAATGCGTGTGAGGTATATATGATTATAAAGTTACCTTTTTTGGGATAGTGGCGAAACAGTTCTGCAAACATCCCATACACAAAATTGGTGTTGATATCACAACATTTGACGAAATAGTAGCGGAACAAGTAGGAGTGTTCTAGAGACCCAGAGTGGTTTCCGTTGTTTTAATGAGTTATCACATTTCATCGCAAATAGGACGACCCAGCCAATGAGCTTAGAAGACTAGACAAATTGACATTGTTTCAGGATCCGTCACTCAAATTTCCATCTCGATAAGAATGAGCGACGACAGAAATTATCATTAAAATTAAACACTGAATTTATCGCGTCATCATCGCAAAAACCTAAGAAATCAGCAGCAAATTAGTTAGACATCTAAATTCGCTGGGAACCAGAAATGTTATCACTTTACTGAGAATAATCTCACAGAGGTGAATCTATCGTATATAGTAATATAATAATAAACATAGAAGTAAGTAGCTGCTGTTAGTTTTACAACAGTTTCGCCAATTACCTCTAAAATGCAATGAAATTGCATAATCATTCAATTAATTTTAAAATAGGCTAATGAGATAAATTTAGTGGAATTGTACCATCATATCGCATTTCAAATCTTCCCGCTCAAGCGTTTAAGTAGACTGTGTCACCGAGAGGCAATGACTAATTACAAGCGCAGTAAAGAGCTGCGCTAACAGGCTTGTCAATGCAATCAATCAACTAAAAAACATATCTACGCGCCGTGCAAAACACTACCTCATCACTAGCTGAACGACATTCAACTTCGAGACGAAAACCACAAATGCTCTGAAAATAACAATTTGTATTAATTAGCTTCAAAAAACCAATCGAGTGTGCCGTGTATTGTTTTATATCAGTACCAGGACGTCCTGGAGCCGTCGGCGAGGAATATCAAGGTGAGCCTGTTGTTAGTTTTGTCAGTCAGTATTGTTTTTGGTCAGCCACCTTGTACAGATTTCAGTCGAAAAGAAAACGCTTAGGAAGCCTCCCATCCCTTGAAGCACCTTCTTGCTTCAGGAATGATCCGCTTTTATTCTTAATAAATAATTTTAACAATAGTCAGTGTAAAGATAAAGGGTTATTGACGAAGTCTTTCGGTAATGTAGTCGGAAAGTATCTGTAAGGCCCTGGTAATACAAGTATAAATAAGCGTTGATGACCAATTTATCATCAGGCGGTCCACTAGCTTGTTTAAAATTTTATGGAATAAAAAAACTTTCATATGTAAAAAGTAATATATTGAGCCTCCGAGGAAGGCCTCGAGACGACCTAAGTGCGTTTGACCTGGGCCCCGATTCTACTAAAGCAATTATTTTTCAATTGTTAATGAATTGCCTCATTTTTTTTGTCTTTTGACACTTTATCTATACCAAAAGTGTCAAAAGGGCAATTTTTGAGGCAATTCATTAACAATTGAAAAATAATTGCTTTAGTAGAATCTGATGCCAGACCAGCGTGGTTCCAGATTCTCTATTGCTAGAATTGGGCATGAGAAATGGAAGAAAATGGGATAACTTTTAACTAGCAGTGGATACTGATAGATTATTTAAATTAAGGGTAAAATTACTTGTGTGAATATCGTAAGATTTTTTTATTGGTCTATCTAAGACATATCCCTGCTTAGAAAAGTAAACATCAATATTTTACTTTTGCAGAGAGCAAGAACATTTCCTTAAAGTCAGCATTCTTTTAATGCACAAGTAAATCACTTCATATTCATATTCATAAATATATTTATAAAATGTTATTTTACATGTCAAATTATTAATCATAATTATTATGAATTTGGTTAAAATAATACAAATCAAACAATAAATTAGACCAAATACAAAGGAATTAAATAATACAAAATTATAAAAATTTAAATAACTTCAATTAACACATTAACACAACTCTACGTATTTTAATAACGTCTCTTATTAATAATGTTGAATCAGGCGTTAATAACATTTGCATAATGGTTACACTCAATGGTAATATGGTGGGTACATATTACTTATATAATGTGTGTGCGTAGCCAATGAATGTAAATGAGGTTAAGTCAGCAAGTTATCAGTACATTTTTACTAGCTTCTCTTGAAGTATAATTATAATCAAATCTTGAAAGTTTTATCCTGCTTATGATAGGGTATTTCACGGTATAAAAAATATGATAAGGATAATCCTAGAAGATTTTTATTATTAACGTTTGAACCGTTTTTGACAGGACTTTCACTGGCAGATAGCTGATGACATAAGATAATAACAATAGTGAACAACCGTGATAGTTTAAAATTTATTTATTTAAAATGTTTTTTGTTTGTTTGGCAACAACCTGCAACTGCATTTATTTATTACTATCTATGCCCCGCGGTTTCTCCCGCGTAGATTCCTCTTTATAACATGAGCTATCTGCTAGGGAAAGTCCAATTAAAATTCGTCCATCTGTTTTGGAGTTCATAGGGTACATACACATCACATCATCTTTTATAATATATACAATGATACAATGATACAATGACTTTATTGGTCTGTGAAACTAGGTGGTATGATAAGTACATAGGTGTCAAACAGTTGTGTGCGCTCTAGCTTCTACCTAGAAATGGTATACAGACATCTTGATGATTATAACTACAAAAAAGAAATTAATTACTAACTATATAATATTGCTATTTTATCTAACTTAATATATTAGGCAGCCTGAAATACTTCCGCATACACTTTAGCATAAATCTCAACAATAAATTCTCAATGCATACATGTCAACCAGAGAAATTAAGTAAATGTCAAATTAATACATGTCAAGGAGAAATAAAAAATAAAATAGTACAATTCAGCTAATGTCATTCATATTTTTGTCATTTAAAAACATATCAGATCAAGTTAAGGACAAGATTATATAGGTACTATTATTATGTTTCAGAATGCACTTATTCTTACCCTAAGACAGATTGAGTTAATATTATTGTGGTTCCGACTTCAGAATTCCATAAAACTTTTTTCCATCGTGAAGTGCGAAGTGGAGATGATCACCAAACTTTTTAATGGGAGTTCTTTTTTTAAATCTGTTTATTATTTGCCAAATGAATTACAACGTCTAAAAGAAGAGAAATGACTTATTCTAATAAATAGTTCAGCAAAAAACAAACGAGCATAATTCACGTAGTTCAAAAAAACTATAAAACACACTTTAACATCGCGAAGATCCTGGTAAGGATAATGGGACAAACTATTAAGTTTTTTTATTTTTTGTTGTGAAATAGGTTTGCGCTTGGCCGCCAACTCGCCTGATGTTAAGCGATGATGCGATTGCATTGTCATCGGTCCTTGATACGAGTAAGTGTGCAAAGTTTCAAATCAATCAACATTCAATTCGACGTTTTTAAAGGGGTGAAAATCACGTTCGAAAGCGTAAATTATGGCGTTTCAATATGAATTAATTACATAATATTAAACAATCACTTATAAAATTGACATAGCAACAAATCGGTGCCGCAAATTTTCTGTAATATCGGATTACAAATTTACAAAGCAAAATCAGTCGTTTTTTCGACATAATGTGCAAAAGACCGATGTTCAGACAATAATTGCTCAACCCTGACAACGGCGTATTCGCACCAACGAGCCACGGATTTTCAGAATTAAAAAGAGACCAATATAGTCGTTTAGACCTGTTAAGGGGGCTGTTGGCTGTTCTCGTCTGGCAGCTATCTCGCTCGCGTATTTTCACATTAATGAAGATTTAACATCAGTGAGTGTGCATTTCCAAAAAGTTACAAAATTATGTCTTGGTGTCTATTGTAACATTTAAAAAAAAATTACAATTTGATATATTAAAATTTGACGGCGTAATATAGTAACAAGTGTACATGTTATCATATTCACATCACATCATCAGCCAATTAACGTCCACTGTTGGACAAGGCCTCCCCCATAGAGAGGGGTGTTGCCATAATCCCCACGCTTGGCAGGCGGTTTGGGGATCGCAGTACGTTCACCGTGTACTATTAGGACGCTGCTGCCCATCCTCCGGTGGTTCTGGTCGCAGTTTTAGGACATACCCGGGTCCTCGTAGTTTCAGGGTTATCATATTATTCCGTCAAATTAAATAAATAAAAAATGTATATATATATAAATATATCAAATTTACAATTTATTTATTTTGAATGTTACGATAGAGACACCAAGAGATGATTTTGTCACTTTTTGGAAATTCACACTTACCTACTGATTTCATATCTTACATTCATATCTTACTTGGGAACAGGCCCCTTAATACGAATTGGGCAGGTTCAAATGTACAGTCCGGTAGCGTAGCTTGCTTTAAATCGGCTTCTATTACTAACACATTTTACGAAAATTTAGAAATCGGTCACAACTGTTCTAAAGGTGTTTTACAAACACCTTTAGAACAGTTGTGTTGTTGGTAAAACTGTTTTAAACTATCACGGTTATTCACTAAAGTTATATGATTATTTCCGGGATATTTACCGTGGTAAGGTTGTGGAAGGAACTATTGAAATCTCGAAATGCCAGAATTTCAATCGAGGTGATGGTTTTCAACTCGCTAGTGCGTGGAATCCAGTATTAGGTTGCCTTAAAAATAAAAGTCTGCGTTCAAAATGTGTTCAAAATACTATTCACAGTGATACAGTGAGTGTGTTTTGTCGAGACTTAAGTTCGAGTTCCAGTGATAACCGTACCAAAAGACTAAGAAAGAGGGTAGATCGTTTTGTCTGTACCTAACTTTGAACTTTTTCACCAACCACCCGCATTCTTCAGTCTTCCCGTGAACATGGTGCATGTAACTGCGCCGAAATATCGGGAGCTCCTTCCACAACCTTACCACGGTAAATATCCCGTAAATAATCATATAAATTTAGGAATGAATTTGTGCACATAGATTACTTAATTACCTCAAAAATTGTACATTTTCTATCGCGGGTAAAACTGGGACAAAACTAGCGAGGTTGACCAAACAAACTAGTCAGAGTAAGCTTGTACAATAAAAATCCTAGATTACTTCTCTAACAATTTTCCTCCAAACACGAGAGTTAATCCCATACGTTTCCGTATAAACTACTCGGGCACTTCCTTTAGCAGAAATTACGAGAACTCGTTGATTTTTCCGCACCATTTAGCGTCGCCGATGTCAAGCATTTGGCTTCACTCCTTTCTTGTTAGACCAGTTTATCTAGACCCACGAGCCTTTTCTGTTTCGTGTAGTATTTTGAAAAATCTCTGAAAGCCTTGTCCTTGTCCTTGTTTGCATGTATTGTAGGTGTTAAAGTTTTTAAACCGCCCAAAAGCCTCCGATATTGCTCAGAGATCGTTTTGTTGTTCTAGAAGTTAATTAATTAATTTAATACTTTGTTGCACAATTAAATTATAAATGCACAATGTATAGGACTAACTAGTTTATTTTCAACGAAAAAGTATTTGCTGTTAAAATTAAGTCACACTAATATATATACTAAAAGTCTGTGAAGTACAAAATACATTTTTTTTATGACTTTTCTTTTGTATTGAATAATAAAACAAATGGATCACATTAAAAACCGATTTCAAAAATATATGAAACACGTAATAGGTGCCTATAAAATTTGAGGGTTGCCCTCGATTTCCCTGGGATCCCATCATCATATTTTGAGTTGGTCACAATGGGACCAAACTCGAGGTATACCGAACAAAAGAAAATCAAAACCTTAACCTTTTCTTGTTTTAACCTTAGATTAAGAATAACTAACTTCCTCTCCCTGTATTGTTTAAAGTAAATTCGTTAAAGTTAACAAAATAGTAGTAAATTATAACAAAAGTCACGGACCCCGGTGTCTGTGGAGTGATATTTTAATTATATATAAAAAAAAAACGGTACACGTACATATTTTTTTTACAGTGGAACATAGAACCGTCCTCCTTTTTTGTAGTCGGCTAGTAAAAAACAATATCGATTGCTCTGTAGGAAAACCTCGCAGAACTTATAATTTAGTTTCACTTTCCATACTATATTTGTAAGAGATCATTCGTAAATGCCACTCGTCAAAAGACAAATCAAAGAATAAACAATATTGATCGTATTATAACGTTACTGATCAATCAAGATTGGTTAAGATCGGACCGATCGTTATTCGCCAATATTTAAACTAGTTGGTAGAGCTACGCCACAAACCAAAAACAAATAGTGCGCTAAAAATTATAAAAGCAGTGAAATAGTTCAACTTATACTGGAAGTTATTTTAAATCGACGTGCCGTAGGACTGAATATGCCATGTTGTGTATACGAATTTGTTTCGAATGTTGATGTAGAAATGTACATAGATATGAAATACTGTTTATATCAGCGTTATGTCTCTGTTTTGTTTTTGTACTTTCATCGTACTTATTCTATATAGATTTACTAACTTTAGGTCGTAAAGGCTCAAGTTTATGACGTATCTTGCGACAATTGGGCTATTTTATTGACAGTAAAATGTGGATGAAATATTATATTTAAACGTAGATGTCAAAATAAAGATATGCCAATCAGATCATTTTGGGTCATAAAATGTCTGGTAAAAAATATGCTCTCTTGTAATATTATGTCGAAATCAATACATGTCACATGTCTCAAGTACGACAACCTTACACCAACGAAGTCAGCGTATAACTGGTTACTGGGTTCACGTTCACACTGGTACGATATAATTATATGGGCGCATCCCTGAGTTAGAACCAAAATGGTACATCTAACCTTCGACCAAAATAAAATGAATGGACGGGCCCAGTAGAAGCGCATTTTTGAATATTACAAAATGAGCGCCAGCGCTCACTTCGTTTCAGTCGGTCTCTAGCCGTAGGAAGTGAAACACGAGTCTATTGTTACGCGATCACGAAACATCTGACAAAATTATGAATTCGTATGCTTTACCAAAGTGTCAATACACAAATAAAACCGATATCTATTTTTTGTTACAAATATACTGTACATTTTTATAATTAGGTGTTGAAGTATATGTCCGACGGTTTTGACTCGTTTTCACTGATCAAGTTCAATGGTTAGGGCCCGTCCATTCTATTATTTTGGTCGAAGCATCTAACATGGAAAAAGTTTCATTAGACCAATCCTTACAATATACTTCAATGATACCGACAAAGGCTTAAGACTAACCAGCAACTGCGATCATCGTAATCGAATGAACCCGATGTTATTTATTTATCGCGAAAAGAAACTCTCTATAATTTCTTACATGGCCTATTTGCACGCATTTTCTATAATCCTTTTTTTTTGTTATTATTATTTTTATGCCATAGGTGGCAAACAAGCAGACGGGCCGCCTGATGGTAAGCAGTCACCGTCGCCTATAGATATTTGTAACACTAGAACCATCACAAATACGTTGTTGACTCTTTAAGACTCTATTAACTCGCCTTTTGAAGAATCCCATGTTGTAGCTTCTCGGAAAGGGTAGCTCATTCCACATTTTACAGGTGTGATCCTACATAATGTTAGACTATTACTTTATTTACGAGTATATAATCATTTGTATCTAATATTATTATGAACCATAATGTAAAAGTATTTATGCTCTGTGGTGACGAGCATCTGTTGACTGTTGACAGATACAATAGTAATGACGTTTCAAACGGTAACATTGACTTTGACAGATACTCGTCACCAATAGATAATTGTCAGTTGAATTTAAGACTGGCACTTGATATCGAGCTGTAAAGCAAATAGGACATTATTGTGATATTATAATAAATCCTTAAATATCTTAATAATCCTGGTTTCATTTCTGAGATTTAAGCGTAGTCTTTCAATAAGTATAAATAGAAAAATAAATAAAAGAACTGATTATGTTCAAACGACTGATGAAACGAGACGATTTTCATGAATCTAGCTAAGAACACACTCGAACAAGTCATCATTCAAACAAAACAAAAAAACTAAATCTAAATTTGTTCAGTCGTTTGGGAGCAACTATGCTACAAACAGACACACAGATACATATATACACATATAAACAAATCTACACACGTTCATCTACGTACGTAGGTATACGTATAAGTTTAACGTGTAACACCTCTTCTTTTGCGCCGGGGGTTATAAACAAGTGGAAATGTTCTTGCCACGATAGTAATTTTTTTATGCTGTAGGAAATGTCCCATATTGACTTTACAAGTTTTGTTGCTTCGTCTAGCGTTGGCTCAGTAACTCAATACAAGGTTAGGTAAACGTCTACGACGTCGTATTTTTGTTCCATTTTCTCTCATATTATTTTTCTCTGTACGTAAATCAAAATTATAGCACCAATTCACCCAGTTTCACTAAAAACTGGACTTTCACAATTGCACTTTAACTGTTTGCACTGTAATAAAATTTCTAGTGAAAGCTTTTAGCTCGTTTAACTTAATCACTACCTTTTAATTTGTGGTTTTAGTGCTGACTCTGAAGATCTTTGAAACCGTGATCCATTAAGGGCTTAGCAACACGTAGTGGTTTTACATGCATGTTCATAACCGACATGATAATACGTTTACTTACTTGTAACTCATAATCTAAGTGCTAAGCACCACTATTCAGTAAATCAGGCATGGTACAAAGTTCAGGCAAAAAGGATTTTAATTTGTTACTCGAATTTGACAACGACCCTGCCTAGTTACCCGATTACGGCGATGCAATAATTATCAATAAAAAAAATGACTTAATAAAAATGTCAGAACTGGACCACATTGAATTGGGATCACACGGGAAGCACCAGCTTTCAAATAAAAAAAGAATCATTAAAATCGTTACACCCAGTCGAAAGTTCTGAGGTAGTGAAAAACAACGAAACAAATTTTACTTAATCTGACTTCATTGTCTACACTTAAAATTAAAACGTAGTAATGTTAGATAGATAGGTAAACTCTTTATTGTTTAAACCACAAACTAACCACTTAACCACCAACCACTGGACTTAACCAAAAACTTGCGTCCAGATTTACACCTTCAAACTTCCCATAACATTGTCAACAAGATGTGTTTATCTTTATTCAAACATACCGTAATAAACAGTTAACTGAGTACATATACGTGCGAGAGAAAGTAATACTCATTAACAGTCAGTAAATACTTGGATCGTCGCAATGAAAGGGTGGCTGGGATATAAGACGCTAACTTATAAACGACTGGACAAGAAATTAAGTAACAACGGATTTAAACGTACAAAGACATCATAAAATAGTGCATACAGGAAAAAACATAAGTAGATATACATTTTTGTATTAATAGTCATAAGTTTACTTATTCAGTAAACGTTAGTAGATACATTACAGTATCAAGCGATCAGGAATTTCTTTTAGGCAAAAAAATACTGTATTAGGAGGTCCCTTTGAATTATATGTGTGGGTGTGTGTGTGTGTGTTGTGTGTGAGCGCATAAATAATTTAAACACTTAAAACCCAAATGCATTTTAAAACTCTGATAATTATAATTATTATGTAGGGACAGTTAAAGAAGAGCTTTCGATGATTGTATTTGACACTCGTACTTACTAGGGTTCAACTTAAATTGGTAACTAAAATGTTTTTTCTTTTGTGTTATATTTACTTTATATTATAGTCATAAATATAGCCTATGGCGTCAAATCATATAAACAAGGAAGATGTGGTAAGGTAACGTGGCGAGTGTGAAGCCTCCATTGCTGAATTGCCTGTTCAATATTTTTTTGCATGTAGACTATTATGTAGTTCATTGGTGACACTGGCCGTTTCTTGGTGTGTGAAAAATTTGTTAGCAGTATAGTAAATAAATGAACGACGGGAAATTTCAATGCGATCGATAATTGTACTAAGGTATAATCTCCCTTGTTTTTAACCAAGGTATAATCCTCACTCGACAAAATCGGTTAAACCGTTTAATAGGTAAATAATACTTGAGCTATATTTTATAATAGGAACATTACAGAGGAACACACAAATTATCCATATACTTACATACACCCAAAAAACATTACTCTGGGCTTAAAACACTACTTCTTTGGCCATCGGGTAATAACCTTATACCACCGTAGCATATGGTAGCATGCTACAGTGCAAACCCCGTAAACCCAGTGCCGTGAAATATTACGTAAAAGTATTTAACGTTTACAGCCCCGTTAGCTCAGTTGGTAGTGTACCTGCCTTCTACGCTTGGGGGCGTGGGTTCGATTCCCACCTAGGACAAACATTTGTGTGATGAACATTTGTGTTTGTTCTATGTATGGGTGTTAATATCTATTTAATTATGTATTTAAAAATATGTATGTATCTCTCTGACAGCCATATTACAAGCTTTGCTTAGTTTGGGGTCAGATGACCATGTGTGCAATAATTTCCCAGATATTAAAAAAAAAAACAACTTGTTCCCACTATTATACGAAAGCTATTAGTAGTAAAGAAAATGACCTACTTTATTAAAAAAATCCGAAGTGTCAGTCCGCCGATATTCGACGAAAAAGTAAAGCAAAATTTTTTAGAAAATAAATCTATTTAAAATGGCATAAGCACAGTATGAAAAAAATTAACGCCTTATTTAAACTAACTTCCACTAAGTTAGTTACAATTTGCCGTCCCGTTTTTTCGCGTGAATTTTTTGTCAGCAAGAAATGACAGATTGAAACATAGATTAACAAAACTAAGATTCCTAATACATATGTATAAGTAAATCCGTAAATCGTTATTTTTTACCTCGAGAAAATTTCGTGTTTTCAGTGTAGAGTGTAGATCAATGCGCGTCCCGTATTTAAATACGTTCAAGGATTATGTGAGCGTAGGTAATAACGAGTTCTCTTCCCTGCCATACGTTTTATTTATATTTTGTTATACACTTTAGAAAACGGCTGCTATAATTTGATACGTGTTATAATTTATCAAGAACTTCAGATACGTGTTTTATTGAGATTTATGTATTACTGGCATCATCCTGTGGTTTCATCCGCTATCCTACAAAACAATCTGAGAAAATCAATAACAATATTGGCTAAATGCACACTCCGACAAATAGCATAAGTGACACTTAATCTAAATGTCATTGTCAAATCTACAATGAAATAAAAATCACACATTATATCGTTGTCTTTGCCTGTTCATTATGGCAACCAAAGAGTATAGATGACAACTTTTGCTGCCAGACTGTAACAACAACATAATATCAGAGGTAAAATAACTGTGAACGGACTGTTGGTACCACCCAAGTACCACCATATCATCATTGTTAGAAAATATGACAAGTGAAAAATTAGTACTAATTCAGCTTGTTTATTATTAAATTTTTTAAACTACTTTGCTTTACGGACCACTTACGATACTCAGTCATGACACAAACACGCACATAAACTACCCCCTTTAAATTTAGAACTACCTACATATAAACTTTTTACATATTTATACATTATGAATGTAAAAAAAAACCGGCCAAGTGCGAGTCGGACTCGCGCACGAAGGGTTCCATACCATTATATCCATAGTATGGGCGCCCCCATTTTTTTTTTTAGTATTTGTTTTTATAGCGGCAACAAGAATACATCTTCTGTGAAAATTTCAACTGTCTAACTATCACGGTTCATGAGATACAGCATGGTGACAGATGGACAGACGGACAGACGGACAGCGGAGCCTTAGTAATAGGGTCCCGTTTTACCCTTTAGGTACGGAACCCTAAACACGATGTAAAAACAAAAGAGTGGTATCTCTAATAGTTTTTAAACGCTAAGGTAACAACATCTTTTGCAAATTCAAGAGTGCGTGTCGAAAGAGTCAACAAAAGTGTTCGGTGGTAGTTCCCTTATTTATTAAAACAGAAAATTAAAATCATGATATCAGAGATGCCTACCTAATTATTTATGTAGGTAATGACAATGGCAGATCTAAGCAATCTAAACGGATGTTTTATTTCTGTTTAGCCATTTAATCAACCGAAATATGATGTATTCAAACAAGGGTTGGTCACGCAAACCTAACCCATTTTATGTAATGACAATTACGGTCGTACAAAATAAACGACTGTTATCTGTTTTATTATAATAACCAAGTTAATTGGGAACAGTTTGCTTGTTTTATCGGTGAATTCGTTTCTGATATTGGATTGGAAATGAACTCATAATGGAAACTGACATTTAAACTAGGTAGGTACTTTGCAATTATATTATAACTAGCTGCGCCCCGCGGTTTCAGCCGCGTGGTGATGAAAATGTGTGATGATGATGATGATGAAAATAAGACTATGTGTTAATCCAGGACATAAGCAATGTATATTCCAAATTTAACCCAAATCCATCCAGCCATTTCTGCGTGATTGAGTAACAAACATCCATCCATCCAAACTTTCACATATTTATGATATTAGTGTGATGAAAGGTTACATGGTTGTGGCGTGCAAAGTGTAAGTTTTTTTTTCTTTCCTTCTGAAACGATTTTGGCGTCACACGTTTTGTGTATTTTCCAGTGTATTTAAATTTGTAAAATTTTTGTAAATATCGTCAATCAAATCACGGTCAAGTTCATGTCATGCCCTAATAAGGTAGTGGAGATTTATTTGTTTCTTAAATTGGAAATTAACTCATTATAGAAACTAAAATTTAAATAAATTTCTAATATTTTTTCTTGTCTTCTCATTTTGTTTTTAATTTTGCACATATTTTTGCATTACAATCCAGCTTTAAACCTATTTTAGTAAGATATTGTTTTGTATGATTGTAGATTGATATATAGAAAGAAACTCTTTATTGTGTACACTAGAAATAAAAATTACATACAGATAGAAACCACTTACGAGCTAGTGCCACAAGTGGTGGCCTTATCGCTAAAAGCGATATCTTCCAGGCAACCATTATTAATTGTAATTTGTATTGTGTATATAATAAATAAATATGTTGAAAAAATACTTACATAATTGTTGCGTGCATAAAACAAACAGAAAAAAAAACTTTCCTACTAAGACCATTTGGCGTTCCAGTTTTAGTAAATATCGTCAATCAACTTTGGCGTCGCTCGTCTTGTGCGTTTTCCAGTGTAAGTAAATATCATCAATCAAATTACAGCCAATTCCAAGTCCTCCTCCTCTTTAAATCATATTCCTCATGTCTGAGGGTCGTGACCACCACCTTCCATCAATCTCTCTCTGATGATATCTTTCCATCGTCTTCTATCCTCAGCAGCATGGAGTGCGTCGTAGACTGAGGTGTCGAGAGTGGTGCGAATCTGATCGGACCAACGTATTGGGCTGCGGCCTCGTGATCTCCAATTCCAAGTCATGCCCTAGTAAAGTGGTGGAGTAAAGGACTATTATAGAGGTTTCTAAGGAGTTTTGAAAACAACTAAAAAACACCTCTTATGATTAATTCCACATAGTCTAGCCTCATATTCATCAACATAAGATACTTTGTGTACCTGTATTTACATTCCTAAAAATAGTACACGAACGCGTCTCCTATACAATTAAGGTGGGTGGAAATATGTTACGAATCTTGAACTGGGAGTGTTTCTTTGTAGTCTATTGATTCCCGTCTGACGATTACTCTCTCGAATGCCTATTGTGTATTTGTTTGGAAACATTTCACGCCTACTTGAAGTCTTTGAAAGAGAGTGTGCGATTGAATATGAGGTAAAAAAATATGTATGTGAAAATCAATATTTAAATAGCTTCTAAAAATACCTCGTATGGAGATGAAACACGTGTTGTCAATTGGACTTAGAACCCACTTTGCCATTTTGCATGATACAATTCGTTTCAACAAATACAAATTCGTTTATTAGGCAGAAAAAAATGTACCTAATAAATACTGTGTTTCGGCTGGTTTCGGGAGCCAATGGCCTCACCCATTACACATTGCTTACTAAAAGCCAAAACCACGCTAAATAATAATAAAAAAAATATTCTTCTTTTTTTACAAAAGTTATTAGTTTATACAAATAAAACAAACAAAAAATCATTGCAAATACAGGCTTATTTTTAGTGTGTGTGTGTGTGTGTGTGTCGGTGTGTGTGAGTGAGTGACTGTACAAGTGAGTGTGTGTGTGTGTGTGTAAGTATCTTATGAGACATCCAAATCTGTTAGCATAATTATTATCATGCTCAATTACACAACATAATTAATTATTAATTTTCGTTTAATAAGTTATAAGGTAGTTCCAGGAACCTAATAAAAAAAAAAAATAAGGTTTTATAGGATTAGGACGGACAGATGGACAGACGGGCGAACAGAACGAAACGTAGAAGAAGAGTATAAGAGAGTTCCGTATAAGAGTGCCTTGTACGGAACCTTAAAAACGGGCCTATTTTAGAGAATACACTCTGCAAGCCGATGCATTATCTATCTATCTATCTATACATATAATAAAAACGTAGAGATAAAAAAATCTGTAATTGCGAGATAACAAAAAAAAAAACACACAGGTCGTCATAAAATAAGCAGCTGAACACGATAGGACAGTTTTTAGAATTTTTGTCTGTTTGTTTGTTTGTTTGTTTGTTTGTTTGTTTGTCCGCGCACATCTCCTAAACCACTGGACGGATTTAAATGCGGTTTTCACGAATATGCTTAGAAATTACCAGATTAAAACATAGGCTACCTTATATCATTTATTTCAATTCTTTATTTTTACATAAACGAAAATAAAAATCAATGATTTATTTCTTCGTTACACGAAACGTAATATGAGGATCGTCACATAGCCTCAAGCAAGGAGATCCAAACTAAAGAGAATGTTATTGACATAGCCATGAAAATTTTGAAACTGTCAACTGTCATTCGGTTAATCAGTTTAAATTTAAAAAAAAGGTTCCTTAACCTTCTTAGATGAATGAACATGTAGATCAAGCATGTTATAGGCCTTACAACCTCTTTGGTGGTTCATTCCAGTGCATGGAGTAGGAGTATTACATTCTCTTGGTTTTATTCTATGTTAGCATTTTAAACACAAAATATACCGCATCCTATTTTAATTCAGTCCCGCGAATAGAAATATTCAAAAAAGGCCCTTTGTACATGAAAATAAACCTATACAATAAAATTCCGGACGCAATAAAGAAAGAAAGAAATAATAACATTTTTCCTGAACCAACTTCGTAAGTTTCTAACCCAAAAATGTTATTACGAGATAAAAGATTTATTCGACGATAAATTTTAGAAAATAATAATTAGAAAATAAATATCGATATATAAATAGTTAAGAAAGTAGCGTCATAAGTTTTGTATCATCTCATATATAATTAAGTAGGTAACCTATCACACTAAGTATGTTTTTTTTGTTTTGTAAAATTACTTCACCCTATGTTAAGTTTGAATAGTATATATAATATTTATGTAGTAGTAACTATACATAAATGTATATATTTATGTCTGTGGTCTGGTTTTGTGAACAGCCGCTACATAAGTCATTGCTGCACCCTTTATGCAGGGTATATAAACTTAGCTTCTAGAAGAAGAAAGTGTATATTTGCAATAAGAATAAAGAAATAATTTTATTTTACTGTGATATTTTAACAGATAAATAGAGTAGTTCCATTTCATGACTTTTTAATCAAGGTATACATACAAATGCACGCGAAATAAGAAATAACTAGCCAAGAGCGTGTTAAGACAAGCATTATGTCAGGGTTCCGTGCCCAGCGAAACTGGACAGTCAAATTTCAGAGATGTATATCATCCCGACATGACATGATATATATACTTTTAATGGTTTAGACAAAAAGAAAATTTCAAAACATGCTCTGCACTGTGGTCACATTATCTTTTTGATTTGAAAACTGTTGACGGTGTTATTTATTACTTTTATGCTTCTATCAATACTTCACACAGGGCGACTTAAAATAAGTAGCTAAACATGTTAAGGCAGTTTTTAGAATTTATGTTTGTTTGTTCACGCACATCTCCTACACCCCTGGAAGAAAATGCGGACGGATTTAAATGCGGTTTTCACGAATATGCTTAGCTATGACCAGATTGAAGTATAGGCTATGTTATTTTGCGCAAGGCCGGATTAAGGGAAGAAAAAAGGATTGAAGGTTTATATGAAAATCTACGCGTACGAAGTCGCGGGCAAAAAAGCTAGTTTCGTAAATAAATAAGTAGGTACGGCTTTGTGGCGAGCCTCGCCTATTTCAGCAAGTTACATTCTCAAAAGCAAATTAGCTTCTGAACGTTCACTTATTCAGGACCGTAGTCATGTGAAGCGAGGTTAGTTTAGTAAGAATGTCAACATCTTCAGTCATATTGTCGCAATATGAATGTGGCAGGAAAGTTGATTCTCTAAAGTTTATATACCTAGTACTAACTTTCGCAGTTTACCTATTCGTTCGTAACTAGACGTTTGTTTAGAATAACTAGCTATTTTTAGTAGTAATCAGTTAGTCATGTAACTTAAAAACTTGGAGTGAGATTACTGCGACTGTTTACCTACGGGTGATGACCTGCAGAAGACCAGAATTGTATTCTTCTTGATTTCATTCTTTGCTAAGTTTTCGTAAACTTGATGAATAACGAAACTGAAATCTGTAATAATATCATCATTATCGTCATAATCAGTATGTACTAGTCTTCTGCTGGACATAGGCTACTTCCAAGGCAGGCCACTGCGACAGAGCTGGATGTTCAGTTTTTCACTTTCAGCCACTGCCAGTCGTCTTACGTATATTGCCACTTCAACGAGTCACAGGACATCCTACGCTACGTTTGCCGATTCGTGGTCTCCACTCTAGAACAAGTCTACCCCAACGGTTGTCGGTTCTGAGACAGATACGAACAGCCCACTGCCACTGCTTGTTAATACGCTGAGCTATGTCGGTGACTTTGGTTCTCTGGCGGATAACTTCATTCTGGATACGATGCATCAGGGAAACGCAGAGCATAGCTCTCTTCATAGCTGGCTGACCGACCTTGAATATTGGACCGCTCCAACTGTAAGTACCTACGTTTCAGCACCGTTAGTGATGCCGGGTAGAATGAAATGGTTTATCACTTTTGTCGTCATAGATCAATTACTGACAAACCAGAACAGAGTAACCTGACGCAGGCTGATTAGGAGAGTCGACCCCACCTAACGTGGGAACGGGAAAAGAAGAAGACGATGAACAAAATGAAAAAATAAACGCAGAACGAACAGGATCTTTACATGAGAAATTCCTCGTTAGTTAGGCCTAACTATTTTGTTGAAAGGAATTTCTTACAAACCCGTAAATATTCAGTGACAGACACTTCCTTGTTTTTGTCGCTAGTCTGGACAGAAAACTAATGATCGTGAAGAGAAAAACGAAGCATAGGAACTTACGTGGATATTAAAGCATAATTAGGAACATACGGAGAAAAAAATTACAATACTGAAATGGCAAGAAAATTGACTTTCTCCAACCAATAATTTTGTATACCCAGAATACCCACCGTTCACAATTTTTCAAAAAGTTAAATTAAATAACTAAAAAGAAATACTGTTACCCATTTGAATGGTAAGAGAAATCTGAGCTGTATTTGCGTGGACCACTTAGATAAAAAAATTGTGGTCCATCATAGACCGTATCATCGCATCAGGCAAGTTGTCTAGGTCA
Organism: Agriopis leucophaearia; assembly: GCA_949125355.1. Taxonomy (NCBI): domain Eukaryota; kingdom Metazoa; phylum Arthropoda; class Insecta; order Lepidoptera; family Geometridae; genus Agriopis; species Agriopis leucophaearia. The sequence goes on along the minus strand of OX421271.1, from coordinate 14,496,078 downwards.
AACGTGAGCCCATAAAAATATAAAGACTTCGGATTTAGGATCGGTTGAATATAGCAGATTTCGAATCCGAGGTCGAAGCGTGGCTCATGAATTTAATTAAATGCGCACCTTTGAAGGGACCAGGAAAGTTTATTTCAGTGAAGAAAATAATTCTGTAAAATCTGCTTTGGTACACAATACAACGAGGTTTGGTTCCAAGCCGCCATTAAATTTTCGGCGCGAAAGTTGCGGAACTCATAATAAGTTTCGAAAGCTAGCTCTTCCTTCTGAGTCGAATCATGATGAAATTTTAATTTTTCAGCAACTCACACAATTGAGGAACTTGGAAAATATTTTCTTGTACACAAACTTATTTTTGGTGCCGTGAAATCAAATTTCACGCATCGTTGAACTTTTTTGAGCTAAAGTCTGTTGGTTAGGCCAAGTAGAAAATGTTGCTTTGATTTCATTGAAGTAACTTTGCCTATTCAATTTGTGTTTTCTAGCGAAATGGCACACCAATTGTGATTAAATGTTTAGTATTATCTCCTAGAAAGAAATACTCTACGACGCACATACTTTCTTTTAAAATAGTTATTATTTGACATGTTTGGGGTCGAGACATTGAGACCCGGAGCTCGGCTCATTAAAAAAAAAAATTCAGAGCGTCTGGTTAACGCGACGCGTGACCAAAATGTATCTGTCGTATCTGGCGTGTATCTGGCTCAACGCATAAGCATTGCTATTCAACGTGGTAATACCGCCAGCATGCTGGATACGCTACCAACTGATAGTGGGCTTGAGCTTTTGGATTGTCTTTAGACCTTCAACGGTCTAACTGTTTATGTAGTGTTAGTTGTAGCTTGTATTTTGCTTAGTTAATAAAGGCACTTGCCCTGATTAAAAAAGAATATGTAATTACAATTAGTTGCAATCTATTCATTGGATTTAACGCTCCATAAAAAATACCACTGGTGAAAATCTTTTACTATGAGAGCAAAAATATAGTTATATTTTTTGCGATTTTAGAGTTATTCTCGTTGCTTAAGTTATTCATGACTAGTCGACCGCCCCGGCTTCACACGGGTGTAAGCTCGGCCTTCGGCCTCGCTACAAAATATTATATAGGCCTTGTCACCCGGGGATAGTGTAGATTCCCAACAGTGAAATAATTTTTTTAATCGGTTCAGTAGTTTCGGAGCCTATTCAATGCAAACAAACAATCAAATATTTCCTCTTTATAATATTAGTATAGATGATGTATATATATATATAGCGAACCTTTTTCGGTTTAGTATACTCTTCTCTCCTTACCCTGGATATTTTTGTTATAAAATATAGCTTTTTTAAAAACATCATTAAAAACATAACAGAAACACTAACGAAATTGCAACGCATCATTATTTCCGCTTTTGTTACAGGCGAGATGTCACGCTGTTACGTACGCTCACGTCGCGTTGGTATGAATAAGCACGTCGTTATTGCTACATTATGAATGTTCAATGGCTCGTACACAATTTTATTGGATCGCTAGCTGATCCCTGCGGATTCATTCGCTTACAGGTGCCGTACATTTTCCTGGATAAGTTTAATACTCGAGTACTTAGCTTAATTTATTTTGTACTAAATTTCTATTGAAATAAATGTGTTAAATACTAAATGATTTCATTCGAAAATTATTGACTTTTGACTGCCAGAGCCCGCACGAAAAATCGACACCGCTTTATGGTTGACATTCCGAAAACCCGTACGAAGCGCTTTGATTCCACTTTTATTGTGCGAACTGCTAGTCTGTAGGATGCACTGCCTGAATAGGTGTTCCCCGATAGTTACAATCTGGGTGTCTTCAAGTCAAGAGTGAATCGGTTTCTTCTAGGCAAGCGTGATCCACCGTAGTCCGCATCATCGCTTAACATCAGGCGAGTTGGCGGCCAAGCGCAAGCCTATTCAGCAATTAAAAAAAAAATTAAGAGCCGTATTACAAAATGCATGAATTTTTACTAACTTTTATCAAATCGTTTCAAGTTTTACTAATTATCGTCAAACTAGTTGTAGTCATGGTCAAGCAACATAAGTCCCGGTCAAATCGGAGTCATGTTCTAGTAATGTGGTGGCAACTTTACGAGAGGCTTGTACAAAGTTTTGGATCAACAGAAAAAGACATGTTTGACCTTGTTATATCACTTTTCTATACTCAAGCACGTTAACGAACAATTAATAAATGATAATCAACCATTACACGTATATATTTCTAGTAGAATCCCTCGTAACTCGCGATTTTGCAGTTTTCCACATTTCTGTTGGCAAAAATACCATATGTCCGTTCTTATGATGCCACTCTATCTTCCTGCCAAATTTCGTTAAGATCCATTCCGTTGTTTTGCCGTGATAGCGCGATAAACATCCAAACAGACAAACATAGTTACATTCGCTTTTATAATATTATTTAGGATTAGAACTCGAAAATACACGTATTTACAAATAAATGCCACATGTCTTTTTCTTCGTCGGCCGTACTTCATCCATAAATACTATCATGCCTTTTTAATCCTACTGATTTCATCTCTACACGCAGACAATCTAAATTTCAGTTGTAGCCATTTGAATAAGTAACTTTGTTGAGAAGGAGAGATTACAAATTTACCTATACTTACTTAAGTTGTGTTAAGTTCTTGATACCTGTAAAGCTTTTAGCTTAGTTTAGGTATTGAGCTTTAGGGCATTTAGATAAATTGATAGTTTATGGACGATGACTTTGAAAACTTGCAAGCTGCCTTAACAAAACAAGAACTGGTATCACTAATATTTAACGAAGTTTTCATATCTGGACGCACTCGTACGCGTCGTACGCAAAAACAGATCTCGTATTTTGCCAGTTTCGATATAATCCCAATTTGGTGCTATTGAGATTAGATCCATAAAGTATAGATAGTTTTGGTAAAAGCAAAAATATTTTTTTAAAGTTGATCTCTAATCTTGGTAAAACCTCTATTATAGTAGCGTTATTTATGTGGATAATTATGTCAAAAGCTTTCAACAGTGTTCACCATGACATTCTATTAAAAAATCTGTAGGTATAGATATGGAGTTAAAAGTAATACATAATATTTGAATTAATTCAGTCATACTAAAAAAAGGTTACAAATAACGCAATTAAGCAGAATGTGTCGAAAAACAATCAGTATAAAGACATTAAAACCAAAAACAACAGACGTCTGATAGTGAGCTGCAGGGCAGTGTGTTAGGGCCATTATTGTTTTACGTTTATATTTATAACATCCAAAACACAACAAATCATCAAATGACATTGTTTCCCGATGTTGTACTATTCATTTATAAAGGACTCAAGCATAGCAATCTAAAATTTGATACACATTAATAACACACTGATTGAAAAGTGAAAAAAATTATATTATTATCATCAAAAGGAATTTAATATAATTTAGAATAAGACACAATAACACTATCGAAGTTTCACTGTTAGAAAAAAAAGTACTTATATCTTTCTTAGGATTAATCATTGATAATAAACGGACGTGGAATACCTATAAAGACAATACCTATCAGTAAGAGGTTTCACCAATATAACTGGCGTTCGTACTATAACAACTACACAAAGTGGCCAAAGAGAAGACGGTATTTGTAAACAGAAATCTTTAAAGAGCAAACCAATGCCAATTGATTTGATGATGTCATATTAAGCAGGCTGACGTCTAGAACTACATTTTTATAAGTGTATTTTGTATGTCATCAATCACTTACAATAAGATACCAGAGGCTATTCGAAGTAAAGAACTGGGTTTTTTTAAGTACAGTAACACTGCATTGCGGATAAATTTTAAATAAGTACATAAAAGTTACAAAAAAAGTAATTACTTTGAATGCAGTGCAGTCACGGAAATAAAAATATTGTAGGTACAAATATTTTACACAGAAGCGAGATACAGTGAAAATGTACAAACTCGTTGTATATAGATATACAGCGCAAACTTTTTGAGTGTTGAAACAAATCGAGTCAAATTGAATAATTTTTCACATAGCTTTTGAAAAAAAAGCTACAATACTTTTTTTTATATTCCATTTTCAGGTTAGAAGACTTGTTTCAATAAAACTGAGTATTTTACTGAATATAATGTGGCTGAACATAATATTTTTGCAGCTGACATTTTACATAAGACTAAGTATCTACATTGAATAATTTTATATTTTCCAAGTGTTCAAATGCGCGAACGAGATAGAGAACTTGTGAGGCATGGTCATGGTCGGGGAACAGGCGTGAACGCGCGTGAACCCCGCGAAAACCCTCCACATTCACGTTTACGCTTGTTCTCGGAGCTTCAGGGCACTAATGTGGAGTCACCATTATAAATTTAAAATTCGGCTACACCATGTGAAACTTATCAAAACTAGCGAACGCGTTAATACTTTAAACTAATTGCAAAGCCATTACCCACAACTTATTAAACAGTAAATTTACGAAAACTTTATATACTAACTAAAAACTAAAGCTTAAAATAATTATATAAAAACTGAAACTAAAAGACCATTAGTGGGGGGAAAGTTCAGAGTTCAAAAAAAGCCATTACTGATTTATTCCGTTCCACACAATATAATATATTCACCAACACTTAAAACTTGTACTTCCGCACTGCAGCACCCTAGTGGCATGCGCTGCTGTGGTGCCGGTCGGCCGCCGCTCGCATCGCCCTGCACCGATCCGACAACACTCTGGCATATGTGTAATATGACTCTGGTAGTTGCAGTTCATGAGTGGCACTCAAGTCCCATACATCGTACGTGAAGAGCATACCACAGTCCTGATACTTAATTTTAGTTTTATATTTATCACTATCATCATTATCAATATCAGCCTACCATGTTCCCATGTGAAAAGTCTTCGTGGTCAAAAGTTCCAGTCCAGTGAAGAAGCAGTCGACGCTTTCAAGTCAGCCATTTTGAACACCCCCACTTTAGAGTGGAATAAATGTTATAATAACTGGTTTGAGCGAATGGAAAAGTGTATTAAGCTACGTGGTGAATACTTTGAAAAACAATAAAAAGTACTATAAGGTTCTAGTTGTGTTTTTTTCTTCAAACGACAAAACTTAAAAGGCATGCCTCTATATGTACATCGGTTAACAATTGTTTTTCTTCACAGTTTTGAGCGCGATGGTACCGAAACTGCACATAATTTATTTAAGTACTAAATAAGTCATTCGTGCAAGGACGAGGATTGAACCGGGTTCCGCAAGATTGTAAAGCACACATGCTGCCGCTCGGCCACCATTCCTCATATTTATATTATTAAATTTTAATTGGTATGGATGTAGTAATCTGGAATTAAACGTTTTAATTTCATTTTATTACTTCATTAATTGTTTACCTTACGAAACCGCAATTTTCATGACTTGGCAAAATAAGGTAATTTCAAGTACCCTTTGGAAGGCCCTAATAAATTCAAACTTCAAACTACGTTTTACTTTTTACGTTATCAATTTCAAATAAGGATAATTTCCGGGATGCGGTAAAGGAAAAGCCATTTTGCAAAATTAATTATTTAGATGAATGGCCAAAACTTGCTTTTTCCCTTTTTCCTTACTGCTACAAAAGGGAAAGATGTGTATTTATTTCGCCTATCCTAAGTATCCAACCATTCAGTCCTGTTTCATAAATTTAATTAGAATTTTAGAAATATTTCCACAGTTTTCTGCTATTTTTTACAATACAAAGAACTTTCTCAAATGACAATTACTCGCATCATTTTCAAAATTATCTCATCAAAGGCCTTTGAAAACTTATATTTAACGCGATAAAGGGCCTGAACTCTTTGACAAAAACCTAAAAAAGCTAGACTATTTAATTTCACAAAGTCACCCTTCATTCAAAGACAAAGAAGCAATTTGCCAAATAAACGACACAATTTTATTAAAGCTTGGGTTGCTACACAAATACCAAACACTACGTCGCTTGTCAACATTTGCCATGATTAATCAGCCGTACAAATTAGAATCCGGCAAATCATTCAGAGCCATGACTAGTAAAAATCTTTAACCAATACAGGGCTTACATTTTTTCAGGACAATTCTATCAAATTCTATTGTTGTTTTTTCTTTTGTTTAACTTTTTGTTTCAAAATATAGAAACGCGCTTCGCGCATTCTCTTTCGTACCGTATTTAAGATGGCGATTCGCCGTGTGTCCTGACCAAGGATGATTCGTTCTTGGTCCTGACTTATAAAGAAAAGGAAAAAGATGGGGGAACTTTTTTATGAAATAGGCGGCAAACTAGCCACGGGCTGCCTGTCTATATATACTTGTACACCCGCGTGTAGTAGATTGATTCTATAATAAACATATTGTTTCTCCATCTTTCTCATGCCTAATGAAATGAAATGAAAATATTTATTCGTAGCAAAGCTACAGGTCAGTTGATTTTTTTACAAATTCGTTTTAAATATATAAATGTTTGTAAATTCATTATTAATTAAATTAAATTATAAAATGAATTTTAAAATAAATTAAATTATGCGTAGTCAATTTTTATCTTAACATTAGAAAAATTAACACATTGTTAGTACCACACAGTGACATTGTTTAATTATATTTTTCATATTCTTCCAATGTATAGAACGGATGCTCGCACAACCACATTTTCAATTTATTTTTAAATATCGCCGAGGAAGCTGCGCTTGCTATGTCACCGGGCAATTTATTGTAGATGGATGGTCCCCCCACGTATACGGACACTGGACTTAGCCAGTCTATGTGTCCTGGCCATAAGTTTGTGCCTTCTCTGGCAACGATGATGTGCTCCGAACTCCTCGAACACATGCTTATTTTCGTGTACGAATACCGCTACTTGGTACACAAACATGCATGTCAAGGTAAGGATGCGCTCCGTCTTGAAATGTTCCCTCACTGACTCGTCTGACTTGACGCCAACTATAGCTCGGACTGCACGTTTCTGTAATCTAAACACGCGCTCCCTGTCGGCTGCGCGCGCCCACAGCTCTGTTCTGTACGACAGCACAGAATGTACGGCCTATCCTAATTAGACGGTCTCAAACCTGTCCCCCTCGTTAAGATGGCATGATAATTGCTTAAGTGCACTATAATAGCAATATTCTTACAAACCCGATAAATAATTTAGAATTTGGATCAGAGTTTAAGTTACTGATTTCCTTTAATATATAAAACGCTATAATCTTTCCTCTCATACTGCGCATTCAAACAATTACGCTTTGTATCTAAAGCATTTACAATAGCTGCTGCTCTGAAACTCTGAATAGTCAGAGAGAAACAAAACAAACAACGCAAAGCTCTGCTATTCCAAATGCATGGATATTGTTGCCAAATACTCGAGTGGTTGTTTCTACGACGTCTGGCTACGGATCCGTATTAAACGACAGTTGTCAAATTATGTGTATACTCGTATTTAAAAGAAGAAATATCTCTAGAAAACCCATTGAAGACGGTATGGCATGAAAACGTAAAGAAAATATCCCCGACCAAATTGAAAGCAAATAAAGAAAGAATTACTCCTAATTCTATGACAGCCCCGTTAGCGTGGGTTCGATTTCCATCTAGGACAAACATTTGTATGATAGCTCCTTCCACAACCTTACCACGGTAAATATCCCGTAAATAATCATATAACTGTAGTGAACAACCATGATAGTTTAAAACAGTGTTTTATGAGAACATTTTATTTCAAAATACACTAGTTGAATGTACAAATTTTGGTACTAAATATAGGTGGACTTGGGTATAATGTTCGTTTGGGATAATTCTAACGAGATTTTAAATAAGCATAGTATTCATATCAGAGAAGACATATATGAATGTGTATTGTAACGTTACTCTAGTAAAATTTTGCTGCAGGTTCCCTTCTTCACAGGACGAATGAAAAGTGGTGAATGAAAAGTTTTACAACGCGCATTATGTGAGAATATAATACCATGGTGGTAACTGGTACATTATGAACAAAGACCTCGTCTAGGAACTGCATTCACATGTCTTCTAAGTTGAGCGTTGCTACTTAATGCTACTGGAAGACACCTTAGGTGTTCTACATAAGGTAAATAGATATATTTAGTTAATTTTAGTTTCAAGGATTTACCTAAGTAACTGTTAGGAGTTAAGGCACGGACAATCATTCCCTAACAACTAGCAGTGTGACGAGTGTTACTTTTGTTTGGAATACTTGATGCATTTTATTTTTAACCCCCGACACAAAAAGAGGGGTGTGATAAGTGTGTGTGTATTTGTGTGTCTGTCCGTACCCAAAGGGTAAAACGGGACCGTATTACTAAGACTCCGCTGTTTGTCTGTCTGTCTGTACGTCTATCAGCTGGCTGTATCTTATGAATCGTAATAGACAGTTGCAATTTTCTGTTGCCGCTATAACAACAAAATAAATACTAAAATACAGAATAAAATAAATATTTAAGGGGCTCCCATACAACAAACGTGATTTTTTTTGCTCGTTTTTGCTCTATATTGATAACGGCAACAGGCGGACACTTGAAATATTCACAGAATAGTTATATATTCACTTTAAAAATAAGTAATTAAATTAAAATGAAACAAATATTTATGGGGGCTCCCATACAACAAGAGTAATTTTTTATGCCGTTTTTATAGATAATGGTACGGTGGTACGGTAAAAATATATACGACTAGCCGTCCGCCCCGGCTTCGCACGAGTGTAAGCTCGGCCTTCGGCCTCGCTACAAAATATAATATAGCCTATGTCACCCGGGGATAGTGTAGCTTCCCAACAGTGAAAGAATTTTTCAAATCGGTTCAGTAGTTTCGGAGCCTATTCATTACAAATATACAAAAATAGGTACAAATCTTTCCTCTTTATAATATTAGTGTAGATAAACCTTCGTGCGCGAGTCCGAGTTTTTATAGGGGCCCATCCTCTATCTCTCTCTCTCTGAGAGAAAAGGCCTATCCCCCAGCAGTGGGAACATCATATGCTGAAATGATGATGACGAAAGGGTTAAGCCAGTCCTTCAGTACCTGTCAATTCCATTAGGGCTATATATTATCATAGGCTATATGATAAAAACTAATTGCATGCTTTAACAGCGAAAATAGAGTACTTATTTTAAAATTATTTAAGATCACAATTTATTGTTTACACCTATTTTGCAATGAATAAATGAATTATGAATTATAATAAATACTTGCAATGCCAGCTCGTTCTGATCTTTATCTTAAAATCGTGTTAATACTTACTTGAGTTTCATATCTACAATCTTTAGAACATTGGAACTATTCCGAAAGTTAATAAAGTTCCGCACATATTGCAAGCAGCAGGGAGCTTTTTCTCAGATAAAATATATTTAACAAGCTGCGCCCTGCGCAAAAGCTGAGCAAACATCTCGTTAACATTTTCTCAGGAATTGTACATTTTTAGTCTAGAACTGTTCGTTTCTGTTGGAAGAGTTTTGGACATACCTGTTGCTCCTGATTCGAGTTGGTTGTTATTCGCTCTGTCTTTGTGAGTGTTGCTTGCTGCTTTTGCATTATGTGCTCATATATTATGATTGCCTATTTACACAGAGAATATTTTTTTTGGTTAAAATTAGAACGGCTGTCAAGGTTTTTTTTTTTTTTGTTATAGCCACTTAAACCCATGCAACTGTGTTAGCAACTGTGACGCGGAGTTCGACGCGTTGACATAAATAAGGATGTTCAATCAAGGTTCTGTCACAATACGTGGTAACAGATTTTCCTTCTCATTTCCGTTCTATTATACATATACTTCTCTTTTCTGTGTCGATTTATATGTTACTGTAGTACATTGGCATTTTGGCATAATGCGAAGGTTCTCCAAAAACTAAATAAATAAATAAATAAATAAATAAATATGTGGGACATTATTGCACACACGGTCATCTGACCCCAAACTAAGCAAAGCTTGTAATATGGCTGCCAGAGACTGATATACATACGTATATATTTTTAAATACATACTTAAATAGATATTAACACCCAGACATAGAACAAACACAAATGTTCATCACACAAATGTTTGTCCAACTTAGAGTATAGTTTGTATCTATCGCATATATATCATAATATATGTAAAATTATATATATATATATATATATATATATTGATATAAATGTAATATATATAATTCTATATGTACATGTATCATTTGGTAGTATTTATTCAATGGTATCACTGAAAGTCTTTGTTTGAATAGTAAGTTAAGTAGTAGAAAAGTTTGAATGCCCCGTCGATCCTGTTACTTAAATTTTGGCACTAGCTCGTAGGTGTTTTCTATCTGTTTGTACTTTTTATTTCTGGTAGGTATAGGTACACAATAAAAAGTTTCTATCTATCTTTTCTAGGATAAAAGTATCTTATGTCACTCTCCCGCTTTCCAATTATCTTTATGTAATAAATTACATCGATACAATGCTCTGTTGCTGCGAGAAATAGGAACAAACAAACAAAGACACTGTCGCAACAGGCCTATGTACTAATGTTTCATTTATTACAAACTAGCGGCGCCCTGTGGTTTCACCCGCGTGGTGATGAAAATTGGTGATGATGATGAAAAGTAGCCCATGTGTTAATACAGGACATAAGCAATGTATATCATATACTGTACAATAGTTTAATATTCCATTTTATACACATCCTATAATTGTATTTTTGTATTCAACAACACCACTTAAGCCCCACCAATGCCTGCCAAATGTCCGGGCTAGACCCGAGAGTGTTTCAAAATAAAGGGAAATAATAATAGTTTATAGAAATAATAAGTTTAAGAGAAAGATCCTGTAATTAAATATCGATAATTTCATTATAGTGCAATGTGCGACGCGACGAGTAAAAATTGGTGCACGTAACACCTTTTCTTGAAAGTATGTGGCGTGAAACCGAGCAGTATTGAGGCGACGTCGGAATTTATGGCTCGCATTTACGAAAACACTATAAATCGTGCTGAGCCATTGAAGTCCAAATTAGAGAAACATTTTAAAGCTTATACAGTGATTTCTCGTTTCTCGGACTGTAATAGTGCAAACTATTGCAGCATTTTCTCGGAAGTAATTTGTTTAAATATTTATGTTTTTTTCTCAGATAGCTAAAAGGAAAATAAAGCCCCCAAGTTTTTCTCTGTTACTACGAGATGTTGATTATACTTCTCTACTTTAAAAATCACTACAGCCGAAAGCAAAACAAATCAAATCACTGCACTTTGGAAACAGTTTACCGATACACTAAAATAACTATAAAATAAACCCCACACGCCCGTTTTTTCGTTACTATCAAACGAGTTTCAGCTTCCGCAAACATTTTTCCCAGAAGTATGTTCGTTTTGCCAATAGGCATCCGCCCATCAAATATTTTTACCCAAACAACAAAATGTACTGAAAATATTTGGGACGGGCGCGACGTTGACCGAGCGAGTCGCATTCTTCAATGTAAAAACCAGCAAAGTTATGTTTGCGTTCACAAAAGTAAACACAAATACTGGGCTGCTCACTTTTTGTTGAGAAAATAAATAAAGTGTTTGAGTATCGGTGATAGAGGTAAGTTTGTCGATGTATGTTATGGAGCTTACCCTTTACCAAACCCTTTTGACGGTCTCTATACGTAAGAGCACAGTAAAGTCAAGATCAAGAAGAAAGCGAACTAAGCAAATAATTAAATGCAGATAAATACTTATAGTCGTTGCTAATACGAAGGTTAATTGATTTTTGTCTTCATCCTTCCTCCTTATCTCGTGTTTTGAAAAAAAAAACAAGTTTTGTTATATTATTATGGTCAAATAAATCTTAGTTAGTTAGTGGACCCGGGTATGTCCTAAAGCTGCGACCAGAACCACCGGAGGATGGGCAGCAGCATCCTAATAGTACATGGTGAACGTACTGCGATCCCCAAGCCACCTGCCAAGCGTGGGGATTATGGCAACACCCCTCTCTATGAGGGAGGCCTTTGTCCAACAGTGGACGTTAATTGGCTGATGATGTGAAATCTTAGTTACAGTCAGAGTCAAGCAAGGTAAAGCACGGTCAAGTCTTTTCGAGTAATGTGATGGAGACTACAGACTACGGACTTCCATAGATTTTGGAAACAACATGAAGAAATTTTTAATTTCGATATATCTCTTGCTCACAATCGATCACGAATCATGAACACTAAAATAATGATCCACCATTATAACAATTTAACACTCAAAAATACAGAATACAGAAATACAGAAGCTTAGTAAAATAATACAATGAAGCAAAATGTTTTTTTTTCCACGTTAGGGCTAAAACCTGCAGACCGTTTCATTTCAATATAAACTTTTTTATTATCCTTCCAATACTCTTCACGTATATACCACAGAATATACAGACGCTGACACATTGGTAATCCTTCCAAATCGGCTGTCATTGACTGTCATAGATTGAGATCAGCACCGTAGCGCCACTTTCTTTGCAATGTCATGTCAAAGGAAGAAAAAAAAATGAAACATTAATATTCATTAACCTTGAATAAGATAGGTAAATTTGAAAAGATAGTTCCATAGTTTCCTGGCGGCACTGATACCTAACCGAATCAGACGAATAGATATAAAGATTATTTATTTATTTTTCACACCAGAAATGGCATACAAATTATAAGACTAAAATATTTAAAAAACAGTGTAATAACTGACAGCTTATCGCATAAAAATATATATAAGTCATCTCATTCATATCAGCTGAGCTATATAACTGCGGTTAATTTGCCAACTATCGAATAAACTGTTTAAAAAAAAAAGTCAATTTTATTTTATTTTATATGAGGCAATTTGTGGAGGCAACGCATTTGCGTTCGTTAGGTCTGTGCACTGCTTTAGCTTTTAAGATCGCTATGAGCTTATTTATTTGCAGCTTCTGTTTTTTTTTCTGTGGCCAGTGATGTATTGTATTATGTCGGAATATATTACACCTCGACGTGGGAGATACGACTCATGACGTGTGGGTATGGTCATTTCGTCACGTTGTCGTGTCGTGAAGTCAGGTGGCTTTTATCGAACATTGAAGATAGATTGCGACTTTCGTTAGAAATAGCTGTATATACACAAGTGATTTGTCGATTTGTCCAGTTTGTGAAATTAAAGTACTTAGTTTCATCATCATCAACAACCAGAAGATGTGCTCTGCTGAACATAGGCCTCCCCCTTTAACCTCCACATTGAACGACCTTCTGCCATATGTCCGCGACTCTTATAATGCCGTCGGTCCGTCTAGCGTAGGCCTTCCTACGCTGCGTTTTCCGGTTCATGGTCTCCTCTCAAGAACCTTTCTTCCCCATCGGTTATCGGTTCTTTGAGCAATGTGGTCTGCCCATTGCCACTCCACAAGCAAATTTTTATTGCTATAAATAAAAATCGTCAATTTAGGCATTTTTATTTGTTTTTCATGCCATAGATGGCAAACAACAGACGGCCGCCTGATGGTAAGCAATCACCATCGCCTATGGATACCTGCAATACCAGGGGTATCACAGATACGTTGCTAATTCTTAAAGACTCTATTATCAGCACTTTTGAAGAATCCCATATTATAGCTGAAAATACCGCAGGAGGGCAGCTCATTCCACAAATTGCAGCTATGTCGGTGACTGTGGTTCTTTGGTCAATATCTTGATTCCGGATTCTATCACGCAAAGAAACTCCGAGCATAGCTCTCTCTCTCTATTGTCCGCTGTGCGACTCTTAGTTTTTCCAATAGGCCAGCAATTACTACCTATTTACTACTTACCGGAAATTAACTTTTTAAGGGGAAACGTTTTCCAAACAAAAATATTTTTTATAGTAATTATAACACAGTTCAAAATTTCGTCGTTCAATAAACCTGTCGGATAGCATAGCATCTAAAAATCCTCCTAGACTTCAATTGGAGTCTAGGAATGGTTTTTCATTTTATTTAGGACTATATCTAAAAGCCCATCAGGCAGGAACTACAAGAAAAAGCTTAATTGGAACACTCTGACACTCAGTCTCAAAGCTTTCTCCACAAAGCCTTTTGCCTTCCCCGAGCTTTATAGCATCACGACAACGTCGCTTGTTAATGAAACTAGCCAAGTGCGAGTCGGGCTTACACACTGAGGGTTCTGTACCACCACAAAATACAAAAAGTAGTGCAAAAAGAAAACATTACGCCCAGGCGGTCATCCATCCAAGTACCGACCGCGCCCGACGTTGCTTGACTTGGTGGTGAAAAGAAATTGGTCACCGATTCGCACTTGGTCATTATTTATTTTATTGGTTGTCATAATGTAGAATATGTAGTATTGTAACCATGCCAAGTTTGACGCTTGTACAAATTATTGTTTTTACATTAGAGCAATTACAAAAATACATTCATAAAAGGTTTGTTGTATTGGAATCCCTCTTGAGTTTTGACTTTATGATTTTTTTTAAAGTTAGTTCGCTGTAAAGTTACGTAATTTTATCTTCATTAATTTCAACTGGCTATCTATTACGGTTCTAAAGATACATCCTTTAAAAGGTCTAACAGACGAACAAACAGACAGTGTAGTTTTATAATCGGGTCCCGTTCACTTCAACCAAAATAAAATGAATGGACGGGCCCAGTAGAAACGCATTTTTGAAGATTACAATATGAGCGCCAGCGCTCACTTCGTTTCAGTTGGTCTCTAGCCGTAGGAAGTGAACCACGAGTCTATTGTTACGCGATAACGAAACATCTGACAAAATTATGAATTCGTATGCTTTACCGAAGTGTAAATACACAAATAAAACCGATATCTATTTTTTGTAACAAATATACTGTACATTTTTATAATTAGGTGTTAAAGTATATGTCCGACGGTTTTGACTCGCTTGTACTGATCAAGTTCAATGGTTAGGGCCCGTCCATTCATTTTATTTTGGTCGAAGCCCGTTCACACCCTTTAGATACGTAACTATTTCGGAACGATACGGAACTATAATGGCCCGAAATTATTATGTAGGGTTCCAATTTGTCGGGAAGCAGGCGAGGTTTTTTTTATGATACTTAGTAACGAGACGAGCGAAGTCGCTCGCCTGATGGCTCTTCGCACTTGCCCATAACAGCTCAACGCTACTCAGAATTTTAAACTTCAACAGTTCAAAGCCCTGGATGGCAATGCACTGCGCTCGTCACCCCGAAATGTAAGATGTCCAATCTCTGTGTGCCCCGTTATTTCGCTGGAAACATTGCCCTTCAATCCGGAACACAGTAGTGTTTGCACACTACTGCTTGGTGGTTGAATAAGTGGCAAAGGTACTTCCCCAGGCGGACCCCTGCAAAAGATTCTTACCACTACAGTAAGCTATAAATTTGTAATACAATATAATTATTTATAGCGTAGTCTGAAGAGGCTTTGCTAGCATATTTTTTTCGTTTTGCTGCATCATAATATAAAAGTAAACGATAAGGTTTTGTATGATGCTGCTGATTGTTGCTGATTTCAGAAATCTCTCGTATTTTTTACATAATATGAACCAGATTACCAGAAAAAATAATTCATCGCTACAGTTATGGTGTAATTCCAATAACTTTACAGTATTTTGTACGGTTTTTGTAAGACCTTAAGAAAACGTTCATAAGTATCAGGAAGTATCCTCGAGGGGGCTACTTTCGGTCATGAAAACACTCCTTCAAGTAGATAGCATCATTTTATGACTTAGGTCATCAATTCCTTGAAGAACGTCTCGCTTTATCCTTGTTTTATAAAACTCGAGGTTTAATCTCGAGAGTTCAAAGTTCACTGAGTCTCGAGGGATATCTTGGGTCATATTACTATAGCTATACGCACACAGTAAGGACATTTACGGGCTACCTGAAATAAGTGCTAGATGTAGAGCAACGTCTTTCCCATTTGAGCAAATTTCGAGTAAATTAATAAACTTTGCAAAGTGATTTTGCTTATCGTCTTGGTATGTTTCTTTGATAGACGATCATCATAGTATACAGATTTTTTCTTCTATCGTTGTGTCTAGACTAAAATTTTTTTGTACCATCTGTAGAGTTTATGTATGTATTATCTTTATTCTGGTTCCATAATAACTTACACTGAAAATATCGTGTGAAGAGACACGTACTCCTCGTACACTATAAGCGCAGCTGCGGTTGGTCCTTTCTACTGAAATTGGCACATGCAATTTGTATAAGTGGAGAAATGTGTAAAGGGATTGGATAAAATTTAACATAAAAAACAATTAGGGATGTTTTTACAAGCCAACCAGTATGACAGCTTCTGTGAATAAAATCCCACCAAAAACATAAATGTGAAATGAGAGCCAAGTCAATATTATGATACAATATGCCTTAGTTGTTGACAAAAGAAGTGAGATCTAACTTAGGATGATATATTGAAGCCTATGATCTGACTTGGCTAGTTTTTTTTTTTTTTTTTTATGTTTTATAATTTATTATGCAGAACTTAAAAAACAGAAAATTAAAGAAAACTTAAATGTATGAATTATATTATAGCCTTCGCAAGTTCTAAAACTGAAAATTCTCATTAATTCATCCGAAAGTTTGGCTTGCTGGTCGCAACTAGCCATCGAACATCCCTTCCATGACTGTTTTAGTAGATACTTAATAATAATTCGTATATTCGTATTTGACATGTTTATGTGAAATAGTTTTTGAGTAATGAGGGGGACAAAAGTGGCTCCAAATAGTTCGTGTAATATTACACACGGTACCGCTCGAGACTTGGCTTTGGCGCTGCCGCGTGTCTAGATCAAAACTTCTTTTTATTTAACATGAATGACTAAAAAGGAGACAATTAAGTAGAGATCTTGCATTCTAAATATTTACGCTCTTCCACCGTATTTTTGTAGTACATATTTTGTATACGTATCGTGGTGGAGGGGCATGCACTTTTAGAATGAATTACCTCTACGAGTATTGCCATTAAGCGTGGTAATGCTGCCATACTAAGCAGGTACGCTGCCTGACTGGTTTGAACATTCAGATTATATCCAGTCCTTCAAAGTTCTATGTAACTGGGTTTTTTATAATAAGCTAAGTAGTATATTCTTTACTTTTAATTTGCTTACATATTATTTAGTTAATAAATGTAGGTACTTGTCAGTAAAAAAGTAGAGAAAAAGAAATTTAAAAAATGGAAATGAATAATAATATACTTCTTTACATAAAAATAATAACTCCGTAAATCAGTTATTATTTAATAAACGGAATTCATGGTCTTATTTTCCATCTTTAGAAATATATTTTCTAAAATTTTTGTGAGATATCCGTTCGAGCCTATTTCATAAAATAGTTACCGTATAAGGGTTTATTATCACATTTTCAAAGATAAAAGTGGTTCCTCGAGCGAATTTCAGACTTTGATCACCTGCCCCTAACCCTTACAATCAGCGAAGATATCGCGTAATATACACAAAAAACTCGTTGTATTGGAAATTATTGACAGCCCCGTTAGCTCAATTGGTAGTGTACCTGCCTTCTGCGCTTGGGGGCGTGGGTTCGATTCCCACGTAGGACAAACATTTGTGTGATGAACATTTGTGTTTTTTCTATGTCTGGGTGTTAATATCTATTTAAGTATGTATTTAAAAATATTTATGTACGTATATCAGTCTTTGCTTAGTTTGGGGTCAGATGACCATGAGTGCAATAATGGCCCAGGTATTTTTATTTTATTTTTATTTATTCATATAAGGTCGGGGAAAAAGTTTCTTCGTATTTTATAAACAAATTCAAGACATATTTTTTTCAAGTTTAATTACATTTAATTATAATATATATGTGCCATTTTGTTCGATAGCTTGTTGCCATCTTGTAGGTAGTGACATGATCCCGTTGCTGTAGAAATTTTGGGACTTCTGATCAAAAAAATGCAACAAGTAGTTTTGACAGTCCTCTCTGGATGTTAATCTAACACTACCCAAAGAATTCTGAAGAGACCGAAACAGGTGGAAATCTGAGGGTGCAAGGTCAGGGCTATATGGTGGATGCATTAACACTTCCCAACCAAGCTCTCTCAATTGTTGCTGAGTGGCCAAAGATGTGTGCGGTCTGGCGTTATCATGATGAAATACCACGCCCTTTCTGTTGATCAATTCCGGCCGTTTTTTCTCAATTTCTTGTTTGAGTCTCATCAATTGTTGGCAGTAGAGATCCGAATCGATGGTTTTGCCCGGCGGTAAAAGCTCATAATGAACGATGCCCTGCCAATCCCACCATACACACAGCATCACCTTATTACGTGTTAATCCGGGTTTCGCTACAGTCTGTGGTGCTTCACTGCCCTTTGACCATGATCGTTTGCGCACATTCTTGTCGTAGGTGATCCATTTTTCATCACCAGTGATCAATCTTTTCAAAAACGGTTCGGTTTCGTTACGTTTTAACAGAGAATCGCAAATGAGCACACGATTCAATTGGTTTCTTTCAGTGAGCTCGTGTGGCACCCAAATATCGAGGTTTTTTTTATACCCAGACTTTTTCAAATGGGTCAAAACTGTTTTGTGGTCGATCCCTAGTTCTTCAGCTACGTCGTAACTACTAATATGCCGATCTTGCTCCACTTTTTCAGAAATGGCATCGACTTTATCCGTAACAGGGCGACCAGAGCGAGCTGCATCTTTGACATCAAAATTCCCGGACTGAAAACGCTTGAACCAACATTGTGCTACTCTTGATGACACTGCATTAGGTCCATAAACGTCACATATTTTATTCGCGGCTTGTGTCGCATTTTTCCCTTTTTTGTAATAAAACTTCAAAATATATCGAATTTCTTCGTCAGATTCACTCATTTTATCGAACAAAAAAACAATTGAAAAATGGCGGGAAATTGCTTTTTACTTTTTGTATTCCTTTTTTAAAATGTCATATTTTTAATAATATCAAAACCAGCCAGATACAAACAGTACAACCGATGAGATTTTACCACAACTTTATACATACAAAATACGAAAAGACTTTTTCCCCGACCTATTATTTTGTGTACTACGGGTACACAAATGAATAAATTCCAGCAGACTTAAATGTTTCTGTATTTAGTTTATTTTTTATCTAATCTATATCCATATCGAATAAACTTATTATTTGATAACAAATTGGTATGTCCGAACACCAGTTTATCAAATAATAGCTTTGTTTATCTTCAGATCTCATATGTAGAGCCAGTTCCATAAGGGAACAATTTAAAGTACCTACGTCATTGTCGAGGTACCCTTTCAAATTATTGTATACCTTTATTTTATTCAGTTTCAGATTAAGATTTTTATTCACATATTAATGGTTCGTTATATTATTATTTTATTTTATTTATTTTATCTTATTATTAGGCACTGATAACAAGTCACAGGACATATACAGATATAGTAACACGTAGTTTTACACGTTTTATAGTAATCAAACCAGTCGAAGTATTTGTTTCCCAGAATTGAATAGGAAACTCGTTTTTTTTTTACATATAGTAGGCCTGACTTTGAGCGAAACTTGATGTTGTGAGCTACGGGTGGACGATGCTGCTTGTGTAGCAAAACTCCTTTTAGTTGGTACACACCGATTTTATTACACTTTCTCTTCTCGTCTAAGTTAGCACAGTGCCTAAAGACAAGGGTCTTTGACCAGTGTATGTTGCCAGTGATGACATACGATACTGAGACGTGGTCCTTAACTGTTGGCCTTTTAGAAAAACTCAGTCGCACAACGAGCAATGGAGAGAGCTATGCTCGGAGTTTCTTTGCGCGATAAAATCAGGAACGTAGATATTCGCCAAAGAACCAGAGTCACCGACATTGCTATTAAAATTTGCAAGTTGAAGTGGCAATGGGCAGGCCACTTCGCTCGAAGAACTGATGACCGATGGGGAAGAAAGGTTCTTGAGTGGAGACCACGAATTGGAAGACGCAGCGTAGGTAGGCCTCCCACTAGATGGACCAACGACACTGTGAGAGTCGCGGGCATCCAGTGGATGCAGATGTCAGGATGTCGTTCAGTGTGGAGGTTAAAGGGGGAGGCATATGTTCAGCAGTTGACGTCTTCTGGCTGATGATGATGATTTTATTTCAGTCTCTGGACACAAACTCTTGTACCGGCTGGTTGTTCACTTGCACTTAATAATTCTTAGCACTTTAAATCTGGCTACACTAAGGCAGAGTAACAATGTACAATATTAAAGGTGCTTACTGTCCCGCTACTTAGACCAGAATGCCCAGCCTCGCTCTTACCGACCACCTGCCATGACGTTTCCTCTTCTCCCTTCTCCTTTCCATCATAGCAACAGTAAAAAACTTTGAGATTCAAATAAAGTATAAGGAAAGTCAAATTAAGTACTCGCAAATTCAATAAGCATATATAAAACCTCACACTTGCCTGGGAAAACCGATTTACGCGAGACTTACCCCCATATTTATAGGCTTAAATAAAGTTACCTCGAATCTTTACGTCACCCTCACGTGGTATTTTGGCATTTATAAAAAACATCACTTGAGGGTGACGTGAGGTTTCAAGATTCCTTTATTTACGTCTATAAATGTGCCCCACATTATTATAACTTTAAAAATTATTATAAACCATGTTCACGGTGTCTTCCCGTGAACATGGTTCATGTAACTGCGCCGAAATATCGGGAGCTATATAATTATTGTAGTGAACAACCGTGATAGTTTAAAATTGTGTTTTATAATGTACTAGTCGGTATTTGCGTCATATCCGCGTTAGTCTTAGTCTTGTTTTTGTCGCATTTCTCGAAACCATCACAATGGGATAACGGCTTTTGAATATATTTGTTGCATTCTTTTGACCAAAAAGCTTTTTGAAATGTTATCTCCTATGAACTCGGTATAACACTATTCGTCTGGTTTTCTTCTACAAACTAGTTTTTGTGAGAAAATAAAAATAAAAATCATAGAATCGACAAGTGCTGGAAAATCTGACTGTACAAAGCTTTTCCCGGTGCGCTTGTTAAATTCATGACATTCATGTTTTCTGACAGCATAAAATATAACAACATGTGTAGTATAGGTGTATGATATACCTACCTACATAAAAATTTTGAGTTTGTCGATAGTTGCTTACAACCACAGAAAAGAGAAGTAAATAGAACGGAAATGAGAAGGAAACTCTGTCGCCAGGTATTGTGACAGATATATGATTGAACATTCATATTTATTTCAACACGTCGAACTCCACATCACAGTTGCTATGGGTTTATATGGGTGCAAGTGGCTACAACAAATTTCTTACAAAAATGCCTTGACAGCCGTTCTAATTTAAACAAAAAAAAATTTCTTTTCTGTGCTTACAACCATGTGAGTTAGTGGCCAAAGGACAATAATTATATATTTTCATTTGTAAAAAAAGTATATAATATATCTTGACACGCTCTTGGCCAATTATGTATGACAAAATGGGTTGGCGTTTAGACCACGACTTAACTGATTGAAATAAATGACGCGAAAGAAAGATGATACATCATACTATGATTCCTTGGCGGTGCCGTTCCTTCTGGCTTAGTATCACCATATTTCTGTGAAAAAATAAATTTCGGATATCTAATAAAAATAAGAACACTTGCAGAACAACTTTTGTGTGATTTTAAGCCTTAAGTCAACAAACAATTATAAGAAAGTACATACGAGTACTTACCAAAATTGCCCTCATCCATTCGCTCAATTGTGATGCTTCTTGCAACGACACAGAGTCGAAAGACAGATGAGGCTATTATTCTCTCTTCATGGAGGTAGGTACATGCAAATATCTCTTTTATGATCGAGGGGTAGGGCAAATGAACCTTATGGTTTTTACGAGGCTATCCCTCGCAGATGCCATGTCGCATCGAGTCGTGTATCTAGTGTAATCAACTTTATGGAGCCAGCTTTACACCATGAACAAGGTGTTTTGGTAAAGCTTTAATGATAAACATCGGGTGGTATGAATAAATTATTAGGAGTGATTGTTTTCTCAAAAACCTACCGTGTACAAGTACTGAGAAATCAGAGGAAGTGGTGGTAAATTGGTAACTGACGTTTTATGTAGGGACTAGAGTAAATGAGAGAAATAGTAGGTACCTAAATCAGTCACTCAGAGACATAAAAAAAAAAGTGAACTAGAAGAATGGTTTCAACTATCTCTTATACTATTAGATAGACGGTAGTTTATATTATCTTTGCTATTAGATAGATACTAATAAACTAGGTATAGATAGTTGTAATTTTTTTTTTATAATTAAATTAGTACCATATTAAATAACTTTAGAACAAAAATAACTGTTTTCCTATTTCCCACCTTCGACTAACAAAGTAATCAATTTGTAAGCAGAAAACGTAGTTGAAACGCACTGTTCCTTAAAAGGTATTACTTTTAATTAACCCGCGCTTTATATTCTCTCAGAATGAAACCCTTATCATGAAAGGGATTACTCTTAGGATTTCGTGGGATTCGCTATTCTACTTACAAATATGCAGTAACATAGTTTCATACAAACTTTCATTGTCCGATTAAAACGCCTTTCCAGAACATTATATTCAACATGATTCAACGTTGCACCCAATCAATATGCATTTTTTAATAAATATTTTTTTACTATGTAATCGGAGCGAGATCTTTTAAGGATAGTCAGCTGTGCTAGGTTATGTAGGATTGCACATACTTAAATGGCCTGGTGTCTCCGTAGATAGGTACGAAGGCATCCCCTAGTCTAGCACGTGTTTACGAGAAAACGCTTTTGGATTTTGCTTAGAGTATTTTTCCACCTATCCTCTCTCTCATCTAATATTAAAACTAAATTAAAATCTAACTTTCTTGATAACCTGATGTAATCGCCTCGCTCGCTGCCAGTTGTGTACTTAGATATTAACATTATTTTATAGTAGACGTAGACTTAAACTTCATATGACGTTACTATTAAACCTTAATGGTTTTTTTAATGCTATTATACAATTTTTTGTATAAATATCTTATTAAATGAAAAAAAAAAGCGATAGAATTAGGTTTGTTTTGCAGTTTCGCATGAAGCACGCAACTCTGTTGACAAGTTTTATCAGGATCCCGTCAGCTGTTTAGTCGTGAAACAGTAACAAAGAGACAGACTGACAGAGTTACTTCCATATCGTCATGATATCTCAACTGACATTGGTTAATTCCATAGGAGAGTTTAGGTACTGATTAGTTAGTTATTAATTCACCCGGTTCATTGTGCTTCGTCTTTGCGTGACTTTGTATGGCGGAAGGTAAACAGATGGGTGAAATGTGAGCTGAAATTAAACCAGATTCTAATTTAAAGTAGGTACACTGAAAATATTAAGTACATTTATTTTGACATTAAGCTGGTTATGTTAAGGGGTTGAGTGAATAAACTGTTTGGAGTAATTATTAGTATATTTAGTAATTTTTATTTTTATTTTCTACTGGGTAACGCAGAAAGGGTGTACTACGCTGAAAGGGGTCATCATCATAAACAACTTTTAGCAAGGCACCAACGTTGATATCACGAAAAAAATATCAGCCGATCCATACATTTTGTCGAGTATGAATGACCGTTTTCTATGGGATCTTTTTTCGCGATTACAGGGCACACAAAGATTTGACATCTTATATCTCGGGATGACGAGCGCAGTGCATTGCCATCCAGGGTTTTGAACTGTAGAAGTTCAAAATTCTGAGTGGCGTTTAGCTGTTATGGGCAAGCGTGAAGAGCCATCAGGCGAGGCGACGTGGCTTGTCTCGTATGATATATACTGTATCATTAAAAAAAACTATTTAACTTTTTTTAAAGAAAAACCTTTAGGCGCGTTGAGCACTTTTTGGGTGAACAAAAATCATGGAACTCACGCCATCGTCACGCTGTACCGTGTATTTTAAAATAGCGCCTCATGTACAATAGGTGAATTACTACTTAATTTTTCACTTCTGACGTGCAGTCTTATGACTGATGTACTTTTTTTTATTTAACAATTTTAAAAACAGCACTAAAAACTACTGACTTAGTACATTACTTTACAAGGGGTTTAACGGGCTGTGTTTGCACACTACTGCTTGGCGATTGAATAACTGGCAAAGGTGTGGTACTTCCCCAGGCGGTCCCCTGCAAAAGAGTCCTACCACTACAGAATAAGATATGAAATAGTATATAAGAAATAAGATTAGAACGATATTTTTTATAACAAACAGCAATAAAAATTCAATAACCAACAAATTTAATAATACTCAGTTCAATTTTTCAATTTAAGCAATAGGTACTTGTGAATTACTAAAGAAACATACTTTGATCTTGTTAGTAATATAATTGGAAAATGTGATTGAAACACAGCAAATGTTTGCTCCCAGTGGCTTTCTTTCAATAGTTTTCTGTAAATTTAATGAAATTTGTAGTGCCTATTTGTAGAACTGGTAATACAGCGAAATGAAACTCTAGCGTCAATTTTGATTGAATTTATTTGAACATACGAGTAGATAATTATATGAAATGAATTTATTTGAACATAGGTAATTATATGAAACTAGCTAATGCCCGCGACTTCGTACGCGTAGCGCAAAGTAATTAGTGGGTGGACGATTAGACTGACATATCCAAATATAAATGTTACACTAACGAACACGAACGGAACTTTAAATAGGCACAAATCCATCGGATTATTTATACTGAATATTTTATAGATAATACCTACACATATGACATGATTGTAGATTTATTGCTCTCCATTTTAATGCGGATTGTCATACTATCGTCATAGTATGATTTTAGTCTAGTTTTAATCTGACTCGATACAGGTATCCCGACATGTCCATAGTTTCAAATATATTTCAAGCAAATAATATATTACTTTCACTGGTTAAATACGTTGGAAGTGTGGAGCCATGGAGCCAATAAGGAAAAAATATTGGTATAAGTCAAGCGAAATGTCATGCATGACAAACGTTATTATTGAATTATTAGTAAATAGTAAGTAGGAAGCATGGAGCGGTATCTATAATTAATCGCTGTTATTTAACATTACTCCGCGTAAAGACTGCCAATCAATGATGTCTAAATAATTTTTGCCCGCCTTCTGCGCCTCGACCCTTCCAACAACTAAACCGCTTTCGTTCACCACCATAACATCCAAAATAGCTGCTAATCATAGATCAGTAACAGATTAGATGCCGCGAGTTCACCTACTTTGCGTGTCTGTTATTGGTGTTAAGTTTGATCCTGGCAAAAAAATGTATTCATTTTAATCTCCGTCGACTTGGTATATTAGCACGTCAGAAGTCAATACAAAAATAAACGTACTTTAAATTACGCCATAATAAACTGTAAAACCTCTTCAAAAGCAGTTGGCTGTCCTGAAAATAACAAACACAAAAAAACTATTTGGTGCAGTCTATCGGAAGTTATGCGGGTACATACATTTCGGCTATTCGTTTTTATTTCATCATCATCATCAGCCAGAAGACGTCCACTGCTGAACATAGGCCTCCCCCTTTAACCTTCACACTGAACGACATCATGCCATCTGCATCCACTGGATGCCCGCGACTCTCACAATGTCGTCGGTCCATCTAGTGGGAGGCCTACCTACGCTGCGTCTTCCGGTTCGCGGTCTCCACTCAAGAACCTTACCTACTTCCCCATCGGTTAACAGTTCTTCGAGCGATGTGGCCTGCCCATTGCCACTTCAACTTGCAGATTTTAATAGCTATGTCGGTGACTCTGGTTCTCTGGCGAATATCTATATTTTTATTTACATATAGATTATATGGCAACAGCCGCTTCAGTCTTCCTACCTACCATGTCTGCGAGTAGAAGTCTGTCATTACGACAACATTACTATAAAATAAGCTAGATGGCGTTATAAATAATTATTAAAAAAAATTTTTTTTACTATTTATTATCATAAATTAATATAGCCTATGTTTCAATCAGGTATTTTATAAGCATATTCATGGAAACTGCTTTAAAATCCTTCTAGTAGTTTAAAAGATGTGCGCGGACAAACAAACAAACTGACAGCCGTCAGATTTGTAGTTCCATAGTTTGAAAATAGATTGCGTACTAAAACGATGTTTTGCGATTTTTTTTTAAATTTGCTTAAACTTTACGAATAATATTATTAAAAACGTAATAAGGTATTCAATAATTCCTAAAATAATGAGTGTAAATAGATCGTAGTTTCACAAATATGAAAAGTGCGTCTATTATAGGTAAATACGACACTTTACCTGAATCACGCAAACGGGTTTTTTTTTTGCAAGTTAAACCGATATCTGGTATTGCTTCTACTTAGTTAGAAGTCATGTGTGAAGGTATTTGATCTACACATTTATAATATGGTAGGGAAGGGATTCTATATAATTAGTATTTACCGATT
Source organism: Agriopis leucophaearia (assembly GCA_949125355.1). Taxonomy (NCBI): domain Eukaryota; kingdom Metazoa; phylum Arthropoda; class Insecta; order Lepidoptera; family Geometridae; genus Agriopis; species Agriopis leucophaearia. The sequence goes on along the minus strand of OX421271.1, from coordinate 14,469,770 downwards.
TTTATGTTATTTCATTCATTTTATATAACATTATTTATTATTTATTGTAAAATTTGTAACAAAATTTATAAATTAGTTATATTATTTCACCAAAATTTTATTGATAAGAATTATTATTCAAGTTGCTTATGTAATAAAATAAGCATTTAATAGTTAATCAGGTACTGTTTCCTGAAGATTTTTTTATATTCATCTAGCATAGTATTTCATCATTATCATCAGCCAGAAGACGGCCACTGCTGAACATAGGCCTCCCCCATTAACCTCCACACTGATCGACATCTGCATCCAATGGATGCCCGCGACTCTCACAGTATCGTCGGTCCATCTAGTGGGAAGCCTACCGACGCTGCATCTTCCGATTCGTGGCTTCCACTCAAGAAGCATTCCCATCGGTTATCGGTTCTTCGAGCGATATGGCCTGCCCAATCAACTTGCATAGTATTTAGCAGGTACATAATATTTTATTCTCAATAGGTTACCGGAGTGTATTTTTTCCGATGTCCGATGACCTTTTCAATAGTATTACCATAGACGAAAATTATCTATGGTATTACGAAATCTAACCTACACATTTATTATGAACCTTATGTTTAGTCCCAAATTAAAAGTCTTAAAGAAACGAGTCCAAATTTGCAGTTCACTAATCTATACCGGGTGTATCTCTAGATGACGGACGTATTCAAGGATATTATTGTTTTCATTTAAAAACTTATACTTTGGGACCATCAATACCACCTGGAAAAAAAAACTAAGCTGTACTTCGTTGAATGCTAATGAATTCTACCTTTAGCCTCCTTTAAAACAATCTTAGAAAAATAATTGATTTTACGAAAAGGTTGAAAGTTTATATGAAAGTCCACGCGCACAAAGTAGCGGTCAACAGCAAGTATTATTTATATTATGTGAAAGATTATGAGTTGTGTAAATAGCGTAGTATGTTTTAACTTCATAACGGCTAGACGAGTTTGGATGAAATTTAGTATGCAGGTAACTTAGACTCTCCATTAACACATGCTTCTTTTTATCCCGGATATATAGGTACGGTTTTTATAGCAGGTGAAACCGCGGGGCGCGTTGGTTAACCGTAATTAAGTATCCATAAACTTTACGTTTTTATGTTGTTCATGAAACAAACATTAGGCGTAATAATGCGAAACGGGCGTGTCTAACATTGAAAATGTTTTAGGAAACCAGAAATCATTATTTTACTGTACTAGCGTAACGCTTAGTAAAAGTAAATAATGATACAACCAACCATTCAAAATTATTTCGAACATTACCTACCTGATTATGATTTTTTGAGTAACAGCGATAAAACTGTAATAAATTCAAGGCGTTCTAGCTCAAAGGTCATTGACCTTTTTGTGAAATGATCTTAACAAAAAATGTTTCTCAATCAGTTTTGTCGATGTTAAAACCATAAAATATATGATACATCTCTGAAATGTGGCTAAGTCTTCTACAGAGCTTCGTTTGTTTGTTTTTTTTTAGCATAAATTTCTGAACTATGACTCATAATACATATAAGTTCAAGTAACTATGACTACAATTATGTGGCGTTGGTTACGGAACCCTACCACATGCGTGTCTCGATACGCTCTTGGCCAGTTTTTTTCCTATGAGTGATGCAGATCGTTGCGTTATAAGCCGGTGCAATCTCTATAATGGTTTAAAAATATACCTTAATTTTATTGCTAACCTAAACTGCCTGCTGCTAAAACTTTTTTTTATAAATAGTACATGTTTAAAAACATAGAATTGTTTTTGAAAATTAAGCCCTCTTGCTTATTTTATTTGGCCCAATTCATAATATTTTATCATATTTGGGATTAGAAATTTCAGCAACGGGTATGCCAAAGCTGTCAAAATTCATCGTAAGTATGTTTTTGTAAAAATTGAATACCGACCGAGCTCAGTATTAGGAGAGGCCAATAAGCTGTAAAAGGCTTATGATGATAATAATAATGAAAATTAAGAATAAATCCTTTTCTGTACGAGAATGTAACTGAAATCATGTAAACCTTGCCTTAAAACTGAACTGTGAGTCAAAATATTCTTTATAGACCGTAAAGTGTCTGAGACGACTCAGTTTGGGATTACTTTTCATATCTTGAAAATTTATTGTGAACAATATCATGTTTATTGTGTTAAGTTGAATGCTTTTGTGGAAGGATTTTGTATATTTACGGATTTCATACAAGACACAATGTTTTACGACGGTCTAGCTTTCCAGACAACAATAAAATTGTCTGTTAATTCTTTTTACGAATATTTCTTTTCAGTGTGACAAGAAAACTAGTGCAACGATGTTTCTTGGTAAATGTCTTTGAAAAATTATAATAATTTGTAAACTGTATCCATATTGTCATTCTTAGTTATTCACACGCTCAGAGCCCGATTCTACTATTTTTTAAGAAAAACCAGTCATAAACAATGCAATTACAATTGAATTGTAATTCAATTACTGACAGTGGGCTTGAGCGTTTGTATTGTCTTTAGAACTTCGACGGTCTATAGACAGTCTGTTTTTGTAGTTTTACCTTGTATTTTGTTTAGTTAATTAAAGCACTTGCCTTCAAATAAAAATAAATTACAATTGTTATAATGGTAGTCTGCTAGAGTTAAGATTGTATGAAATTTCGTAAGAGATTTTTCTATTGTTTTTCAATGGTTACAAGAAATTCAATTGATAAACTATGGAAGTTTTATTAGAATACCAAAAGTGACCATTTCCAGGCAATTCATTAATAGTTTAAAAACAATTGGTTTAGTAGAATCGGGGCCCAGTTGTTTTGTAGTAAACGTCTTATGGAATAAGTAGTGGCGCATGCATTCTACGCACATAAAACCGTTCACAGGTCTTTGTACTGCAAAAAAACGTACTTACACATCTAAATACGTTTAACGGATACTCACTTGACTTGTCAAGCAAACCGAATGCCCCCTCTTAACTTATTTGGCTAACAAAGCGTAGTTCCATTTATGGAAGTCTAGTCAGGGTAAATGCTATAAGAAAACTGCGACTGCTCGTCTTTGCGCGAATAAAAATATCGTGTAAGCGTCTCCCTGATTCTATGTTTATTAATAGAATACTGTAAAAACGTGCAGTACAGCGCAGTGTGAACTTAGCCTAACAACAGACCTTTGGTTAATAGAAAAACTCTAAAATTAGGGCTGGTTACACAGCACATGCGAAATTACCCTGAAATCGTGAAAAAAATCAGCTGTTCCATACAAAACAGCCATTGACACTCGAGAAGATGTATGAAAAAGCTGATTTTTTTTAAAGTAGTTAAATGACCTTATTTCGGCTTAGAACAGGGTATACGCGTAACCCTGTTTAATAGGTTTGCATAATTGACGCCACCTGGCCTGTTGTTAAACGATGGTTTGATTATGGAGAATGCTTGCCTAAAAGATACCAATTCGCACGCAATTTGTGGATTGTAATTATCGGGAAAAACACATTTAGGCAGCGTATTCCACAGTTTTGTGGTTCGCACAATAAAGGTCAAATCATGGTCATCAGGTGAATCAAAGTGTTTTGTACGGGTTTTAGGAAAATCATCCATGAAACAGGTCGACTTTCGCGCCCGCCCTGGCCGTCTGATAGAAAAATTGGTAGAATGGAATAAGTAGATCATACAGATCCGATGCACTCTCCGAAATGTATAGACCTTACTTTATTTGTGAAACTGAAATCAAAATGAATAACCACATAAATTGTATGATAAATATACCTACACTGGTAGAAGTTCACCCCGAAGTGCAGCCTCGCAACCTCGCGATCTTGGCCTTTTGACCTAATTTGCTCATATTATTTAAGCTAGCGGCCGGTGTAGGTATCGTAACCTCGGCACTTGTTGCACTATTATTTTCTTCTATGCCTCAGCTCAAATATTCTATTTTTTTTTGTTTCATCGAAAACAAACATACATGGACCCTTTGATCATATATAGTTTGTATTTGCCTTAAACTTGACCTAGTACCGAAGAAACTCTGCCAAAAACTAAAAGGGGTGGGGGTAAACATAAACGTATTGCACACACTAACTAATATTCTTACTGGTTCTACAAACGCACACTTCAATATTGAGCGGCACAAAATTGCAAACGAGATGATCAAAATGTCATCAAATCGACGACCAAGGGGACCAAGAGGGGTGTAAGTGTTAAAGGAGAAACTGGTATAACACCTCCATTTATTTTTTCCAAGCTTTGGGCCAAACGTTTCCTTTCATCCATTATGACGTTTACTTCGGATTTTATACCAAGACAGAACGTGCAAAAAAGTTTAAACTCTAAGGGAAGTCAAATATTCAAATTTATTGCGTGCAAACGGATGCAGTAAAATACTTTACATGCACGTTTATGTTTTTCTATAAACATTTGCGGTGGTAGTAATATTGCACACGGAAAAACGTGTATACAGGGGATAACTGACACGACTCAACGGTATAGGTAGGCGATATAAAATCTCAGCAAACCTAAAATACTGAATAAAATCAGCTGTTATTTATAATATTATACATACAGTTTACTTATGTCGTGCGTCAATGACTTTTTTCTGTGAAACCTTTATTGGGTCTGGTACAAATTCCACGAAAAATATTGTCCTGGCACTATTTTAAACTATCGTGGCACGGCTGTTCCCTACAGTTAGGTACTTTCCAACAAATCTTAAGAGTCCTCTCACATTTTTTGTCTTAAAAAGCTTCGAAAACTGAATTTTTGGCGTTCTGATGCTATCAAATAGAAAGGTCTATAGATTATTTTTTCTGTTATAAATAGATCTGATTTTTTATTGAAAATAACGTCGTTAAATATTCGAATAACCCAATATTTCAACTTATTACGTTCTATTTATAAAAGTAGTTTTTCGTGAAACTCTCAGAAAGAAAATTTGAGAGTGGATTTCGTTAAATTACTGACATAAAATAAACAATTTTAATGTTACGGTTTCTTGTTTTATATTCGTCTTGACAATTACGGCTTTGATTTTTCGTTATATACCCGAAAATCCAGATGACTAATATTAAAAGATATATTTTGTAATACGGCTTTTAAAAGAGGTCATAGGATTTGTGAAATGTTTTGCAATGGATGACTTTTCACTGTTGTGGCCCAACCAGCTAGCGCTGCTCTGTGGACCATACGAAGCAGAACATTATTAAAATTCCACAGAACCTTTTCGGTGCGCTGAAGCCCATTTAAAACTCTAGATGTTACAGCCTCGTTTCCGCGTTAGAGAGCTTATATTTTTAGACGCAGCTTCTGTTAGCGCAATAAGTCCAATGATCTAGTATTGCAGTAAAACAGTTGTTGGAACACTTGGAGATATTTATAGCTTTCCTGATTTGAAATACATCTGTGGGTGTATTTGGTTGCAGAATAACAAAATTTATTTTAATCGATTTTATACGTACTTCTGTAATTTAAACGCATGTGTCGGTACCTTAAATAAACTTACATACATCATCATCCAAAAGACGTCCACTGCTGAACATAGGCCTCCCCCTTTAACCTCCACACTGAACGACATCCTGCCATCTGCATCCACTGGATGCCCGCGACTCTCACAATGTCGTCGGTCCATCTAGTGGGAGGCCTACCTACGCTGCGTCTTCCGGTTCGCGGTCTCCACTCAAGAACCTTTCTTCCCCATCGGTTATCTTAAACTTACATATATAATTACTCGTAAATTTTACCCGCAAAAACTCGAGATATATATATTTATAAGTTGTTATTTACCTAGTTTTACAAATTCAAGGACATGTCGTTAATTGAACATGAATAAAATATTAGCAAAAAAAATAAAAATAAAAATGTTTTTCTCCAATTTAATTTTAAATTAGTCATTAGCAATAAAAAACTTGCGTTATAATTAACATATTTTTCAAATGAAGTACAATATCTACAAACTGGCAAAAATCTGTTTTTTTCTTCATTAAACGGAGTGTTTTTAATAACTTATTGGATAACAATATCAAACAAAAAAGGCTTTTTTAGTTGCGTCGGGGTTAATATTGACAGAAAATTTGTGGCCGTGTTGAGCTTAATTATAACATGTTATTTTCTAACTGAAACCCAGTTTTCTTATACGTTAAGAGTCAGTACTTATTGACACAACCTTATACTTACTAACTTTAGTCGACTCTTTGTGGCAGAAACTTGTAACTTAATTTATATTAAGGTTCCTAAGTTACTAAATGTGTGGAAATAACAACTTGTTGCTAACTTAATTGCGTTACTTTGGCTCAGTCAATTCGAGGGTAATGAAATTTTGAGTATGATGCCTCAGTTTCAATTTTGGCTTGGAATACACCGAAAGTTTTTTAATAAAACGGAAGTTGCCAGCCACCGAATTTGTGTTTGGATGGGATCAAATTTTATTGGCGACATAGCTACCGTTTAAAATTTAATACGTAATCTTATTTTGTGAGCTTATTTATAGTCAAACCATAGTACTATGTTCAAAGCATAGTAGATTTAGTTATAAGGCATTTCTTTTAGGGCTGTATCGGGACTTGGCCAGGCGATTGGTGGAGGCACAGATCTAAACCTAAAAATTCTCACTTCAGTGGGTGGAGGCGTCGGGTGTTCAGAATGCTGGCTTCTAATAGGTCGGGGAAAAAGTCTTTTCGTATTTTGTATGTATAAAGTTGTAGTAAAAATCTCATTGGTTGTACTGTTTGTATCTGGCTGGTTTTGATACCATTAAAAATATGTCATTTTAAAAAAGGAATACAAAAAGTAAAAAGCAATTTCCCGCCATTTTTCAATTGTTTTTTTGTTCGATAAAATGAGTGAATCTAACGAAGAAATTCGATATATTGTGAAATGTTATTACAAAAAAGGGAAAAATGCGACACAAGCCGCGAATAAAATTTGTGACGCTTATGGACCTAATGCAGTGTCATCAAGAGTAGCACAATGTTGGTTCAAGCGTTTTCAGTCCGGGAATTTTGAAGTCAAAGATGCAGCTCGCTCTGGTCGCCCTGTTACGGATAAAGTCGATGCCATTTCTGAAAAAGGGGACCAAGATCGGCATATTAGTAGTTACGACGTAGCTGAAGGACTGGGCATTGACCACAAAACAGTTTTGACCTATTTGAAAAAAACTGGGTATACAAAAAAACTCGATATTTGGGTGCCACACGAGCTCACTGAAAGAAACCAAATGAATCGTGTACTCATTTGCGATTCTCTATTGAAACATAACGAAACCGAACCATTTTTGAAAAGATTGATCACTGGTGATGAAAAACGGATCACCTACGACAAGAATGTGCGCAAACGATCATGGTCAAAGGGCAGTGAAGCTCCACAGACTGTAGCGAATCCCGGATTAACACGTAATAAGGTGATGCTGTGTGTATGGTGGGATTGGCAGGGCATCGTTCATTATGAGCTTTTACCGCCGGGCAAAACCATCGATTCGGATCTCTACTGCCAACAGCATATGAGACTCAAACAAGAAATTAAGAAAAAACGGCCGGAATTGATCAACAGAAAGAGTGTGGTCTTTCACCATGATAACGCCAGACCGCACACATCTTTGGCCACTCAGCAAAAATTTTGAGAGCTTGGTTGGGAAGTGTTAATGCATCCACCATATAGCCCTGACCTTGCACCCTCAGATTTCCACCTGTTTCGATCTCTTCAGAATTCTTTGGCTAGTGTTAGATTAACATCAAGAGAGGACTGTCAAAACTACTTGTTGCATTTTTTTGATCAGAAGTCCCAAAATTTCTATAGCAACGGGATCATGTCACTATCTACAAGATGGCAACAAGTTATCGAACAAAATGGCACATATATATCATAATTAAATGAATTTAAACTTGAAAAAAATGTCTTGAATTTGTTTATAAAATACGAAGAAACTTTTTCCCCCACCTTATATTTAGGACCGAAATTGAGCATTGCCATTCATCGTGGCAATTCCACAAGCATTCTAAGTACCTTTCCCTCCACTAATGGTCTTTTAGTTTAGGTTTTTATTTAGTTATTTTAAGTTTTAGTTTTTAGTTAGTACTTTAAGTTTTCGTTCATTTTCTGTTTTGAAAGTTGTGCATAATAAATTATACAAACCAAGGCATTTCTTAATATTCTGTAATCCGATCGTCGCCAAACTTCACAAGATCACTCGCTGGCTTAAATGGCCTGGAAATTTAATTAAAATAGGTCCAGCCATTTTGGAGTTCATAGAAAACACATCACCTTTTAGATATATAGATAAAGGTTGGGATAAACTAACTTATAAATTGGGATGTATGAATCAATTCATCATGACCGTAATCAGCCTATCTTAGTTCACTGCTTGACATAGGCCTCTCCCAAGGCAATCATCACTCACTTTTCGCTTCAAACCCTTATAGCCATGGCCTTATTTCTGTATGAAATCACATCACACGCCAATAACACGTCATAAACATTCTTTCAAATCAAAGCGATCGGATCTACAGTTTTATTTTGCTACTAGTTTTTTTGCCCGCGACTTCGTACGCTTAGATTTTCATATAAACCTTCAATCCTTTTTTCTTCCCTTAATCCGGCCCTTGCGCAAAATAACATAGGCTATACTTCAATCTGGTCATAGCTAAGCATATTCGTGAAAACCGCATTTAAATCCGTCCGCATTTTTTTTTTCGCTTTCCGCATTGGTTTAGGCGATGTGCGTGATCAAACAAACAAAAATTTTAAAAACTGCCTTAACATGTTCAGCTGCTTATTTTAAGTCGCCCTGTGTGAAGTATTGATAGAAGCATATAAGTAATAAATAACACCGTCAACAGTTTTCAAATCAAAAAGATAATGTGACCACAGTGCAGAGCATGTTTTGAAGTTTTCTTTTTGTCTAAACCATAAAAAGTATATCATGTCATGTTGGGATGATACATCTCTGAAATTTGACTGTCTAGCTTCGCTCGTTCGAATTTTTCTATGACCATGCAATTTCTGAACTACATGAATACGACCACAAGTATGGCTTTGGCCACGGAACCCTGACATAATTATGCTTATCTTGCAAAACGCATTGGATTGAATCACCAAAGAGGTTGTAAGGCCTACGTTTTTATAACAACCTTGATCTACACGTTCATTCATCTAAGAAGGTTAAGGAACCTTCTTTAAATTTAAAATGATTATCTGAATGACAGTTGACAGTTTGAAATTTTTATAATGGCTATGTCAATAACATTCTCTTTACTTTGGACCTCCTTGCTTGAGGCTATGTGACGATCCTCATCTCTACCTTTTTATTATATGTATAGATATTATTTTCCCTACACAAAAAAAAGACAAAAATTGAAGTATTTATATTGACATATTACATCATAGTTGATTGAATCAGGCGTTAGTTTGAAAAAATTCATCTTCAACATTGTTTCTTTGACAAATGTCTGTGTATTTCTCCGCTTTAACGTCGCATTACGTAAGTAGGTACAATAAGGAATTTGGGATAAATTATTTTTGGTTTTACTACTAACCTAACCTAAAACAAAAGTTATTGTAAAAAGAAATTGTCATCTAAGTCAAAGAAGCTTGCTATCGCCACCAAGGAGGTTGCGTAATAAAGGTAGTGAATCTGCGGGACGAAAATTTTTCATTACTCATCACGCTAGATAATAAAAAAACGCGATATAAATACTATAATACTGTGATATAAATACTATAGCAATTGATAGTGTAGTTTCGCAAACAATCCGTTTGCGTAGGTTTTTAGGTAAATTAAGTTATATAAAAACATGATTCGTTACTCTTCACTTAAATCTAAAAGCGTACTTACTTGAATTAACTAAGTATTTTTATGCAAACTGAGGAGAAGTTTTCAAGCTACTGATTCAAATTATTAGTTAGCCTATTAGTTTGAGATACTTTTGCTAAATAAAACTAAAAGCTCGAAAGTTCATTAGTGTAATTAAGCTATTAGCACAAGTCAAGTTCTTTTACTTGTGTGTTCTTTTTTTTGTTTTCTTCGTTTTTTTTTTCTTTTCTTTTTTTCACTGTTGTGGTTTTTTTAACTGGGCAAGTGCCTTTATTAAATAAAGAAAATACAAGCTAACACAAAAAAACAGACTGTCCATAGACCGTTGGATGTCTAAAGACAATCCAAATGGTCAAGCCCACTATCAGTTGGCAGCGTAACCAGCATGCTGGCGGCATTACCACGTTGAACTGCAATGCTTATACGTTGAGCTCCATACACGCCAGCATTTTGGTCACGCGTCGCGTTAACCAGGCGCTCTGAAAGATTTTTGAAAATGAGGTGAGCTCCCGGTCCTCAAAGGCCCAATGTCTCGACCCCAAACGCCTCAAATACGTAACCCCTGCCGAGGCAAGCATATTTGCGCCTGTTGTGGTTGTTAGATAGAATGTCGTAAGTGTAAAAAGTGGGTGAAACACGAAGACATTTGGACACGATGTATTAAGACATTATCTCCTTTTTTTTGTCTGATCTGAGATCGAAACAGTGAGCTCACTACATGACTTAAACAGTGTTATTAGTTCCAAGTTTTTTTTCCAGCTAATGAAATGAAATTGTTTATTATTACACCCATAAAATATTAAAATTCGAACATTTTAAAAATTATGATTAATCATTACAATAATTAAGTGAAAGTTATAATTATCTAATTGGCAGAAGTTAAACGTTTAGTACACACCGGACTTTATTCACCGGAGGATGGGCAGCAGCGTCCTAATAGTACACGGTGAACGTACTGCGATCCCCAAGCCGCCTGCCAAGCGAGGGGATTATGGCAACACCCCTCTCTATGAGGCCTTTGTCCAACAGTGGACGTTAATTGGCTGATGATGTGTGATGTGTGATACGTTTAGTTTACCAGTTAGGTATTAATTTGTGGTTTTTAAAGTAGTTATATTTTTTTTAATATTGCGAAGACGGAATGTTATTTAACTTTGAGAATAAAAATTTAACTTCATTGGCAGAAATAAAAATAATAATTTTGATTGTTTGACACATTTTTAGACTGTTTTCTCTAAATTCGTACTTATCGAGAGTTTGACTCGAGTCGCAGCTTTTGTCTAAACGTCGTAATTCCAGTGAGTTTAAAAAGCAGCTTTTTGTAAGTCAGTCAGTAAGTGCTTTATTTTAGTCTTCCGCCTACTTTGCTATTCATTGAGCGTCACATGAATCTAATTTTTATAAGGTACCTACTTATTTAAAGAGAGTCATGTTTTACATGCCTTCTTTATTAAATTACATATGACAAGGAACGATAAGGGACGATCTCACATTCAATAAAACGTTGAGTTTTTACCTCTTTCAATTGTATATTTAGAAAGCAATAAAATAAATAAATAAATATCTGAGACATTATTGCACATATTTGTGGTGGAACGGAACACACAGTGCGCGAGCCCAACTCGCACTTGGCCGGTATATTTAATATAAAATAAATAAATATCTGGGACATTATTGCACACATGGTCACCTGACCCCAAACTAAGCAAAGCTTGTAATATGGCTGCTAGAGACTGATATACGTACATATATATTTTTAAATACATACTTAAATATATATTAACACTCAGACATAGAACAAACACAAATGTTTGTCCTAGGTGGTAATCGAACCCACGCCCCAAAGCGCAGAAGACAGGTTACTACCAACTAAGCTAACGGGGCTGTCAGATACCCAATAAGCCTTCTGTATAATAAACCTTCGATCGGGTCTGGCACAGGGCACTCTTATCCAAGTTACCATCCTACGGCCTTCCCGAGGGGTTATGCGCCTGGGTCACCAGCTTCATATCTGATCGGAGTGTTAAGGTCGTTGTCGACGGTTCCTGCTCTGACAGCATGTCAATCAACGCTGGCGTACCGCAGGGTTCTGTGTTATCGCCAACGCTCTTCTTTCTCCAAATCATGATGACATGATGCTTTCGAGCAATATGCATTGTTATGCGGACGATAGCACGGGCGATGCACAGTATACCAGTCGTACAAACACCCTTCATGCCGTAGTTTAAGAATTTCTGCTCCATTTTGTGCAATGAGCAATTTCAAGTTGCTATAATATGGGGGATATAATATTCTTCAAAAGGGCTGTTAAATGAGTCTTTAAGGGTCGGCAACGTATCTGTGATGCCCCTGGTGTTGCAGGTATCCGTAGGCGACGATGATCGTTTACCATCTGGCGGCCCCTCTGCTTGTTTGCCACCTATAGCATTTAAAAAAAACTTGCGATTTTTTTGGACACACGGTCACCTGACCCCGAACTAAGCAAAGCTTGTACTATGGCTGCCAGAGACTGGCATACATACATAATTATATTTATATTTTTAAATACATACTTAGAATAGATATTAACACCCATATAATATAAAAGAAACAATGTTCATCACATGAATTGTCCTAGGTTGAAATCGAACCCACGCCCCAAGCGCAGAAGGCAGGTTCATTACCAATTCAGCTACCGGAGCAGTCGAATGATTATATGTATTAGATTACTCAAATATTTGCTATATCGTGATAAGTTGAGCCCAAGCATAAGCGGAAAATACAGGTTGAACACGACAAAGCTATAATAAATCATCCACAAACTTCGTTATAATTTTTTAAACACAGGCTTTTCTACGAAACTCGAAGGCCACTTTTTCAGTACGCAGCCAGTTTCCTAAAAGATAATAATATAAGCGCAATGAATAGAAGTAATTTGCGCCGGACACGCACTTGACCCTGTGACCTTTTTCAAAAACCGGCCCATCATTTGAAAGCCCTTTGAAGAGTTCCTTCATCGCCTTGGATGGGATCTAATTACTTTGCGTTTGTTTATTTACTTTCACTTCTTGATTTCTTTTTCTTCTCTGAGTATCGATGTAGCTTCGAGTTATTCGATATTGTCGAAGTGCCGAACATTCAATATTAGCTAATGATTTTGTTTTCTCATTCTTATTTTCTCTTACCTAATCATTAACACTCGGTAAGCTTGTAAATTCTTTGATTCTCCAACTTATAGTTGATTGAATCAGGCGTTACTTAGCTGAAGTCCATCTTCAAAACTGTCCATGTTCCCAAATTCCTTATTGTACTTGAAGCGACGTTAAAGCGGAATTACACTAAAGATTCATCAAAAAAATAGTTTCTCTAACTTATATACTTTCTTATTTCAGTGAGAAAAAGATACAGAAAAAGCAAGATACAGAAGCGATGTGTTAGAGTTATAAATAGAGCTTGGTTAGTAGAAACTGCAGAGCGCTATCAAAAAAAATGCAACTTACTTCCTTTACTTTTATTGTATGTACATTAAGGATATTTGCATATTCTCCGAAGAGCACTTAGATTATTTTAAGAAACGAAGTCAAGTTTGTGCTCGTCAAAAAGAGCTGTTATCAATCTCCTGCCAGACATGTACATGATTAATGTTTATAATATGTACGTAATATGTGTATGTTTTAGATAAATAGGCTGTTTAAATCAGTGAATCCTAATTCTTTTCTAAAATGAGTCAATAATGACGTACTCTTTTCATTGCATTGACAAAGGATGGAAATTGAGTATTTGTTAAATAGAAAACTAGACTGGGACCTGTTTGCAACATTTTGAATCTTAAATTAGTTACGTACTTTCATTATTTTTCATCATTACGTCATTAAAATAGTCGATACTCGATACCACGCTGTCAGCTCAATCATAGATTAAGGAAGTAGCAAAAAATTTTTTTATGTCTGTGACACAATTTTAAGTTTTGCCCCTGGGCGAAACAGTGACAAATCTATCGGCCTATCTATCTGTGATCTACGTCTGCAAAGAGATGAGTCGGCGCACGCCTCAGAACTAAATAACGTAAGCGATAAATGATAAAATTCAAAATTAACAGAAGTGTTATTCTATCTATTTAATGTTTGCCACGAAGAGATCGCTTTTGGCGATAAGGCCGCCACTTGTGACTCTAGCTCTTAAAGTCAACACTTTTTTTTTTTGCAAAATCAAAATAAATTATGTAGACAGAGATTATTCTACAAAACTTAATAAGCTACGGCCACATTTTAATAATATAAAAACCTCTCCGTACTTTGCATGAAAGCTTTTTCTTGCTAATTTAAACTTTTTACATTTCCGCCTTATTAAAAACTTAGTAGTATACTTAAAAGTTTTCTATAAAGATAGGTTTAAATGTATCAAAAACTTGTAGTTTTGATATCCTCGGTGGACTGCTCTAACGTAAAGTTGGCATTCAGGAAATTACGTCACAGATTTTTGACAAAAATACCACAGTATTTAAAGACTAAAGGTCTTTACACAGTGTGTATTTCTAGTGATGACATATGGTACTGAGACGTGGTCCTTAACTGCTGGCTTCTTGGAAAAACAGCGTCCAATGGAGAGAGCTATGCTCGGAGTTTCTTTGGGCGATAAAATCTTAAAATTTGCAAGTTGAAGTAACAACAAATGGGCCACATCGCTCGAGTAGGCGATAACCGATGGAGAAGAAAGGTTCTAGAGTGGAGACCACGAACCGAAAGACGCAGCGTAAGTAGGCCTCCCACTAGATCGGCCGACAACATCGTGAGAGTCACGGACATCCAGGAGATCAAGATGGCACAACGAAGGTCTGATCGTCGTGGACTCTTACTCTAGAACGTATCAAACTCGCTGTGAATAACAGGTATGTTGCGGTTCAACAAGCTAGTTTATTGGTCTTTTAGTTATAAAATATAACAAAGGATTTAATTAAATACGTTACACATACTGAAAAAACAATTTAAATTGGCTGATAAGTTTCTGAGGTGGAAGCATTTAAAGTTTTTGATGGGGGTTGAGAGGGAATGCTCAGTCTCTTTCCCGCAAAGCGTATGTGTTAGTATAGTATTTATATGGCGCGCGCAAAGCTTGCCGTCGTACCTTGCTATATATATAGCTTATTTATTTTGAACAAATTATTATTTTGATTTGGTTGATGGGTTTTTATGATCAGCTCTTTTAGGAGATCGTAAATTTAATTAGGACACATGCTTATTTTCGGTTAGCCACCAGATTAACAGTTTTAAGCCTCTACGTCATAGCCTACTTTTAAAAAGCTCAAAAAATATTTAATTCTGGGCAATTATCATTCTTATAGCTCCAAGGTGCTCTCATATAATCCGCATCATACATTACTTATGTAAAATTTAGAATCTACTAAGACTAATGCGACGCTATTTTAGCCATTAAAATTAATCCGTGAAACTTAATAGCCATATAAATTTCTATATTTACTTTAGTTTAAAATGTTTTTCAGAATTACTTGACGTATCTGCTTAGATTAGTCTGACATCTAAATGAAAGGCTTTAGAATTTTAAACAAATGTATTTTTCTTATAAAAATACTTAGATTAATTTCATTTTATGTCCTAACTAAATTCGTTTATTGTAAAATCTTTTGAATAACATTAAATGTTTTAACGAAACCTTTTAGACTGATCCTTTTTAACCTCTCTTTAAAAATAAATGTTTTTGTGAAATAATCTTCTACTCCAATCTGCAAGTTTCTTTATTTAGGTGTAATTAATTGCTGTGTTGAATTAAATATTTTTTATATTTTTATAAAAAGAGAGACAAACAATTATGCTTTCTGCCTGATGGTAAGCAGAACCGCCGCTTATGGATATCTGCAACACTAGCGGTGTTGACGGTGCTTTGCCAGCCCGGAAAGGTAGATAAGATGTTTTTCACAGAGTTAGAGACACCCTTATTGAAACGCTTTATGTCGAAGCGCGGCGGGAAGACCTTTGGAGGAAGGACATTCCATACCTTGCGGGTCCGCAGAATGAAGGATAGGAAGGAATATATATAAGTTCATTTTTCACGACTTATCTCGTGTAATTAATTTCTGACGTTTCGAGTACTTTGCAGTGTCCGTGGTGACATATCACGTTGGCTAGATGGCAGCATGTCTATTCTGCAAGCTAAGTGAACGCGCAAGTGAAGTTATAAGCTAAGTGAACGTGTATTTTTCTTGTCGATTACTATAGAGAAATGTCAAAATGTCGAGTGATCACCCTAGACTGTAGTCCATTGCCCTTATAATTTGATGTTTTGACATTTATCTGCAGAAATATGCAAGAAAAAATCATATTTACATAGTTTATCACTTCACTTGCGCGTTCACTTAGCTTGCAGAATAGACATGCAGATGTCTATAGAAATTTTAATTTATTTACTAGTACCGCCTCAGATCAGACAAACAAGGAAGATATGCCTTAGTAAATAAAAAGAAAACCATTAAAAAAGCAAATTTAGTGTTGATAGTTTTTTTTATAGGTTGACAGATAACATAGAATAATTCTCAATATAATAAACATACTTCATCGGAACTGGACCAAATTGAAATGGGACCTAATGAGCAGCATCAGCTTTCAAATAAAAAAAGGATCATCAAAATCGGCTCACCCAGTCAAAAGTTCTGAGGTAACAAACATAAAAAAAAATAGAAAAAAATACAATCGAATTGATAACATCCTCCTTTTTGGAAGTCGGTTAAAAATACAATATTATTGTGCAGTGTTTAAGGTAATGTCGGTCCCAATCGGATTTTTAAAATTCTCACGCAGTGCAAAAAGGTAACATCACGCCTGGGCTTGGTGTAGCCTTTTTGCACAACTTTTTGTATTTTATGGTGGTAAGGAACCCTTAGTGCAGGAGCCCGACTCGCACCTGGCCGGTTTATTATACTAACGTAACATTCAGATTCTCGGAAAGGTTTTGATATAAATTTCTCCAGATGAATAAGCGAGACTATAAGCATTTCTTCTTAGTCTGCGTGTTTCATCTTCGACCACATCGTCGCTTACCAACAGGCGAGTTAGTGGTCAAACGCAGACTTATTCACGATAAGAAAAAACTGTTAGTATGTATGTATACTCCATAGGTATATTCAGTGAATAGGCACCGCTTCAGGAACTTGAGTGCAAATGAAGGTTCCTTCATCGCAATAAAATTAATTATTATTTTGGTGTTCGATCCCGAACAAATTGAAGTCGACCGCTATTCAATGAGCCTAGTAAAATTTGTGAAATATATCTCGACAGTCGACAGTCGACAGTCGACAGTGGATTTTGACGAGCAGTAAACATTAGGGTGGAGCAGTAGTAATTTTTAAACTCTCGCGATTTGAACACATGTTTTTTATATTTATCGGGACTTTTCGCGCAATATTAAATATAGGTAAAGAATAGATACCTTTCGCTCGACGTTTCGACCATTTTACAATGGCCGTGGTCACGAGCTGACTGAAAACTGCGGGTGAGTCCGGCGAGAAGTGCGGGTATTTTGTTCTCCTACCCTCACTTGATCTTGAAAAATTGCAGGGTTGTCACTACGACACACAACACTGACTGTATCGGTAAAAGTCCTAGTACCTACACCATGGTTTGAACATTTGCTAAACATAAGTCAGAAAATCAATTTTTCTGTAAACTACCCAATAACCGTCCCGGACCTAAAATGGTCTATTGGCAATTCAACTATTATTTCACCCTGGTCGTAAAAAGAGGGTGAATCTGTGTACATATCTGTGGGCTTGTGTGGCTGTGTATCTGTCTGTACGATACGGATCTTAGCTCCCAAACGGCTGAACCGATTTTGATTTAGTTTTTGTTTGTTTGAAAGGTGACTTGTCCTTAGCTATGATTCAAGACAATCTGTTCAGCCGTTTCAAGATTATAAGCTCTTTTAACCGGGTTTTTTAAATGTTATATGATAAGCTAAGACTTCATCATTATCGGCCTTTTATTGTCCACTGCTGGACATAGACACCTAAAGCACGCCACAGCTAGGTATGTTAAGCCTACACTAAGTACCTAAACTATGCAGCTACTTAGCAGATAAGTATAACAATTAAGAATTAAGTGCTAGTTAGCTTATAAAAATAATCATGTAACTCGTATAGAAATAAAGAAAATATATAAAAAATAATCCTGGGATCGTGTGTTTTATCTCTATCGAAATGATAGATTTGGACATCTAAAGAAGTACCTAGGATTCTTGACCCTAAATAAAGGCTATAAACGTTATAAACAGGGCGGATATTATACCTTGGTCTATTGAAGATTGCCGCTCCTCCTACTCCCTGTAAAGCATGATCCCGGGAACGATTATACCTTTTCTCCAAGAAATACGAAACTAATACTAGTGGCAGCGAAAATATCAAATAACCCAGTCAGTATCTGTAATCTGTAAGTAGAACAAAATGAAAATGATACGCTTGAACTTGGAGTAAACTAGTAAGCAAAGGTCCAGCTCGATGATACAAACTTATAATAATCTCCACACATTTTTTTGCGAGGTGCTATGGACACATTTTTGAGTTTTTAATCATTTTTTGTTGATTTAATCAGGCGTTACATTGCGGAAAGTTAGGTTAGATTAGCGTCATTAACAAATATCTATCGAGTAAAATGTATCCCCAATTCTTTACTGTATTTTAAGCGACGTACAAGCGGAATTACACTAGAAAC
The DNA here is from genome assembly GCA_949125355.1 of Agriopis leucophaearia. NCBI lineage: Eukaryota > Metazoa > Arthropoda > Insecta > Lepidoptera > Geometridae > Agriopis > Agriopis leucophaearia. The sequence goes on along the minus strand of OX421271.1, from coordinate 14,451,300 downwards.
TCATAAGAAAAACAGTTTAGTGAGCATTTTTCACAGAGGATGTGTGACTATACAATAAAAACCACCAAGGTTCGGCGCCCTAGGTCGGGGAATATTCAGCTTATAGAGAAATCCGCCCCTGGTTATAAGAACACAATACATATCATAATATTGTTAGTGCGTAAGAAAGCATAACATTCTGATTTGATATTATTATGTAGTATAATCTTATTGAATCAACAACCTATATAATATAACTACCTAACTACATAAAGGGGCCTTTATAATTATTCGTCTGCAGCTTTCTCGCTCGCACATTTTTATATTATTGACGATATAAAATTACTGAGTCTGAATTTACAAAAAGTGACATACTCAAGTTTTTCTGACTATCATAACATTATAAACAAAAAATGTTTCGTTTCGATATACAGTGTAAACTCTTTATAACGAAACTCAAGGGACTGAGCATTTTTTTGTCGTTATAGAGAGTTATCGTTATATGGAGTGAACAAAAAAACAACCAAATTAACAAGAATTTCGTCAACACTAATCGCTTTCCGTTTACTGGCCATGTTAACAGTTTCAAAGTAGGCTTACGACTGATAATACGATAGGTACCCAGTATGCTTGGTCGAAGACCATCACTTCCGAGAAAACAATGCGTCATACTGCACGTGTTCAAGGCAATTAAGGATAACAAAAGCTAGGCCGACCTCGGATGTTTCGGAGCTTCAAAGTCTTTTGTTACTTGATAACATAACATAAACAATAATACCAATAATAAATATTCACTGTCTAAAAATATGAACACATTTCTTCGTAATAAAGAATAGCGTATCGCTATAAAGAGTGTTTCAATATGTGGGTTTTAACGCAAACCAACCAAGTTGGGCTCACTTCAACGTTACAGGGAGTTTATTGTTATAAAGGATAACGTTATGAAGAGTTTACACTGTATTTTAATTTGACTTTTTGTCAATTCAGACTCAGTAATTTTATATCGTCAATAATGTAATAATGTGCGAGCTAGAAAGCTGCAGACGAATAGAGGTCTCTTAATATTAGAGTCAAAACAGTAACTGGGCAAGATAAATAAAAGCTCGTAATAAACCCTTTTCATCCATTTGATTTGCTGTCAAAATAAAGACTATGTTAAATCCTTCTAAAATCTGTTAGCACCATAGACTTACGAAACGTCAAGTTCTAATTGACGATGAAAAGGATCCCTCACGATCCCTCAAGGGCTCTAACGAGCCCCCAAAACTGAATATTAAACAAGTTTGTCTCCTAGATCTTATACAAGATTTGAAATTAATTTTAATTTCTAATTAGTCAAGGTTACAAGTTTTAATTACGATTCACATTTAAACCTATTTCAGACTATAAAGTATCGCGTCTAATTAATAGGGCCTTGAATTATTAAATCTCTGTAATTACAGTAATTGTGATCACGTTATCAATAAGTAACAATTATTTAGATAAACCTTATAGTGAAACACAGACAGACACACATCAGATCAGACAAAGAAGGGAGATGGGGTGGCGTGGCGAGTGCGTTCGCATCAAGCCTAAATCAGGCCTGCGCTTAGTTGACCTCACCCAGCGGACGACCTTGCCGCCTTTTTTGCATGTAGACAATAAGTTAGTTCATTAATTAGTGTCGCTACAAGTTTCTTAGTGTCTTCAAATCACGAGTGAATCGGTTTCTTTTACGCAAGCGTACTCCAACGTAGACTGCATCATCGCTTAACATCAGGCGAGCTGGCGGTCAAATCAAGCCAATTTTTTATATAAAACATAAGTGTGCGTGAAAAATGAGTAAGTGAGCCGTAATTACAGTTGGCGTTAAAACGCTTAGTAGTATATTTAAAAAAAAACAGTAACATTTGAACGCGATCGATTGTACTGCAAAATGTATAATGAGCTATTTGCCGTGTTGCTAGCTACTACATGGGTTTCTTCAAAAGTTGTGAAAAGTCTTAAACGGTTGGCAACGTATTTGTGATACATCTGGTGTTACAGGTATCCATAGGCGACGGTGACAGCTTACCATCAAGTAGCCCTGCATATTGCCACATATGGCATTAAAAACAGTCAAAGACATAGGTACTTACCCATCTTCAAACACACCAAATTGCACCAATTGCTAGATTTCGCCTCTATCCTGAAGCAGGTAAAAAGTTTTTCGGCGTCTAAATCTTGAAGGTAAGTATTCTAATTCTAACATCATTATAATACTAATTGTGTTACCTAACTTAAGCAAGTTACTAATTTAAGTAGACATCTATCGAATTTCGTCCAGCTCAATACATAATTACTAATTTAAATTTTCTCTTCACTCAGTAACTCAAACTGAGAGATTTTGACATGACGAGGGTCCATTTAGCTATGGCGTCGCTCGTGTCAACTTGTCACTTGATAATCCGTGAATTGTCTACTCTTGGCTATTCTCTATCTACACTTTCCATGCAATACACGCGCTATAAATTGAAACACCAATCTAAATTGAACTTTGGACTGTACTGATAAGGTCGTAGGAGTATTTTGCAGTTGTTAATAAATGTTTGTAGCCGAGACGCGGCTACGTAAACCTAATAATGATGTGCACCCGACTTAATGCCTCAACAAAAGCGTTGCTATGACCTAGTTGCGGCACATTCAATATGCGAAGTACTCAACTATCGTTATGTACTGCGCTTTATATTGTAGGACCTTTTTCATCTCAGACATCGTGAAGAATATATTGGAAAATGCTACGGAAAACTTAAACTTATGTACACTCATTATTCTTGTTACTCTGCGTATTTCATGTACCTAATTATACATGATTATTGATCGATCCAAGTATTTATTCGTCCGTTTGAAACGAACGTTATTCCGTTTGAAAATAATCAGCTTTTTTATCGGGAGTTTTAACAAAATTTCAATTTATACTCGTTTGAGTAATGTGCCGGTATAAATGGTTGTATACGGTATTTTCGTCGGAAAAATTAAATTCTTAGTACTTAAATTCTTATTTCTTAGTAGTTTAGTTCTTTAAGGTACGTTAAAAACCCGCAATTCTTTAACAAGTAACCAGTTAAACCCTACTTTAATATTTATTCTTTATTCTGAGAAAACGAAGGCACTACCGGTAGAATCTGTCTTTGTTATAAGCAGCGCAAGGAAAACTTTTTCTTGTTTCACTTCGTTTTATTTCACTACATTACTAAGTTTCGTTTTGCGACAGTGCTAACTGATCCCAAGTAGTTGTAAACTATCTACAAGATTAACTACAAGAAATATAAAGAGAAAAATAATTTATTTGCACATAATAAGAGAAGATCATAAACATATTTAATAAACCGACCAAGTGCGAGTCGGGCTCGCGCACTGAGTGTTCCGTTCCACCACAAAATACAAAAAGGAGAGCAAAACGATAACATCATGGCCAGGCGATTACCCATCCAAATATCGACCGCGCCCTACGTAGCTTAACTTGGTGGTGAACAGAAATTTGTCACTGACTCGCACTTTTTTATTATTTGTATAATAATTATTGATGTTAGTACACACTATAAAGTAAAACACTGTAGAGTGTATACTATAATCATGCCAAGTTTGACGCTTATACATATTACCGTTTTTACATTAGAGTATAATAATATACAAAAATACGTTTAAAGAAAAACCATTGTTATTTGGGCCGCTTTTTACTTTTGACTTTATTCTTATTTCGTGACATTACTTATTTTGTGAATATTTCAACTGGTTCATAAGATACAGCCTTTAAAAGGTAAGACAGACAGACAGCTGGCTTAGTAATAAGGTCCCGTTTACACACTTTGGTCACGAAACCCTAACAACGCATGCACAATAGGTGTTAATAGTAGATTATACAAAAAGTAAACAAGTGAATCACATTAAAAATAAATGAAAAACGTAATAAAAGTCTATAAAATTTGAGAGCTGCCCTCGATTTCTCTGGGATCCCATCATCAGATTCCGACTAGGTCAAAATGGAACCAAATTAGAAGTATACCTTACCGATAATTTTTTTTTAATCGTTCAATAGTTGGCGGAGGAATCGGTGAACATAAATAAAAAAATAAGTATTCTCTTTAAACCGAAAAATATACTTATACAGTGGAACATAGAAGTTTGTTAAAAAGGGAATTTAATTCATGGGACTAAGTTTTGAAATTGGTTATATAGTATTCGAATCTGTTATGAAATATGTCTTCTTTGTTATAAAAAATGCACTATGTTGTAAAACGTAACCAACCGTAAAACTATAAATTAATTCGGTATCCGCCGGATGCAGTCGATTGTTAGGGGTTGTTTAGGGAGGTTACTTAATAGTGGTGAAGATTTATTTTTTAATTTTGATTCTATTCTTTCTGAAAAATAATGCCTTCCCGCCCCTTCCCGTCCTTTCCGTGTTTCGAAAATTATGGGTTATTAAAAAGCCGTCTACTAGGTGCGATGATATTTGCAGCAGAACTAATAACTTGTTTCCTCGAGGACGTGTAGATTGAACAACCACTTTTTTTTAAACTCGAGACTTATTTAAGTACCAAAAAGCGTTTTAAGTTTTTGGTCGGGTTATTTTATTTTATTGTTTTCGGAAAACTAACAGCTACTTAAAACATTAGATGGGATAAGATGTATCTCTTTACCTCAAGTGTCAGTATGGAAATTGACATTTGTATGGCGTGTGGCAAGACAACATGGGTGTTTAGATATTTCGATGTGGACAGGGACGCTATCATCACCACAACAACAGAGGCAGCAAAAGATCTGAGGGAGAAACTATCGCACCGCATAGGAGACCTGGTAAAAACCAGAGTGCGAACAATGGCTTCCTCCCTCGTAAATGGTTTCGGAAGAGATAACTTCAGCCGCCTTCTGGTGGACGAAGCTCTCATGAACCATTTCGGAGCTATAGTAATGGCTGCACGGCTGTCTGGTGCTGGCGAACTTGTCCTCATTGGAGACGTAAATTAGCTACCTTTCATTGACAGAGAAAATCTCTTCGAAATGAGGTACCATCGCCCAAACCTGATCACAAATATCAGTCAGGAGTTGCTTTGTACACACAGGAACTCCATGGACGTCGCGTATGCACTGAGGGAAATATACTCCGGTATGTATTCCTCCGCTCCCCGTATTAGGTCTCTTGAGCAGAGACGGTACAATGGGGCGCAGATACCCAGCACCCTCCCCAACACCCTTTTCTTAGTGCACACGCAGGAAGAAAAGGAGACCCTTATCAGCCAGGGTTATGGGGGAGGTACGGGGTCGCGCACTCTTACCATACATGAAGCTCAGGGACTAACGTACGAATCGGTAATCGCTATAAAGACCAAGCCAAAAATGAAGCTGCATGAGAGCGTGCCGCACGCGGTCGTTGCAGTATCGCGGCACACCGGGACCTTCGTCTACTACGCTGACGACATCGAAGACGATGCCATCAGTCGATTCGTGCGTCGAGCATCGGCTGCGTCACCGAAGACCATTAAAGACTACAACTTGCAGATGGCCATTAGAGATCGGAACGCGGCGGTGATGGAGGCCCTGGGCCGGGAGGAGGCGATTGTAATGTAAAAATAGGTTTTGAAATGTAAAAAAAAAGCGTTTAGAAATAAGGACTGTGTGTATGCCTCGAGCATTCATGCTCACCATCGAGGGCACCTTCTTGCGGCGGCGTCGTGTGTCGGGACGCTCTCTTCCCTCAAATATGGTTGAGGAGGGCGATGGCTGGCACATGAGTCATACTCGTGATCGGGTGCTGCTTGCGGGTCGCTGGTCTGCTCGCGGTATACCTACACATAAACTAGTAATAACATGACTAATTTTTTTTTACTTTAGATTAAGACGTAACTAACTTCCTCTCCCTGTACTGTGTAAAGTAAATTCGTTAAAGTTAACAAAATAGTAGTAAAGTATAACAAAAGTCACGGACCCCGGTGTCCGTGGAGTGATATTTTAATTATAAAAAAATAATAATAAAAAGTCTGATTTAGGCCAGATGTGTTTGCGCCCGCAACGCTACCCTGCCATATTTCCTTTGTTGTTTTGAGGTTTCTATTTGCCATGAAATAAACAGTCCGCAAGACGGTGAAGACGTTCAGTTCTTAAAGCAAGTTTGCCATCAAAAGGAACGCTTTCCTATCAAGTATTCTATCGTGAAGCTAAAAAGAAATAAATAAAGTTCAAATTAGTACCAGTTTTGCTCTTTAAGCTGCAGAAGGGCAATTAGGGAAGCGCATATTTCACTCGTCGAAAATTTCTGAACAAGTTAAAACTTTTTCAGGTAAACTAATGGTCAAAGGCGAAGTAACTCCAAACTGTAATTAAGTTTTGTGAATGGGCTAAGCTTTTACTTAACGTTATCCAGAAGCTGAATTAATTAGTTCAAGTGGATTAATTGAGAGCCGAAGTGAGACCTCATTTCCCTTTAAAGTGCGGAGTAATGAATTCATGAATAACGCGACAAAAGTATGGCGGGAACAAGGTTTTATTAACCAGCTTCAAAAAAAGAAGAAGTATAAATGACTATATGTTTTTTTGTATATTGTTACGCGATTACTCCGCCAATTACGAATTGATTTTGATTATTCTTTTTAGGGTTCCGTACCCAAAGGGTAAAAATAGGGCCCTATTACTGAGCCTACGTTGCCTGTCTGTCTGTCCGTCCGTCCTACTTTTAAACGGCTGTATCTTATGGATCGTAATATATGTAATGTTATGGCAAATTAATTAAGAAATTAAAAAAAAAGGGATATCCACACTTCGTCACTATAATATTATTAATGCGAAAGTAACTCTGTCTGTTTGCTACATAATCATGGCTAAACGGCTTAACCGATCTCGTTAAAATTTTGCGAGGTAATAGTATGTATTATGAGGACGGACATAGGCTATTTTTTCTGAAGAAATCGCGGCCGAAGTTGCGGGTACAGCTAATAATAAATTATGACCAAGTGCGAGTCGGTGATACATTTCTGTTCATGTGGGGGGGTTAAAGGCCTATGTTCAGCAGCGGACGTTTTCTGGCTGATGATGATGATGACCAGATTTAAACATGGGCTATGTTATTTTACGCAAGGGCCGGATTAAGGGGGGAAAAGGGTTGAAAGTTTATATGAAAATCTACGTGTACAAAGATTATTAAAACACAAGCCTTTTATCTAGACTTTATCCTAAATTGTTTTGGAATGATAAAAGAAGACTTGTATGCAATCTTAAAAAAAAAAAAACACATAAACAACAGCAACTTTGGTCAACATGTTTAAAATGTAAATAAACTTAGTAAATTAATAGTTAGATGAAAGCGAAACAATAACGACCCATTTCAATTTTCCTGAACTCCTACGAGCAAAATGTTGTCCAAATGAAATTCCGTGCATATCTGAACAGCACTGACTTCTCATTCTGACGTTAAATTAATAAAGACTATAGTAATGGACTGTGTATGTGAGCATTCAGTTGGCTGAGCTAAGAGTTCGTTTTGCAGTTTCTGATCGAAAAACATGGATATTCTCACAAAAAGCCAAATAAAACAATGAAAAAGGTAAATAACAATAAAGAAAATGCAGTCATGCAAGGTCTAGTGCACTGAAAATGGTAGCACTGGTGTATACTTCTAAAAATTATGTCCAAGAGGGTGCCTCGACACGCATATGATAGGGTTCCGTTGTTGTAGATAAAATAGTTCGATGCCATCGCTTAAAAACGGTGAAGTAAAACATCGTGAGGAAACCGGTATGTCCAAGAACCTCAAAAGTTCAGACATGACATAACATTCATGATGACTTTCATCAACATGTACTGGGCCAGCACTCTCTGAGAGAAGGCCTGAGTCCCAGCAATGGGAAAATGATTGGTTAAAACGATGACATGTTTTTTAAATTATATTCTTTTATTCACAATTTAATTTACAAATGCTTAAATAAATACACAAAATATTTCTAGCATGAATCACTTGATCTGTGGGAGGACGATTGCAATTTGATACCACCAATCCCCCCACAGATCCATTGCTATCATATAAATATAATAAAAAGATATAATAATTAGGCCTCATTATAATGATTTTCAATTGCTGAAAATACTATAAACTATTTTTTCCCATGAGACTATGGCTGACTCTTTTCTTTAAAGTTTATCAATATTATATGGTGATACACCCAGGAAGGCACATAATGGTTCATGTGTAAATCTAAAGGTGCTGAATTCTGAACACTGCTCTAGAACAGTTTGGATGGTGGTGTTATCGCATGGACACTTATCAGAATCAATAATTTCAAAACGATATAGATATGACTTTTGTAGTGGTAGGACTCTTTTGCAGGGGTCCGCCTGGGGAAGTACCACACCTTTGCCAGTTATTCAACCGCCAAGCAGTAGTGTGCAAACACTACTGTGTTCCTGATTGAAGGGCAATGTTTCCAGCGAAATTACAGGGCACACAGAGATTTGACATATTATATCTCGGGGTGACGAGCGCAGTGCCTTGCCATCCAGGGTTTTGAACTGTTGAAGTTCAAAATTCTGAGTGGCGTTGTGCTGTTATGGGCAAGCGGGAAGAGCCGTCAGGTCAGGCGAGCGGCTTCGCTCGTCTCGCCACCAAGTTTAATAAAAAATAAAAAAAGACTTATGGTAGCCATGACCTGTGTAACAATGACATGGTAAACTTCAATAAACTCTGCTACATCGAACACCCACATTTAGTATGACTTTAGCACTGCACGTTCCTGCAGTCGATAACAATCAGAAGAGTGCTAAAGGATAATAGTTTGTTAGAAATAGAATGCATTAATATTTACTACGTATTTTAGAAGGAGCATAAATTCCGCGTTGCGGCGGCGGCATTTGCAGCATGCACAAAATTAGGTTTCTCTTTAGGTTTTTCCTTTGACTTACTGTGTGTAAAATACTAGAATTTTGAACTTTTACGTACATTGTTAGAATTGGAGAAACTTTCATTTCAGTACTGACCAATTGTTAGATTTTATTAATAGATTTTTCGTTTATATCCCTTGGAGGTACTATGGGTCTTAGAGTATTTGATTTAAATAAGTAGTCATTAATTTGTTATGACTCTTATGGATAATAGAGTCGTTACAAAGTGATGACTCCTTATCAATCACGCTAACCACACTATTATTACAAATATGTTTTTGGGCAATAAACCATGTAACTGCTAAACGAATTTTAATAAAATTTGACTTATGTTAAATTTCATCACACCATATCATTACCATTACCTTCGACAAGCATTTTTAGTCTCAGAGCCGGTGAAGATCGACTTTAACCGATCTGATAACCAGATGAGACGTATTTTTTATCAAATAATATTTATAAACAAATATGCCTATGATAACGTATAGGCCTTGTCCAACAGTGGACGTTAATTGGCTGATGATGTGTATGTGTGCTGACTATGATAACTAGCCTATCAAAGAGTGTTCATGGGTAGCTATTTTTAATTTAATTAAGTTAAATAAATGTTCTTTCATCACCCTCATATTCTTTCCTCTGTTGATAACCGAATGACTTTTATCTCAATTGATAGTTTTAACACACAGAATATGCCTAGGTAGGCTTGCCTACTCATTTATGTGCCTGGCTACCTGACAATCAGATGTGAATAGGTAAGTCAATATAGGTAACTACACCGATCTGCTAACCAATCGAAATTGATATCGTAGGTTAGATATTTTAATTAAAAAACTAATCATATAGGCTTGCAAAAATCGTACATAAAATATGATTGCCAAGCTAAAAACTTGCTATGAACACTTTTTATAGGCAAATTATCAGAGGCATATTTGTTTATAAATTATATTTGATAAAACATACGTCTTATCTGGTTATCAGATCGGTGAAGGTCGATCTTCCACGTCTCCTCTACTATTGCAAGTGACCAAGAAAAACTTCAACAAAATGTGATTTATCCCCCGTCCCAACTCTACTAAATTAAGATTTCAATGTGACGTAGCTACCGAAGAATTTATTCGATTAGCGCCAGCTGCACTCTGACCCCAATGATTGGTTATTGGTTTGTCGCAATCGGAACTTTAATCTGTAAAGTTAATCAAAAAACTTGCTTTACAGACATTGGATAACATGAAACGAGAAGAATGCAAAAAGTAAAATGACATTACACTAAATTCAATATGGTGAACTCCCTAACATGGCGGACAATTTTACCTACCGTCATAATATGGATATCGAATGAAAGGGTTAGCTAAGAAGAATACAAGCATTTTTTATTTATTTATAATAATATTTTAGTTTCAATCACAACTGCATCCTAATTTTAAATTTTTATCGTTTTAATTTTCTATTGTACATTGTTTTTTTTGCCACAAATAAATTATGTCTATGTCTATGTCTATATGTGGAAAGATATGTAAACTTTTCATTCAATATCCATCTCAAGGAAGTGCATAAAAAATAAATGGTCCACCATCTTTTCGAGTCAGCCATATTGGATTTAAAATGACGCCATTTAGCTAACCATGCACTCATCCAAATTAACGTTAACAAAAAAATTCTGCTAAATCGTTTGGGGATAAATGTTTTAAAAATCAGTTGCAAGATTTGACCCAAACTAACAAGGTAAGTTAAATAAAAGCTTATAAAAAAAAGAAATAAATAAATAAAATCTGGGACATTATTGCACACAAGGTCATCTGACCCCAAACTAAGCAAAGCTAGTAATATGGCTGCCAGAGACTGATATACGTACATGTATAAATTTTTAAATACATATTTAAATAGATACAAAGTGTTAATGCTAAGTAGTGTAGTGCTACCTATAAAGAATACAAGAACAAAGTGTCTTCGCCTTAATAGAGACCACAGAAAAGAAAAAATCTCACTTCAGTGATAGAGACAATAAGAAACGTGTTAATGGACATATTCTTAGTTTTTAAAATATCATACTTAGAAGTTTAAGTTAGAATTAAATTACTTATTAGCTTAAAATTAGGCTAGATTGTAATTAAATTAAGGGGCGCTAATTACTAGCGCAACTTATATTTATAAAAAAATTATATTAACACCCTGACATAGAACAAACACAAATATGCATCATACAAAATGTTTGTCCTAGGTGGGAATTGAACCCACGCCCCGCAGCGCAGAAGGTTCACTACCAACTGAGCCACCGGGCAGTGAACCAGCTTATTAACATGCTTTTCTGACTCAAAAAAAATATTAAAGGGACCACAACTTAGCTAATTTACTGGTAGCTCTTGAAGAGTTATTCACGTATCCACTTCCGGGCTCCATCATCAGACCCATATAATGTACAAGACTCCATATAACAATCGAATGTACCCAAACTCAGGTTTAGATAGCTATCATGTTACTTTTACTGCCCCGGTGGCTCAGTTGGCAGTGAACCTACTTTTTGCGCTTGGGGGTATGGGTTCGATTCCCATCTAGGACAAACATTTGTGGGATGAACATTTGTGTTTGTTCTATGCCTGGGTGTTAATATCTATTTAAGTATGTATTTAAAAATATATATTATGTATGTACATCAGTCTCTGGCTGCCATATTACAAACTTTGCTTAGTTTGGGGTCAGATGACCATGTGTGCAATAATGTCCCAGATATTTATTTATTATTATTTATTTATTTATTTACTATTGAAAAATCACAATACCTTCTAACTTCATCATCAGATCTGTTCGATGATACCAAATTACTGTATTGTCATCCGAAATTCAAATACTGCCAGTTTCAAAGTGATACGAAAAACAGACGTAGTATAAAATCGACTTTAAAGATTTATTTACAAAGTACCAAGTCAATCCGTAAGCTTGTTAAAAAATTTGAAGAAAGAAAGATAGGAGAAAAGTTACTGAATGGGTACGTACTAAATAAATAATGTGCCGTTTATTTTTGTTTTAGATACTTTTTGGTAAAAGTTACCCGCTTCAACCACATTTCGTTACAGCAAAAAGGTAAGTCAAATTCAAATTCAAATTATTTATTTCTCAGAACATGGTAGGTACACATACAACTAAAGTAACTTACATCTAAATAAATTTCTACATACATTTTGTCTCTCAGATGCCTATGCTAGGTTAGAAACCTGTGATATAGGCATCTGCATTTTATATTACCTACCTGTTTTGAGTTTATACTAGCTAAGACAGTCAAAATATTATGCTATATTATAATAGGTATCTTAGTAAAACACATTTATCTGTTTATCTATCTAATGATGACGTAATGGGTTACTACAGTTTTTTAATGTATTAAGAGGCTTGCGTTTGAATGCCAACTCGCCTGATGTTAAGCGATGATGAGGTCTACGACGGAGCACGCTTGATTATTACCGGGATATTTACCGTGATAAGGTTGTGGATGAAGCTCCCAATATTTTGGCGCATGTCAAGTCTTTTATCCACAACCTTAGCACGGTAAATATCTTGTTAGTAATCATATTACTGTACGGAAAACGCGTTCTTTCTTCTGATAGTTAAAACGCTGTACGGTAATGGGTGACTTTTTTATCGAGACGGAAAATGTAGTGTGAAATGTACATAGAATGAATGTATTGTATATGTGTAGAGTAGAAGTCTTTAACATCACCGTGAGTTAGTATTTACTCCATACAAAACAGGATTTCAAACATTTGATGACTTCTAAATAATTATGCCGTAGGCTGTTACTCTGATGAAAAGTCACCTAGTATAAACATGCTTTTTGTAAAGTCATTGGTCCTGATTCTGTATTAAACCATAGTACACCAAAAACACGCCGTAAACATGTTATAACACGGTAAAGTTGGCTACAAAATTTGATTAAACGCGTCTTCCGATTTGATAAACGCGCACGTAATTTTGACAGTTCAAAACGAGCGCGTTACGCGTTATCAAACTTGACATTGCAAATTAATGCACCATAAATGACCACGTTAAGATTTTATGTGGTCATAGAGACAAAGGGTACAAAGTCAATTTTTCAATTACGTTATCATGTTATGACGTCACGCGTTTATGGTAAGGATGCCATAATGCCACGTAACATGAATCTCATGTGAGACAGAGAATAAGGTCCCTGAAAATTCATTGTTCTGTCGTTCTCTACATGTTTTCCGTTTTCTCTATTTTTCTATGTATGAATTACGAGAACAAAACAATATTACAGCAGTCTCAATTGAAACAAAGTAGCTGTACTTGCTATTTATACCTTTGTTGTGTCGCAAGTTAAGGCTTCACCTGACTTTTATAGCTCCATTTCTATTTTATTTTGCACCATTCTTTTTGCTGTCTCACCGTAAAGGATACCCGTAATATATTATCTCATTCTGTATTTTATTTCTATTTTCGAACACGGCAACCCTAAATAAAAAAAATATTTGGAAACGGATTTAAACGGCTTGATTATTAAGATTTACAGTCCCGAATATTTTTTGGATGTGAGCTATTAAACAATTTAGAATTTGAATGGTCTACATTTTCTTTTAACAATAAAATGACTAACTGATTTTCGCGCTTTCAATTTTTCCGAGATGAAACGTATCCTGTCTTCCAACTATATATGCTCTATTGCTGCGTATTAGACAAACAAACAAACAGACTAATAAACAAATACATTTTGGCATTTATAATATTAATATGATGATGCTAGAAATAAAAGTATAAGTATGAGAATAAGTGATGTAAAAGTGTAAGTACCTACATTGTGTCTATTTCAAAAACATCATAATGAAGCATGATGTATTAGTTACAGAAGTTGCCGAGACTTATAATCATAAATTAGGTGACTATAGCGGCGGTGACCCCTTACCATCAGTGGCCCGTCCCTTGCTACCCAATTATTCTAAAAAAACGGTAAAATTGTAGGTAGGTACGCTTTTTTAGCTTGACTGCTGCCTCTTTTGGTTGTTAGGGCTATTTTGCCATCAACAGTGAGGGCGGAGATAGTGAGATTATTTAAAGAAGGGAGATAATTCTGGTTGAAAAAGAAACAGAATTCCTACTAACTACTTGCTGTAATAAAACGCTACAGAGTAGTAAGTAGCTAGTAGGTATTAATTCCGTTGAACACGGCGGCGTGTACAGTGCCTGTGGCACAGAAGTGGTGCTCTAAACAGAAAAGACGAACAACACGGCAGGTAGCCGGGCTGTGACCCGATACAGACGTGGTGTGGACGAGCGAGTTGGGGACGCGGCTGGCGAGGCGACGCGACCGTGTCCCGTTGCCTTTTTATTTTATAAACAGCAGCATTATGTCCACGCTACGTCCACACTCCGTGTCACCGCTCGCTTCTTCTAAAATAGATCTATTTTTCTTTAAAAAATGGGAAGGAAACTTTACAACCAGCTGAGAAAACAAGTGAGCAAACGTTACTAGAGTTATAAAGCTCTTGTGCGTTTATTTTAAGTTAAACTTAGAGTTTAACATTGTACAGAGACTATCTTTTCAGCCTAACTAAATTTAATCTAATCATGATTTCGAGTCTGTCTCAAAGCCGCGTTTGGTGAAATTGGCAATTTTAGTCCGACATCTAGCTCAGCTTGTTCTCAGTAACCTTACTAGTGTCCTTGATTTATTCTGTAGAATTATAACAGGATGAATCAAGGACACTGGTTGGTTAGGTTATGGTACAAAATTCGATCAAAAAAATACAAAGATAACACAATGACGCGCTACTCGCGGCAATACTCAATCTGTCTAGATTTAATACGCAGCCAGAATGGATCCATAGTCACACGTGTTAGGAATTATAGGTATTTATACATTCAATATTTATATTCTTAATTTAAGGAATATATTTACTATTACATGATGATGATTTTTTTGTTAATTGCCTGGAATCTAGGTTTAAAAAAAATGTATGTTCATCGATTTCTCCAATTATGAAGTAATTTTGATGTTTTTTTTTTGTTTAGCCATACTTTGGAGGTGGTTCCATGTAATTTATTTACAAATTTTAAAATCGGTTTATTTGTAATCATTATAAAAAGGTTTGTTTTCACTTGATTTAAGTAATTATTCAACTGCAATTCTATCACATCTCCCGTTTACAAATTTGCAGCTATATCTGTGAAAGTGTTCAATTTGAGAGGGACTTAAAACGAACGCTAAACCTTTATTTGTTTTATCATCGTTTGGTGGCCGTAAAGTTAAGCGCGACCTTTCAGGGCCTCTGATTTACTGTGGAAATTAGGCATGGAGTACATAATGTGATAGACGTATAATACGTATTCACGGAATGTAACAATAACATCAGTGAAACCTTTCAAGTCACAAAGTTTATTAAGTAAAATACTAACTCATCATTTGAAAAACTCTAAAACCTCGCGTTTGATTTCTGATTTTTTGACATTGATGATTTGGCGAAAACATTTTATCCCCGTTGATGTAATAATCATCACACAGAAATGACGAATTAAAATATTAGGTTATAATGTGAGCAAAAATACATTTTGTTGGACACGAAGAACATTATTGCATTGTTTCTGAAATATATGGGATCTATAATTTAATGTAATTATGTATTAATGTAAAACCCGGGTATGTCCTAAAACTGCGACCAGAACCACCGGAGGATGGGCAATAGCGTCCTAATAGTACACGGTGAACGTACTGCGATCCCCAAGCTGCCTGCCAAGCGTGGGAATTATGGCAACACCCCTCTTTATGAAGGAGGACGTTAATTGGCTGATGATGTGATGTGTGTGTGATGTATTAATAATAGGTCGGGGAAAAAGTCTTTTCGTATTTTGTATGTATAAGGTTGTAGTAAAAATCTCATCCGTTGTACTGTTTGTATCTGGCTGGTTTTGATACCATTAAAATATGACATTTTAAAAAAGGAATACAAAAAGTAAAAAGCAATTTCCCGCCATTTTTCAATTGTTTTTTTTGTTTGATAAAATGAGTGAATCTAACGAAGAAATTCGATATATTGTGAAATTTTATTACAAAAAAGGGAAAAATGCGACACAAGCCGCGAATAAAATTTGTGACGTTTATGGACCTAATGCAGTGTCATCAAGAGTAGCACAATGTTGGTTCAAGCGTTTTCAGTCCGGGAATTTTGATGTCAAAGATGCAGCTCGCTCTGGTCGCCCTGTTACGGATAAAGTAGATGCCATTTCTGAAAAAGTGGACCAAGATCGGCATATTAATAGTTACGACGTAGCTGAAGAACTGGGGATTGACCACAAAACAATTTTGACCTATTTGAAAAAAACTGGGTATACAAAAAAACTCGATATTTGGGTGCCACACAAGCTCACTGAAAGAAACCAAATGAATCGTGTACTCATTTGCGACTCTCTATTGAAACGTAACGAAACCGAACCGTTTTTGAAAAGATTGATCACTGGTGATGAAAAATGGATCACCTACGACAAGAATGTGCGCAAACGATCATGGTCAAAGGGCAGTGAAGCACCACAGACTGTAGCGAAACCCGGATTAACACGTAATAAGGTGATGCTGTGTGTATGGTGGGATTGGCAGGGCATCGTTCATTATGAGCTTTTACCGCCGGGCAAAACCATCGATTCGGATCTCTACTGCCAACAGCAGATGAGACTCAAACAAGAAATTGAGAAAAAACGGCCGGAATTGATCAACAGAAAGAGTGTGGTCTTTCATCATGATAACGCCAGACCGCACACATCTTTGGCCACTCAGCAAAAATTTAGAGAGCTTGGTTGGGAAGTGTTAATGCATCCACCATATAGCCCTGATCTTGCACCCTCAGATTTCCACCTGTTTCGATCTCTTCAGAATTATTTGGGTAGTGTTAGATTAACATCAAGAGAGGACTGTCAAAACTACTTGTTGCATTTTTTTGATCAGAAGTCCCAAAAATTCTACAGCAACGGGATCATGTCACTACCTACAAGATGGCAACAAGTTATCGAACAAAATGGCACATATATATTATAATTAAATGTAAATAAACTTGAAAAAAATATGTCTTGAATTTGTTTAAAAAATACGAAGAAACTTTTTCCCCGACCTTATATACTCTGACGGTAATTTTCCCAAATAGCAAAACGCTGGCATAATGGCTTGTATAGGTAAAATTATGTACGCAATACTGCAAGTGCAGCAAATATCGTACAAAAATAAGATGTGCAAATATATTCATTTGTCCCTAATATTTTACTCATCCAAATAAAGTTAAATAGTTTATAACTAACTTTCTCCTTTTTACAAGCTTTTATTAATTTTACATATTTGTATGTAAGGTACAAATATTTCAAGCCTAATTTGACCTACTTTCCGGCGTTCAAATGAATTGAAATTTGGTACACCTATGTAACCTGGAAGATAATGCATTAATATGGTACCATGGAGCTTTTCTGATGACGGAGTCGGAAGGTTGTCATAGAAAATTATGAACGCAACAAGATAACTCCATCGTGTTTGGGCTCTTTAGAATTGTCATGATGAGTAGATACCACAGTCATTATCTTTGCTAGAGCTAAAAGTTTGTTTTAAAAAGTTTTTTTACTATTAATTTATATTTATTTAACTTAATTAATTGTTCTAACAAATAAAAGTACTGGTACTTACAAAGTTCTGATTCAAGAGCTACTCGGCTATTCCTAGGTGTGACTGTTATATAATTAAATATTTCACCTTTATGAAGTTTATCACTCGATGAAATGACTAGATCACATCCAATACCGTTGGACGACAGCGGTACCGTCAACACTGCTGGCTATAAATCGTCTGATTTCTCTGCCACCGTGAACACGATAGGGGCTTTAACTTGAATTAGAAAATTTGTTATTCTAATGAATACCTATTTCTTCCTTATATTGATAAATTTGAGACATGTATTGGCACCATGAAATAGGTCGACAAAAGCTGATTAATCTTATTATTTATGACTAGCCGCCCGCCCCGGCTTCGCACGGGCGTAAGCTTGTCCTTCGGCCTTGCTACTAAATATAATATAGCCTATGTCACTCGGGGATAGTGTAGCTTCCCAACAGTGAAAGAATTTTTTAAATCAGTTCAGTAGTTTGAGTTATTTCCTTACAAACTAACAAAAATCAAAAAATACAAGTCTTTCCTCTTTATGATATTAATTAGTAAGTATAGATTGAACATGTTAGTTATTACTTAAGTGGAACGGGACAGGACACAGAGCAAGACTTAATGGTGGGAGGTGGTGCACAGCAGTAACCTCATGGTGGCCGAGACTAGGTTGGCGGGATCCGGGGTGAGGATAAGATGAACTGACGACATCTAAAGTACTGTCGGGAACGAGAAGATGCGACTAGGGAGAGACCGGTGAGAGTGGCGTAAACAAAAGGAGGCCTATACCCAGCAGTGGGTCCTTCAGGGTTAATGATGATGATTTTAGGTGTTGCGCACTCGTTGGAAAGTAAAGATATTTAATTCTCCGGCTATGAAATTTTATCTAGTAGGTAAGTATCTACAAGTTTCACAGACTAGGTGAAGCTACTACGTAGCCAGACATTGACAGGCTTAAACAAAACTGTTGTGTAGAGCTGAAAGAGGCCATTTTACTCATAAATAAGGACATTTTATATATTGTTAATTTACTTTTAACTAAATTTGCTACAAATTTTCGTAGCAAAATTATCGTCAAACTCACAAATATACATAGAAACGCCAGCTTGTCCTATTAGAATCATAGTCTTCTGTTTGTTTGCTCAAAAACTCTCTTTTTCCACGGCCGCTCCCTGTGATTTTCCTTTCGGGTCAGCGTTGAGCCTAAACCGCTTCAAATATAATTGTATTTACCGATTTTCAGTAAGACTTAGATTACCATTTAGACGCAATTCATCGGTAATTTAATATCGAATAATATCAATATTCCAGACGAATAACTTTTCTAATATTGCTGGGCAATAATTTCTACCATTAATTTAAAAGGCTCGTCGGCGGGCATCCGTTGCGAGACTGACAATCATATTTATCTCATTTCCCATACAAAAGAGCCGATTCTACAAAGATTGCGTTTTCTCATTTTAGCTATATCGACACTCCATTTTCTGAATTAATGAAACTAAATCTCCTATTTTTATGTAGTCTGTGACTGGTTCGCGAATTTGCGTGACTTTGTGATTGACATAGGCAAATTGCTAGGCTTTGTGTGGATTATAGAAAATACAATTTATTTGAAGTTTGAAGACAGTTTACTCTATACTCGTACAGTGTGACCAACTTGTCTCTGATGTTAGTCAAGTGTAAATAACTGTCTTCTATGGAACAGCTGATGCGCAGCGATTTTCTTCGCATGTTCAGGGTTATTCTAATAGCAAAAGTTGTTTACCTATATTGATTGTTATTATGGACATCTTTCGGCTTAGTTGACCCTTGCTACGTAACCTTGTATATAAATTCTTAAACATACAACTTCCTTAACAAAATTTACCAATTTGAATTCTCTCTCTCTCTCTTTCTCATTTATTTAGGTAAAAATACTCTTTCGCTAGACGTTTCGACCATGTTTCAACGACTGTGGTCAAGAGCCTATTGACCTATTCTTCTTGTAATGTTCTTTTTGTAGTGCTAGTAAAATATCAGTGTATTGCATTGTAATTTGTTTTTCTTTTCTGTGATTGTAACTTACGGTATTGTTAACTAAAATAATCGACATCCAAAGGTACACGCAATTAGGGCTTGTCATGTCTCTCCCGAATCTAGACAAGTCAACTGTATAGCAATGGTTAAAAGCACTGATCAATTCATTTAACACCCAATGATTCAGATAGACAATTAATTCTAATCAATTGGATGTTGACTTGACTGCGCGGTTGACTTTGATCGTGTCTGAATGTTAATTGAAAGGCATCAATTGATCAATAACAAACGACTGAGAATTTCAAATTCAGCATTCAGTTTATTGGTGACTAGATAATTTATTGGTTTTCAGCTTTGTATACATTTTTCCTTTTAATTTCATTTATTTGAGCACCAACATGCTAAACTTTATTAAAGTCGTAGACAAGCTGACTCACTAAAACTGAAATACGCACCATAATAATGTACGCTCCATAGATAAAGTAACATAATTCTAGGATTTTCGGACTTCACATAGGCCATGTTTTCCAACATACACAGGGCACACATAGATTTGACATCTTATATCTCGGGGTGACGAGCGCAGTGCATTGCCATCCAGGGTTTTAAACTGTTGAAGTTCAAAATTCTGCGTGTTGTTGAGCTGTTATGGGCAAGCGTGAAGAGCCATCAGCCAAACGAATTCGCTCGTCTCGTCACCCAGTATCATAAAAATATTGAAATAAAAAACTTGCTAAATGGTCAAAAAACAAAAACATCCTATATTTTAACTTTAATACTACCCCTTTGTGTGTTGGGGCAATTTTGCTATCAAGAGTGAAGGAAGAAATAGTGAGATTGTATAAAGAGAGGGAGAAAATCTGGTGATGAAACTACTAACAGAAAACAACAAATGAAAAACTAAAGACGGGAGTTATTGGACTGTATGAAATTAGCTAATGAAAAAACTACTTTTTTGTTTATGTATAAAAGTAGACAAGAATAGTTTAGGGACTAACGTGAAAAATTCATGTCGCCTGTTGCATTATTTTTCATAGTATCATTATCGCGTTTTTATTTTACAATCAAAAAGTTTATTTTAACAACATTTGATCAAAATTTGACCAGTATTTTAAATTTATGCGATCTGTTTAAATCTTAGTTAAATTGATGTTTGTCCAAAACCACTCAACTTATGTTTAATGGCTTAAGCGCCAACAAAGGTAGCTATGATGTACTTATTGAAGGCTGTAGCACTACAGGACGTAAGACAACGTATTGATATCTCCGGCGTTCTGATTTCCATCGATAAATCATCATAATTTCAGCCATAGGACGTTCACTACTGGTCATAAGCCTCCCCCATCGATTCCCAAAAGAACCGGTTGGAAGCCGGCTGCATCCAGCGTTTTCCTGCGGTCTCTTTTAGGTCGTCTGTCCATCTTGTATGTGGATGTCTTACGCTGCGCATACAGGTCCGTGGTCTCCATTCGAGAACCCATCGGCCCCATTGGCCATCTGTTCAGCGTACTATGTGCCCTGCCCACTGCCACTTCGACTTGCTAATCGGTTGACTATGTCGGTAACTTTCGTTCGTCTACGGATCTCCTCATTTCAGATTTGATCTCGTAGAGAAACCCCGAGCAAAGCCCTCTCCATAGCTCGTTGTGCGACTTTGAGCTTGGTAATGAGGCCCATAGTGAGACACCACGTTTCAGTGCATCCATAAATGAGTAATGCTTACTAACACACATTTGGGATTAAAAATACCCAGAATAAACATCAAATGAGATACCAGATGCTCCCTGATAACGCGCACGTTATCATAAACGTGTTCCGATTTGGAATAGCAACGTCCATAATGCGAATATTATACTAAACCTTTGGAAAAAGTTAGTCTAATAAAAGTTTATGGCAATATCATATTAAACCTTTTGCGGTTGGGACTGTAATATAATATTTATTTGTAAATTGCATTTATACGGATCGTAATAACAATTTTATTTCACTTAAGCAGACTTGTTTGGATTACATCATTACAAGAAACTGTGGAAATAACTAAAAAATACTTATACTAACTCAAAAAGGGTAAAAGAGCAATTGATCTTGTCAAGAGCTATTATTTAAATGTTTGATTATACTATCCCTATAATGCATAAGCATTAGATGGTTAATTGATATATTCTATTGAGGCAGCACATATCGTACACATCACATCACATCATCAGCCAATTAACGTCCACTGTTGGACAGAGGCCTCCCCCATAGAGAGGGGTGTTGCCATAATCCCCAAGCTTGGCAGGCGGCTTGGGGATTGCAGTACGTTCACCGTGTACTATTAGGACGCTGTACATATCGTACGTATCGTACATATCGTACTCGTAGTGTGAAAAGTCAACAACTCAAAATTTCCCATTTGGAGATACGAGGGTTTAAAGTTTTGCATAAAACAGACAAAATATAACTAAATTAATTAAGTATTTCCTTCCTTACATGAAATGGGATAATAGTATAGTTAACTTTCTACAACATAAAGTTTAACAGCTATCATCACCGCAATAAGACTGAAATTCGGAGATAGGTATAGAGAGAAATTAGCTAGCCCAGTGCATGTTGGTGAATATTACAATGTGTCTTTGAACTTTTGAAGATGTACCGGTTTCTTCAAAATGGTTTTCTTCACCGTTTAAGTGATAGCATTAAAACTGCACATAATTTATTTAGATAATAAATACGTCAATGGCGAAGGGCCAAGGATCAAACTGGGTACCGTCTGAAAGACTAGGCTTAAAACTCAGAAATAAAATCAGAATTATTAAGATATTTGAGGATTTATTACAATAATGTCCTATTTCCTTTACAGCTCGATATAAAGTGCCAGGTTTTTTTTTCTAATGTGACTTATTGCTGTTGGCCTTGCGGCCTCTACAGCTTGACCGGACTAGTTGGTGAACGCAGAAGGCGTTGGGCCAACATAGGGTGCCAGTTTTAAATGCAACTGACAATTATATATCGGTGATGACCATCTGTCAAAGTCAATGTTATCGATACGTCATTACTATTGTACCCGTCAACTCCGTCAACAGATGCGCGTCACCACAGAATATAAATAATAGGTCGGGGAAAAAGTCTTTTCGTATTTTGTATGTATAAGGTTGTAGTAAAAATCTCATCCGTTGTACTGTTTGTATCTGGCTGGTTTTGATTTTTTGATTCATATAGCCCTGACCTTGCACCCTCAGATTTCCACCTGTTTCGATCTCTTCAGAATTCTTTGGGTAGTGTTAGATTAACATCAAGAGAGGACTGTCAAAACTACTTGTTGCATTTTTTTGATAAGAAGTCCCAAAAATTCTACAGCAACGGGATCATGTCACTACCTACAAGATGGCAACAAGTTATCGAACAAAATGGCACATATATATTATAATTAAATGTAATTAAACTTGAAAAAAATATGTCTTGAATTTGTTTAAAAAATACGAAGAAACTTTTTCCCCGACCTTATAGTTTTACATTATGGTCCATATTAATATTAGATACAAATGATTATATGTTATTATTATACTCTTAATTATGGTAATGGTCTTAAACGTCTGATTGTAAAGCACACATGCTTAGGCCCGGTCACCATCGCTTGTAGAATAATGAACCCACAATAACATTTAATAGCAGTATGATTGGACTATTTTATGAGAGTTCTTACCCACCGATTAACCACAGCTCATCAGGTGTGGTGATGTGGTAAAATATGGTAAAAACATCTATTCCAAAATTCGGAAAGCCGCTTCACCATATAGTACTTGTATAGATTTAATAAAGATAACTTAGGTAAGTTTGTTTGTTGTTCTTACTTCAAGATAATCTAGGAGGATTTGATATACAGCTAGGAAGATAAATTGGCTATTCTTGCCTGTTGTTAGGTAATCACAGCGGGTGTTTGTAGAAGCTTCTGAGTTTATTTCATAACGGGCTATTACTGCCCGGAATTGGTTTCCCTACCACAAGTTCTAGATTCGAATTTGTTGAGTTTGTTAGCTTGAAACTCACAGGATAGTAAGCACTAACAAAGAAAGATAAGTCACGAATCGAGTTTAGTAGCTACTAGACAGCTTCGCTGTCTGTCTATATTTTTTTTTATAACAACAAATAATAAACAGGCACTGGCCAAGTGTTGGTGAGTTGTTGACAAGTTTCTATTCACCATCGGTGTCAGTAATGACATAATATAATACTGAATATGGTACCGAGACGTAGTCCATAACTGTTGGCCTTTTGGAAAAACTCAAAGTCACACAACGGGCAATGGAGAGAGCTATGTTCGGAGTTTCTTTGTGCGATAGAATCCAGAACGTGGATATTCGCCAAAGAACCAGAGTCACCAACATAGCTATTAAAATGTGTAAGTTGAAATGGCAATGGGCAGGCCACATCGCTCGAAGAACCGATAAAACCGATGGGGAAGAAATATTTTTGTGTGAAGACTGCGAACCGGAAACGCAGCGTAGATAGGCCTCCTACTAGATGGATCGACGACATTGTGAGAGTCGCGGGCATCCGTGGATGCAGAAATGGTGAATTTAAATATCTACTCTGGGTCTGGCTCCCAAAGTAGACATTTAAATTCAGCATTCAAGATTCACCATTCACCTTTTAATCCGTGTCTTTGTTTGTATTTCATAGCATCCCTGACACAAGAAATTCTAGTGGGAAACTCTGAATGTGATGCCTTATTTCATTTGATTTGATTCACTTAGGCCAGATTCTGTTTTCATCAGATCCTTTTTTTTATTAGGCTGTTATTTTTCTGGCGAAAATTTTTGGTATACGAAACGAATATTTAACAATTATTTTTTATAGACGTTAGTAGATGACCTACTTTTTCGATCACAACGGTTCTATTCGGAGATATTTATAGGGCTTAAAGAGATAATTTTAGTAGGGAAAGTCGTTTTAATTTATTACTTAACTGACTATAACTCGAGCAATTGATTTTTTACTATATAGTAATAATAAGCAATAAATATAGGGATTACGAGCCTTTATAAAAACGTTTATATATTATTTCTTTAGTAGAAAGTGGTGCCTATATTTTTCTAAAGTGCCTGTGTGTTTATACAGACCTTACACAAAGGTGTTGCAATTCACAATCTTCTTTAAAGTGCAAAATCTTGTATTCAGTTACGGGGGGAATTTAGATTTATCGTTCACACCTTTGTGCAATTTCTACGCTACTTTCGGATGCATTGCTTTCCGAGACCTTCTAAATCTGTTTATATATACAGAGATCTGACATGGATGTTAAATATAAAGCGCTTGTTAAACGCTCAAAGGTATTTGTTAAACTACACGCGTTTAGAAACCGGTACACGTTCAAACATGTTTGTCAAACTTCACGTGTTTAGTAACCAGTAAACGTTCAAACATGTTTGTCAAACTTCACGTGTTTAGTAACCAGTAAACGATTAAACATGTTTGTCAAACTTCACGTGTTAAGTAACTAGTAAACGTTCAAACATGTTTGTCAAACTTCACGTGTTTCGTAACCGGTAAACATTCAAACATGTTTGTTAAACTTTACGTGTTTAGCAACTGGTAAAAGTTTAAATATGTTTGTAAAACTTCACGTGTTCAGCAACAGGTAAACGTTCAAATTTTTTTGTCAACCTTCACGTGTTTAGCAACCGGTAAACATTTAAACATGTTTGTCAAACTTCACGTGCTTAGCAACCGGTAAACTTTCAAACATGTTTGTCAAACTTCACGTGTTTCGTAACCGGTAAACTTTTGAACATGTTTGTCAAACTTCACGTGTTTATCAAACGGTAAACGTTCAAACAAGTTTTACAAACTTCACGTGTTTGTATAATATCATCAAAAGTTCAAAAACCGAACAACAATCCGTCAATAAATAAATCCATCAATGGCATTGCCATTCAGTGTGGTAATGCCGCCAGCAGGCTGGATACGCTGCCAACTGATGGTGGGCTTCAGCTTTTGGATTGTCTTTAGACCTTCAACAGTCTATGGGTATGGGAACTATTTATGTAGGTTAGTGTTAGCTTATATTTTGTTTAGTTAATAAAGGCACTTGCCCTTTTATGACAATTCATCAAACTAAATTCACTTTAAATACGTAGTTTGTATGATTTGCTTGTCACTAAAATATTAAAACAAGCTCAAGTACTCAATCGTCGGAGAAACAGCCGCCAATCAAATTATTAAAGTTATATGATTATTTACGGGATATTTACCATGGTAAGGTTGTGGAAAGAGCCTCCGATATTCAGTCTTCCCGTAAACATGGTGCATGTAACTGCGCCGAAATATCGGGAGCTCCTTGGTAGCCAGGCTACTATATATCGCGAAAAATATATACATATTCTAAAAAATGTATAATACCTACCTAATAAAGCCAGAAGAAAATGTTTACAAAGCTTGTTTTTGATCAGAAAATAAACAACATTGTTACCTCTAACAACACGATGTTAAGTCGGCTTTTTCCTTATTTTTACATAAAATCTGTACTTACCAGTAGGTACCTAATAACCTCATTAGGTTAGTAAAATATAAAACTGGCGAATCTTACAGTTTTATTAGCAATATTTTAGCTTTCCACATTTTATGATAAAAATATATTTATCTGACCTCATATAAGCGTTAGCTCCATGCCAAATGCTTGTTCCTCAGATTGGTTCAGCCAGTTAGTCTTAAAAATAAACAGACAAGCAGACGGAGGTCGGAGTGGCGATAACTTTGACATTCAAGATTTGAGTAAAAAATTTGACGTGTAAGCTTAAACATTGTTCTAAAGAAGGTCACATTATGTATTGAAGCTTAAAGAAGCTTAATGGTACGGTGCCCTGAGGCATGCCGTCTAAATATTCAATCGACGCAACGTAGTACGCCGTTATCAATATTTCCACTAGCCACTAATGTGAGGGCGAAGGAGCAGGCTTGTTTTTCACTGTTACAACTCTACAAGAACCAATTTTGCCATGTTGTACCTAGTGGTGTGTTGTGATGATCAGTATATAGGGTATAATTTTTACGGTCCCCGCCACTACAATTTGACCCTTTTTTTCGTGGGTAAAATCTTCTATAGATACCTGGCTGCATTGAGGTACAGCCAGTTTGTGTGGGATTATACCCACTAAAACTTCCACAGTGACCAGCCTTGGTGCTTGATAAGAGGACTCCAGGATCTTCAAAGGAACGCACCGGAGCCCTCAGCACTGCGCTACGGCTCCTCCCGAGACAGGTGCGTATTGTCTCGGCTACTCCACCCACGACAACGTCACCTCGGTCACACAACATTGTCGTCCTCTCCCGAGGCTTGCTCAGGTGGATGGTTAGAGCCCGAACTTCGACCATTGTGAGCCCAAGGGTCCCCTTTTAGTAGCCTCTTACTACAGGCAGGAGATACCGATGCGGTATTCTATTAGCCCGGCGCCATTGGGCTAAATTTTACCCGAGAATGTTATATCCTTCAAAGCTAGCAAATATATTTACCTTTCTACTAAAGTTTTAGTCCTGGGGAAGTTTAACAGCTTGAAGTGATACCGATGCTATATGTTACTATACAGGGTTACGCATATAGACTCTACTAAGCCGAAAGCAGGTCATTGTACTAAACATTATGAACAACTTTTACTATGAGACCAACCTTAAAATTATAAGCAGTGCCATATTTTGTCGGGTGTCAGTGACCGTTTTCTATGGTTTTATATGTCGCTTACCATCTTATATTCTTCGTGTGACACAGCATTGTTCCACGCATATTTAAATACCGGCCGCATCCGCATCCGCGTCACCTTACATTTTTGGTGCTAAATTTTATAGCGGTGTAGAGAACCCGGACTAACAAAAATTTCCAGATTTATGGTATTATGACTTTTGGTATAGGCGCTCCGAATAAAACCGTTGGTGTTTCGTATTTGATTTTCTCAGTTCAGTGAACCAATCGAGTGGCGCATTATCTGAGGTGTGCAGCGTCCTCGACTTCGCTTCATATTGGAAGGTTCAAACGATTTGAGAAAACTTGAACGTGGACTTTCCTTATCTACTTACATATTCTTCAGTGAAATGGAATGAATTAGTTTCATTATTCACAATTCAGTGAATTGTTCTTTGGTATTTTTAATAGTTATAATACAAAAGCTAACCTTAATTAATACTTTGTTAAAGTTTATCTGATGGTGAAAATATAATTACTAGAATTAATAGACGAAACGGCATGAAATACGAAACATTTAGAGTGGCGATTACTGATTAGTTTATTTAGCAGACGAAATGAATAGAGTGGTTGGCTTGCTGGCTTAT
Organism: Agriopis leucophaearia; assembly: GCA_949125355.1. Lineage (NCBI taxonomy): Eukaryota > Metazoa > Arthropoda > Insecta > Lepidoptera > Geometridae > Agriopis > Agriopis leucophaearia. Next base: position 14,423,480 of record OX421271.1, on the reverse strand, counting down.
CTACACTAATATTATAAGGAGGAAAGATTTGTACCTATTTTTGTATGTTTGTAATGAATAGGCTCCGAAACTACTGAACCGATTTGAAAAATTCTTTCACTGTTGGGAAGCTACACTATCCCCGGGTGACATAGGCTATATTATATTTTGTGGCGAGGCCGAAGGCCGAGCTTACACTCGTGCGAAGCCGGGGCGGACGGCTAGTTTTATATATAGGTCATCAGGCTGGGCTTGGTGGTGGCATGGCAACTGACTGGCATTGGCGTACATGCTAGCTGACGTCAAGTCCGATTTATGTTGACGTGAATCAAATTTCTATGGTTTACGAACACTGAAGTGAGATTTTTTTCGTTTAGATTTACCCTTCTCTTTTCTGTGTTTACGAATGACAAAAATTTATGACGGTTATAAACATATAGATGAGAAATAAAACCATTAAGTATTTTAGCTAAGATTTAAAAGCAACTTATATTCCAAAAGACGCGAGCAAGTTAGAAACTATTGTAAAAGGCACTTTGAATGCGAATTGCGAACTGAAAGAAAAGTTTTGGCGAAATAAAAGACATATTTCTTGTTAGCACTCAAGCAGCTTTTTCTATAACGTCTTTATTGAGTACATGGAAACTTACTCCGAATATCATGAACTTATTTTTAAAGAACCTTTATAAAACCTTTTGATTCGATTTAAAGCTGAGTTTTTAAAATATATACGCTTCGATTTCTTTGAAATCAGTTCTCTTTATCTCGAAGCTCTTTAAGTTTGTTTAAGCTTAATCTATTATTAGGATAGTTTTTCTTAGCATAAACTCTGTCGTCCTGTAAAAGGCGTTCTTTTTTTATTAAACCCGAAGCACGTACATTTTTGATCACTTTTTTTTTTGTTTGTCTATTATAAGCGTTAACTCACAATATAATTATTCCAACTTGGCAAAAATATCTAGAAAATTAAACTAACATTTTGTCCAGCTTTGTCAACACTAAACAGCAAAGTGTTCGGAATCTCAGGAGTTAAAATAAACGTGACAAAATCCGTTAAAAGGGTTTTCCAATAAGAGGTGTTATTTTGAATAGCCCGCTATTTCGGTAGATGTCACTTTTGAAGCTGTCATTTCTTGGCATTTGACAAGTAGAAACTACGCCATTAATAAAAATGGTACGATACACGCTTCAACAACGCATTGAAATTATTAAAATTCACTATAAAAATGGTGAAAATTTGGCAGAGACGGTTCGTAAAACTCGAACATTTTTGGGTCGTCGTGAAGCACCTTGTCGGACCGCAATACAGAAATTGGTGGAAAAATTCGAGCTGTTGGGACAAGTTAGTGATGAGAAGAATAAAACCCGTGCACGTCGCTCAAGAACAGCCGAGAATATTGCTGCTGTAGCCGAAAGTGTTGAAGAAAACCCAGGTTTGTCCATTCCTCGTCGTTCTTTGGAATTAGGTATTCCACAAACGTCATTACACCGTATTTTGCATAAAGATTTGGGTCTTAAGGCTTATAAAGTCCAGTTAACACAAGAACTCAAGCCGGCCGATCATCAACAACGTCGTGACTTTGCTGATTGGGTCGTTGAAATGCATGAAAATGATCCGGAATTCCATCGAAAAATCATCTTCAGTGATGAGGCCCATTTCCACCTCGGTGGCTTCGTCAACAAGCAAAATTGTCGCATCTGGGGCTCAGAAAACCCAAGAGTTATTGTTGAAAAGCCTCTCTATCCTCAACGTGTGACTGTTTGGTGCGGTTTATGGTCCGGCGTAGTCATTGGACCTTACTTTTTCGAAAATGAGGCTGGCGCAACAGTTACGGTGAATGGATTGCGCTATCAAGAGATGATTAACGATTTTTTATGGCCGGAATTGGATGGTATTGATCTGGACAACGTTCACTTTCAACAAGACGGCGCTACGTGCCACACAAGCAACGAAACCATTGATCTTTTAAGGGAAAAGTTTCCGGACCGTGTTATCTCTCGAAGAGGTGATCACAATTGGCCACCGAGATCTTGTGATTTAACACCTTGCGACTTCTTTCTTTGGGGCCACGTGAAGGAGAAGGTCTACGCCAACAGCCCAGTATCGATTCAAGACCTCAAAGATGGAATTCGTGAGGCTATCGAGGACATAGAGCAGCCACTTTGCGATTTAGTTATGGAAAATTTCATGAAAAGGATTTTGTCCTGTAAGCGTGGCCGTGGTGGTCATTTGCCTGATGTTATTTTCCACTATTAACGGCATACCTTCCTCTTTGTAATGAAATAAACATCTGATGATTTATAATAAAAAATGGCATTTTTCTTTGAATATCAAAATAACACCTCTTATTGGAAAACCCTTTATTATAGTTTTAGTCGTTACGTTTAAAAATATTTAAATAGAAAATACCGATAAAGAAACGTGTTTGGACATAAAAAATTATACAAATAAGAAAAACTACAACCTTACATTATAACAACCTAAAATAAACTTTTAATTGTAGCCTAAATTCTGCCTAAATCTAAATCGCACTGGTGTAATTTCTTTTGACACTCCTCGCTTTTTTGATGATGCCTATAAATAAAATTCTTAAGTTTCTTTCTTACTCTTACGTATGACGTCACAGTGGCATCTTTCATTTTTAACCGAGTTCTAAAAAGGAGGAAGTTCCTTATCAATTCGACTATGTTTTTTTTATTTGTATGTTTGTTACCTCAGAACTTTCAACTGGATGAACCGATTTTGATGATTATTTTTTTATTTGAAAGGTGGTGCTTCCCATTTGGTTTCATTTCAATTTCAAGTTCTGATGAAGTCGGTTTTTTATATTGATAATTATAGATAATGAGCTCAGAGTTGGTTTATTTCTGGGTCCCATAGCAAAAGTCATACATTGATGTGTAGAATGACCTCCTTTCAGCTTAATACTACCGTTCCGTGTAACCTGTACAGCCCATATAATAAATCTTTTAATTTTGCGAGTGCTAGATATATCGCGTCATGCAGAACGAGCGACTCATTTTGCCCACGAATATGCGATACGAAGCGATGATTAAAGGCTAATGTGCACCGGGTTTTATCTCGCGCTGTCAACCGCGTGGGGGGCGCTTTATCGGCCGCTATATTACAGTGCCACATTCGAGGGTTTAACCCTCAAAATAATGCTATTTACTGTATTTGGTGATTCAACCTCTGAAATAAATTCATAAAAATACAGTAAAAAGCAAAAAAATATGCAAATTTCAACATTATTAGCCGTATTAAACTATCACGGTTGTTCACTACAGTTATATGATTATTGACGGAATAATTTTTTTCTTCCCGTGAACATGGTGCATGTAACTGCGTTGAAATATCAGGAGCTCCTTCCACAACCTTACCACTGTAGATATCCTGTCAATAATCATATAACTATTATTAGGTGTTGCCCGTGACTTCGTATGCTAAGATTTTTCTTATAAACTTTCAACACTTCAGTCGGCCCTTACGCAATAACTGACGAACTTACATATAGGAACAAACTTTCATCCCCATTTAACCCCTATACAATTTCAAAAATCCTAGTGCTCACTTTCATTTTTATAAGGAATACTAGTGCCAAATTTCATGATACTAGCTGCTAGACCCAGTGGATTAAAGAAAATGTGTATGCGTTGTCTGACAGTATATGAATGAATGAGTTTAAGATTTTTACTAAGTAGAGTAAGCGTACACATCACTAACTGCGTTCCGTGGTTTTACCCGCGTACTAAAAGAAACACGTGGTGTTCTGGGATAACAAGTAACCAATAAATAATAAAATAAATATTCGGGACATTTTTGCACACACGGTCATCTGACCCCAACCAAAGCAAAGCTTGTAATATGGCAGCCAGAGACGATATACTTACATATATATTTTTAAATACATACTTAAATATATATTAACACCCAATGTATTACCATTATTACATTAAAAATAAACATTCTGATCAACATAGCGTTGTCATTTTGCTTTTAGAAGATTTTGTATGAACTGTCAGTTGTCGATATGCTATAGTAAAATATTAAAAGTAAATTTTTTCATTCTCTTTTTTGCAATACCTATTATTGTAGCAGTCAGACACATTCTCTCAGCGGCTTGACTACAGAATAAGCCTCAATTCATTCCGTAAAAAAAACCTTATCATATTAAATTATCTAAGAAAGCCATATTCAACTTCAACTCTAATTTAATGGCCTCTTTTGTAGGGCGGAGCCACCACAATTTCGCCAATGCAATTTATTGGGATAAACCATCAAACGAAGGAGATTGTATGGTGAACACAAATTTGGACGGTGATTATAATTCCACCGAATAATAATATAATCTAAGAAAGTCACTGCACAAAGTTTTTGCTTTAAGTATTTATGTAGGTAACATTTTCTAAGTGTACGGAAGAAGGTTTCACTCCGTGGCGTAGTTACAGCTTGGTTACTCGGCTAAGTTTATTGTTTTAACGTGAGCAGATCATATTCAAATGATAAAAAAATATCGCTTTGGGGACCGTTTTCCGAAAATAAAAGTGAATATAAGCACGCAGGTAGGATGTAAAAACCGTATAAAGGTTGCAAATGTCTAAGGCACATGTAGTCATAAATGTTTATGCGTGCATAATTTAACTGTGATTTTTGTAATGAGTCTGTGGAATGCGCTGCCTGAATGGGCGTTTCCCGATAGTAACAATCTCGGTGTCTTCAAATCGCGAATGAATCGCTTTTCTTCTAGGCAAGCGTGTTCCATCGCTTAACATCTGGCAATGTAGTGGTGAAAAGCAAGCATAATATAGTTTAAAAAAAGTCTTTTCAACATGTATAGGACCACAGAATTTTATCAAGATAGACACCATGAATTCAACAAGTTTGCATGTCTGTCGCCTGTATTGTTTGTAAAATACTCCAACTATTACGCCTCATAATTCAGTTCGATCTCCGTCGTTTTGGAAGTAGCACGTCAGACATCAATACAAAAAAATATATTGGGCTATATTAAACTATAAAAACTCTTCGAAAACAGTTGCCGATGCAAATAGAGATAAACTACCATTAATTGCTCGTGTGGTGTTGTTGTTTTACCTTATGTGTTCATTGTTTTTGGCAATAAAATAAATCTTATTCTGGATTGCTATGTTTTTTAAATAAAAGTAGCGGCAAACAAAACGTCCGGTACAACTGATGGTAAGAGGTAACCGCCTCCAATGGACACTTGTAACTAGTGGTGTTGTCAATGCTTTGCCGGCCCGGAGAGGTGGTTGTAGACACTATTTTTGTATCACTCCAGTGATATAGACGTGTTTGCGGTATCTATTCTATTAGAAGTCTGTGTGTGGGACTCACTTAATACAAAACTACAAATTGAATTCAAATTAATACACTTTAAACGATTATTATTACGCTAATAACTAAGTAGGTCAAGTGGTCCGAACTAGGCTAACCAAACTATACGCGTCGTTGTAAATAACAAACTTTCATGCAAACGTTTTACGGAAAACGGGCTTAAATGTGGAAAGGCCGGCAAATGGCTTGGTTCCTCATCCTTTTCTGTTAAGAGCACATAATAAATTACCACTTAAGCCGCGGAAAGTATCATATCCGGGGACCAATCTGGCCTATCACGCTTATCACGGTCGAGTAGTCATCACTGAGAGGCCTTTAGCCGAGGACTGACACGGTAAAGCAGTTTTTCACCGGGACAAATAACCGGTTTAACGTAACTAATTATAATGGTTTTAAAGCAGTATTTTGTCAAATTTCATATTTAAGAAAAATGTTAAGTACGTGTGAGCACGCTTGTGGAGGGTTCCGTAGTGTAACAGAATACGGATATGACGTCTGCCTGCAATTCCACCAATACCAGTCAGCTGCCATGACACTCCTCCTTACCCGATGCCACCGTCAAGCCAGCCATGTTTATGTTAATTTTGATTGATAAATAAATGAAATAATCGCCACTCTGACTGCTTTATATTTCATCTCGTAACAGAAGTTATGTTAGAAATAACTAGCAAACCTATTACTAAATAATAAAAAAACTACCACCATCAGGACTAACATGCGCGCCGCGATAAAATTTTGTCGACTCTTTTTATCACGCCAAAGCGATACAGGCGTATATGAAACAGTAAGCGCCTTGATACGTTCTTGCTTGACAAATTGCCGACAAGATTTTGTCGCGGCGCGCATGTTAGCCCTGCATAAGCAGAGTTCTTATGGTGCAAACGTGTTTTTTTACCGAGAAATTTGTTTAACTCCATGTAAGCATTTACTTATATTAGTTGACTATACCTACACAGACATAGAGATTGACATGACGAAACCATCAGAGATCGGAACGCGGCAGTGATTCTGGTCCGGAAGGAGGCGATTTAAATGTAAAAAAAAAATCGTTTAGAAATAAGAAATGTCGTGAGCATTCATGCTCAACATCGGAGGCAACTTCTTGCAGCGGCGTCGTGTGTTGGGTTGCTCTCTTCCCTCAGATATGGTTGAGGAGGGCGATGGCTGACACATGTGTTATACTCCTGATTGGGAGCTGCTTGCGGTACGCTGGTCTGCTCACTGTATACACACAAACTAGTAGTAACATAAACCTTTTGTTTTAAACTTAGACTAATATATAACTTAATTTCCTCTCCCTGTATTACAAAAGTAAATTTGTTTAAGTTAAAAAACTTGTATTTAAGTATTACAAAACTCACGGACTCTGGTGTCCGTGGAAAAAAAAAACTACAAAGAAAAAACAACAAACCAAAATTACTAACCTTTTTTCCTGAAAACTACTTTTAATGTCTTTCGGTCCCTAACACAAAGCCCTTTAGAACAGATTAGCTCACAGTTACTAGGCAACTAGAGCACGTTACGTCTGCGATCACTGAACTGTGATATTTCATATCGAAAATACGAATGGCCTTTGTAAAAACGCTATTATGTCACGGAACGATAACTTAGAAAATTCAATTAGGGGTATTATTGACGGCCTTTACTTTTTTCTGGATAATATATTTTATCCCAGAAAAATGAACTTACTTTTATGGTAGGACTAGTTTGCACCAGACAACTGCTAAACCATCGTTACAGCCTAGAGTCTAGACAATTTATAACGTCTTCTAGATAAACATAGTATGTTTTATTTTCACCGAGCACGAAATCAAAGAATTAATGTCGCATCTAGTGAATAGTTTCGAAACCTGTGGTATTATTTTATTTAGTAACTAGCCATCCGCTTCGGCTTCGCACGAGTGTAAGCTCGGCCTTCGGCCTCGCTACAAAATATAGTATAGCCTATGTCACCCAGGGATAGTGTAGCTTCCCAACAGTGCAAGAAATTTTCAAATCAGTTCAGTAGTTCCGGAGCCTATTCAGTGCAAACAATCAAATCTTTCCTCTTTATAATATTAGTATAGATAGGCTCGCGTTTGACCACTATCTCGCGATGATGCGGCCTACGACGGATCACGCTTGCTTAGGAGAAACCGATTCACTCTTGACTTAAAGACACTCAGATTGTAACTATATGGGAACACCCATTCAGGCAGCGCATTCCACAGACTAGCAGTTCGCACAATAAAAGTGGAATCAAAGCTCTTCGTACGGGTTTTCAGAATGTCAACCAAAAAGCGGTGTCGATTTTTCGTGCCCGCTCTGGAAGTCCGATAGAAAAATGGGTAGGAGAGAATTAGATCATGCAGATGCAATGCACACTCTCCGAAATATATCCGATTTATCTAGTGTATTTTACTAATAAGAGTAGTGAGTGCTGCCAGCAAAATAGACAAAAAGTAGCTTATTACTAACATTATGGAATTATTAAAGAAGGTACAATAATTGCGGAATTACTTCTAGATGTTAACACAATGTCTAACACAATGGAATTACTATTGTCTAACACAATGGAATTACTATTGGAGATAAGTAAAATTGGAATTACTTCTGTAAGTTACAAACATTATGGATTTACTTATGGAGATTACTAACATATTGAATTACTTCTGGAAGTTACTCACATTATGAAATTATTTATGGTGATTACTAACATATGTAATGACTTCTAGAAGTTACTACTATTATGGAATTACTTATCGAGATTACTAACCATGTGGAATGAAATCTAGAAGTTACTACATTATGGAATTATTTATGGATATTACTAACATATGGAATGACATCTAGAATTTACTACCACTATGGAATGACTTCTAGAAGTTACGACCACTATGGAATCACTTATGGAGATTACTAACATATGGAAAGATTTTAGAAGTTACTAACATTGTGGAATTACTTCCACTTCTTGAAGTAAATTTACGGATGTTCACAAAATATGTTTAATTTGTCCTTAGATATTATATTTAGTGCTGGGACGTAGGAACATGGGATTCGAAAAAATAAAGCTTCAAGAAGTTTCATCCGATAAAGTCACAATGTAATTTAAAAATAGAGCCGACCAAAGATTGGTTCTAAATCTTTTTATTTCATGGAATAACTGACGAATCAGTTCAATAAATCTAAAAACCAGATCAAATAAATAGAAAACGTTTAGAGAACAATTTATAAATCAGACTCGAGGCTATTTTATCTGAGCCTGCTATCAAAGTTTTTAAGTGCGTATTACAGGTTCTGCGAATCAAGAGACTTGATATTACATTATTTTAATCAATCTATTTTCAAATAAATTTGAGCAGTATTTCAGAGAAACGATTAAATTTCATTTTTTTATACTCGGGTCTAGCCTAGCCATTTGATAGGCATTTCTGGGGCCGAAACCAACACCAAGAGGGCCTGTTGAATACAAAATACAATTATTGAAAGAATATAAAAGGGAATATGAAATTATTACAGTATAGGATTGAAAATTTCTGAACCATTGTGATGAGTTCTTAATGGTGTTGAGCTGGTCTATGGTATGAGGCAGAGCCACAGATACTGTGGGCAGAGCCATGGTAGAGCACCCTTCAATTATGCACGTCAAAATATTGCACGTCAAATTGAGTGATGACACGAGTAATAGTGTTCCGTGGTGATGACTTGCCCCCCACTAAATGGCTGCCTTATATTGGTGCCAATAAAGGCGTCCTAACTGCCTTATATTGGTGCCGGAGGAGCAATATTGGCGTGGGTAGCTTAGGGTGTCAAGAGATGTGCTACACTTTCACTAAACGCTTCTAGCGGCTTTATGCCCTTTAATACTTCCACTCTGGAGCTTGGGTGCTTAGCTCTTGCGATTTCCACCTCCAGATGACCTGATAAGGCAAGCCAGAGGTTAGACCAGCCTCTTAAGGTTGTGGATGGAGCTCCCGATATTGTGGCGCAATTACATGCATCATGTTCACGGGAAGAAAAATTTGGGTGGTTAGTCGAACAATTCAAAGTTAAGTTCGGTCTACACTCTTTCTAAGTCTTTTGCTACGGTTATTGCTGTAACGCGAACTTGAACCTAAGTCCCGACAAAACATACTATCTGTATCGCTACGTACAGTATTTTGAACCCGTTTTGAATGCGTATTTTCACTTTTAAAGCAGCGTAATACTGGATTCCTTGCACTGGCGAGTTTTTTTTTACTCTGTAATAGGCTTGCGTTTGACCGGCAACTCGCCTGATGTTAAGTGACGATGCGGTCTACGATGGAGCACGCTTGCCCAGAAGAAACCGATTCACTCGAGATTAGAAGATTGTAACTATCGGAAAAAATGAAAATGAACTCGCCATTAGCTGTAGTGAACAACCGTGATAGTTTAAAATAGTGTTTAACTTTTATCATTGAAAGATAAACTTGCGCTTTACCGCCATCTCACCTGATATTAAGCGATGGTGCAGTCTCTAATAGTGCACGCTTGACTAGAAGAAACCGATTCACATACAGGTAACGCATTACTCAGTCTAGCGACACTATAAAAGTGAAATCCCAGCATTTCGTCAGTCTCTCTATCAGAAATTCAACTGTTATTTTGAGTTTAGTTATATAGTGGTAATCTTTTATTTTGTTGGCACTTGCCCTTTAAGAAAAAAAACATTCACCTGAAAAAAAATGTTTTAAATTTTGGGCTTCATTTATTTTCAAATTGATATCATCTATTAATATCTTCGCAGACTTAGTCAACATTTTCCATCTGCTAGTTTCCACGCTCATAAACTGGAAAAGCTAGTTAGTTTGTTAGTTTTCGCATATTATTAAAGTTAGGCTGCGTCTGTATTTTTCGTTATAATAAGTACCTGTTATTTGCAATGTAAGCTGATTATGTGTAAGCGTATTATAAAGTTTTCATTGAGCATGTAAGGAAACGAAGCGTAAGAAAGTTAATTTATTGCGATTACATAAAGTCCTTGTATTTCCTTTTGCAGATTTTCTTCGTCAATATAATTCGTGGTTTCTCGCAAGTGGTACTCGCGCAAGCACCTCTTGTTATCTGCAATAAGCCACAACATTTTCTGCTTAGTGCCAGTGGCAGTGGATGATGCTTATAAAAGTCATGCTCTAAGCAAAAAGTGCTGCAGCTCGTCCCAAGCGGTGCGCAGCACTCGCGCAAGCACGCACTCACGCGAGTTTACTGCGCATCGTCTGCAACGGGCTCTACTAGCAGTTCGCACAATAAAAGTAGACTCAAAGCGCTCCGTACGGGTTTCGGAATAACAACCATGAAGCGACTTTGAATCGAATTGGAATATTTGTATTTCACCAACTATACAGTAAGTATGTTTTTTTTGTAAAACATACTTTGAGTTCATATTTATGCACTCAACCGTTACGCTGCCGTGCGCAAGCTAGAAAGCAGCTAACCAACATAAGGTCCAATGTAAGTTGACCCTTCAACTTTACGCACTAAGCTAGATACAGCAGTCTACTTAAATTGGACCTCGTGTCTATTAACTGCTTTCTAGCTTGCGAACGGCAGTACGATGCTACACAAATAAACAAACTTTCGCCCACTGTCCAGCTATTTGTCCAATAAACAACAAACGTTTTACTTCACGATTTATTCCTACCAATATACAACTCTAAAACGATTTCCGATAGTAGTAGATTACCCAAACAGCCATGAAACACGTGATCACATAGGACACGACGAGTGCTAGATCTGTGAGCACGGCCGGCGCCACGCTCGTCACATACCCCAGCATTATCACGAACCGCGACAAGGAGTACAACCTGAAATACACCTTACTACTTTAAATATATATATTATTAAACACTGTTTAAACTATCACGGTTCTCTAAATTTATATGATTATTTACGGGATATTTACCGTGGTAAGGTTGTGGAAGAAGCTCCCGATATTTCGGCGCAGTTACATGCACCATGTTCACGGGAAAACAATACGGGGTATATATATTATTATTGTTTATTGTAAAATAGGCTTGCACTTGGCCGCCTACTCGCCGCGATGATGCGGCCTACGATGGATCACGCTTGCCTAGAAACCGATTCACTTTTGACTTGAAAACACCCAGATTGTAACTATCGGGGAACACCCATTCAGGCAGCGCATTCCACATACTAGCAGTTCGCACAATAAAAGTGGAATCAAAGCGCTTTGTACGGGTTTTCGGAATGTCAACCATAAAGCGGTGTCGATTGTTCGTGCCCGCTCTAAAATCTTATTTTTTTATTTTTTATAATAAATAAATATAACTAAAAATAACCTGTATGGTTATGACGTACACAGGGATACACAGAACGGGTAGGACTAAGATGGGTTGCCACCTTTTTGAAAAAAAAGGCGGAACAATCGGCCGGTCATCGTTGACGTTGTGTCAGAATGTCCAACCTTTCAACGCGTAAGTAGGGTTCCGTACCCAAAGGGTAAAACGGGACCCTATTACTAGGACTCCACTGTCCGTCCGTCTATCTGTCTGTCCGTCTGTCACCAGGCTGTATCTCATGAACCGTGATAGTTAGACAGTTGAAATTTTCTCAGATAATGTATTTCTGTTGCCGCTATAACAACAAATACTAAAAAATACAGAATAAAATAAATATTTAAGGGGGCTTCCATATCACAAACGTGATTTTTTAACTCTTTTTGCTCGATATTGATAATGGCAACAGGTAGACGCTTGAAACATTCACAGAATGTTTAGTTATATATTCACTTTACAAATAAAAATTCTACTAGCTATCTATTACGGTTCGAAATATACAGCAGAAGGTAACGGCATAAGTTAAAAGGTAGGACAGACAGACAACGTAGGCTTATTTATAGGGACCCGTTTACACTTTTTGGGTACGGAACTCTAAAATGAGAAATTATCAAAACTCATGGAACTCAGGAGTCAATTTTTAGGTATAATTTATTAAAGTTGCCTGCGACAAGTTTTGAGGTAATTATCAGTTTATCCTGTATTACTATAACTTACCTAAACAATGTAATAGCCACTTTTTCTTCAGGGCTTGTAGTTATGTATAAAGCGGCAATGACCCAGTAGGGGGAGATGATTTTCAGCTCTGATAGGTATGCTCTCCTTACTATATCCTCGTTCTGGAATATACCCTTCTGAACCCAGGTCAACGCCGCCATTGGACTTAGAGCTAGGAGTTTGATAGCGAGTAAAGCTGCATGAGCCATGTATGCTCTCGTGAGAGCGCTGTCAAGTGCTATTACCAACGTCATTTCACTAATTTTCGGGCAAACATTTCAGTTTTTTAGCTCTCCCTAGAAAGTATTATTATTTGTTTTTGAGAAATTACGACGGTCGTGGCGGAACACTTTGTCATTTTTTGTCATTTTGTCACAGCTTGTCAAGTCAATTAACTTAGGGTGCGTTCCGAATTAAGATTAAGGATATACTTCCTAATGTCAACAGAGTCTACAGAACTGATAAGAACCAACGGAGGGTACCAAAGAGAATGTAATATTAGTAGGATACCAAGAAATTTTTATTTGATTGTGCTCTGTTAGTTTTCATTAGCGCCAAAAGATGGCGTCATCGGCACTCTAGCGGGATTTGGAGTGCGCTCAGAGTATGAAGGAGATAATATAACGTCAGATAAGATAATCAGAAATTAGATCGAATCAGAAATGAGGAGATCCGGAGACGAACGAAAGTTACCGACATAGCCCACCGGATTACCAAGTGGCAGTGGGCAAGGTACATAGCACGCAGAGCAGATGGCCGATGGGGCTGAAAGGTTCTCGAATGGAGACCACGGACCGGTAAGCGCAGCGTAGGACGTCCACCCACAAGATGGACAGACCACCTAAAAGAGACCGCAGGAAAACGCTAGATGCAGGCCGCTTCGAACCGGCCCTTTTGGAAATCGATCGGGGAGGCCTATGTCCAGCAGTGGACGTCCTATGGCTGCACTGATGATGATGATGACAAACAAGGAAGATAATAATAGTGTACTTTGCCGAACTTATTCCGCAGACTACCTTGCTGCCTTTATTTTTTGCATGTATACTATGTCGCTGCAAATTTCTTAATGTACGTGATAAATTTGGTTAGAGTGTCATACTTACACTTTTTATGTTTTAGCTGTATAGTGAAATAAACTGGCCAAGTGTGTAAAACGTATAAAAGTAGTGCAAAAAGGTAACATTACGCCCAGGCGGTCACATGTAAGAGTCGATGAAAAGAGATTGACGCTTGTGCATGTTACCGTTATAACATTAGAGCATATACATAAATACGTTAATCAAAACGTTTTTTGTATCCCCACAACAAACGTTTTTCTGTCTTTTAATTTTTGCTTTTTGAATTTATTATTATTTCTTAGTTGATCCGCCGTAACATTAAATATTCTGTGAACATTTCTACTGGCTATATATTACGGCTAAAAGATAAAGGTAGGACGGACAGCGTAGGTTTAGTAACAGGGTCCCATTACACCCTTTGGGTACGGAACCCTAAAAACTGGGAGGAACTCTGCAATATTTAAATATATATATCCCTTGTTTGTCTGATCTGAGGTTAAGATATTTTTGTGCACTGAATTCCTGTTTGTTCCATCGTGGGGTCAGACGAGGGGGCAGACAGGAATAACTCGATATCCATATTTTTAAGTATCATTCATAGCGAATCAATCGTTATTTTAAGTACCTATTGATTGGCTCTTGGAAGAAAAAAAATACGTAATTTTAAGTATAGATTAACGTATTTTTTTTTTTCTTCCAAGTTACTTAGGTTTCTAATCAAGGCCGTAAGTAATGGATTGCAATATTAGTATAAAAATTCACTTTAATAAGTATGTATACAATTTAAACAAATAAATAATCTTCATACCCTAATCTTATAAGTCACTCAGTACTCACCAGTAATAAAATAAAGTAAACGAAATTATAAAAATAATTTTTTTCACTGATCACCTCAAATTTACACCATGTGCAATACAAAACCGTAATAAATAACAAAGGCCATCGCTACATAGCTCAAAATTAAACAATGTTAACAATCTACTTGCAATATACACAATGATTTCTCTTTTTTGGTCCAAAACTTCCCATTCATGCGAATTCGAAATACACAAGTTTTTAATGCCTTGCAACAACATCTACACTATTTCCATTCGTTTATTTGCTATGACAGCTGTAATAACATCATAAAAAGCTAAATGAAATCATATTCTTTCAATATTGAACTGAAGTATAACGGGTAGGTGCCGCAGTTTAACGTACAAAAACCAAGCGAAAGTGATAAAAAAAGAAATGGAAAAAGCATTCGAGGTTTTCATTCAGTTTTTATAATTTTATTGCAGTTATCAGAGCAAATAAATATTTGGATCGAGTTCACATCATGGGCCGGTAATGGTACACGACACAGGCAGCCATATAGCATGACACAGCCATGGACAATAAAAAAGCTGTTTGCTTTGCACCTTCCGGTGCTCTGTAGACGTACCCATACGCAGCTATAAATCTAGCTATTGCATAAGTGCGCAGTAGTGCTTTCGCCGTATCTTCGTCAGGTGATGTCGTGATATAAACACCAGCGACGACCCAAAAAGGGGTCAAGTACTTCAGATCGCTTAAACTCGCTTGCAGCACTTTTTGAGGGCAGCATACTATCGAAGCGAGGGGCTTTAGACACACAAACTTTACAGCCAATAAAGCGGAATAAAAAAAGTAGCTGTGTATCAGCGTTGACTGAGACGAAGAGTTACCAACTGCTGCTGGGCCAGCAGGTTTCGGAGACATTTTACGTGAAAATTTGTTATTCTTTATATTTTTCCAGTTTTTAGGTTTGTGATGAAAACGTTTGACGTCTTCTTTGAAAACATCATGTCAACTTTAAGTCAACAATATTCTTCTTTCTCTGTAAACAGTTTGTATATGTTCATTAGTCTGAAACTTTTTGACAGTAAGTTAAAGATTAGGAATTATGTGCATCGGAGCTACCCGATCATATCCTACCATCCCCTTTCTACTACAGGACAATTAGCAAAACGGCTCATTACCACCCATACATTCTGGAATTTCCTTCGATTTGCCAATCGTTTCTAATCAATACGGCCAAGGATTGGAACAACCTGCCGGCTTTCTTGTTTCCTGAGAGATATAATCTGGGCCTTTTCAAGGCAAGAGTGAATAGATATCTTCTAAGTCTGCGTGTTTCATCTTCGACCACATCGTCGCTTACCAACAGGCGACTTGATGGTCAAACGAGGATTTATTCTCGATAAAAAGGCAAACTTATTAAAATTTGGCAAACCAAATAAATTCTATGTCATACGAACGCTACACGGATTTAAATAACCCAACATAAAACATTGAACATTCACTTCACTTCAATTAAACTTATTATATAATAACAGTTTGATTTCGTACCTAATACGGGTTTACGCGGAAAGGGTGTACTAAGGCGAAAGGGATCTGTTACACACATCATTATGAACAACTTTTACGATGGAACCAACGCTGAAATCGCGAAAAACATATCAGCTGCGCGATAAATTTTGTCGAGTGTGAGTAACCAACCGTTTTCTATGAAAAAAGCTGATATTTTTGTTCACGATTTAAGGGTTGGTACTATAGCAAACTTTGTTTTTAAATATGGGTATTATGGACCCCCTTTCGGCTTAGCCTTTTTTTTTGTTTAACCCTATAGACCACTGAACTCCTGAAGAATAATAAGACTACGGTTAGTCAGAATCAGAATCAGAAAATATTGTATTTATCAGTCTACCCTCATCGGGCATTCAATCAGGGCAGTCTAAAGATAGGTAAAACAAATGCTTTTGCCTCGTCCTTGATGAGGCGCGGAATTGCCATATGTCATATTACACAATAATATAATAAAATCTTCCTTACTCTACTTTGTAGCAGATAAACGGATTTGTATGAAATTTGGTATAGGGGTAGCTTGTACTTAATGCATAGGCTACTTTTTTTAATTACAAATCATAGTGTTTGTAGGACAGGGATTAAATCACGGAACACTGTTAACAAATAAAGAAAATAGGTACTTGTTTTATTACGGTACACTGCTCAAATCAGTACGCATTCAATACGAAAGCGGCAATAAAAACTGACACTCACATCCTCGTGCTCAAAATGATAGAACGTTTCCAATCCAACTGCAATAACACGGCATGATTTCCCGCAATATCGTCCAATAAATCTTCCCATTCGTGTGAATACGGAACGCACAAGTTTATTACATCTTTGTATCGGCTACAACCCTGATCGGTACGCATACATTACCCAGATGCCCATAAAGCAGGATATAGCGAAGGACACGAAGAAAGCCCATTCTTTTGCAGGCTTTGGTAAACAGTATATGTAACCATACGCTGCTACGAATCTGGCTGCTACATATATACGTAGTAGTGCTTTTGCCGTGGCGGCATCAGGTGATGTTGTCATATACAAAGCTGCCACCAACCAAAAGGGGGTCAAATTCTTCAAGTCGCTTATGTTAGCTCGCTGCACCTTCTCTGGACAACACACTATAGCAGAAAGAGGTTTCAGGAACAGTAACTTCAGCGCTAATATAGCTGAATAAAAAAAGTATGTTTGCATCAACGTTGACTGTGATGCGGCACTCGTTAGGCCTCCAGATTTGTTAGGCATTTTACATGATTGGTTATAATTTAATGTTTAGTTATTTTTCAAATTTTTATTTTTGTGACGAAGTTCGGTGTTTGACGTTTGACTTAATCTTTGTCATAAATGATGGACAACTTAGTATTCCAATGTCAATGTCAGATCAATTACAAAGATAAAATTCTTCTTACTCCACAATAAGTTATGTTGATCAGAGTTTTTGGCCAGAAATGTCGTTCCATTGCATTATTTTCCTAAACTTGTGTTTTTTAGAGTGTTAATGTGTAACTGTGGATTATTATTTAATAAGTCTTCGAGAATGTTCTCAAGTGTGGCCAAGTGATAAAATGTGGTAAAACGTGTATTTTCACGTTGTTTCAGAAACTCCACAAAATCGTCGTCAAGATCAGATCATCGATACGCTAATTATCGTTAAAAAACATAGAAACGCTCACTTAATCTGAGACTTCTCTTCCCTCGATAAATACATAAGAATAATATAAAATAATACTATCATGCGACTCTTTTTTTCGTCAACGCCAAAACTCCAAATGTACCTAATGCACAGAACACTATTAGGTGCTCCTAGCGGACCTGGCCTAACGTATGACGTATTCCTGACAGGACGTGATATAAAATCTAAATTTCTACAAAACTCTCCATAAATTTGACACAGATCTGTGATATGTAAGACCGAAGACCAAAAGCTTCACATTTCATTGCAGACAGTCCAATTCGTAGGTATATTCTGGTCACGCGGCGGTCCCATAGCTTCATTCGGCTTGATTTGGGCCCACTTGTTCGCATGTCCTCTTTAAACATACTGACAGGACGCCTAAAGGCCGCAAATCTGTGTTTGCTAGGGCTACCTTTTGACCCGTATTATGCCAAAAAACTTGTTGGACATGTTGGTACTATACAATGTAGAAGCTACTTTAGCCATTATAACTAGTGTGAAGATCCGAGCCTGTAGCAATTAGCACCCTAAACACTTAATAATGGAAAATCTAGAAGTTTTTTAACCTACATCAAAAAGAAATACCTACATCATTCTTGATTCGGTTGTATTTTTGTTAAATATTTGGTACCTCAGAACTCCGTCATTTATGAAACGATTGAGAAAAAAATATATTTGAAAGGATATACTTTCCCATACAATTGTGATAAAAATCGGTTTAGTAGTTTGGATTTTAAATCAAAATAACTAGAAAATTAGTTTACTTGGATGACAATAATTATGTCATCCAAGTAAATGAATTTTCCAGTTAAATACTCGTTTATATTTATTAACTTAGCCCTAAAAACACTAAAATTATAAAGTTTCCTTTAAGTAGTTCAAAATACTGAAGTTACGTGGAGAGCTTTTGAAATACTGCTGCTGGTAAATTTATATTATCAGTAGTGCAAGCAAAACTGACGATATTATGAAAACAGCCAGTATATGATTTCACCTTGCGTAGCAAAAAAATACTTTAGGTCTGTGATTCCATCCGACGAGTACGAATGCGCCGTACTCACACATATAATCTGTGGCCGTACTGCATTTGCTCAATGCGAATAAGCGCCTCGTGCGCACCGCCCATTTGTAAATTGTTCTAGGTACAACATAGTATAAATTATTAACCAAATCTATGCAGTCAAAGTTATTGTTAACAATTTTAAAGAGTAGCTTCAAGATATTTGCGTCTTGATTCAAGTGTATGCTGTATTTGATGAGCAGTTTAGTATACGATAGATATCTTTTATGACATCTGTATTGCATGGCACGTAAGAACCTTCGTTGGACCTTCTCAATCACTGAAGTGAGAATTTTTTCGTTTAGTCTCTTTTCTGTGTTCTCAATAGCCTCTTTATACTTTTTGTAATAGGGGTTCCAAATAGGTACAGAATACTCAAGTTGAGGTCGACCTAAAGTTTTAAATAAATATATTATGTAGATTAAATTGAATTGTTTTAGTAACTTTTCAAGACAGTAACTCCGTCTTCTTTACACACTGGAGCAATCGCCTTTATAGCCGATCATAAAAGAAATCATTTTCCTACTTCATTACACCCAAGGGTTTATTGCCACTGTTCAATTTACGAGGCCTTGAACTTTATTAGGCTATTGTGGGGTATCTAGAAGTCCAAAATTGTTTAGGTGTAGAACTCCCAGGTGGCTAACTTCGTGACCTCCATGTAGTCATGGTTTCAGGAGCGCACGAGTTATACGACAATAAGTTCAGTGCTTAACATTTAAGTGCTGAAATTATGCTAAGGTGAACTTTAACGTGTCGAGATACGGTTTGCGGGTTCCAACTTTTCGCATCACCTAAACAGAATCGCTTAAAACAGGTAGCCGTAAGACCCCTGGGTCAAATAATAAAGAAGTTTTAGGTAAGTATGGTTTCCTTTTATAATTTCTCGGTAAAGTTAGCCGAACAAGCACTCGAACTTCTGTTTTCAGATTTTCGTAATCGACGTCGACATTTGGTCAAGCCTATCGTTTTAAAAATAATTTTAAAATTAAATTAGAATTTAATTAAAATAGTTTTAAAATGGAAGCACTTCAAACATCAGCTCTGTGTTATACAACTTAATTTCATAACGCAGATTTCCTACGGGAAAACTGAAAGACCGGGGACCGCAAAGTGAAAAGTGTTTTCTAAAGAAAATGGTATAATTTTCCGTGCATGAGCTTGAAGCAGGCCAAGTTGACACAATGGAGACTTCCTGCACTCCACATTCAAGATACCGTGGGTGTAGACTTGAAGATTTGAGTGGCTGTAGCCTAGAGGATCCTACAAAACACGCACTAAGGAAATCTTGTTACTTTTAAGCGCGGTTTTACACTGTGACAAGCAATTTTTTTACTACATGGTCCATATTTGGGGGTCCAAAAATCATGATTTTCTTACAACTATAACTTGAAACAAAATATAAATATTTGCAATAACAAAAAACATATATTAATATCG
Source organism: Agriopis leucophaearia (assembly GCA_949125355.1). Lineage (NCBI taxonomy): Eukaryota > Metazoa > Arthropoda > Insecta > Lepidoptera > Geometridae > Agriopis > Agriopis leucophaearia. Next base: position 14,403,547 of record OX421271.1, on the reverse strand, counting down.
AAAGAAAAACTAAATATAACTCTTTAGTGATCCGTGGTAGTTTAAAACTGGTCTAAAACCTGTTTTAAAATACCACGGATCTTCACTACTGCAGTTATATGATTATTTGAGTGTTTCCGTGAACATGGTGCATGTAGATGCGCCAAAATATCCACAACCTTATCACGGAAATATCCAATTAATATAAAACAATACAATATCACTTTATTATACACCATATTAAAAATACAAAAATAAAAAAATACCAAAACCGGCAGTATAATAGGCGGCCTTATCGCTTTAAGTGATTTCTTCCAGGCAACCTTTGCTCAACTAAACCAATATCAAGTTTTCGTAAGTCCAATTACAATATTACGTTTTTTCAAGTTATGTGCTTCTCTTACTTAAATCACTGCCATTATAACATACAAGATCAAACCTTAATCCACTGAAATAAGGCTAGCAATTATTTTGTCGTTGCGTATTTCCGCACCTTTGAACAATGTTGTAGGCACGAAATGTCGACAGATATTTGCAAAGGAAATCAAACTCATGAATAACTAACGAGTCGTGGGAACACACAGCCGATAATTTTGTCATAATATTGGATATGGAGTAGACTGGCAATAGTAGGAATGGATCAAAAAGCCCTTCATTTAGTTTTTATTTTTATGATACAGATTGACGAGAAGAGCGAAGCCTCTCGCCTGATGGTTCTTCACACTTGCCCATAACAGCTCAACGCCACTCAAAATTTTGAACTTTAAACAGTTCAAAACCCTGGATGGCAATGCACTGCGCTCGTTACTCCGATATATAAGACTAGTCGACCGTCCCGGCTTCGCACGGGTGTAAGCTCGGCCTTCGGCCTCGCTACAAAATATTATATAGCCCTTGTCACCCGGAGATAGTGTAGCTTCCCAACAGTGAAAGAATTTTTCAAATCGGTTCAGTAGTTTCGGAACCTATTCAATGCAAACAAACAATCAAATCTTTCCTCTTTATAATATTAGTATAGATAGTATAGAAGTATAGATGTCAAATCTCTGTGAAACCTATAATTTCTCTGGAAACATTGCCCTTCAATCTTGGAACACAGTAGTGTTTGCACACTACTGCTTGTCAGTTGAATAACTGGCAAAGGAGTGGTATTTCCCCAGGCGGACCCCTGCAAAAGAGTCCTACCACTACAAATGTAGAAAATAAATAAATAAACGTGTAGAAAACATTGCATACTAAAGATCCAATCTTATTGTATTCCTAGGGAGAGAGGCCTATGTCCACCGCTGAACATAGGCCTCTCCCTTTGACCTCCACACTGAACGACAGCCTGCCATTTGCATCCACTGGACACCCGTGACTCCCGGATGTTGTCATGTTTTTTTACTGACATAACTATTTTCACAATTAACAATAGATAGATAACTCATTATTGTTCACATCAAAAATTACATACGTACATAGTAGGAGGTAACATAAAAAACAACATAAAAACTAGTGAAACAATTGGCGGCCTTATCGCTATAAGCGATCTTTTCCAGGCAACCTTAACACCTTAACAATAATATTTATTTGTTTATCTGTCTTCCAGTGCGCTGGTTTCGGTGTAATAGTAAATATATTTCCAATATGAAGTGTATATGGTATACTTAACTAACCGTTAGTCAAATTCACGTCGTTTCTAGTGTAAATATCTGCTCTAACTTAGGAATCATCAATGTGGCAACGGATCGGGAATTCTAACGCTACGGGATTTCTACGCATTATAGCATTAAACTTGATATTACAGTTTCTAAGACTTCCTTGTTAATATAACTTTGTGTTCGTATATTTGTATGGCGATTGTCTTCAACATCATAAAGCGGACCTAAGGCTTTCGGAAGCTATTTGCCTTAGCTTCGCTCTAGTAAAACTATTCAACGATGGAATAGTCAAACGAGGTTAGGTCTGAATTAAAATTAGTTAGTACGACCGTGGATTCGCTTGTCTTTAATTAACAGGATGTTCGCAGAAAATTACTATGTCTTAATTCTGGAAAATGTTGGAATAATTTAGTTTAAATACAGGAAATAACACATTTTTACAGAATTTTTGTAAGCTCATTTTTTACCTGAATTGTAGAGTTAATGTATGTAATATTCTGAGTTTTTTTAAAAATATTATCCTGCTAAATAGTATCCTATGTTTTACCTCAAATACATACTTACTACTCAAATTTTGCGTAATGACGATTTAACAACAAATTTTGACAGATTTATTATCGCAAACCGGTATTTGGTTTTATCAAATTTTCCTTATATTATTCGATAATTACGTAAAATGAAGCTGGTTGTTCTGAATATAGTTTCAACTGCATTCGGCGACCTTTTTAGGGATCCGTAGCCCAACAAAACCCTTATAAATTCGTTATGTCCGTCTGACGTCATCTGTCTGTCTGTCCGTCCTTCCGAATTTTTTAGAACCTTCTTAGTTCTATAATTATTAAGATGAAACTGTGCATAATGACATTTATAATATAGATCTCAATTTTATAAGTATAAAAAATATATAATATTGGATTTTAGGGGTGCTACATACATGTGAAATGGGGATGAAAATATTTTTTTCTTTGCAACTGCTCGTGTGGGGTATCGTTGAAAAGGTCTTATAAAATGAAGGTAAGGTTTCATACACTCCTTTTTTTTTAAGTATATATTTTGTGATATATGGCCCGCCAAAATGGGAAAAATGCAGAAACTTGTAACTTACAATACAGATAGTTCATATTTAAAACCTTCATTCAAAATTATTTCGAACATAATTTCAACCAGCCATCCTGTAAGCTTATTAACATAAACTGAAGTTACCCATCCATACAGAGAATTTAAATAAAATTTCAATAAGTACAGCGAAATATCTCGTGTGAAATAAGGCTTATGCGTAACGAAATATGACAAGCTGTTACGTTCTGTGATTTAAATTTTAGGCTGAATGACGCGTCATATTGAGGGCGCATTAAATGTTTGCAAATACCGCCATTTATTTATATACTATGATCGGCAAAAAATTCCAGATTTGTGTGCAATATGTACATACCATATACCTACCTGAAATAACACATTTTCTTTAATAGGCACCGCCATTTGTTCGTATTCTTCTTTTCCTATTCCCACGTTAGGTGGGGTCGGCTCTCGTAATAATCAGCCTGCGCCAGGATGCTCTGTCCTGGGTTGTTAATGGGTCGAATTGGGCTTCTTTTGCTAATTGGGCCATATTCGTCCACCAGTTGGCTGGAGGGTCCTCTTTTCCCCGCTTGTTTTCATTCATTCATTCATTTGGTTCGATTCCCATCTAGGACAAACATTTGTGTGATGAACATTTGTGTTTGTTCTATGTCTGGGTGTTAATATCTATTTAAGTATGTATTTAAAAATATATATGTATGTATATCAGTCTCTGGCAGCCATATTACAAGCATTGCTTAGTTTGGGGTCAGATGACCATGTGTGCAATAATGTCCCAGATATTTATTATTATTATTATTTCACGTATTTATTTGTTTTCTTAAATCTAAGTTTGTTTACAATATTTTTATAAAAACAAAATATTATAAAAAAACTTAAACCTAGGGTGCCGCCAGCAGCGGGGCAGGGCCCAAGCTACCGGTGGTTAGGGCTGCAGAGTGAGGAACCTCCTGACAATGCGCGCCGTGTCAAGGATTACCGCCCTCTGAATCTGACCCTTGACCCAACAGTCTAGCGAGAGCCTCTTAAGGTGGTGGTCGAGGCTCTTCGCTATAAGGCCGTTAACCGAAACAACTATCGGGACAATGATCGTCGAGTCAACATCCCACATGGCGGTAACCTCGTGAGCCAAGTCAAGGTACTTGCTGAGTTTGTCCTTCTCGGCCTTCACGAGGTTCTCGTCATGTGGGATGGTGATGTCGACGAGCACTGCCCGGCGCTGGGACCGGTCGACCATCACGATATCAGGCTTATTGGCGACAATAGTCCTGTCCGTGATGATAGACCGATCCCAGTAGAGCAAAGCACGACCATTCTCGAGAACTGGTGCTGGTGCGTACTTATAGTACGGCACCTCAGACTCGACAAGGCCGTATCGAAGGGCAAGTTGCTGGTGGATGATCCTGGCTACTTGGTTGTGCCTGTGCAAGTACTCGCCGTTAGCAAGATGCGAACAACCGGAGATGATATGTCGGAGAGACTCTCCAGGACGGTGGCATGCCCGACAGATGTCGACCGTACCGTCCTTCATGATATATTTCCGGTAGTTGTTGGTCTTGATAACTTCATCCGCAATCGCACAGGCAAACCCCTCGGTTTCCCCAAAGAGGTCCCCGAAACGTAACCAGTTCACCGACGCAAGCAGGTTCACATCGGGCCCTGTTAAGACCCGATAGAACCGCCCGTGCAGCTCCTTGCCTTTCCATACGTCCTTGCGATCCTCGATGCTTAGCACCGATGGTTTGCGCCAGTTCTCGTTTGCCAAGGAGAGCGGCGTGAGGCCCCTGTCAACAGCCACAACATCGCGATGCATCCCACTCTCACTGTTACGGAAAAAATCCCTGAGACTGCACACCTCACGGTTGTGTAGGTTCTTGGCATTTAAAAAGCCTCGACCCCCCCGCTTCCGTGGAATGTACAGTCTCATAACAGACGAGCGTGGGTGTAGCATGCGATGTGATGTGAGCAGTTGACGGACCCTTCTGTCCAGGGCGTCCAGCTCAGTTTGAGTCCACCTCAATATGCCAAAGGAGTATATCAGTAAAGGCATCACCCAACCGTTGAAGGCACGCACCTTGTTGCCACCAGACAAAAGACTATTAAGTACTTTGGTCAGGCGACAAAAGAAGCGCTCCTTCACCGATTTCTTGATGTCCTCTACCGATACACCCAACGACTCTGACATACCGAGGTACTTGTAGGTCTCGGCCTCAGAGAGAGACCTGAGAGTCATCCCCTCAGAAAGCTGTAAATTCGGGGAATCTACAACTTTCCCCCGTTGCACATGCATGACCGCACACTTATCTACACCGAATTCCATCCTGATGGCGTTGCTAAAAACCTCGGTGATTTTTAGCAGCTCCACCAAGTCTTGGCGTTTCGGTGTAAACAGCTTGAGATCGTCCATGTACAACAGGTGGGAGATGACTTGACCATCTCTTCGAAGCCGATAGCCTAGTCCAGAATCTCTCAGCAAAGTGCTGAGAGGGTTCAGAGCTAGGCAAAACCACAATGGACTAAAACTGTCACCCTGAAAGATGCCTCGCTCAATCCTTATTAAGTCCTGCGGGACAAAAGAGCCATCTCCCCCGCCTGGTTGACGAAGAACTGTGGTCCACTGCCCCATACATGCGCCTAAGAATGATTTTAGAGTTGTATCAATTTTATACAAATCTAAAACCCTCTCTAGCCATGAATGAGGCACCCAATCATAGGCCTTCTTATAGTCAATCCAGGCAGCGGAGAGGGCTCCTCTGCTTCGCCGGACTTGTTGGCTAATGGCCGTGTCGATGAGGAGGAGCTCCTTAGTACCACGGGACCCAACCCTACATCCATTTTGAGCGTGGGCCAAAACGTTGTTCGCGACAATGTGCGCATTAATTTTATTTCTCAAAATGGATGTAAGGAGCTTGTAGATGGTAGGCAAGCACGTGATGGGTCTGTAGTTCTTGGGTTCCGTGGTACTACCGGACTTGTGGAGCAGGAAGGTGACACCGATGGTAAGGAAGCTAGGAAGGGTGCCGAGCTCAAGGGCTTCTTGAAATTGGGTCGCCAAGCGGTCATGTGAGCATCGAATCCACTTTATCCAGAAGTTGTGCAACCCGTCCGGCCCAGGACTTTTCCAGTTCTGTGCCGTACGGATCGCACAACTAATGTCTACGGAGTCTATTAAAATAGATCCCATGGGTTCGATGGACTCACATTCGCGCTCGACAACACGCATCCAATCACCCTCCGTGTGCTCGACGGGCACCGACCAGATGCTGCGCCAGAAATTAATCATAGCGCTTGCATCTGGTAGCTGCCCGTCGCTCACACGTTGCTCAGTTCCTTCCCAGCCTCGGTACACCTTCCTCTGGTCACTTTGGAAGAGGCGATTTTGCCAATATCTATCTACACGTTCTCTGTAGCGGCGAATACGGTTTGCCCATGCATAGACTTTCTGCTTCAGATAGTCAATACGTTCCGTGACTTTGGCTAGGTAGTCGTGGGGCCTAATACCGGTCCCAACGAATGCCTGTGTCACGAAACGCATGACTCGGGGGCGATTATTCCCCCGGCTAAAGCAGATTAGCTTTGCAATGAGAGTCCTGAACGAGGTGATACGCCGCTCGATCCGCACTTGCCATGCGGGCACCCCCCCGGCGGTTCGCGATGCACGGTTAGTGTCCGGAAACTTAACACGTGCAACGCGACACGCCGCGATGGCCCCGCAGTACATGATCGAGTGGGTATCAACTAAATCTTCACTAGCCCGCAAATATGGAGCTAGCAAAGCATTCAGGGCTCCCATTAAAGCCAAATTGCGTCTATGGGTGGGCAAACGTGGTAGTCGCGGCCTAGAGTCGGGTGCAAACCGATACTGGGAGATCGCGTCTTCCAAAGCCCCCCTCAGTTGCTCTCTCACCTGGTCGGAGACACTATCACTCGCCAAATCTCCCACGTCGACTACGGGATCAGCCGGTGTCGCTAGTGTCGCCACCGACGCCGGCATTGACGCCAATGTCAGGGCAGACGACGCGATGGGCGGGTTCCGCGCCGAGGCAGGAGTCGGACGAGTGCGCAGTTCCTCCAGGCGGAGCCGATCAAGCACAGACTGATCCAACATCTTGCAACGGTGGATAGCCCGCACTTGATCCGACAGTCGCTGGGCGGATACGGCAACAGTTGGTTCAAGGGCCTGAAACAAAGGGAGCATCCTAACACGGTAAGCTGACAGGTTAGTTCCCCCCTCTGTAGCCCTGTAATATGCGCGCATGCAGTTCTCATTTGTACTTGAGGTCCATCGCATGCGACGCACTACACCACCGGTAGCGGGGGCCGGGCGTGAGGCAGAATGCCCCACAGGCCCCAAGCGTGCCGGCAGCGGGGGACGTCCCCGTCGCGCAGGTGGACGTGGCGGCGGGGTCCCGGGCCCGCTCGCGTCGCTCGACGAGCCGCTGGTCTCGCGGGTGGTGTGGAAATCATCCTCACCCGACGAGGTGCTCGGAGACGACGACGAGGCGGGCGGTGATGTTGTGTGTGCGCTAGGTGGTGCCGCTGTTCTTGTTCTTGAGCGAGTGATCATGTGTTATAAATGATATCAAATATTTTTCCATGGTTTTGATTTTACACTCAGATCAAACAAATTTGACAATTAAATGTCAAATGTTTTACAAAGGAATTTTGTTTAGGTCGTTTCACTGAGGATGTTCTGAGATTCTGGGATGATAATATATGAACTGGTCAGATTTTTTTCTCTCTTCTTCGTTGTAATGTGTAAAACTTCTGATAGGGCCAAAATAATCAAAAATAAAATATAAATGATCACTGCAAACAAAATGACGTGCGTTGTCAGCGGACGTCATTATTATTATTATTATTTCTGAAACGATAAAAATAATCCTTAACTCTTTTCAGATATACATGCATATAATTTATTTACGGCCAAAAAAACACAATCATATATGAAATGGTAAGTAAAACATTAAATTAATAATAAAAGTGAACTAGAGCTTATAAATTCGAACATCAAATACATGGAAATATGAAATGAAACTGTTATTATGGAAACTGACGTGGTTTTCACACATTTAATTTATATTACACGGGAATCAATCACGTAAGATAAGGCTGGTTACTCAGACTATAAAACTGAAACTGATTATGAAACTAGTTGATTGAATTAGGCGTTACTTTGCGGAAGTCCATTTTCAAAACTGTTTTAATGATGAATTCTAGTGTAATTCCGCTTCTACGTCGCTTCGAGAATTCTCGGCCAAGCGCTCGACGAATCAATACGTCCTGAGGATGCCTCGTGAAGAAGCGAAACACGTGTCGACAAAGTGCACTAAGGAAACAGGTACAATTTATTACTTTTTAAATTCAATTAAAATACATGTAATTTCAATTAATATATATTTTATGTTTCAGAATTAATACATTTTTGTTTTCAGATTTAGTATTATCATATTTCATGTGTCAGAATTAATTAATTTTTGTTTCAGATTACTTTAATAATTTTTTTATTAAAAATAATTCAGAATTAATAATTTTTTTGTTTCAGGTTACGTTAATTTTCAATTTATGTAATTAATATTTTATATCAGGTTAGGCAAAATTAAACTCAATAAAATTAACAATATCAACAAATATTTATCACAAATTCTTTATTGTACTTAAAGCGACGTAGAAGCGGAATTACACTAGAAATTCATCATTAAAACAGTTTTGATTATGAAACTGTTATCTTTTTAACGCTAGGTATTTCATGATTTTGAATTGATATGACAAATCTAGTTCAATTTGTTATATCAAATTTGCGACTCGCACGACTTTGTTCATTATTTATTCAACGTATGAAATATACTCTCAGAAACATGCGACTAAAGATGTAACATAAATAATAATCAGACAAATCGTCATACTAATATAATATATGTGTCTTTCTTCTTCTCTTTCTTCTAGACAGCAACAGAGCATCGAAGCGACGTGTTTTTTTTATTGTTACATAGGATGGATTACATAGATGGGCCGGAAGTACAATATCATACTTTTTATCATATATAATTACTAGCGACCCGCCCTGGCTTCGCACGGGTGTTAACTCGGCCTTTAGCATCTCTACTATGACCCGCTCCTAGGAATACTAAATTTCATCCATATCGGTCCAGCCGTTTTTAAAGTATCCTATATGCTATTCCAGACTACAATCTATCTCTGTACCAAATTCCACCCATATCCGTTAAGTCGTTCTGGCGTGATTGAGTAACAAATTAATATCCATCCGTCCATCCGTCCATCCGTCCATCCATCCATCCATCCATCTATCCATCCATCCATCCATCCATCCATCCATTCATCCATGCCTCAATCAATCCATCCAAACTTTCATGTTTAATATTAGTAGGATAGTGCAATGTATTGTCGGATTGTCTGCACGCCTGTTTTTGTATAATAAGCTTTGTAGCAGTAGTTTGTAGTTTAGATATTTAGCGTTAGTAGTAGTAGTAGTAGCGTTGTATTTTGTTTAGATCAAGTATGCCCCATCGTAGACCGCATCATCGCTTAACATCAAGCGAGGTGGAGGCCAAACGCAAGTCTATTATTTAATAAAATCGAAATATAATAAAGGCGGCAGGCTATTATCTAAAAATATAGGTACCAGCTGTGATAAAAACACTGAAAAATGTTTTCAAACATGTTTAAAAACATTTGAATCTATAATGTGAGCGTGCGAGATTACCCGTCCCGAGGAACGAGCTCTTAATTTGTCACGCGTAAATCTTTTATGAGGATTACGATTTCGGTTTCTCATGAAATAGCTTAGGTATTTATAAACCTTTTTTCGTATCATGCAAGCTTACAATATCATATACACGAATATGTCCATCGTCTATCAGAACACTGTATAAAATATCGTTGAAAGTAACACACCAACAGTATTTATAACTGAGTAAATAATATACACACACAACTCCTAAAGCAATTTCTTTTTTACTAACGATACCTAAGAGTTTTTGTACAAAAAATGTACCATTTATGAAAGCCCCGGGCTCTGCTTAGCAATTCAAATCGTTTTGAACGGTGGCCGACGGATTAAATTTAAAGATGAACCATAATTGTGCTTCGGTTCAAGAGGATTACTGTGTAAAGGTCGGTAAGATAAACTGCTACGCGGCTGTGTTGAGGCCTGAGGTTTGTTTAAGCAGCCGAGTTCGAAGAATGTATTTAGGAAAAAGCGAAATCCACTTATTTATATCTTGACTAATTCATGACAAATCTCGATTACTGCTTTGTAAAATTAAATAATAGGCTTGCGTTTGAACGCCACCATGTCTGATGTGAAGCGATGATGCTGTCTACGATGGTTCACGCTTTTTAGATGAAACCGATTCACTCGCGATTTGAAGAATATTGTTACTATCGGGGAACACCTATTCAGACACTCGCACAATAAAAGTGGATTCAAAGCGATTCGTGCACTACTCGACCTATACGAACCTAAAATTTTACTGTTAAATTCCTTATGCGGTGTAGAGATCTGCTAAGAAAGGATTTCAAGAAAGAACCCATTTAAGGGGGCAAACGGAGGTTGCAAAGTAATAAAAAATACTTTGTTTAGATTAAAAAATGTGTTTACGTAATGACTAAATACAAAATAGTCGCCAATAAGTCGACAATAAATCTAGCCACACGTTTTTACTCTGATTCGTAGCTCTCGAAGCGAAGCTCGATTAGGTGTTTCAAAATAATTAACGATACAGCAAGTCGTCTGATGGGTGACCGTGAGTGTTTTTTCACAACTAAGCGCTACCATGGGTCGGATGATCCGATAAATTGTAGGTCTCGCTTGTTTGTGTTATAACAACAACCGTTTAGCCACAGTGGCCAAGCAATTCTGACATTTTGGATCGCACAGCCATTATGAAATTCTTTCTTTTCTATTCTGATCTGGAAGTTGACTGCATGTAAGAAAACTATTTCAGCTCATGGCATCGAGATACAATACCTAAAGAGTCACAATCGTACCAAAAAAATGACCGAACCAAAACTCAGCACACGCTACGCATTGCGCCGACTTCTCGGTTAGTTATAAGGCAACCATGATCCGACTACAACGCCGCTCGGTGCCAGTGCTACAATGCCATAGCGGACAAGTGACGTTGAATACTATGCAAGCGACATAACGTGTAAATTGGAGTAAATGTGGCATTGCGAACTATATAATTGATTTCTAGGTATGTACAACGACGTTCGGACGTTTTTATGACCTTACTTATGTTTTTACTTAGAGATTGTGAATCTATAGGTATTGTATCTCGATGGCTCGCTCTAAAGAAATATTACATCCTCATAGCTGAAAATCTTATTATTTCTATGTAAGACATATATATGTATCTCTAGACAACGGACATATTCCAGGATATCCATTGTACTCATCGTTATAAACAAATTTTACTTAGGGACCAACCCAGAAATCGCGAATCAAAATCTGCTGTTCTATACATTTTGAAGAATGTGGAAAAAAAAACTATGGAACAGCTGGTTTTTTTTCATGATTTCAGGATTGGTCCAATGGTAAAAGTTGTTTATAATGATGAGTCTTTTTATACCATAGGTAGCAAACAAGCAGACGGGCTGCCTGATGGTAAGCAGTAACCGACACATATGGATACTTGTAACAATAGAGGCATCAAAAATACACACGAGATACATCATCATCAGCCAGAAAACGTCCACTGCTGAACATAGGCCTACCCCTTTAACCTCCACACTGAACGTCATCCTGCCATCTGCATCCACTGAATGCCCGCGACTCTCACAATGTCGTCGTTCCATCCAGTGGGATGCCTACCTACGCTGCGTCTTCCAATTCGTGGTCTCCACTCAAGAACCTTTCTTCCCCATCGGTCATAAGTTCTTCGAGCGATGTGACCCGCCCATTGCCACTTCAACTTGTAAATTTTAATAACAATGCCAGTGACTCTGGTTCTTTGGCGAACATCTACGTTCCGGATTTTATCGCGCAAAGAAACTCCGAGCATAGCTCTCTCCATTGCTCGTTGTGTGACTCTGAGTTTTTCTTAAAAACCAACAGTTAAGGACCACATCTCAGTACCATATGTCATCACTGTCACGAGATACATAGTACAATGATATCCTCAAACATGTCCGTCGTCAAGAGATACATCCCGTATAAACTCTTCGAAATTAAATAAACATTTAACAGACGGTGTTTTAAGAAAAGTTTTAGCTTAATCTGCTTGCCAAGGTTAAGGGACGTGAATAATTATTTTTCCAGCCTCTTTCTGTTTATTTTTACCCGTCAATAAATCCTTTGTTTCGAGCACATAATGTTAAGAAGTACATAATCATTATAACCTTGGGCGGACCGAGGTTAAACGAGATTTTCCTTTCAAAACAGTAATTAGGAACTCGGGAACAAAGATGGTTTGATCTTTTGTCTTCTAGGACGTTTTCAACTATAAAGTATCGCAGCTCTAAAATAGTTTATGAAAACGTGTGGATATTTTTTGGCATCCCTAAATTTTTTGTAGCTCAGATGACAGCGTATATGGTATGTGGTTTTAGCTTATGTTATAACTGATAAACAGAAAACCGATAAACACTTTAACCTATCATAACTACTACTAAATGGAAGCGAAAGATATCGTGAGTAAACGGATTTACGTACAAAAATTGACATCGCTTTATAATTGATATTTCGAAAACCCATACGAAACGCTTTGATTCCATTTTTATTGTGTGAACTGCTATTCTGTGGAATGCGCTGCCTGAATGGGTGTTTCCCGGCAGTTACAATCTGGGGGTCTTAAAATCACGAGTGAATCGGTTTCTTCTAGGCAAGCATGCTCCATTGTAGACCGCATCATAGCTAAATATCAGGTGAGTTTGCCATCAAACGCAAGCCTATTCCAAATAAAATAAAAATTACCTACATTACAAGAAACATTTTTATGCCACCAATATAATAAATAAATATCTGGGACATTTTTGCACACACGGTCATCTGACCCCAAACTAAGCAAAGCTTGTAATATGGCTGCCAGAGACTGATATACGTACATATATATTTTTAAATACATACTTAAATAGATATTAACACCCAGACATAGAACAAACACAAATGTTCATCACACAAATGTTTGATATGATATGATACAGATATAATGATATTTCTATAATAATTTTTTATGATATAAAAAATATTTATTTCTGGAATATGTACAAAGGTATATTAAATGAAGCAAACACAAAAAAGAGCCTTAAATAATAAACTAAAACTAAAAATCTAAAACAAGATTTTGTCCGTGTGGTAGAGTACCGAGCACGCTAACTGCATTCCCGCGTTGAATTGCCAGAGAAATTCTCTGCGCTAAGAATGAGCCAGCTTTCTTCACCAGCGGCGTCGACTAATTGTGGCGATATTTGTTTAAAAAACTTTTTGGTACATGGACCCCATGGACCAAAAGTTTCGACGCCAAGTGGCACAAATATATATTCACCTGAAAGTGATCCATACTTGCGCCGCTTGACGTCTTCTGCAGCCTCCGCCGCGCCGGCCCTTTGAATTGTACCCCAGAGGTGAGAAGGTGCTAAAGTATCGACGCATGTAGCGTCCCAAACGAGAGCCCTTCCTCGCTCCCAGGGGATCAGAGTTAAGCCATCAGGGCGTTTGCCATCATCTCGAACTATCCTCACCGGCTCTAGAACAGCAGGGATGTTGATTACTATTATTATAAAAAATAATAATAGTAACTGAATATTTAATATAATATATTAATTAAAATAAGAGAAAAACAATGAGAAAAGACTCTTAATATATATAAAGAGTTACTTGTTATTCAAATCACAATTTTCCTTCCTACAAATCATTGTATTCGATAATTATAATAAGCGTTGTTAACACTTTTCGATGAAAAAATGTTCTCTCTTAGTTGGTAGGATAAAAACAAAATTGAAGTGTTGTCAAAGGGCAGAATGTTTTTTTATTTAGTCCTACTTTATTTCAGCCAACGGCGTTCTCGTTTTAAGCTAACCTAATTATGAAAATGAACTTCCATGATTTAAGTCGGCCCAAAAAACTGCAAACCAACAAAAAAGGAGTGGATTAAGCGATGTCGTTTACTTTACGTCTGTTTTGTACTCGTTTTAATTTATAATAAGATTTATCTTAATCTGTTGCAGATACGAAAGAGCTCTTAAAACGAATGCAACTTATTGTTTTCTGCTGATTTTTGAAATCGAAGAGAACAATGGACGTTTCATGGTCAAAATTTTATTAGAATGTTCAAGTATATCAAGAAAAATATTTAAAAAACTAAAAAAACAAGCTTTTCGAATTCATCTCAGAAAATCCTTTCGTTTGATATCATGGTGCATAAAAAAAATAACTGGTCTGCTATGCTTGGGAGTCCATATTGGAATTAAAATGACGTCATTTAACTAACCATGCTTTGTCATCAAAACCAAACGTGTGTGCAAAATAAAATTCAGCTTAATCTGTTGGGGTGAACTGTTTTAAAATTCAGTTGCAAGATTTGACCCATACTAACAAGACAAGTTTAAAAAAGCTAGTAATAAATCAGTATTAGTTCACCTTAATGTTTACATCAATACAGCCTATGTAAATTAGCTATTAAAATCACGTCTTTGTAGCGCGTCGCGTTTTTAACCATCGCCCGTAGCGTCCCCAAGGCGTTTTTAAACGAATTTATAAGGCTCAAGTTTACGTTCGAATTCCTGCGAGACCTATCAATCTTTCCACTTGATCGCATGCGAGAATTGAGTAAATACTTACACGTGTTTAATGCCGAAGAAAATTCTGTTTTCACCTTAGCTTTTACAGGTTTAGACATATTTACTGAATAGGTGTTAGGTGCCTAAGTTATTGGCGAATTTATCTTCTGAATTTATACTTAAAACGAGGTTTTGTTTTATGTTTTTAAACTGCGTTTTTTTATTGTACCGATAAACCGTTTAACGCAAAAACTGTTAGTAATTTTTCAAGCACATTACGATACTAATGAACTAACTTATAGTCCACATGTAAACATAGGCGACATGATCGTCTGCTGGGTGAGTTCCAACTACAAGCATCTAGCCATCAAGTTATCTGAAGGAGCTCGGCTGGTTAGTGTAGGCTGTCAGGGGCAAATGCACAATACACCCCAAGCGGGATGTCAGTGCAGGTCTTATCACCCCCACTTTAAAATAGAATTAGAAGCATCAAGCCCGATTTAGGCCAGATGCGTTAACACCCGGCACGTCATCATACCATAACTCACTTGTTTGTCTAGTGAAGTGAGAATTTTTTCACTTCTCATTTCTGTGGTCTGTTCTAAGTTCTTGTCTATCTGAATGTACTTATTTATACCACATTTTTTTTGTGTTTTCACCTAATCTGTATTCTCGTAAGAATATTAGTTTCAGTTTCATTTATTTATCTCGCAGCAGCTTAATATTTTGATAACAAAAATACCTACTACGGCAAAATTACATAGATGCATTTGATTTCATAAACGCAAACGAAACAAAAAATCCTAAGGCTATTTCTTTTCATAATTCCTCCGTCAACAAGGTCGCCTTGCGCTCCGGTCCATTTCCTGCATTCATTCCGCCTCTTTCGCCGCTTCCGGCCGTTCTCAGTGGTTGTACGTAGTCTTGTTTGGAGCCACCAACTTATCTAGTGGAAGTGGCGAAATGGAGGAACTAAAATTGTCAAGAAGAGGGAGAGTTTTGTTCAGAAAATGAGATGGTGGCTCTTTGCTCAATTGTTACTGATAAGTTGTATCGCAATGTACCTTTCTTCTGTAAAATCTGTAGGAGGTACTTTCTCTAATTTATCCGTTTAGGCAGGACAAAAATTTTATTCCATTGTCAAATGGCGACAAAAATAGTAGGTACTGTAAAAAATGGACTCGGGTATATCCTAAAACTGCGACCAGATCCACCGTAGGATGGCCAGGGGATCCCCAAGCCGCCTGCCAAGCGTGGTGATTATGGCAATACTCCTCTCTAAGAGGGATGCCTTTGTTTAGCAGTGGACGTTTACTGGCTGATGATATATTTTTAAAACACTGTTTTAAACTATCACGGTTGTTCACTACAGTTATATGATTAATATCCCATAAATAATCATATAACTGATATATTTTGTATGTCATAGGTGGCAAACAAAACAGACGGGCTGCCTAATGGTAAGCGATCACGGTCGCCTATGGATACCTGCAACACCAGGGGCATCACAGATACTTTGCCGACCTTACACTTAAAGACTATTAACAGCTCTTTTGAAGAACCTTATATTAAAGCTACTCGAAAATTTCGCAGCTCATTCCACAAATTGCAGATGTGAGGAAAAAAAGGAATACTTAAAACGCACAGTGTACGATTTCCACCGATCTATGATATGTGTCGGTGGCGGCTGGTGCGATGAAAAAACCGCGATACCGGTATCAGATCGAACAGTTCAGAACATTCCTTGTTGTAAATTATACGACTAATGACACAAAGAGACCCAACGTCCCTGCGTATGCTGAGCGGCTCTAGGTTTTCAGTGAGCTTGGGATCCTTGACAATTCTGACAGCTCTACACTTTAATACCAGCTCTGCATCAAGTGGCTCAAGCTGATACTTGGGTGCTCCGTTCCAAAGATGGGAGCAGTACTCCATGTGAGGTCGGACTTGCGCTTTGTAAAGCATAATTCTTTGTCTCGACGTGAAATACCGCTTCGCCATGTTGAGCACAGCAAGTTTCTCAGAGGCGAGCTTGGCTTTACTCGCAATGTGACCGCGATACTGTACATTCAAAGACATGTACATGTGATGTGATGTGTGTAAAAATTTACTTTTCCAGATGACTTTGGCTTGTACTATCGACTAACTACAGGACACCAGCCAAGGTCATCAAGAAACGTCAATATTTTTTTGCTGATGTGAATGGTAATAATCACTTTAAATTTTTATCATTTTAGTGAAAAACCTTAATCAAACACTGCACATTCAAACACAAGTACATAAAACAAATTGGAAGCGTAAGGACGAGACCTCAATGTCTAATTATGGTTGATATGTGTTTTTCAAATAAGGGTAATCAAATACCATGTTTAAGAAGTTTTTTTGTCATAACATACTTTGTTACATAATTTTGTTTATATTGGACAGGAACTACTCGCGTAAGATTAAGCCGGTTACAAAAAACTTTGTTACTTTAAAATTAGTGCGCTTTCACCGGTGGTAAACTGTAAATAGAAAACCACCAGATTGCAAACTCTGATTATTGGGAAATTGTAAAACGACCTGAAATAAATGTTACCCACGAAGGTTCGTCGGGAGCTAATATTCCGTTTGAAGCAATGTCACATCTTTTGCATTCGAATTTCACGGGAGTTACCTTTGGCTTATTTTAAAATTTCATCCCTCTTTAAATTACTTACGTATTTATCTATCTTTATCTTTACCTTTGCTGTTTAACACGCTTTTATTATTTGGTATTTACCTATGTAATGAAATCTCTGGACGTAATTTTCACCCCTTTCAAAACGACGGATTTATCTGAAACTTTGCACACTTATCAAGGACCGATAACAATGCAATAATTTGTATAGTTTGTCCTATTATCCTTACCAGGATCTTAAGGATTAGCGATTTTAAAGTGTGTTTTTATTATTATTTTTACTGCGAGTTATTTATTTGTAATATTATAATATTGCTATTGTTTTGTTCAAAACATGGGCATAAAATTTTATTTTGAAAACTGTTTAAAACTTTAAATAGAAAACAAGCAAACGGACGGCTAGATCGGCTAGCGGTCGCCAGTAGAAGACGGTGTTTCTTCTAGGCAAACGTGCTCTATCGTAGACACCATCATCGCTTTACATCAGGTGATGTGGCAATACAACGCAAGCTTACAAAATACAAAAATTGTAATTAGTCATTGCCAACTGGTAACGCACCCCTTTCCCCCCAAAAAGGGGGCATGTGCCTTTTTTTGCCCTTTGTCTTTTTAGATGTCGTTCAGTGTGGAGGTTAAAGGGCCTATGTTCAGCAGTGGACGTCTTCTGGCTAATGATGATGAAGCCTTTACCATCTCAAACATGAGAAAAACTGTGTATCTACTGTTGGAAAGCAAATAATAGTTTTTGTCGTTTTGTTTTGTGGACTTCGTCGACTGTGTAAATCGGCGCCTAGAAGATACCAATTTAATCGCGACTTGTAAACACCCAGATTGTACAGTAACTATTGGGGAACACCTATTTAGGCAGGGTATTCCACAATCTTGTCTAGTTTTCTTCTTTTGGTAAGATAACCTCTAATGCTCTGTTTAGAAAGGTTTGCGAAATAACATCGTAGAAAAGAAACATCTTCAAATGCAATACCGCCGGCCGTCGTACTTTGTTCACATAAATCAGTTTGGTACAACAAGCCAGTAAACAGACAAAACGTTGCGAAAT
The DNA here is from genome assembly GCA_949125355.1 of Agriopis leucophaearia. Lineage (NCBI taxonomy): Eukaryota > Metazoa > Arthropoda > Insecta > Lepidoptera > Geometridae > Agriopis > Agriopis leucophaearia. The sequence continues at coordinate 14,385,387 of OX421271.1, read as the reverse complement.
TGCGAAAGTTTAAAACAAATCCTGGCGTGGACCGTGTTTCATTTGGAATCGTGAAACTACGAGTTTTAAAGTTTTCGAATACGTAAAAATAATAAATGGTCGTTGGTTCTATTTCAGGGAAAATCTATCAAGATGTACTAACACTTGTAGATAATAATTAATTTTAGCACCACTATGCGCGAGGTACAGCTGGAGTGCAAACATAGTGAATAAGCTCCTATAGAGATCATAGTGTAACAGTATTTTGTATTATAGTATATACTTACCTGGCGTAGGGGACACCGTGATCAAGAAGGCAGTTCTTCGAAACTTCGAAAGAGGCCCTTCCATTACATTGCATTTGGGTTGACCCTTGCGATTACCCTAAAGTAAGTTTTACATAAGTAGAACGTTTTGGCTAAAGAAATTAATTTCCATCAATCTCAGTGGGTATTGCCTATCTGTCCTCATTCTCACCAGTATTTCTCTGTAATGCTGACGCGCGATCGGATTTTTATTATTTGCAGAGTGTTTAGGAGTTTCGTTCGAGAAATAAAATAGTGCGAATAATAGATTCCTCTTTTCAGTAAGAATGGCTTTGCCGTCATTGTATTGCGGCTCTTGTTGGTGTTGACCTGACGTCTCTATTTATTCTCTGTTTATTGTGCTGCCAGTTGTGAAACTTGGTAAACTTCGGAAATTGTTTTCAGAGACACTTTGTTATTGAGGGGAGGAGGGTTTCCTTTTTGATCTATTGAAAGTTGAATTATTATTTTAACATGAATTATTGCTTTGGTGTAAATATTTTGAATACGGTAGAGGTTTTGCGAACTTCGCCTTTAGATGATACATATTTATTTATTTGACTTCTTTTTCACATTTTAAAATAGCAAAAGAGCAATGGTATAATGGTCGCAGTTTCATACCTTTTTAGCGTATTCAAACGATAAGCAAAGTCTTGAAATGACTGCCCGAGCAATAGAAATAAATTCAACTAACACCTCTTACCAAATAATCCATTTTCTCGGCTTACCTCATCCAAAGTGAAAAGTGCACTTTGCACTTTTCACTTCGGATTGATAATTTAAAATTTTTATATTTGCCCAGTTCGCTCAATGAAAGTCTTTGCGAACATTCCTTTACTTACTAAAGTATTAAGAGGTTGATTTATTTTGGGCAATAATTTACCACATTGGATTTGAAAGTAGGTAATTTACGGGAAGGGAAGGTTATTTATAAGGCATTATGTATGGTAAGGCGCTTTTAATATGAAATTATACGGAACCGTTGCATCCTCGAAATTTAATATTCACTTAGTAGTCCACTCTTCAATGTACTGGGCATCTAGCACAATTTTAGAGCTAAAATAAAAAAGTATGAATTTTAATGACGTCCGTACTGTCACTGTCATTTACCGCCACTGACAGCCGCCTCCCGCGCTGTTACCTCATTCGCTTTTCTTGTGCGGGCATCGCAGCATCGAAATTCTTAAATTATCTTTTCCGACTGCTAGAAGTGTTTTTCTACTTACGGTTTATCAACGTGTTAGTGCTATGGGGAAAAGAAAGCGCAAAAGTTCTCAAGATCACATCAAGAAAAAGATTCGCAGACTGGAGAAACGTTTGCGACAGTACGAGAATTCTGAAAGCAGCGACGAGGGTAAGTACAAATACTTATCTGTCTTTCTATACCATTATTCCATACATATTCATACTGATATGCAATGGTCTCCATAATATAACTTTTTACATCTACCATCAATTCTCATATATTTTGAGAATTGTCTTATCGAGAACATAATTAGTGTTCACAGTGATTAGAGAGTTTAATAGTTCGATTAGAAGGCAGTTTATATTTTTCTGGCCAATATATGACATTCAGTTATGTGACTTAGTACTATGACGCGATCATAGTCGAGCACTTTTAAGTACTGCGATGCGATCGTAGTCATTTTATTTGAGTACCGTGATGCGATCACGGTCATTTATTAGATCCTAAGCAGTTCGTGTTATGATGCGATCATAACCATTGCTCTGTATGGTTTCTGCAGAACGCGCCTACGATGGCAGGAGTCCAGCTCATACTTCTTCTAAGAAGAATGATCCGGTTATGGAAGTAATGAGATCCGACACCGACTCCTCTGATTCTCAATGGAATATTCGGTCTGCGGTTCATGCCATCGACGTTCACCATGAGGCCTCACCTCAAGCAGAGCGTATTTTACCTAATACTTTGGTGGACTTAGCCGAAGCAGGGCCGTCGACTAGCCAACTGAACACAAGCCCTCCGCCAATCAACAGCGCGGATCCTCTGATCCTTACTCTGCCTGCCAGCATATTGGAAGTGCTAGGTGAAGCAAAAGAAAAACAAGAAGTTTTTGGGCCTAATATTCAGGCGGAAATCTCTGAACGTTGGGGTCGCATCTTATGTGAAGGCCTAAATAAAGATCAAAAGAAAGTACTTGCTGAAAAGATTCTTGTACCTGAAAATTTTCAGTTGGTGAAAGCACCGAAGTTGAACCCTGAAATAGCGGCGGTAATGATCGAGTCTACCAGAAACCGCGATAAGCGCCTCGAAAGGGCACAAAATCAGCTTGGAATTGGAATCGCAGCATTAACCAGTTTAACATCCTCTCTTATTGAACAGGATAATATAGACAAAATTGAATTAATCAAACGATTATCAGAAACAAATCAGATCCTTATGGATTTACATTTCGAAAATACATTAAATCGCAGGAAACTTATTACCTACACATTGGACAAGAAGTTTCTTGATATTGTACATAATGTCAAAAGAGATTCTCTTCTCTTCGGTGACAACCTCACCGATAAGATTAAAGCTTCTAAATCAGCTGAAAGATCCGGACTTCAGTTGAAAAAATCAACAAATACAACAGAGGTTTCGACGTCGAAAAATCCCGCTAACCAGCAGGGAAACTGGAAGGGCCCACCCCGTCAAGCTCATCGCGGGAACAGGCAGGGTGGAGCCAAAAGCCGTCCAGTATACCATCCACCGCCCTTGAGACGACCTGCTCCTATGTCGAACCGCTATCAAGCCCCATCGAGGACACAATCGAAACCACAGTCGAAAACTCAATAGAGGTATACTCGGGTAGATTAAAATACTTCTTAAAAAATTGGAAATCAATTACAAATGATGATAATATTATACAGGTCATAAAAGGTTATAAAATTCCATTCTTTCAGCCAGTTTTTCAAGGAGTACTTCATAGTACACCTATCTCCGAACCCGAAGGACACCAATTACATTTGGAAATAAATAAATTACTTCAAATGGGGGCCGTGGTACCTTGCAAAGATTTACCAGATCAGTTCATATCTAAGATATTCCTAATACCTAAATCAGACGGAAAATTCAGATTTATTCTTAATCTCAAATTGCTTAATAAATTTGTAGAATCAATCCATTTTAAAATGGAAGACTACCGAACGGCCTCTAAGCTGATGTCGCCTTTTTGCTACATGGCTAGCATAGACCTTAAAGATGCATATTTTTTTATAAATATGCACAAGGAGTCAAGAAAATTTTTGAGATTTAAATTCGAACAGCAAACTTTTGAATTTCAATGCCTCCCTTTCGGTCTATCGTCAGCGCCGTACATTTTTACCAAACTTCTTAAGCCGGTTGTGTCTTTTCTTAGAAGCAAAGGCCTATTCATAGTAAATTACTTAGACGATTTTCTTTGCCTAGGTGGCTCTTATGATGAATGTCTTAACTGCGTTACTGAAACAGTAAAATTATTGGTTCAATTAGGGTTCATGATTAACTACGAGAAAAGTCAACTTGTGCCAAGTCAATGTCTTAAATTTTTAGGCTTTAAATTTAATTCAGTTGATATGACCTTAGGTCTACCAATCGAAAAACGTAATAAAATATTAACATTAATCAGGCACATATCTGGTAAGAAATTCATTGTTATTCGAGAATATGCTAAATTTCTCGGTGTACTTACCTCTGCCTGTCCAGCTATAGCTTATGGATGGATGTATACCAAGCTATTCGAAAGGGAAAAATATCTAGCTTTGCGACAATCCAATGAAAACTACGACTGTAAGATGTTATTAAGTAAAATACTAAAAGAAGACTTCTTGTGGTGGGAACGACAAATAATGATTACGACTAATCCTATTCGTAACGCGCGTTACACTTGCGAAATTTTTTCAGATTCTAGTTTGACCGGTTGGGGTGTAGTATGTAACAATGAATTATCTCATGGATTTTGGGACTCCGACGAGTCTAAGTGCCATATTAATTTATTAGAATTAAAGGCAGCATTCATAGGCCTTAAATGTTTTGCTAATAAAATGCGAAATACCGAAATTTTGCTTAGAATTGATAACACAGTTGCCATTTCATACGTTAATAGGATGGGCGGTATTCAATTCAGTCATTTAAATAATATAGCTCGCGAAATTTGGAAATGGTGTGAAGAAAGGCAGCTGTACATATTTGCTTCTTATATTAAATCAAAGGAGAATAAGGAAGCGGATGAAGAGTCTAGGCGCACTAACATTGATACAGAATGGAATTTGTCTTCTAGGGCGTTCAATTCAATTGTTGAAAAATTTGGAGAGCCAGAGATTGATCTTTTTGCGTCACGTTTAAACACTAAATGTGATAAATACATATCTTGGAAGAGAGATCCATCCGCGTACAATGTTGATGCATTTACAATAGATTGGAGTTTATTTTTCTTTTACGCGTTCCCTCCATTTTCGCTTATATTGAAAAGTCTTCGAAAAATTATAAATTATGGCGCTACCGGAATCATGGTAGTGCCCTACTGGACAAGTCAGCCCTGGTATCCCTTGTTCCAGTCTTTAGCATGCAGTGAACCGATATATTTTCATCCGGAAGATAAATTATTACTGTCTCCTTCCAGGGAACCTCATCCTCGATGGAAGACTCTTACCCTGGTATCATGTCTCTTATCAGGTCAGCCTTCACACGACACTCGCTACATTCAGAAACAATCGATATTATGATCTCATCTCTCTCTCAAAACTCATTGAAACAATACAATGTGTCATTAAAAAAATGGTGGCTTTTCTGTAAAACAAGGAACAGTGATCCTTTTTCGAATAACTTGCCGTTCTTGTTAAAGTTTTTAACTCACGAATATAAAAGCGGGGCTAGCTACTCTAGTTTAAATACATACCGTTCAGCTTTAGCCTTATTGTTTGGTAAGACCTTTAGTGAAAACGCCCTGGTTGCCCGATTTCTGAAAGGGGTTTTTAGATCAAGGCCCAGTTTTCCTCGATATCAAACTACATGGGATCCTAACGTGATTTTTAACTTTGTTTCCAATCTCTTTCCAAATGAAGGCCTAGCCTTAGCTGAAATCACGAAAAAATTGGCAGTGTTACTTGCATTGTCTTCAGGACAACGAGTTCAGACACTGGCACTTATCCGATTAAGTAACATAATATTTAATGATTCTAGCATAGAGTTAGTGATCAATGATATAATTAAAACGTCGACTAGTAAGAAGTCAATGCCACATATTGTGATACCATTCTTTCCTGATAGGATAGAAATTTGTCCTGCAAAGACGCTCTTATCGTACATAGAAGCCACAAAGTGTTACCGATCAGAACCAAACACAGAAAGGCTTTTTTTAACAACCAAAAAGCCCTTCCATAATGCGAGTCCCTCCACTATTAGTAGGTGGATCAAACAGATCATGGGCGAGAGTGGTATTAATACTGAAGTCTTTTCGGCTCATAGTACTCGCCACTCGTCAACTTCAACTGCTCATAGACGAGGATTGTCAATAGACCTTATTAAAAAATGCGCAGGCTGGTCGGGAAATAGCTTAACATTTGCCAAATTTTATAATCGCCCTTTAACTTCCGTCAGTGACGAGAGCGCCTTTGCAGAATCTGTATTTAGTTTTGATTGAAATAAAACGAAATATTTTTTGCATAATTACTGAGATTTTATTTAATAACAACAAAATATTTATAATTTCGCAATATTCTCTAAACATCCTACTAAGTGAATATTAAATTTCGAGGATGCAACGGTTCCGTATAATTAGTGGTTAAACAAACTTACCTTGTGACGTTTGACCATAATTATGCGAACCGTTGCATCCGAAGGAATTTACAACCCGCCCAAACCCGGAACTACCAAATACCAAGTTCGTTTCCCCAATAATTTTGCGAAATTACTTATAGCTCTAAAGAAATGAGGTAACAGCGCGGGAGGCGGCTGTCAGTGGCGGTAAATGACAGTGACAGTACGGACGTCATTAAAATTCATACTTTTTTATTTTAGCTCTAAAATTGTGCTAGATGCCCAGTACATTGAAGAGTGGACTACTAAGTGAATATTAAATTCCTTCGGATGCAACGGTTCGCATAATTATGGTCAAACGTCACAAGGTAAGTTTGTTTAACCACTAAGTAATTTAGAGTAATTGAGAAAGTCGTTATAAATTAGTAGGTATTGGAAATTTAGTTTGAAAATTTCGATGAAACATTTTTTTCTTCTTTTACCAGTGTGTGTTGCCAGTGATGACATATGGTACTGAGACGTGATCCTTAACTACTGGCCTTTTGGAAAAACTTTGAGTGGCACAGCGGGAAATAGAGAGAGCTATGCTCGGATTTTTTTTGCGTGATATAATCCGGAACGTGGATATTCGCTGTGGAACCAGAGTCTCCGACATAGCTATTAAAATTTGCAAGTAAAGTGGCAATGGGCATTTTACATCACTCAAAGAACCAATAACCGATGGAGAATAATGGTTCTTGAGTGGAGACTGCGAATCTAAAGACGCAGCGTAGGTAGGCCTCACACTAGATGGACCGAACATCGTGAGAGTCGCGGGCATCCAGTGGATGCAGATGGTAGGATGTCGTTCAGTGTAGAGGTCTAAGGGGAGGCATATTTTCAGCAGTGGACGTCTTCTGGCAGATGATGATGAGTAAACATTTAAAACAACAGGTGTTTTAAATGGTAAAGCTCTAAGAAAATATCTGTGATGGTAAAACCATAAATTAACTATGTACCTATATGGTGTCAAGTTTTTGTACTTCTGAGAGCTTCCGTAGATTGTAAATCTATACATACGAATATAATAAAAACGTAGAGATAAAAAAATCTGTAATTGCGAGATAACAAAAAAAAAAACACACAGGGCGTCTTAAAATAAGCAGCTGAACACGATAGGACAGTTTTTAGAATTTTTGTTTGTTTGTTCACGCACATCTCCTAAAGCCCTGGAAGAAAATGCAGACGGATTTAAATGCTGTTTTCACGAATATGCTTTGCTATGACCAGATTGTAGTATAGGTTATGTTATTTTGCGCAAGGGCCGGATTAAGGCGGTCTTACAGTCAAAAAGGCTTCACAGAACATTTTTTTAAGATAATGTATTCATTTTGAAGCAGTAAAAAAATTATGTGTTAATCTTGATCATATTTCTAAGTGGACCATTGGATCCAAAACACGATTCCGATAAATTTTCTCGATAGAAAAAAATCATGAAATAACCTCTAAGCTTGAAATTTGCCTAAACGCATACAATTTTATCTCGATAATTAATAAACAAATCTTGACAAAATTTACAAGAATGATGGTAAATATTGTGACAAATAGCATCATTGTTTTTGTTTATCGATAAAAATTCGATTTTTTTAACTATTATTTAATTTAATCATAACTTGGCTCGAACACGTCGAACGAAACTTCGTGCCACCGCAGCGTCTTTTCACTTCTCTTTTATTTTTACGCGATGTGACAGAGACCGCTGAGGCGCGCTGCTAGACGGACGTGTGTCGCTTTGTTCCGCTGACCGCTCAAAAATATAATCTCAACTTTATGACACAAAAACACCTTGATGGAAGTTGTAAAGTAAGTAACTACCTTATCTGCAACGTTTTCTTGGATTATAAGTACTAAAAAGGCAGGTGAATGAAAATTACATTTTGTAACGATTTGTTTGTATATATTATTTTATGAAGCATAATTTCACCACAATCGTCATAGTCCAGTTGGCCGAACGGTTTGACGTATTGGATAAGTTCTTTGCGACTGAGTAAGCGCCGGGTTCAAATCTCACGTTTACTATTTACTTTTTGTTATTTTTCTAATGTTTTTGAAATAATTCGTCGTGTCCGTGTGTGCGTGCGTGCGTGTGTGTATGTGTGTAATGTTCTTTATAACTCGAAAACCGCAGGACTTATTTTGATGGGATTTTCACTTTCAGATAGCTGATGTTATGACGAGAATTTTTTTAGCAACTTTTCATCAACATCATCATCACATTTTTTTCATTACTACGCAGGTGAACGCGCGGGGCACAATTAGTCTACTATAGAGGTTAGGAAGTTCTAAATAGCTTGGGATGGACAGACAGACAGACGGATATACAGAACGAATTTATATGGGTTCTTTTTATTTCTACGGAACCATAAAAAAGTGTTACAGTCTCTAAAAGGAGATTCGTGTGTGTGTGTGTGTGTGTGTGTGTGTGTGTGTAAAAGGTGATGATTGTATGTATGTTTGTACGAATGAAACCTACGGAAAAAAAACGGTATTATCGCAAAATGACAAAGCCGGATCAGGGTTAAACGCAAAATGACAAATAAATAACCGGAGTCATTTTTATAAGTGATCATTTTAAGAAATAGTACTTTTTGCTCCACAAACAGAGGGATAAACTATAAATAATAAATAAATAAATAAATATGTGGGACATTATTGCACACATGGTCATCTGACCCCAAACTAAGCAGAGCTTGTAATATGGCTGCCAGAGACTGATATACATACATATATATTATTAAATACATACTTAAATAGATATTAACACCCAGACATAGAACAAACACAAATGTTCATCACACAAATGTTTGTCCTAGATGGGAATCGAACCCACGCCCCCAAGCACAGAAAGTAGGATCACTACCAACTGAGCCACCGAGGCAGTCAAACTGAAAAGATACATATTTTTTTTAGACTAGTAAACTAGCTAATCTTTTCAAAGTTATATAAGCAAAACAAGAAGTATAATTATCTGTCTACTTTATTATCTGTCTGCTATAAAAATTAGAATCCAAAAATATCTACACCCGATCAGATTTGAACCGTAGGCCCACGGCTCGCTAGCGCAGTGTTGAACCGCTGGGCCAACAGAGCTTTGCACTAAGGTGACGAAATTACATGTGTATATACATGTGTATATGTGTAAAAAACGTCGCGCATCTGCCAGATTCACGAGGTGCGTCCCGCAGTAGGTGGGACTAGTCGGCCGCCACTTCATCTGCTTCACCCCCTCAAAAGCATAAAAGTCAGCCAGTCACGGCGCCTTAAGGGAAGAAAAAAGGATTGAAGGTTTATATGAAAATCTAAGCGTACGAAATCACGGGCAAAAATAGTAGCTGAATAAAAGCAATAAAATCTGTCAAATTTTCCTGTAAAATCGTAACTTCTGACAAACTTAATATAGTAGCCGATATACCACAGTGAAAAAAAAAACATCCATCTCTTTACAATGTTATTAAAAGAGTAAATCTCTGTTCTTATCATCTAGTTATTCTCTGGGTACTTTTCAACCGACTTCCAAAAAAAGGAGGTTCTATGTTCGACTGTATGTTTTTTTGTGTATTTTCGGCGATATTTTCGCCAATTGTGAACCGATTTAAAAAAAAAAAAAATTTCAACTCAAATACCAACCTTTAGGACAAATACATGAAAAAATTCGAACATCAACCATTAGTCAGACAGTTCGTATAGGAACTAGACATTAATTTTGAGTTGACAAGTTCAACTTGTATTATGTATAAATGCATTTATATTACTTATATTGGTTATCGTCAAACCAATATAAGTAAACAACTAACTATAATAGTCTTCGATTAATCGTAGTACTGTTTGTGTACCTATATATAATTAAATTTTTATATTGACTTGTGTATTCTTATATTTCGTAATGTTATGAACTTTAATTAATTAATATAATTGGTGTTGTACCGTTTTAATTAGTAATAATAAAGAAATAATCGTTGTTTATTACAGTTATATATCAGTTATGTTCTGCATAGTTTTCTTTATTCTATAGAAAAAACCCTGTTATGTTAATGACTTATTTCATGTTTTGTAAAATAGAAAAGCTCCGACTTCGAATGTATAAATAGAAGCTTTATTCTTCACCGAAGTGAACTTTGATCGTGAATACGAAATCTGTGAAACGGACAATGAAATCAAGACGGCGCCGGTGAATTGTTTCCATGTTTCAGCTTGAAAATGGAAAACAATGTAGGTTTCTGTAAACACAGATAATCACAAACGGTAAGTTGAACGAATGAAAATAGAACTATGGATCCTTGGTTGAACATAATAGCGGACTTATTCAGTTATCAGAGCAAATGAATGCTAGTCAATATTAGTCGCCAAGTTCCTAGCGGCAGGTACTTAAGAGCCAGTTCTCGTTCCAAGTTAACCAACTTCAACCATACCATGACTAAACATCACAATAAGCGGTGATCAAAGGCCTAGTCTATTACCCATAAAAACGGCTGCCATTCATTGCTTCATACGTTCACACAATACGGAAAGGTCTAAAAGCTTCGGCCTATTGATTGATTGTCACCAAAAATTGGTCCTCTTTCTAATCTACGGTACGGTGGCTTTCCATCGAGATGGAAATTCAATCAGGCTTTAAATTGATGGCCGGAACACCAGAATACGGCTGCGGTTTCATTTTCCTGCTGTTACACGTCCATTTCCAATCGATTTCGTATTTTTAATCCTTTTCCGTCGGTGACTTTTGGGAGAGTAGTTGGAAAAGGTATTTTTTTAGTCGAAGCGCAGTGTACATTCTCTGTTTGCTTGGTGGGAATCGAAATGTAGGCAGAATTTGCAATTTAAAATGTTTTTAAACAATATAAACGTATCAGCAACATCTTTTTTTGACATGAATCGCAAAGCGCCCTTTGGATCTGAAATCAAATCATTAGGCATGAATCCAAAGAGCCCTTTGAATCTAAATCAAATCAAAAGTAGGTCCTAGTAATTGCGTGCTTATAATATTTTACATCTCCTGGCTTCTAAAATGATGCAAACAGTGTCATGCAGTGCCTACACTAAGAATTTCTTTTGTGCCGTAGGTGTGTACATATATACGTAGATAAACATACTTCATAAATAAAAAAAATATCTGGGACATTATTGCACACATGGTCATCTGACCCCAAACTAAGCAAAGCTTGTAATATGGCAGCCAGAGACTGATATATACATACATATATATTTTTAAATACATACTTAAATAGATAAAAATATACTTCATAAATTGCATAGCAGAATCTACTGAATTGGTAGGATGTACCTAACCTGTTCAAAATACGAGTTAATAGATTCTTAAAGGGCAACGTAAATTCGGCAACGTAGTTGTGATGCCTCTGATGTTTCAAGGATCCATAGGCAACGGTGACTGCTTACCATCAGACAACCAGTCAGTTTGTTTCGTCGAACCTCGTCCGAAAGGAGCGCAAAACTGGCCGAGTATGAAATCAGATAAAAAAGAAGGCAACGTTTTTTCTTTTCTTTTCTATGATGATAACCATCCATCTTGAATAGAACACGTACGCTTAACTAACACAACATAAAACGAAATCCAAATAATCACGAATCCCGCGTGTGAATTGGTAGCTCGCGGCTGTGAAAAGATGAAAATTTAAAAGAATTTGTATTCTTTATCTACAGAGTCTTAAAGATTGCAAGTGGAAACATCAGCGGAGGTCCAGAGCCATCCCCGGTACATGAGTGCATGTGTATTTGCTCTGCCTCTTCGTTTCAATTTGTATAAAAAACTAGCTGCGATCCGCAGTTTCACTCGCGTGGATTACTTATATCACCAGCTATCTGCCAGTGAAAGTCCCGTCAAAATCGGTCAAGCTGTTTTGAAGTCCATCGGGAATATTTACACACATCACTTTTTGTATATAAGATGAAGATTAACTATTTGTGAGAATAAAGTATATCAGTTGCGTGGAATTCTATAAAGTGGTTGTAAAAATTACACAGAGCTGTCGTTACCAATTTTTTTGAATCCGCCAATTATAATGTCAACAAAGTGGTCATTATAATGGGTATATTTTTTATAGCATAAAATATTACGGAATTTATTTCCCAGCTGCGGCGTACGTGATGAGAAATGAAAACCACGACGAGGTGAAATTTAGACAAATGATGTAATAATTTTCAGTATAAAACCTACAACCGTACCTAAAAATTAAATGTTGTTATAAATTTACGTCAGATAGTTTTTAGTATTATCGCCTGCTGACAAATATATATTTTGTGAAAACTATACTCTCAGTGACATCTATTGTTGACGCAAAAATATACATATTATGTACTCGTATATGTAAAATATCTGGGACATCTGGGACATTATTGCACACATGGTGTTTTAGATATTTAATAGAATAGTAAAAAAAACATAGTTGTTATAGCATCGCTTTAGTATATCTGTAATGATGTTATAAGTGTTTTTTTATAAATAAATAAATTATAAAATAAATTTCGTTTAATTAAGGTTGGGTATTTAGTATTAACAAAATTGTATTGTTTATTTACATACAATACATTAACTCTTTATTAAGAACCACAAACACAAGGACAACACACAACATACATACATACATACATACATACATACATACATATACATAGTATGGCAATAGAAATTACATAATGTATTTTTTTGTAAAACTTATAATAGTTTTATTAACATAGTGTAATTACTCATAGCGATGTATTATTGTTATATTTATTATCTTGTTACCAAATTTTCACTACAATCATTATTTTAATACTTTTTTTTAATGATGAACTGGGCTAGTTTGACCACATCTCACCTGATGGTCCCACCTCGACGATGGCGATGTGGTCTAAGATGGGGCACGCTTGCCCGTGAGGTGCCTATTCACTCTTGTCTTGAAGAGACCCAGGTTGTAATTTATAGGGAACGCCGAGGCAGGGAGCGTATACTGTGGACGTAATTGTTACGAATAAAGAGTATGACTATGAACTCAAAGATATACAAGTTATTATAATAAGCCAGTGTTTTCAATTAAGTAAGGTAATAATAATGAGACGAGATATTCGCTTTTCTATTAATAAATAAACTTTGATTATTTTTCTAACAGTTCCAAAGGAAATTGGCGTCATGATATGGAGTAAATATAAGTATATTCAGCACTATCATATTCATTGTTGATCTTCTTTATTAGATCCAGGCACAAAATACAAGTACATATATCCTATTTCATTACTTCGTTAGGTATCCTACAGATGGATATGTAGTTTCATGTTTTCTCCTAATCATTAAGTAAATACTCCTTAAAATAAATTTCCTAAGTTTCGAGGATCAATTTTATTGAGGAAACATTTTCCTTTTTAACCGTCTTCAAAAAGAAGGAAGGTTCTCAAGTTGGTTCGTTTTTTAATGTATGTACATTACAGACCAGTTACTTCGAAATTTGTGAACCACATTACGTGTTTTTTTTCTCCTATTATTTAGATTAGAGAACACACTGGAAGTGGTCACACAAAAATTTCATTAATTTTGGCTCAGTAGTTTTTAGATCATCTCTATTCATACGAGTAATATTTTTCGAGTACCTGTTGATTTAAATAAAAATGTCAATAATTTTGCTGGAGCGTTCCAATTTTTAATTTATTTATTTTTATATTGAAAATTATTTATAGTTTTTTTTTTCAGCAAGTAAAACGAATTTATTTTTTTACGAAACAGGGTCAGATACAGATAGAGATAGAGGTACAGAAATATTTGACAAACGCGGACAAAGTGTCAATTTTTTCCAATATTTTTCCTGCTCAGCACTTGTGCTGCACTCTGCGGTTTCAAGGAAAACCCAAGAAGACTTATTTTTCGGAATAATAAAATATTATATGTTACTCTCCGGCCCTTTAGGGACGAGGTTTACGCGTATTGCACACACTGTACTAGTTCTACAAACGCACATTTTAATATTAAGCGGCACAAATATGCAAAGGACATGATCAAACGGACGACCAAGGAGGGGTGTTATAGGTATAACAGTTATATTAAAAAAAACTGAGTAAACGTGTCTCGACAGATATTGATTTTTGTTTGTTTGTATGCTATGTGCTGTGGTTACTCTTGTCTGACCACTTCCCATGGGAAGTCAGCATTGCTCCGGAAAGAGAAACCTTGAGTGATTTCCCCACAGTGCAATGGACTCGCCGTAACTCGCCAGGACCGGCTACTGTAGGTCATCCAATTCACTGAAGTGAGAATTTTTATCCAATTACTTTAACTTGCCACATTCATAGCTCACGTAAGCTGGGGCTCGATTTTTGAAATCTTTCGATATGAATTTCGTTTTCGCATACGAAAATAATCACTGGTGAAATCAAATGCGAGTCTACTCCTCAATCCTGATTTTGCGTATATATTAACCATGCGATGAATTCTGGATTTGCCTTTACAAATTACTTAATATTATATAGCCATCATTCCCAAAATGCTGGCTGCATGGCCTGGTTGGATTGCAATACCGACGCGTTACACAAAGTATCGGCCAGAATTTTGGTCACCGAATGCTTTGACCAGACATTTAGATAATTCCTATTTTTGGCGCCCGGTTCCTTCGGTCCTAAATCATGGACCCCAAAAGAATCCAACATGTACCCACTGTTTGTCCTGTATATTTGGGCCTTTAGAGGCCTTCTGCAGATTCAGCCGCCGCACTATCTTTGTTTTGTGTATCGGGAAGATGAGACGGCGCAAAGGTATCTACGCATGTAGCGTCTCATGCTAAAAGCCGCCTCGTCTTCCAAGGAATCAGGTCATACCGTCCAGTATTTTACCATCACTACATACGAGACCTCTCGGTTCAAGTGCGGCCGCACAGTCAGCAGTGGTAAAAGCCCGGAGGATAGGCTGGCGTGGCGGGGAAACCTACCTGCACTTCTTATGCAGCGGCAGCGGTGTGCGCCCAAACGAAGGAATGTTAAATCTCTTTCTGCCCAGGGTCATATGAACAGTGCAATGTTGTGCAAGGTTTGGAACTGTTGAATTTCGAAACTTTGGGCAGGTTGAACAGTTATAGGCAAGCGTGAAGTTTGCATAAAAAAACACCAAAGAAGATTTTTTTACCCTAGGTAAATGTGGGTAAAGTAGATATTACAGATAAAGCCGCGGGCGCAGCAATTATTATTAATTAATATACTGAATAATTCACTTAGTCTTTCAATTTTAAAGAGCTTTATCTGAATTAAAATGAAAGTTTCCTTTTAATTAACTGCAGAAGTTAAGCTGATATCCAATTTGCATCACTAATGGAGGATTTTAAACTATTTTCTTATTCAATTGAGCAGCACTTTATTTCAACGTAATTATTTAAAGACTTTTAGAACATTGAATTTAGTTCTTCACTTCAATGTCTAACAAGTTTAGCGTAATGACTAACGAAGGAATAGTAAGTTTATTTATAAACATCATGTTCGGCTGGTACAAAATTGCCGAAAAGTGTTAAAAGTTTTAAATCAAAAACCAAAGTTTAAAAAATAGGCTGTCTTGGATAATGTCGACAGAAGTGAAAAGTTTTCATATTCATATTAACATGTCAACGCAGTTAGCATTCCCCTCCCCCCTCTCCTGGAAACGCGACGCCTTTTCCGCCACCTACTAGACACCTAGAATACCTATAATTTATTTTTGATATATCTGGTTATCTATTTCTTGTATGTTTATTTTCGTTGGTTGACCCGCTTTTTGTATTTTAGACTACAAGTATTTTTTATGCACTAAGTACTCCATCTGTGCATTTCTACATAATTTGTAAGTGTGCAATAAAGTATTAAATAAATACCCGGGGCATTGTGTGTTTATTCTATGTCATTTTAAAATGTGTTATTTTTATTTTATGTAAAGAGCGGCAAAGAAGCATGCGGTCCGCCGGATGGTAAGCAAAACCACCACCTATAGACACATTAGACACCTGCAACACTAGCGGTGTTGACGGTGCTTTGCCAGCCCGGAGAGGTAGTTGTAGACACCCTTTTTGAAACGCTTCATGTTGAAGCTCGGCGGGAAGACCTTTGGGGGAAGGATATTCCACACCTTGCAGGTCCGCGGAATAAAGGAGCAAAAAAACAGACATTTACTGGTAAAATAAACCATTTTCGTACACGTAAGTCTCTGGCCAGAATCAACTAAGACGGCGTCATCAACTTCATCAAACAGAAATCAAAGCTTACAATCCAAACACGCCTGTAAATCAAATTTGAGCAACCGATTCCGGTCAGGCTAATTGGCCATTACACTACATAGACAGTTTAGAATTGATAGCTCTAATTAATGAACGGCTGAGCCAGTTAACGCTCCAACTATCTTAGAACGAATAAACTTGTACTATTTATCGAGCAAATAGTACGAGTCTAGCGTAAATGACGAAGCTTCGTTAAAGGTAAAATCGCACAATACAATTTGTGCTAAAAAACGTGACCTCATATTTTATAAGGTGAACCTGCTCTCTAGGACGAGACCAAGTTCTAGACTTGAACCACCTGCCCTCTAACCCAAACTATCTCGGTTGTTCACTCCAGTTATATGATTATTAACGGGATATTTACGGTGATAAGGGAAATATTCCGTGAACATGGTGCATGTAACTGCGCCGAAATATCGGGTGCTCCATCCACAACCTTATCATGGTAAACATCCCGTTAATATAAATCATAATATTCTGTCTTGCTATGCTAGACATAGAGCTCACTATACTTACATATGACGTCACATGTAAGCACGCCATACAAACTCTATACTTGTAATTGGCTTTTTGTAGCCAATTCTCTATCACCTTGTGACGTTTCAGGGGGGGTACTAAAGAAATCCCGAGAAACTACCTAAATAATGATGTAAATTATTTTCTGTTAAATACGTGATTTATTTTGGCCATGTTACGTAAGTTTGTGATCGTCTAGTTTAACTTATTAACTCGTATTATCAAAGGTTTTTATGAATCAATATTACGTTAATTTTATGAGCAATTGTTTATCTTTGAAGAGGTTCATTGATTCGAAGCACCGCCAGTTGTCAAAACACATGCGACTTACCCCTTGTAGAATGGATAAAACACCGCAAGTACTTTACTCGTTCGGGGTCCTGTTGGTAAAATATAAAAATTGCTAAACAGTTCTAAATTTTGAATACCCCAACCTAAACCTACATAAAATGTATTGAATTATCAAACTGAGCTCATGGAACTCTAGTCTTTAAGATAATAATTGTATAAAAGTCGTGTACATAAGCAATCAAGAAGTGCGTGAAGATCTTTTATCGGCTGCGCTGAAATTACACTTTGTCTAGACAATTTTACGCTAATTGCACGCTTACGACATAAAATAATTCTTAATGCATAATGAAGCAGATTTGTTCATGCGAAGCATTTGCGCCTTAAACACTATGCAAGTGAGGTTTTACATAAAGTTAGTTTATTTCAAATTTCCAGCAATTTATCGTTAATTCCCGCAAGCGCGATAATCACTGTAGTGATATATATATAATCCTGTTGTATACACACATATGGGATGTGTGTGTCCTTTTGGGCTGAAAGTCGTTATTTCATTGCCTCTTGATTTATATAATTATGTACGTGACGCGTGTCGTTGAAGAACATTTCATTTCTCCTGGATGAAATAAAACTCCTTATCGCCGAGCGAGTTAGTCCACAAGACAGAACCTAACAAAAATCAAATATAAAAACAGTAGGTTCGCTGTCTAGGTGGGTCATAACGAAAATCAAATAAATAAAAAAAATATGCCGGCACCTGTGGCTAATCGCAACCTAGCCGTACTTTCATTTTTCCAGGATGAGACAAAACCCCTTGTCGTCGAGCGAGTTAGTCCACGACAGAACCTAACAAAAATCAAATATAAAAACAGTAGGTTCGCTGTCTAGGTGGGTCATAACGAAAATCAAATAAATAAGAAAAATATGCCGGCACCTGTGGCTAATCGCAAACTCGCAGTCAAAAAAAAATACCCAAAACAAAAAAAGACTGGTCCTAGTCTCACCCGGTCTCGTCGTCTGGATTAATGAAAGCATTTGTATCTCTGCATTGTCGAATATGAAGATCGAGTCAAATCAGCGCCAACGCCGTCCACAATAGTCCGTCGTGTTAAGCAATTCAGTATTAGATTTATATAAAACCTCTTTCTTGCGTGATATAATTAACACCATAAAAGATTTCCCGTAGTTTCTGAAGTGCTCCTTTATCAATAAAGATGAATGTATTAATAATAATCTGGAACCATTTTATCTCACGTGTAATTTTATTTCTTGTGGTCATGTATTTTAAGAGATTTAAATAACGCAGTTCGTTATTTAATAGGTAGATACTTTAACTCCATCTGAAGTACACGTTGGGATTTTCTCTTTCAAAACCATAGCTCCAAGTATAAAAGAATACTTAGCTTTTTCAGTTTGTCGACTCGTTCGCTGGCATTCACACACACTCACACGCTATGAATTTATATATTATTATTCAACACTGATAATTTTATACAATATCTCACTAATCATTTTACACTGATTTTATGTGTCGCTGTAAACACACGTCAGCAATATTAAATAGGGCTGTTCCGCGTCGAACTTCCTTCTTACAACTAAATAAAGTATAGACAATGCATCCCTTTTATCCCCGATTTTAGTGTCAACCCTTAAGGCGTGAACCTGTTCATTTTAAATGTTGCTTATTGGTTAATGAACCTAAATTGTCCGTGGGCGTGTTATTCTCACGTTCTCAAAATTAGTTCTTGAGTTAGATTTTTTTTTCTGTAACAGCTTGAGTTTATTAAACAAAAGAAGATAATTTAGCAAAAAAAATGTTTACTTAACGTATAAGTGTCTTTTCTACATTTACTTGTTTATTTATGGCTTTAAGAGTATCTTTGTCTCTTAAAACTGCTTTGTCTGTATAATTTTTGTTCTTACAGTTTTTAAACTTTAACCATTGGTATTGTTCAAGTAAGCACATGTGAAATCTGTTTTCGAGCAATAAATTAAACAAAATTTATTGGTTTCCAATCCTAGAAAGGCACTCGCGGAGATTATTGTCAAGTTCACAAGTGTATCCATAATGTACACTATTACTATACAAAATTACCTTTCGACCGGGGTAAGGACAGTTACAACCTTCAAGAAAAGGAGAAAGCATCACTTCGTAATCCGAACAAAAACTGAACGCTTGTAGGTATATTTCAGAACTTTGCTACCTGATTTAAATAGTTTCTTCAGTAAGTATACATTTAATGATATTTTTCATTAAGCTTGTTATTTTTGACAAATTAAACACCTGTCCAATATTTTTCTATAGTTAAACCCCTCGAATTAGGACTTGTTTAGTTTGTATGAACGAGTTCCAAAAAATACTTTTTAAAATTTTGTATAATTATTTAAAATTTGTATAAAGCTTGTAAATTTGAATTTAATTGTATGAACAGGTAATTAAAAAAAAAAAAAAAAAACAACTTAGGTTCTTAATTTCTTAAAATAACATCTGATGGTTGCCTTACTAGACAAAGCCAAGGCAACCCGTATACCTGATTACAAATTGTTTGCAATACCGTTATCAAATTTTACACTAAATTAACTAATCTACTAAAAGGAAAAATTATATAGAAGAATATTAAGAAATTAAGAATATTTTATTTTATTTTATTTATTTATTCATCAACAGAATGCTTACAGTTAAACCAAAGCGCAAACTATTATATGGAAGAATTTTTATACTTAATACCAAACAATTCATTTAACAACACTTAAAACGTCTTCTGTGTCATCATATGATAGTGATCTTAGCCACAATCAGTTTTAGCTTATGTTTTTTTATATTATTCTTTATTAGCTATCTAATAATTTTCCTTATAAACAAATGTTAGATCGATTGACCTTAACTTCCAGACATAACATATAATTAAAGAAACTAGTTTCCGGCGTTATTAACTATACATTTTCATAATAAATGCTGAATAAACCTATTATTAATACCCTTAAAAAGCACTTTTAATTGTACAAGCATGGCTAATGGATATTAATACTAAAGCAGCGATTATTCTGTTTTACCACAAGGACTTTGAAACACGAAGGTTTTAAGCTTTTTGTATTACATAGTTGCGCGATTATAAAGATGATATTAGGTACGTATGCACCTAATCATCATCATCATTTCAGCCATAGGACGTCCACTGCTGGACATAGGCCTCCCCCATCGATTTCTAAAAGGGCCGGTTGGAAGCGGTCTGCATCCAGCGTTTTCCTGCGGTCTCTTTTAGGTCGTCTGTCCATCTTGTGGGTGGAACGTCCTACGCTGCGCTTACCGGTTAGTAGTCTCCATTCGAGAACCTTTCGGCTTCATCGGCCATCTGTTCTGCGTGTTATGTGCCCTGCCCACTGCCACTTCAACTTGCTGATCCGGTGCACCTAATATCAAACCCTAATACCAAACCTAATATAAAACTTTCTAGAGTGGGATTTACACCGCACTTGCTCCAATTTTTCTGTGAGTATTTACGTAATCGTCGGCAGTATGTACAATACAAAGGACATATTTCTGAACCGTACGACACGTATTCAGGAGTGAGCCAAGGTAGTAATTTAGGCCCATTGGAGTTTTTGCTAATGATAAACGATTTACCAGAGGTCGTCAGCACAGCTTGTTGTTTGTTATTTGCCGATGATCTGAAACTGTTCATGAGGATTCGTGACAGCAGTGACAGCTTACTTTTTCAGAAGGATATCGACAGTGTATTTCGTTGGAGTGAACGCAATAAGCTTTTCTTCAACGTGAACAAATGCTCTGTGATTACGTTCACCAAGGCTAAAACCCCTTTAACGATGCAGTACAGTCTCGGGGACATCGTCTTACCAAGAACGGACACGGTGAGGGATCTCGGGGTTCTTTTAAGCGATGATTTAACTTTTAGTTTGCACATCCAAAAAATATGTGCTCAAGCATTTAGGACCCTGGGATTCGTTATGCGTCAGGCTCGTCATTTGAATAACATTCCTGCTATTAAGGCCCTCTACAATGCATTTGTCCGGAGCAAGATGGAGAGTAATGCGATAATCTGGAACCCTTACGAGGACAAATACATTTATATGGTCGAAAAGCTGCAAAGGAAGTTTTTAAGATGGCTTTATCAGAAGCGGTACGGGTATTACGTCGGATTTCCTTTTTTGTATCCCAGTGATTTTGTCATTGGGATGCTGGACTACAATACCCTGGAGGTGCGACGAGCGTTGTCCCTGATACTATACATATGGCGGATTATAACTGGCCGTATAAGTGTTCCGTCTGTGCTCGAGCGGTTAAGTTTGGCTGTCCCTACTAAATATTTGGCAGCTCGACAGCGCAACTTGTTCCGGGTTCCCTGGTGCAGAACGGAGTACGGTAGGTTGGCGCCAGTGCCAAGAGCGCTGAACATGCTCAATGCCCTGTTGGCCCAGACCATGGAACTAGATTTGTTTCAGTGTACGGAGGCAGAGGTTCACAGAGTGACAAGGGATTTTTATAATAATATTAAGGAACGAATCCAGAAACCTCTAAAATAAAAGCTGTAAATGTAATATAGTATTTATTTTTGATTGATTTTTTATATTTTGTTTGTTTTAATTTTATTTTTTATTATGTGTTTTTTTTTTCTCTTTCTTTTTAAAGTTTAATTTTGTAAAGTTAAGGTAGTTAAATATAATTAAAACTGTATGATTATATCCATGGGTGGGTGAATTGGGGTCCCCTGTAACTGCCCACCTAATTGTATGTTAAAATAAATAAATAAATAAATAAATAAATAAATATCATCTTGAAATTGCACCAAAGCCTACGTTTGATTTAATTTTAAGATGACGTAGTAATGCAATCTAATATGGACTAAAATGCTAAAATAATTGATGAAATTAATTATAAAGGCTTGTAAAAATTTATAAGAATATTTTTGCAGTCTGTGTAATATCAAACTAGCTTTTGAAGTGAATCTTAATCTTTAGATAATCTTGCCACAGATAACACACAAGTTTATCTGGCAAGCTTATATTGATAGGAGATAGAATGTTTTAACTATTCGTTGCATTAGCTAATGATACAATAATAAAAAAGCTACTTTATAACCGACTTCAAAAGAGGCGGAGGTTCTATTTTCCACTGTATATATATTATTTTTACCCGACTTTAAAAAAGGCGGATGTTCTATGCTCCACTGCTCTTTTTTATGTATGTTCACCGATATCTACGCCAACTTTTGAACGATTAAAAAAAAAATTTGTTCGGTAGGGTATACTTCCAATTTAGTCCCATTGTCATCAAGTCAGGATCTGATGATGGCATCTCAGGGAAATCGAGGGCAACCCTCAAATTTTATAGACACTTATTACGTTTTTCATATATTTTTGAAGTCGGTTTTTAATGTGATCCACTTGTTGGGATTTTGTTTCATAGTCAGTCATTTCGCATGAAAATACCCAAACGTGCATCAAAACTGAACCCCTGGACCGTGGAAAATTGATCTTCATTATTAATGTCTTTTTACACTTTTCAGAATTCCAATTATATAGCCTGGGCATAACAAACACTAATAGTTGAAACTACCATGTATCACAAAGCAATTCACTCTAAAAGTTTTCAGGAAATCTGTAACCTCACTTCACTTTCAATTACCTAAAAGACAAGTTGCGACTAAGCTCTACGGCGTTTGAAAAAGGGCTGTTAATCTTTCTGACACAATTTATGATACTCGAAATGATATAATGCTCAGAACCACCCCGTTAATAATTTAATGGCTTATATTTCATCCGCAGCGTTTTTTTATGAATAGAATAAAATCCGTTTACGGATTTCTTGAAAAATTTCTAATCCCAATGAAAGCTGATAGGCAAGGAGCTGGGAGCAAACTCACATAGATACATGAAACAAAAATCTCGATGTATCAATTACGATCGCGATGTATCAATTACGATAATTTAATGATGATCAAACCCTCAAAATTAGTCCAAGTAAGTACCTAATCTTGTATATTTCACTTGTTCCACCTTAGGATTTACTTTTTAAATTACATAGAAAATTCAAAAATTTGTCGCCGGGCGTGGTTTGAACCTGCATCATCCGGGTTTACGCCCCTAGCGCGTTATCTAAGATACGGTCGCTTATCTGTCGTCCTCCAAACTTCTTAAGCTTTGCAACCAATCTAAGCGTTAGTGTCGCCATCTATACCTGCGTGCTGTGGCGTTGTATTTATTTATAAATAGAAAATCCACGAAGTCGGCCCCCTCCTTCTTCGTCTTTCTCCGTCCCTTTCTTCACTCGATGTTCGACTGTCATTTATGACTTCAGCAGTTCATATACCCATGTACTGTTTTTTATTGCTCGACAAATATGATAGTTAAATTCTATTGTCAAATTTGTCGATCGATAAAGAACGGTACGGTTAGTGCAAGTACACTACTGCTTAGACAAAATTACCGCCTAGACTTATTCCTCCTTATTAATAAACGTGGAATAGTCTTGGAATATTTACGACGTGTTTTGTCTTTTTCTTTCTGTCAAATGTAGAAGTCGATCGAAAAAGACAAAAGACGGAGTAACTATTCCAAGGCTACTCCGTCTTCGTCTTCGTCTACGGTTATTAATAGGGGTAAATTTGTTTATACGTTATGGTAGCTATCAGTAAAAAAATGGACTCGCACTTTTGCAGTAGTAATTTTTTGAAAAAAATCAGTTGGCAACATATCAATCTATTTTATTTACTACAATAAGTCCAGCCGGTCTATTCTGCAAGCTAAGTGAACGCGCAAGTGAAGTGATAAGTTAAGTGAATGTGATTTTTTATTGCCTATTTCTGCATATAAATGTCAAGTGATTACCCGTGTCTGTAGTCCTTTACCCTTATAATTCAATATTTTGTCATTTAACTGCAGAAATAGGCAAGAAAAAATCACATTCACTTAGCTTATCACTTCACTTCCGCGTTCACTTAGCTTGCAGAATAGATGTGCTGCAAGCGGACACGTGCCTGGTCCACCGTCCATGAAGGGCAAAAGTAACACTGGTGGAGTTCTTGGTACTCGGACATCTGTATTTTCGATTCGTAAAACAGTTTTGTAGTCTCCTGGTCTATAAGAAAGAGCGTCTCTAATGTAATGAATGTTGCAGACATTTCATTAGCACGTAAACGTTAGACCAGAAGACCTTTCTAGGGGATTGTTTTATCTTTCAAGTAGAAAATGGGAGATTTCTGTTCCAAATTTCTAGAGGTTACTTCTTATTTTTTAACCGACTTCCAAAAAGGAGGAGGTTCTCAATTCGACTGCATTTTTTTATTTTTTATGTTTGTTACCTCAGAACTTTCGACTGGGTGAACCGATTTTGATGATTCTTTTTTATTTGAAAGCTGGTACTTTCCGTGTGGTCACATTTCAATTTGATCCAGTACTGACATTTTAATGAAGTCAGTTTTTTTTATTGATAATTATTTTTCAAAGAAATCTAATATAAGTGAAATATCACTCACTCGTGAACAGACTCTCCGTATTCAGTAAGTTTGTTATCACAAAATCTGGAAAAATACTTGATCTTTAATATGGCATGTGTTTAAAATGGTCCTTATAAATGGTATAGATATCCGCTCAAAAGATTTATTCTTCATTCAACTCCTGAGAGCAGTGGTTTGCAAACTTAGCTTAGTTTAAGCCTTTCATATATATAAGTGCGATTTAATGATGACTCAAAGTGGTTTCCACAATATTTAACACTAGTTTTCACTTCTAGTAGAAATGCAACACCACAAAATGAGTGCAGAACTATTCTCACAGAATAAATATATGGATATTTCGCCACAATAGGGTTGTTAAGACCTAAATAAAATGTAAATAAAACCTTTGTTTCGAGTCTCCTATTTAAATTTTTATTACCTGCAGCATTGCGCATCACAATTCCATTGAAATAGAGAATGGGAGCAATGCGAATTTCAACCATTGAAATACGATATGTGATTAAAAAACTCTTGATTGAGTAAAAAGTTGATTTGATTATTTGTTTTTATTTAAATATACTAAAGTAGTAAAGTAGTAATAAATACCTAACTAAATTAAATCTAAATTAAACTAACCTATCCAAAACTATAAAGTATAGGTAGATAAAAAACTGCATTAAGGTAACTGTCTTCGGGTAGGGTGCCTAAAAAGCTAGCAACTTTACCACGTTGAATGGCCAAACTTATTCTTTATTTTAGTTCACTCTCATATTATATGGAGTTCCTGAATGCTGCTTAAGCATGGACTTTGCTGCAGCAGTGAGTGTCTTCCCAAATAGGAACAATAACAAACAAAATATATTTATGTACTTATAAAATCTATAACAACATATTTATATAGAAACTAGCTGTACACGCGAATTTGTCCGCGATTTCTTCAGAAAAAAATAGCCTATGTCCATCCCCATGATACTTAATACTATTACCCCGCAAATTTTTTTCGAGATCGGTTAATCCGTTTAGCCGTGATTATTTAGCAAACAGACATACGGACAGAGTTACTTTCGCATTTACAATATAAGTGTGGATAGTGTGGATACTAGCGGACCCGGAAAACGTCGTGCTGCCCGCTACCGGGTCCAATTATGTTTTCAAACCATTCGAGAATCCATTGCAATATACACACAAAATTTCATCCAAATCGGTCCAGCCGTTTAAGAGGAGTTGTACGTGTGTTTGTTAGGTAACAAACACACGTACAGAAGAATTATATATATATCAAACTAATTGTTAGCAGGTAAAACAAACATATTAAAATCTGCAAGTTGAAGTGGCAATGGGCAGGCCACATCGCTCAAAGAACTGATAATATAACCGGTGGGGCAGAAAGGTTCTTGAGCGAATACCGCGAACCGGAAGACGCAGCGTAGATAGGCCTTCCACTAGATGGCCCGACGACAATGTGAGAGTCGCGGGCATCCAGTGGATGCAGATGGCAGGATGTCGTTCAGTGTGGAGGTTAAAGGGGGAAGCCTATGTTCAGCAGTGGACGTCTTCTGGTTGATGATGATGATGATGATGAAAACAAAAATAAATAACTTGAGCGATGTTGGTCAAGTTGTAGCACGGGCGTTTTACAATCTAACGGTACCAGATCCAAAAAATTAAACGTAAATAAATTATGTGCAATTACGATGCCATCGCTCAAAAACAATGACTGATAACGTGAAGAATTAAACGATGTTTTCTTTCAACTTTGTTAATAAAAGTTATTAATAAATAAATTGAAGTCAGTTATAAAAGTTTTTATTTTGAGTACATTTTTTATGATACTGAGTGACGAGACGAGCCAAGTCGCTCGCCTGATGGCTCTTCACTCTTGCCCAACAGCTCAACGCCACTCAGAATTTTGAACTTCAACAGTTCAAAACCCTGGATGGCAATGCACTGCGCATGTCACCCCGAGATATAAGATGACAAATCTCTGTGTGCCCTGTAATTTCGCTGGAAACATTACCCTTCAATCCAGAACACAGTAAGTGTTTGTACACTACTGTGTAAACACTACTGCTGCGTGCTGTACATGAAGAATAGAAAATCTAGCATTAGTTTCAGTACAACAAGAAGAAAATTAGCTATATCCGAACGTTAATACCAGTTCTTCAGAGCCAATTCCAGTCTCGGTTACGTGTTTCTTAATCAAACGTTAACTCTAGCCTATAATGGTGTTTGGAAATAGTTCCAGACTTACAGGGCAACGAAACTAGCGTTATAGTGCTTGAGTCAAAAGCTGTCTAAATCGTAAATCTTGATATAATTAGGGCCAATTTTAAGAGGACGAAACCGCTTTTTGCTCTCTCATTACGTTCAATATTTTTAGTATATTTTTTAAACTCAAGAGCAAAATCTTAGGACATCAAGATGTTTTAAAATAATAATACAACATAAAATAAAAAAACGATTTCAAAATGTGTAAATACGCAATTTCGTTTACTTGGATGACATATTTTTTTCATTTATTTTGATTTAAAAACCAAACTGCTAAACAGATTTTGATGAAATTTGTATGGGACTAATCGTAAATTATGTCCTATCAAAGAAAATAATATGAAAATAATTTTCGAAATCGGTTTACAAATGACAAAGTTCTGAGGTAACAAACATAAATGAAAAAAAAAACTAATTGAAAACCCCCGCCTTTTTTGAAGTTGGTTAAAAATATTGATTGAAACAAATCTTCCAAATCTAAATCCTTTAAAAGTGTAAATTTCAACAGCTTTAGTAATTTCATATCTTCTAAATCAAACATTATTGAATGTGTGAGCGCGAAAGAACCCAATAAAAACAAAAAACACGCGCGAAATTCAGTTTGTTCTTCTTAAGCTAAGTCCATCTTTAGTTCGCTTTAGTGCCCGTTAAAGCACTATCAAAGGATTAGAGGGTGTTAGGATAATACAAGCAAGCACAGGTCGTATACGCATACTATCTCATGAATTAACTTTAATAGTTTTGGGGAAGTACCGTATAATGACGAGAGGTAGTCGAAAAATGTCGGGGTTTTATGAAGTGCAGGTTGAAACTGGCATTTAGACAACCATAGTTAAAGATATCGTTGGTTATCATGTTTCATTGATTCTTTGGCTAAATACAAGAAGGAATTTAGACGTCTGCTATGGCTGGGGCACGTATGTGCATTGGATGAACTTTTTTCATATTCTTAGGCAGATCATGCTTGGCGCAAATGCGGATGACTGACTGTGACTCTTGCTTCCTCTTTGCTCCATCTATCGCAACACATATCTGTATCAGATTTGCACAAACCTGCCGCTTTCGTATTGGTTTATGTAGTCACCACAGAATGTGTCTTTAGCATTCTGCAGATATACTGTTTGAATCGAGACTGTACGTATGAGTAGATATGTAGGTATGCCAAAAATATTGCCATCTTGAGACTTACTCGCAAGTATGGCGCCTTGACTAAATCGCTTATTTATTGGCCTCAATGTTAAATATACGTGCTGTGGGTTTCTTTTCCCGAAATAGCGGAGATACGTGAGTAGAAGAACTTCTCAATGTAAACATTTACATTTCTTCCTTCTGTAAGCATATCACGGAGGGTAAGGGTTCCTAGAAAACCTTTGGAGTTTTTCTTCGGCTTTATATCACTTTTCTGTAAACATTCTGAGTGATAGATAGAAGAAAACTTTTGTAGGCCAAATTTGGCGTGATAAAGACTTTTCTTCAAAGGAAGTGTTTACTGAAAAACTTCGACATATGAAAAATATTTCTAGATAGCTCATTATAATTATGTGGTTCCTAGGTTAAGCTAGAGATTGGAGCTCAATTAATATATACAGGTTAAAATTAAAGCAATTAAATAACTAATTCAGTCGAGTGTTTTATGAACTCTGCACTCTTTTCAATATAATAATAAGCCATTTATCAGGGTTAATAAATTAATAACTGATATCTTAGAATACTAAACACAACGTTTAATTTTCTGAATGTCTAGTCATAAACTTCCCCAGACATCTAGTTCTCTAAACGTCCGTCCTAACTATTGTCGTCCATTTCCATGACATTTTTAATCCCAATTTTTAAGCCCCTGAAGGATCTCATAAATTCAAAGTCCTTGAAGTGCGATATTAGAAGTAATTTAGATCCTCAGAACTAAATAACGTAAGCGACAAATAATAAAACTCCGGATTACTCAAAAACCATTTTATCCTACTAATATTATAAAAGCGAAAGTTTGTGTGTGAGTGTGTATGTGTGTGTGTGTGTGTGTATGTATGTTTGTTGCTCCTTCACGCTGAAACGGCTGAACGGATTTGAATGAAATTTGGTATGGAGGTAGCTTATATCTTGGAATAACACATAGGCTACTTTTTATCCCGAAAAAATATTTCGTTCCTGTAGGATAACTTCAATAAATCAACTTCGTATGTTTTAGACGGATTTCGATGAAATTTGATATGAAAGTAGCTTATCCTAGCATTATCACATAGCATACTTTATATCCCGAAAAATAAAAGATTCCTGTAGGATAATTTCAATCAAAACTCCGTTACTGTTTAACTGATTTCGATGAAATTTTGTAAGGAGGCTTTTTATGTTCTGGATTAACACATAGGCTATTTAATACTACTAACTACTTTTTATTGAGATTGTTCAAGGACTATAGTAGATATAGACTACTTTGTATCCCAAAAAAAAAGACTATTCCTGTAGGATACCGTAACCAATGACGGCTGGGTAAAATTTACTATAACTTTATACTAACCATTTTTTTTTTTTTTTTTTACTTTTCTTCTATGTTTTTCCACGGGAACTACTAAATGATCTGAATGATGATGAATGATAAATGAAATTATGATCTAAAGATAAGCAATGGGCCATATTAAAATACACAATACTTTTGATCCCGTAACAAATTATGGTTCCCGGTTCCCGTGAAAAAACATAGAAGAAAAGTAAAAAAAAAACTTTCGATGTAGTTAGTAGTAGTTTTCTGGGCGGCAAGCGGCCTGCGAGTTCGAGTGTAAAGAAAGCGTGACGTACAAACAAGTAAAAAAAAACTTTCGATACCGCACGGTTCGAGTATCAAGAAAAGGTGACGTACAAACAAGTAAAAAAAAAACTTTCGATATCGCGCGGTTCGCTGGGCCGCAAGTGGCCCGCGTTCAAGTTCGAGTGTCAAGAAAAGGTGACGTACAAACAAGTAAAAAATAAAAACTTTACATATCGCGCGGTTCACTGGGCCGCAAGCGGTCCGCGAGTTCGAGTATCAAGAAAAGGTGACATACAAACAAGTAAAAAAAAAAATCGATGCCGCGTGGTTCGCTGGGCTGCAAGCGGCGCGAATTCAAGTGTCAAGAAAAGGTGAGGTACAAACAAGTAAAAAAAAAAACTTTCGATATCGCGTGGTTTGCTGGGCCGAAAGCGGCCCACGAGTTCGAGTGTCAAAATAAGGTGACATACAAACAAGTTAAAAAAAAACTTTCGATATCGCGCGATTCGCTGGGCCGCAAGCGGCCCGCGAGTTTGAGTGTCAAGGAAAGATGACATACAAACAAGTAAAAAAAAATTACTTTCAACGTCGCGCGGTTCGCTGGGCCGCAAGCGGACCGCGAGTTCGAGTGTCAAGAAAAGGTGACGTACAAACAAGTAAAAAAAAAACTTTCGATATCGCACGGTTCGCTGGGCCGCAAGCGGCCCGCGAGTTCGAGTGTCAAGAAAAGGTGACGTACAAACAAGTAAAAAAAAAACTTTCGATATCGCACGGTTCGCTGGGCCGCAAGCGGCCCGCGAGTTCGAGTGTCAAAATAAGGTGACATACAAACAAGTTAAAAAAAAACTTTCGATATCGCGCGGTTCGCTGGGCCGCAAGCGGCCCGCGAGTTCGAGTGTCAAGAAAAGGTGACGTACAAACAAGTAAAAAAAAAACTTTCGATATCGCACGGTTCACTGGGCCGCAAGCGGCCCGCGAGTTCGAGTGTCAAAATAAGGTGACATACAAACAATTTAAAAAAAAACTTTCGATATCGCGCGGTTCGCTGGGCCGCAAGCGGCCCGCGAGTTCGAGTGTCAAGGAAAGATGACGTACAAACAAGTAAAAAAAAAACTTTCAACGTTGCGCGGTTGGCTGGGCCGCAAGCGGCCCGCGAGTTCGAGTGTCAAGATAAAGTAACGTACAAATAAGTTTAAAAAAAAAACTTTAGATATCGCGTGATTTGCTGGGCTGCAAGCGGCCCGCGAGTTCGAGTGTCAAGGAAAGATGACGTAAAAACAAGTGAAAATAAATTACTTGCGACGTCGCGCGGTTTGCTGGGACGCAAGCGGCCCGCGAGTTCGAGTGCCAAGAAAAGATAACGTAAAAACAAGTAAAAAAAAACTTTCAATATCGCGCGGTTTGTTGGACTGCAAGCGGCCCGCGAGTTCGAGTGTCAAGAAAAGGTGATGTACAAACAAGTAAAAAAAAAAACTTTACATATCGCGCTGTTCGCTGGGCCTGAAGCGGCCCACGCGTTCGAGTGTCAAGAAAAGGTGACATATGAACAAGTAAAAAAAAAACTTTCGATGTCGCGCGGTTCGCTGGGTCGCAAGCGGCCCGCGAGTTCGGGTGTCAAAAATAGGTGACGTACAAATAAGTTAAAAAAAACGATGTCGCGCGGTTCGCTGGGCCGCAATCAGCTCGCGAGTTCGAGTGTCAAGGAAAGGTGACGTAAAAACAAGTAAAAAAAAAAAAACAGAGATAACTAGCACTGAGACCCAAAGCATGTAAATATTTAATAAAATTCACCATTTAAACATCTGCCAGGCCGGGATCAAACCAGAAACCTCCTGCTCATAAGGCACATGGGTTAGTACTTAGCCATACCGGTCGTCAATAGCCAGGCTGCAATATTTATATCGTCCTAAAATATAAGTACCTACTTTGTAGAGAACTCGATTATATTTCTCTCAAACAACGCGGGCGAAGCCGCGGGCGGAAGCTAGTTTAAAATAAAACTAATTAACATTAAAATACATACATAATATCAAAACTTTTAGATTCGGAGAAAAAGCTAACAAGTGTTTTAGAAAGCCTGTCGTCGCCGAATTATTCTGTCATAAAAAAATCCCTAATCATGTTTCTAAAATTATTTATATCCTAAACACTAAGGCATTAATAACACTAATCATAAAATAATAACTATCTAAATAAATACAATTAAATAAACTAACCTAAATTAAAATAAAGACACGGGACTTAAAAAAATAACTTAATAAATTAAAACTTCACTGATCTAAAAAAACACTGCCTGTAGGCAACGTTCCCAAATGCTGGTCGGTATCTTGCGCAGCGTGTTAGTATTACAATACAACGCGGCAATGCGGCCAGCATTTGGGAACGTTGCCTACAGGCAGTGTTTTTTTAGATCAGTGAAGTTTTAATTTATTAAGTTATTTTTTTAAGTCCCGTGTCTTTATTTTAATTTAGGTTAGTTTATTTAATTGTATTTATTTAGATAGTTATTATTTTATGATTAGTGTTATTAATGCCTTAGTGTTTAGGATATAAATAATTTTAGAAACATGATTAGGGATTTTTTTATGACAGAATAATTCGGCGACGACAGGCTTTCTAAAACACTTGTTAGCTTTTTCTCCGAATCTAAAAGTTTTGATATTATGTATGTATTTTAATGTTAATTAGTTTTATTTTAAACTAGCTTCCGCCCGCGGCTTCGCCCGCGTTGTTTGAGAGAAATATAATCGAGTTCTCTACAAAGTAGGTACTTATATTTTAGGACGATATAAATATTGCAGCCTGGCTATTGACGACCGGTATGGCTAAGTACTAACCCATGTGCCTTATGAGCAGGAGGTTTCTGGTTTGATCCCGGCCTGGCAGATGTTTAAATGGTGAATTTTATTAAATATTTACATGCTTTGGGTCTCAGTGCTAGTTATCTCTGTTTTTTTTTTTTTACTTGTTTTTACGTCACCTTTCCTTGACACTCGAACTCGCGAGCTGATTGCGGCCCAGCGAACCGCGCGACATCGTTTTTTTTAACTTATTTGTACGTCACCTATTTTTGACACCGAACTCGCGGGCCGCTTGCGACCCAGCGAACCGCGCGACATCGAAAGTTTTTTTTTTACTTGTTCATATGTCACCTTTTCTTGACACTCGAACGCGTGGGCCGCTTCAGGCCCAGCGAACAGCGCGATATGTAAAGTTTTTTTTTTTACTTGTTTGTACATCACCTTTTCTTGACACTCGAACTCGCGGGCCGCTTGCAGTCCAACAAACCGCGCGATATTGAAAGTTTTTTTTTACTTGTTTTTACGTTATCTTTTCTTGGCACTCGAACTCGCGGGCCGCTTGCGTCCCAGCAAACCGCGCGACGTCGCAAGTAATTTATTTTCACTTGTTTTTACGTCATCTTTCCTTGACACTCGAACTCGCGGGCCGCTTGCAGCCCAGCAAATCACGCGATATCGAAAGTTTTTTTTTTAAACTTATTTGTACGTTACTTTATCTTGACACTCGAACTCGCGGGCCGCTTGCGGCCCAGCCAACCGCGCAACGTTGAAAGTTTTTTTTTTACTTGTTTGTACGTCATCTTTCCTTGACACTCGAACTCGCGGGCCGCTTGCGGCCCAGCGAACCGCGCGATATCGAAAGTTTTTTTTTAAATTGTTTGTATGTCACCTTATTTTGACACTCGAACTCGCGGGCCGCTTGCGGCCCAGTGAACCGTGCGATATCGAAAGTTTTTTTTTTACTTGTTTGTACGTCACCTTTTCTTGACACTCGAACTCGCGGGCCGCTTGCGGCCCAGCGAACCGCGCGATATCGAAAGTTTTTTTTTAACTTGTTTGTATGTCACCTTATTTTGACACTCGAACTCGCGGGCCGCTTGCGGCCCAGCGAACCGTGCGATATCGAAAGTTTTTTTTTTACTTGTTTGTACGTCACCTTTTCTTGACACTCGAACTCGCGGGCCGCTTGCGGCCCAGCGAACCGTGCGATATCGAAAGTTTTTTTTTTACTTGTTTGTACGTCACCTTTTCTTGACACTCGAACTCGCGGTCCGCTTGCGGCCCAGCGAACCGCGCGACGTTGAAAGTAATTTTTTTTTACTTGTTTGTATGTCATCTTTCCTTGACACTCAAACTCGCGGGCCGCTTGCGGCCCAGCGAATCGCGCGATATCGAAAGTTTTTTTTTAACTTGTTTGTATGTCACCTTATTTTGACACTCGAACTCGTGGGCCGCTTTCGGCCCAGCAAACCACGCGATATCGAAAGTTTTTTTTTTTACTTGTTTGTACCTCACCTTTTCTTGACACTTGAATTCGCGCCGCTTGCAGCCCAGCGAACCACGCGGCATCGATTTTTTTTTTTACTTGTTTGTATGTCACCTTTTCTTGATACTCGAACTCGCGGACCGCTTGCGGCCCAGTGAACCGCGCGATATGTAAAGTTTTTATTTTTTACTTGTTTGTACGTCACCTTTTCTTGACACTCGAACTTGAACGCGGGCCACTTGCGGCCCAGCGAACCGCGCGATATCGAAAGTTTTTTTTTTACTTGTTTGTACGTCACCTTTTCTTGATACTCGAACCGTGCGGTATCGAAAGTTTTTTTTTACTTGTTTGTACGTCACGCTTTCTTTACACTCGAACTCGCAGGCCGCTTGCCGCCCAGAAAACTACTACTAACTACATCGAAAGTTTTTTTTTTACTTTTCTTCTATGTTTTTTCACGGGAACCGGGAACCATAATTTGTTACGGGATCAAAAGTATTGTGTATTTTAATATGGCCCATTGCTTATCTTTAGATCATAATTTCATTTATCATTCATCATCATTCAGATCATTTAGTAGTTCCCGTGGAAAAACATAGAAGAAAAGTAAAAAAAAAAAAAAAAAAACCTAAAATATAAGTACCTACTTTGTAGAGAACTCGATTATATTTCTCTCAAACAACGCGGGCGAAGCCGCGGGCGGAAGCTAGTTTAAAATAAAACTAATTAACATTAAAATACATACATAATATCAAAACTTTTAGATTCGGAGAAAAAGCTAACAAGTGTTTTAGAAAGCCTGTCGTCGCCGAATTATTCTGTCATAAAAAAATCCCTAATCATGTTTCTAAAATTATTTATATCCTAAACACTAAGGCATTAATAACACTAATCATAAAATAATAACTATCTAAATAAATACAATTAAATAAACTAACCTAAATTAAAATAAAGACACGGGACTTAAAAAAATAACTTAATAAATTAAAACTTCACTGATCTAAAAAAACACTGCCTGTAGGCAACGTTCCCAAATGCTGGCCGCATTGCCGCGTTGTATTGTAATACTAACACGCTGCGCAAGATACCGACCAGCATTTTGGTCGCGAGATGCTTCGACCAGGCGTCTAGATAGATCTTTAAAAATAATTTTGGCGCCCGACTCCCACGGACCGAAAGTTTCGACCTCAAAAGGCTCAAACATGTATCCACTATCTAGACTACTATATCCTAAACTATTTATGACAAATATAATATGAGCTTAGTAATATACCGTATATAGGTGGCATACCGGGTAAAGGTCCACTTGGCTTGTTTTTCACAGCGCAAATTGAAGCAACGCAAACCAAGTTGACGATATATCAACTAAGGATAATAAATTAATAGTTCTAAGAAAGTTACCAACATTTAGTCTTAGAAAAGTACTTGGTACGAGTAATCTCGCCGTGATGAATAGCCTGGCCAAATGAAAATATAATCCATCAGTTCGGGTATTAATTTCGCATTCTAGCTTAATGTAGCAGTTAATTATTAAGAAAATGTTATTTACGATCAAATACGATTTGCGGGGTAAGTCAATAATTATGTACATTCACAAACACATATCTCATGAATACAACTGGTGCTGAAAATGACAACCAAAGAAAATATTAAGATCAGATATTATAAATAACTTTTAAAGGAGATCTTCAAAACTTTCTGATAAATCTCTAGTGTAATGCCGCTTCTACTAGACACTACACTCACACGCATTCATACACACTCACACACACGCCTCTGATCTGATTGTGGAACTAGTAGTCATGAAGACAAGAGCTACTAGTAAACCCCTCGAATCTGGGCTGATTTAATTAGTTTTTATTAAATAAATATTCGGGACATTTGTGCACATACGATCATCTGACCCGAAACTAAGCAAGCCTTGTAATTATGGCTACCAGAGACTGATATATATACAGATATATATTTTAAATACATACTTAAATATATGTGAACATCCAGATATAGAACAAACACAAATGTTCATCACATGAATGTTAGTACTAGGGGGAATCGAACCCACGCCCCCAAAGCGCATAATAAACGCAGATTCACTACCAACTGGACCAACGGGGCTATAAAAAGACCCATACCAAGAGTTCCACTATCCAGCTCCCGGCTCTATCATCAGACCCTCGTCACCAAGTGTAAAGTGTAATAACCCTTCGAATTAGAGCTGCTTTAGTTTAGCATGTTTTTTTTTTACTATAATGATTATTTACACCCTAAAATTAAAGTTTACTTACTGCATAAATTTAAATCAACACACCGAGGCAGCAAATTCTTGAGTCTTGCACAAAGCTTATGTAAATCCTTCCACGCAATTTTTTATCGAAAGCACTCTACTCAAAGACTTTTAAGACTTTATTTATAAACGTTGAGACGTTTAATTAGCCCTCTTGGCATTTCTTAAATACATATGCCAGCTAATGATGTTATGTCTGTGCAAAAACAAAGTACCACTTATAGGTAATCTAGAGTCTGTTAGGTATAGGAGTAAACTTAGATCTCGTGATCGAAAGCGTAATAGTGTTACCAGACGTGTGAATTTGGTTGACGGACCGCCGTCCAGCCAACGGAAGAGCAAGAGTGAGAATAACATATTTCTTCTTCCTTTCCCTCCCGTTGGTCAGACGGTGGTTGAGATCAACCAAATCCATGCGTCTATTGTGGCATTCAGACTAACCATCTATACCAAACACTTCATAATGCTTAATGGTAGACTCAAGATTGGTTTCAGGGTTCTGTACCCAAAGACAGTGAGATTTAATATAATAGAGACGTTATAGGCGAACAACACTGCTTTATCAACTAACTAAAAGTAGCAACCAGGTCGCCGCCGCCGTGGTGATCGGCTGATTTCGGTTTTGGTCGTCGATTATGCTGCAATCTCTATCACACAAGATGATCTACACATCTCGCTCATACATTTCGTAGTGACAACAGCCGCCTAAGATAAAACAAATTATATTATTTTTATGTTTTAATAAAAAATACAATACTTACGCGTGAAATTAATTATTTTTCTTGTGTCTCTTTGTGTGAGCGTGTGCAGCTTATGCAGCTTATAAAGAAATAGGAAGGCATTTTATTACAATTATTTTTGCTAAAACACTTTATTAGCTGCGATGTGTTGCCAGACACTCGCAGTGCGTGACTGAGAGACGGCCGTAACGAGTATGATAATGTGTCTTGCATTCGTCTAGTCAATATGTTGGCGGGGCACAACCTATCTACAGGTAAAATTATCGTAGCCCAAAGGGTGTTAATATTACATAGCCTTTGCTGTCCGTCTGTGTCTGTCCTACCTTTAGTGGCTGTATCTTTAGAACCGTAACAGAAAAATTTCACAGAAGATGTAATGTTATGGAAGATTAATTACTAAGAAATAATAGGTAAAACCAAGAAGTGAAAAATAAAGGGAAGTGTCCCTTTACAACAAACAGCCTTTTGTCTTAGCTTTAGAGTAAAAAATAATAATACGTACAAAACGTACATGCACCAAATTTGGCATGAATATAGTACACAGTGTAAAGTAATACAGAATTAATAAACACTGGCCTAGTGCAAATCGAGTGCGCATAAAAGATATCAAACTGAATGAAAGAAGCACCTGTGAAATGCAAGACAAATTAGTCTATCTGCAATTATTTGTAAAGGTTATAATAGAAATTGTGAAAGTACAGATAATCAAGTTTCAACTCTGCCGTTCCTCCTATTTCACTAACAAATCAGATTTTCACCCACATTTTTCAGAGCAATTTCTCAAATTGCATTTGCTATTTTTCATCTTTCGCTTCCGTTGCTTCCGCCTTCCATTGTAACCAATGGATCGGGAGCTAGCAGTTTTCTCGGCTAAGATATTATTATAATGCTTAGTTCTTTATACCTACGTATATTTATAAACTCATTTATAACTCTGTTTGTAACGTACTGTTAACACAGTAGTAATTCTTTCCGTGAGAATGTTGAACAATAAGTAAACTTTTATATGTTTTATTTCTTTTTGTTTGTTAACCTTACAAAATAAAACATAAAAAAATTATCTCCGGCCAAGTGTGAATCAGGCGCGTGCTAAAAGTTCCGAAGTGGATAAAGGAAACAATTTTTTTTGGGTGTTGGTGAGCGATTCCCACTTTTATTTAGTTTTGTAAACTAAATTTTTTTGTTTTATTTTAGACTAGTAACTTCAAACTACAAACTAGTAACTTCAGATTTTCAAAGACATGCCGTTAGCAGAAAAGGGATTTAAAAAAAAAAACAAAAATCTTTTCTCTCCAATTCTGTTTTTCTGTTTTTAACTATCACAGTTGTTCACTACAGTTATAATAATATTAATATTCACAGGTTATTCATTTAATGTCCTTTTTTAATTTTTTTTATATTAGGTATTTTTTTATTTTTTTTACAAATATGCTCGCGTTTGACTTCCATCTCACTTGATGTTAAGCGATGATGCTGTCTACGATGGAATACGCTTTATTTATAGTCCAAAAAAGGTATACATTTCAAGTTTTGTTGCTTCAAAGTTGTGTGTAAATTAATTTATTAGTTAAATCATCCAACATTTTAAGAGTGGTGTCTATAAAAAAGTAGCAAAGCAATAATAAGCTTACGTACATAAATTACCGGGCATTTGGTAAACAAAATAAATATTACGCAAAGGACAAAAGCTTTGTACGATATTGAAAGCCTTTCTTTCTGCTGACGTCATTCGTGAACTTCACAATATTGATGTTCAGATCAACTGATGAGAAAATGCTTTAAGCCTTTATTTTACTGTTGTGTATTTTCTTTTTCATTTTCTCAGTGTTTTCATTTCATTTTGTACTTTGTCATCTTTTCTTTGACGGATAAACGTGGAAGAACAAATTTGTACTATAGCCGACTTATGTAGGTATGTATTTTATGATAAATGTATTTTATTGATAAATCGATCTATATTAAGTACTTATAGTACTTAATAATAGGTCGGGGAAAAAGTCTTTTCGTATTTTGTATGTATGAAGTTGTAGTAAAAATTTCATCGGTTGTACTGTTTGTATCTGGCTGGTTTTGATACCATTAAAAATATGACATTTGAAAAGAGGAATACAAAAAGTAAAAAGCAATTTCCCGCCATTTTTCAATTGTTTTTTTGTTCGATAAAATGAGTGAATCTAACGAAGAAATTCGATATATTGTGAAATTTTATTACAAAAAACTGAAAAATGCGACACAAGCCGCGAATAAAATTTGTGACATTTATGGACCTAATGCAGTGTCATCAAGAGTAGCACAATGTTGGTTCAAGCATTTTCAGTCCAGGAATTTTGATGTCAAAGATGCAGCTCGCTCTGGTCGCCCTGTTACGGATAAAGTCGATGCCATTTCTGAAAAAGTGGACCAAGATCGGCATATTAGTAGTTACGACGTAGCTGAAGACCTGGGGATTGACCACAAAACAGTTTTGACCCATTTGAAAATAACTGGGTATACAAAAAAACTCGATATTTGGGTGCCACACCAGCTCACTGAAAGAAACCAAATGAATCGTGTACTCATTTGCGATTCTCTATTGAAACGTAAAGAAACCGAACCGTTTTTGAAAAGATTGATCACTGGTGATGCAAAATGGATCACCTACGACAAGAATGTGCGCAAACGATCATGGTCAAAGGGCAGTGAAGCACCACAGACTGTAGCGAAACCCAGATTAACACGTAATAAGGTGATGCTGTGTGTATGATGGGATTGGAAGGGCATCGTTCATTATGAGCATTTACCGCCGGGCAAAACCATCGATTCGGATCTCTACTGCCAACAGCAGATGAGACTCAAACAAGAAATTGAGAAAAAACGGCCGGAATTGATCAACATAAAGAGTGTGGTCTTTCATCATGATAACGCCAGACCGCACACATCTTTGGTCACTCAGCAAAAATTTAGAGAGCTTGGTTAGGAAGTGTTAATGCATCCACCACATAGCCCTGACCTTGCACCCTCAGATTTCCACCTGTTTCGATCTCTTCAGAATTCTTTGGGTAGTGTTAGATTAACATCAAGAGAGGACTGTCAAAAATACTTGTTGCATTTTATTGATCAGAATTCCCAAAATTTCTACAGCAACGGGGTCATGTCACTACCTAAAAGATGGCAACAAGCTATCGAACAAAATGGTACATATATATTATAATTAAATGTAATTAAACTTGAAAAAAATATGTCTTGAATTTGTTTATAAAATACGAAGAAACTTTTTCCCCGACCTTATAAATATCTGGGACATTTTTGCAAACACGGTAATTTGACTGTAAACTAAGCAAAGCTTGTAATAAGGCTGCCAGAGACTGATATACGTACATATATATTTTTAAATGCATACTTAAGTAGATATTAACAACCAGACATAGAACAAACATAAATGTTCATCACATGAATGTTCGCTCAAGGTGGGAATCGAACCCACGCCTCCAAACGCAGAAGGCAGGTTCACTACCATCTGAGCCACCGGGGCAGTCAAGTATAAGTATTAAGTAGTATAATTATATTATAGTAGTAGTAAGTCGGATATAAGTACTTTTGTAAATATGACTTTTACGCAAACATTAAAAATTGTTACATTCCTAACTAATCTCTACGTGGTATAAAATACAGTCGCTTTCCGCGTCTGTCTGTCTATATATCCGCTAACTCCTCCTAAACCACGCAACAGATTTTGATGTGATTTTCACCAACATTTAGAGAATTTTTCACGAAAGGTTCACGTGCGAAGCCGGGGTGGGTCGCTAGTATTACATATGCGAAACTGTGTTCGTTTGATTATTCCTCTTTTACCCAATCAATGGAACGATATTTATTTTTAGATAGATATTAGGTTGAGGTACGAAGATTGACATAAAATTAGTTTGTATCTCGTACGATACCAAGTAAACGTTTTCTTTGTACGTACGTTTTCTTGGAAATTTTCCAAGCAAGTGACACCGTAGGGTGCAACTAGCCTGTAATATAAAACACACATTGACTTACTGACTAATCATTAAATCTTGTTAATATAATATAGTATGAAACTGAAAGTGAGGTAGATTACTTATAGTGTACCTAGTCATCCCTAAAGAAAGTATTTTACTACTGCGGCGAATTAAATCTGCGCGTACAAAGTCACCGGCAACAGCGACTTTTCTACGTCACAAGTTACATTTTATTTGCAAATGACTCAATTTTATATTCCAATGCGCTTGAGTTTCCGGACATGACCATAAGTCATACGAGCTGACTAGGACATGAGTAAACGTTTGATTGCACTATTTTATAGCCGGTACTTCTGATTTACGACCTCCAATATGTCCCCAAGTCTATATCTGACGCGGTACAGACCTAGCGCATAATTTTATTAGATGAAGGATACTGTATGGCACGCTAAAAAGGTCATAGGAAATAATATTCTTGTATTGATCGGTAATGAATCACTTAACTCTTAAAACAGCGTACTCTAAGACCGTCATAATAGAGTCCTGCAAAGTTTGATGGATGTGGCAGTCTACAAGACCGTTATATTATTATGTAGACTACGATATCCAAGTATTAACATTCATCATCTTCATCTAGGGTTCTTTATACCCGTTATCATCTCACAGTAGACACATTGTCACAAGTATTACTATTCATCATCTTTTTTTAATGATACTGTGTGACGAGACGAGTGAAGTCGCTCGCCTGATGGCTCTTCACGCTTGCCCATAACAGCTCAACGCCACTCAGAATTTTGAACTTCAACCTGGATGGAAATGCACTGCGCTCGTCACCCCGAGATATAAGATGTCAAATCTCTGTGTGTCCTGTATTTTTGCTGGAAACATTGCTCTTCAATCCGGAACACAGTAGTGTTTTCACACTACTGCTTGGCGGTTGAATAACTGGCAAAAGTGTGGTACTTCCCCAGGCAGACATCCAAGGTTCTTCTTACCCGCTATCATCTCACAGTAGACACTTCGCCTTTTAAGAATTGCAATATAACTGCTAAAACTACTCTTTTGTACTATACTAAATGCTAACATCGAAACACGTCACCTTAAACTCTCCCGTCTTGCAGCCACAGAGCTGACGGACGTTAATATATTTGATTTACGACCTCTTACTTTATCTATTTCGCGCAGTAGTGTCGTTAGATATATTATTTGTGAGGACATATTGACGGTGTGTCTGTACAATCTCTTTGAGATAAGTTTTTATGGTCGTTTTTATTGTACGATGGCACTTTGGGCGCCTAGAGCGGAATAGGCGTTACGCGCGCGATATCTTTCTGTCACATCGAACGAGAAAATTATGTTATTACAATAAATTCGTAGCAAAATGTAGGAAATACTGGAGATATTGTTCAACCAACGGCTGGGACCTGACGGGATTGAAAGTGGACTTTATAGCCTATATTTATATTATATTTATGGATTGTCTCTCTCATCGACTTATGTTTCGTGAATTTTATGAAAGCTTGTGTTAGTATCGTATTTGATGCAGACATTTTCACATTTATGTTGGAATTATTTGCAGTATGGTATGCAGAGTAGGAATATGTTTGTATAAGTAATAAATTAATAGTAAAAAAACATTTTTAAACAAGCTTTTAGGACTTTACCTTGAGCGCAGTAGCCAAGCCATGTTGACATTTAGAATGGGTTATCTTAATTGAATATGTGCGGTTGCCTGAAAGAGATCGCTTTAAGCGATAAGGCCGCCTGTTAAAAGCCTAGATAATTACTGTTATTTAAAATGTTATCCTTGTTTTTGTGGTTTTTAATAAAGAGTTGGTTGCGCTGGTTACCATTGAGGAGTTCCCTAGCCAGGACCTAACCCTGAGTGTAACAATCATGTCATGGTGAAACTTAAAACTGACTTTCATAATAAAATGCGTACAAAAAAATCGTGTTATTTTGTATGCATTTTGCATTCATGCTGTTGACGAGTTCCTTTAACTGGAGCTAATCCTGGATGTCGATTCAGGACATGCGGCAAGCATGACCTGAATAAAAATGCAATGCCATTGGAATTGAACTAACATGTAAAAATTCAGCTTCGTAGGATAAGAGGAAGTGGTTCTAATTTAACTTTTAAGTTTTTAAGTAAACAAACAAACTAACATACAAACATTGCAAGGTAAATAGAAGCTTATAAAATTGCAATGAGATCTATTTTAATCCTCTTTATAAGAACAAAACCACAGAGAGTAACCAAGTACAGGTATTCTCTTTGCAAAGTAAAAGTCCACGTGGTTAATCCACCTTAGATCTGTGTAGGTATAGAATGATGAAGTGTTGCTTTACGGGTATCTAAAAATGCTTTTGTTTAGAGCAATGGAACGGAGTTTTAGTGTGTGCGTGTGTGCCCTTCGCAAAAAACAACGAAAAATATGCATCGGTTGAACGCGCTTTGACGTGTGGTGTGGCCTCTTCTAGGTCACCCAGAGCTCTATGGCAGCGTTGCCGTTCTAGACTAAACAGATTAAAAAAAATATATAGAAAAAAACTTGTATTCTTCATTAAGAGCAACAGAACGTACTGCAGGGTTTTAAATAATTTAAAACCCGAACAGGAAACAAGTTTCCGCCTACATTTTAGCCAAGTTTTGGAAGAAGTTTTCAAGAAATGCGCATCCAATTGGACGTTTGGTGCACCGCCAAGATTTTCGTTGCATTTGCAATACAACCGGTCTCTGGAACTCATGAATAACACCCGTATTGCTGCTCATAAACTACAGGTTTTTAACTTGTTCTAGATTTCTGGTTTGGAGTTTATTATTTAAGATTTAGGGCTTACTTTCAGTTCTTGTCGAATCAAGATTTGTTATTGGTAACTGTGTGTAAAAAGTTTGTCCATTTGTCTCTCAAAAGACACTGAACAATTTCATGGATGTTTCGGTCCATTGCGGACAGATCTTCACTTCCATTGTTTTCTTCTAAATTTTATGTTCTTTCTGTTAACTTTCTGTTTCTGCTAACTTCTTGTGCTCTGTTGTTGTTTCTTTGTATTATCTTTCTGTTTCTGTTTCTTGTAGATATTGGTCTTTATTTTTTAGGGAGTTCTTAAATTGATTTATGAATAAAGTGTACGATAGCTTCCCAAAATGGCGTTATCTTTGACGCATTTAAAGTTAATCAGCACGCCTGCAAGACATTATTTAATTCCAAGAGAATGTTATACTCCTACGGAGAATTTAATTGCCAAGGTCTTAATAATGTTGATAGCTTTTATTATTTATTATACGAGAATTACTTTAAGTGAGTAATTCAAAGTGATTAAACCGGCTACGCCGAATCTCCGTAAAATCACTCGAATCCTTTCCCGTATAATTGAAACAAAAAGTGTGAAACTAACTTAGTTCCCATAATAATGTTTGTAATTATTTTGTTGGTTGCACGTTATTAACTTCTCATTTTCCTATTTTTAAGCAATGCTTATTACTAGTGATGACTATAAGACTTAATATTTTGTATTATTCTCGCATTTAGTGGAAGCAAAACCATTTAGGTACATACAGTCGTGCATTTCACTACTTCTATTTTTTGAGGTTTTTCCTATAATTTTCGAAAAGCATAGCTGTAATGTAAAATGTACTTTAGCGGTTTCCTCCATAATTATGACATCTGTATATTAATATATCCTAGACATCGTTTCATGAATAGATATTTCAATTAATAAAAAAAGCCAGGGAGAATAGCGCAAATCTGTGTTACTTTCATATTTTTTTTATCAATCGAAATGTCCTTAATCGTGTTTCGGACACTGCAATTTCCTAGATAAAACATTCAATTTTGATATGACACCATTTTTATAATTTTAAGAGAACCATGGAAGCACACAAATTTTACTAGATTGATCAAAATTGCTATATATCAAAAAAGAGTCCTTAAGCATTAGTTTTGTTTGCAGTACTTGGCGTGTATGTTAGTTAGTT
The DNA here is from genome assembly GCA_949125355.1 of Agriopis leucophaearia. Classification (NCBI taxonomy): domain Eukaryota; kingdom Metazoa; phylum Arthropoda; class Insecta; order Lepidoptera; family Geometridae; genus Agriopis; species Agriopis leucophaearia. Next base: position 14,340,586 of record OX421271.1, on the reverse strand, counting down.
CCTAATACAATACAGAAATTAGTTTTACAACAATTAATGAGTAACTTTAAGTACATGATTTATTATACTTAGAATACCTACCTAAGACCGAAACTCCTATTCCTATTCAAGTCCATAAGCTCGAACTCCGAACTAACCGCTCACTCCGCTAATTATTACTAATAGAAACTTGTCCAAACAATTTCCAGAACATTTCCAACTCAATCTAAAAAAAACTCTTATAAGAAAGTACCAAATATTCACATACACTGATACGATTTTAGTCTGAATGTGCATTTTAAAGAAGAAATACATATCGTGAAAAATGCGGAAACTAGTAAATTGCGGGTGAAACCACGAGAGATTGCAATAGTTTCAATAGAAAGGTGGAAAACCGCTTGTCAAACTTGCTAAATTTATTACAGCAGCTGATGTGGTGCCCTTGTATAATGTACATAGTTCTAGCTTGAGCCTGCACGTGTGCTTAGAGTCAGTTTGTTCTAAGCTTTGCTAGAAGTTCTAATTCAAACTTGTGTGTACAAACCGCTAATGTTGCCAATATTTGGAGTTAATTTCGTAAGAAGGTTGCGCTAGCTAAGTTTCGCTGGTTTAGGACCATAATTATATTTATTTTCGTGTTTAATTGTCAGATGACTCGAAAGACCCGTCGCAAGTTAATGTAAACTTTAATAGTAAATACGGTGTGAGCATTGTGACAATTCTGCACCAGAATCCTTACTTCCTTTCTTTTTTTTGTCGTGAATGAGTCCGCGTTTTACCACCAACTCGCCCGCTGGTAAGCGACAATGTGACAACCCAAAAAAAAATTTTTTTTACTCCGCTGGTCTTGTCCCATCACTGGGCTAAAGCCTACCCCATTTCTTTCCACGCATCCTTATCATCCGTCAAATTCTTTCAATAGGGGTGAAGACGAGAATATCGTTACACCACCTAGTTTGAGACCAACCAGGAGTCGACGGCTATCTGTATATAATAAATTACTTGTTAGGGTTCCGTAGAACTACAAGGAACCCTTCTAAGTTCCCCATCTTCTTCTGTCCATTCATCTGTCCGTCCATCTTTCCGTCCATCTGTCTGTGTATCTGTCAGTTCAAATTCTTTAGAACCTTCTAACTCCTATAGTTGAGGTCTTCGACCAGTGTGTGTTGCCAATGATGACATAGTTCTCTCACTATGGGCCTTATAGGAAAGCTCAAAGTTGCACAGCGAGCTATATACATATAGTACTTCATAAAACCAGCCTCAAAACAGTCAAATGTAGGTTACCTTAACGACAAAGAAAATTTGTGGAAACTGTCAGTAAAAACTTAAAATTGACTCCGAATTTAATTGCGATTATGTCTTTGTAACATACAGTTACCAAGGGTAGTCGGCGGTAAACGAGATGTTACATTTAAAACAAAAATACAGTTATGCTTATACTACAAGATGGTTTCTCCGTAAGCAACAACTTTGAAGACTTAATCGGGAAATAAGGAAACCGACACACGTCGCAACATATCACAATATCTCATCTTAAATCGACTTCCACGTGCGAGATTACGCCGTCCTAAGTTTCCAGCGTCCCCGCAGCTATTATAGGAAAATTATAGGATCCACAACATTGGATGTCACCTCATAACACATATTCTAAAACACAAGCGTTTATATACGTCTGTCAGCACCTCACGAGAGAAAAACACATCAAAGCGTTCTGTAATAACGCAGTGAAAATAAGAGATGAAAAGATATATTTCCTCAACGAGAGATGCGGCTTTTTTTGTAGGATATTGTGCAATGTTGAAACAGAGCCAAAACTGTCCTTGGCACGTGTTACAGGCATCGTCGTGTCAAACTTTCTACCATGTCAGGTTGTTTGGAAAAATACGAGTTGTAATAAAAAATACAAGTTTCTTTCTTTCAAAAATAAATACTAGTCGGATCATATGTCGCAAACGGTACATCTATACAAAAAAAAACTTATCAGACCTTTAATCTTAGAACATTTATTTTTGCTTCTACCAAGAAGCGTTTAGATTAGTATTTTGTTTTAGTTTTGTGTATGGTTACGCTGTGTTATAATTGTTGTTTATTTTCGTTTCAGTTTACTCTGGATGCAGGCCGCTTCCAACCGCCCCTTTTGGAGGTCGATGGGGGAGTCATATGTCTTATGGATGTCCTGTGGCTGAAAAGATGGTGACGATGACGAAGTTTTAATATTAATTAATTATTGTTTAATGTGATAATTCATGTAAATAAATTTCCCATTCTTTAGATACAATACAATAACTCTTTAATAAAAACCACAAAAACAAGGGTAACATTGTAAACTAAAGTAATTGTCTAGGCTTTTAACAGGCGGCCTTATCGCTTAAAGCGATCTCTTCCAGGCAACCGTGATACTTAGATACTTAAAGTAGGTATAAATATTGTTTATACCTACTTTTTTTACTATATTTATGAAGACGTCACCTACTTTAATACCATTCCTGAATCTAAACGAATCTATCAACACAAATGAGGCTGTACGCAAAAGTATACAACCATAGAAATATTATATACATATATGATAACCAAAATACCATTCTTTAGATTTTTTGATCGAGCAAAAGTATTTAGCTATTCAAAATACAAACAGATACTATTAGCCCCTCACTAAAAAGGTTTCGTATTTAAACGTTTTCATGATATATTTTCCCTAACTTTGAAACAAATTTCCTTGGTTTAAAATAAAACAATGTGTATAAAGGTCAACCCGTATCCAACCCTGACAATTCTAGCGGATATACGAAATCCAGGGCTGGTTGTTTAGGATTAAGAGACATTTAGTAGAGTTGGACTGATTTTGCTGCAAGACCAATAATACTAGTATTATAAGGGTTACTTGGTAAATACTCTATAGGTACTTTTTTGACCTAATTACCTATACTTTTTTATGTCCCTTCCGAATAGCTCTTTTAAAATCAAATTAAATAGCCTGCCCAAATACAACCCTGCTCAGGGTCGGTCAGCTTTGTCGGGGAGACTAAAAATTTCTTTGCGTGACCAATATGCTAGCCTGTATTTTGGTTAGAAACATTGTAACTTTCTGCCCTAATACAGGCTAGCGAAGCAATGCGGCCAGCATTTTGGGCACTCTGTCTGAAATAAGAGATGATTTTAATGTTTTTTTTTTTTTTTGTAAATAATATAACAACATACATATGATAATATTTTTTTTTTGTATTTCGACCACAATGATTATATTATGTTACAAAATTATGAGATTAATATTACATATAACAAAAATAAATTAAAAACAAAAACTTTGTTTTTCAAACTCGCCGGTTCTTTAGTTGCATTTTCAATCATTTTTAATCTGTAGCCTGAATTAAAAAAAAACCTCCACTACTAATACTTGTCGACAGTCAATACTTACCAATCTGATACTTTATTACTAGTATTTACGTAACCGGTAATAAAACGAGTATCAATACTTGATATAGATACCAACATTACAAACCTACAGTCCTCAGTACCCAATTACTCTCCCTATCTAAATCTAAATGGTAATTCGGTACATCCAACCGGAAATTGGTGTCAAAATAAAAAACGCTCCAATTTATTTAAAGGGTTCGCCTTTGGTGATTTATGATTAAGGTCCAGTATTCAGATGCCCGTTTAGCTTTCGAGTGTTCAAAACCGTTCATTTCGGTTGTTTAAACAAAACATTCATCGCACTTACCGGTATCGGTAATTGTTTAATCGCCAGATTAAACTCTTCGATTAATTACTAGTACTTGATTAATGACACCAATGTCGTCCCTGTCAGAACAAGGTAGACCTATTTGTTAGACTCTAATTGAAACACTTGCCTCATTTATGGTATTCAATTTGAGGTTTGTTCCTGCGTTAGAAGTAGGGTTCAATATTAAACAGTGATCTCAAATTTAAAGATCTTAAACTAGTGTCGGACATTAGGGCTTAAAGCTAGACTTTAGCAGCGAATATTGGTCTTAAAGATCCGTTCCTGATAAGTTATTGGCGGCCAACTTCTGCCTCCTCGAATAGCTTGTAAAATGTATAAATATTTTTTTCCATAAAAAAAAGTTAACAGAGGTTATGTAAGAATTTACAGACAAAAATATTTAAAACACTGTTTTAAACTATCACGGTTGTTCACTACAAGGATATTTACCGTGGTAAGGTTGTGGAAGAAGCTCCCGATATTTCGTCGCAGTTACATGCACCATGTTCACGAGAAGACCACCACAATCTTACCACGGTAAATATCCCGTAAATAATCATATAATTGTAAAAATATTTAACATTTCCAGATATCTATAGGTGATTGGTTTATTCTTAGATTATATAATCTAGGGTTTATTAAAGTGAGTACAAACCATAGCAATCTGTTATTATTTCGAAATTTTGTTTTTTTGCTACTTTTAATGAAGTGTAACGTAGGTGAGTATTAAAAACACTGTTTTAAACTATCACGGTTGTTTACTAAAGTTATATCATTAAACGGATGAAATATCGAGATCAACATCCACAACCTTAGGACGGTAAATGTCTCGTTAATAATCATATAACTGTATTAAAATATATATATTCGTGAAGCTTAGACCGAACTCTACGCAAAGTCACGAGCATTTTACTAGTGCAAAACATCTTGAAACGAAAAAGATGATTAATCCAATCATACAAAATGACTGGCAGAAAATACATAGCTACTAAAAGTAAGACTTTTCCTCTTAACGTGTAAATTACGCAGCAACAAATTTTTATAAATTTTTCACTCGTAAAAACTCTAAATTTACCTTTTTAGGGTTCCGTTGTACTATAAGAAACCCTTGTATGTCATTCTGTCCATCTTTCTGTCCGTCTTGTCAGTCCGTTCTAATTCTTTACTTTCGAAATCTGCATTGAAATGAAGATTAAGTTTCATACATTTTCTTATCAAATATATCCCTTTCAAAATATGGCCCGGCCCGCCCAGGTAGCAAGATAGTATTGCCATACTGGTAATCATAATATTAAAAACCTTTATTCAAAATTATTTTATACATTTTGTGGTATTTTTTTTATAGTTATAGCGGAAAATTTTAATTAATTCAAGATGTTCTAGCAAGAAATGCTTATGACCTTTTTGTAAAATTATCATATCAAAGAATGTTTTCCAAGAAGTTCTCTTTGGCTAAATCATAAAAAGTACGCATATGTCATGTCAGGATGACATATACTTTTTATGATTTTTGGCTGTATCCACCGAGCTTCGTTCGTTCGTATTTTTCTGTAACCACCCATTTCAAGTACTAACTACTACTTAGTAGTACTACTACTGACTTACTAACAGTACCTACTAATGAAATGAGAAATAACCACAAACCATAACCCAATGAACCACAATGAAAAATGAATGTGGCCACAATTATATTATATCTTTGGCTACGGAATACACATGCGTGACTCGACACGCCCTTGGCCAGTTATTTATTTAATTTAGGAATCTTACTAGTTTCATAAGGTTCTTGAGTGGAGACCGCGAACCGGAAGACGCAGCGTAGGTAGGCCTCCCACAAGATGGACCGACGACATTGTGAGAGTCGCTGGCATCCGGTGGATGCAGATGGCAGGATGTCGTTCAGTGTGGAGGTTAAAGGGGGAGGCCTATGTTCAGCAGTGGACGTCTTCTGGCTGATGATGATGATGACTAGTTTCATAAACAAACTCTAGACAAGCTGTTAACTAAATATCAAAAAGTAAATGAAATTTGTTTTCATCATCATCATTTCAGCCTTTCAGATCTTTTTCCCACTGCTGGGACACTGACTTTCTATCATAGAGAGAGAGGATAAGCCGTGATCCACCATGCTGGTCCAGTGGATATTGGTGAATATCATATTTCTTTGAACTTTGAGTTTTTTTGGACATTCATTTAGGTACTAAATAAGTGGTTTTATATCGGTGCAGGGCCGAGGATCGAACTGGGTGCCGTCAGATTTTAAAGCGCACATGTTATCAGCCACCATTGTTTTTGGATTCGGAAATTTATTTTGCGAATTTTCATTCATTTTCAATTAACGGCCTAAATACCTGGCCCTCTGAAAATATTAGGCTAAGAAAATTAAACAACAATGTTCTACTTTTCAAGATTTGGCTCTAATTTGTGTGAAAATTAGACGTTGAGTTGTCACCTTAATAAGAAAAAATAATTAACCAGTGTAACCCGTGTAAAAATTTATTACGGAATTCGTGTTTTTCATAGAACAATAGGATTAATACTTCAAAGGTTATAACAAATTTAGTTTACCCCAGTGCTGAGAGTTTTCTCCTACCACTAAATAAAGGTGGAAGCCGCTCCGCTTAACGGCAGGCGACTATTCATTCTAATGCTCCCACGTTTCGGGAATAATTCCCTTTAAAGGAAATCGTTCAACCGAATTCCAGGCTCAGGTAATCAAAAACAGCTGAATTCTCAGCGTTCTTGGCTAGATCTCGTTTACCTTTGATCATTCATGCCTATAATGGGGCTTGCAGAAAATTCTGATAGAGCTCTTGAAGAATCCAACTTAAATGAAAGGCTTAATCGAAAACTGGGATTATACCACAGACATTTAATACAGAACAGACTGAACATGTTTTTTTACAACTACATTCGCAAAAACAGTTATGTTTGCATCTCTCTCGATTACACAAAAATCATATATTCGTATCTCATTTTGTCGTAACGTTGCAACATAATAGAAAAAAATGAGCATGTGGTACGATGTTCCAAGTTGCCATTTTGGTAAGCATCAATATTCTGACAGAAGGCTGACAGCGAAAACCACGGCTTGCAAAAATTACCTAAAATAAAAGTTATTTTTACATATTTGGTTTAAAAGATATGAAAATACTATGGTGAAGTGCAGTGTCCTCATGTGTTTTAATTCATCTCATAAGATGCCACCCGGTATAACGTTTCACACGTAAGTTTCGTGTGTTATAATAGAGATTATTTTGAATTGCTATTTTTTCTTGTTATTTTTCATAAACTTTACAATTTGAAGGCTTGGGAAGGTTGTGTTTCTTTCAATTTCATATATGTACAAGTTTGGTGGGTGTAATAAAAGTTAATAAGTAGTTTTCTTTAAAAAAATATTGATTCGATCATTGTTTGGCGTTTGAGGTACTTAGACATTGTCCAGGGAACGTATTCAGTAGCCAAGAGAATGTAATACTCCTTTCAGTAGTATAATTAAAATAGTATAAGTTATTTTCTTTAAAAATTCATTGTATCGATCATTGTTTTACGTTTACGGTATTTAGACATTGTCCAGGGAATTTATTTCAGAATCAGAATTCGTATTTCAGAAGTATAATTAAAATAGATGATTCAGCTTGATGTGATTATGATGACATGAAACTTTTTCATTAATTACTAGCTGCTTTTCTTAAGTAATGTAAATAAAGTACCTACCTACCTATTGTGGTTCATGTCATATATATACGTAGTGATCTAGATAGTGTAATTAAAGGGTTATTTAGACATATGTCAAGTAACAAACATTTTTATTACATTTTAGATTTTCCCAAGGATGAAGAGTTGAAAAACGCATGGTTGAAGAATTTGAATCTAGAAAATTGGCAGCCCAGTGCGACAAGTTTGTTGTGCTCAAAGCATTTAGAGGCACATTTGTTCGACCGGACTGGTTTCCGTACAATCCATAGAGAGTACGAGGTGTAATGCTTATTGGAACAACAGTTTTCAACGAACAGTCGCTATCACTATCATGAATCTCAAGTTGTACTAACTACATTATGATAACTTGCATGTAATAATTTTCAGAGCGATAACATACCAAGTTAAAAGAAAGCCACAAAAAGAGGTGTTACTGGCAAAAATGTTCTGCGGGAGCTGCAGAATACCTCATTTCCATCAAATTCAGATCCTGCAACCACATGACACATCTGGTAAATTGTTTTATACAAAAATAAATGATTTGACTTGGTCTGGTGTGTTTGAATATTAATACCCAATGGGAACATCCATAAATTCCATCACATAAAGAGGAGGGGAGGAGGGGTCGACGAAGTGTGACTGACAAGGGGAAGGGAGGGGTCGTAAATTTTGTGACGTTACATTTCAGATACAATCTAATAGTATCTGTTAGCACTATTATAAAAGAATGTCCTTGAGTCCGGCCCGCGTTTTGCAAATGTTTGCGTGTAATGTATATGTAGTGTATTTTGCATCAATATTTTTGTGGCTTGTTGGTTCTGTTTGGTATTATATGTCTGTGGATTATACTCGTATTTGTGTTTATAGTTTGAGATGAGACGGTCTGTTTACACTTTATGAAAAGGTTTATATTTGGCTGTTAAGTACGAATACGTATTACAATTATGAAAGGAGGTTAAATTTCATCAATTGTACAGATTTGTACATAAATCCTTTGAGCATGGACGAAAGAAAAAGATGGACCTAGCCCTGGTGCCGGGGCATTAGCCCTGGTGCCGGGGCAATAGAATACGGCACCGGTACCCCCTGCCTGTAGTAAGAGCCTACTAAAAGGGGACCTATGGGTTCGGGATGGTCAAAGTTGGGGCTCTGACCATCCACTTAAGCGTGCCCAGGGAGAGTACGTTGTGTGACCAACGTTGTCGGAACAGAGACAACACGCAGTCTCGGGAGGAGCCATAGCGCAGTGCTGAGGGCTCCGGTGCGTTCCTCTGGAGATCCCGGAGCCCTCTTGTCAAGCACTAAGGCTGGTCACCGGGGGGGTTTTAGTGGGTCCAATCCCACATAACCTGGCTGTACCTCAATGCAGCCGGGCATCTTTGGAAGATTTCCCCCTCGAAAACAAAAAAAACAAAAAAAAAAAAAAGGCCATGAACAAATAAAATTGAAGCACCCAAAGCTGGAGTGTCCGTAAATACACTACTCACACAAAGGCTTAAAACCTTACAGACAATCATAGCCTAGAACACCAATTGTGTGCCCAATACATGAACCATAAACAAGCTTACACTGGCGGTATTTTCCGCTGGCGGTATTTTCGTGTCCCAGTTTCTTCTTCTTTCTTTTTGAGAGAATTTAGGCGGCGCACTTCTTGTGCATTTTCCAGTGTTAAGTATTGACATATTTTCTAGTCAAATTAAATATAAGTAGTCAAGCAAGTCATAGTCACAGTCAGATTCAAGTAAAGTAAGTCACGATCAAGTTAAATTCATGGCCCAGTAAACTGGCGGTGGCTTTAAAAGTGGATTCTATGGAGCTTTGGAAACGACACAAAAATTCATGTTTAGCCTCGTTATATCATGTCGCCACACTTACAAATAATAATCCAGCATTATTAAATAAACATTCAAAAATTCCCAAGTTAAAGAAAATAATACAACAATCTGGCATTTTTTTTTACGTTAGCGCCAAAAGGCCAAAATCGTGAACCAGTTTGTATACTATATCAATAATAATAATAATGACGTTTATTTGCTCAAAATGTTAAGCTTATAAAGTAGGTACAAAGATATAGTTCTAAGAATTAGAGGGTAGGTGACAAAATTGTACATACTTATTCTAATAAGGTAGCCCTGAACCTCGTGGTCCTGTGTCGTGAGATTTAATGCCTTCCGTGTTCATATTAGTATTATTAATAGACTTAAAAAATAGGTTAGTACTTACTTAAGTGTTCTTTATTTAATTTTTATTTTATTTTGTCGAAATAGGGTAGCCACATATTATTTATATTTAGCTAATATTAAGGGTTATTAAAAGTAACACTTTCCATTTCATTAATACTTGTTTCTAACTAAACTGAAGACTTATATCCCAGGCTCTGAAACCGATTAGACGCGGCACGTCTTTAATTTCCTACCGAAGGTTCACTTATAATTCCGCAGCATCGCAAACGTTTACCGGTCGATTAAGTATTCCAGATATTGGAATAGTCTGAAGAAGTATTTTGCGGTAAAGTGCAGCTTTTATTGTGTACCTACTGCATAATTTATTTCAAAGCCGAAGTTGCGGTAATGGGATTTGCTAGTAAAAACTTTTTAGAGATGACGCTAAAAACAAAAACGCAACAAACAAAACAAAATATTACTTTCACCAAAATACACTGGGCCAGCATGGTGGATTAGTGCCCCATGTGTCCATTCACTTTCTATGTGAGAAGTCTTGTGTCCCAACAGTGGGAACATAATAAACTATTGATGATAATGGTGACAATACTCATGTAGGTTTTTATACAGGGCCTGCACAATAATCTGAGCCATACGAGCCATAAGAATGAGCTGTTAGTGAAAGGTATAAAGTGAACCAGTCGTAAACTGGAACTTGAGTAATCGATATCAAAACATGGTGTTTGCACTCATGAGAGCTTACTCACAAGCAAGCTATAAGTTAGTCATTAGTCATTGAACTTCGAACACCCTGACGAAGTGACCGTGACTTTCATTTACATTGAATTTTACCCATATACCCTTGCTATTTTAAATCATTCTCGATGTTTAAAAAAAACTAAAAAACACGGTTTAAATTCGCTTATCCTGAATATCCTGGTAAGGTTAATGGGACAAACTATTTAAATTATTGCATTGTCATCGGTCCTTGATAAGTGTGCAAAGTTTCAAATGAATCCGATGTTTTGAAAGAGGTGAAAATCACGTTCAAAGATTCCATTACATAGATACATACCAAGCTAATTAAAGAGTGTCAAATACAAAACACCGCGTAGACTAGTTAAGTATTATGCGTTTTTAGGGTTCCGTACCCAAAGGGTAAAACGGGACCCTATTAAATGGAATCCGCTGTCCATCCGTCTGTCTGTCTGCAGGCTTTATCTCATGAACCGTGATAGTTAGACAGTTGAAAATTTCACAGACGATGTATTTCTCTAGCAGCTATAACAACAAATACTAAAAAAAGAAAAAGAATAAAATAAATATTTAAGGGGGCTCCCTTACAACAAACGTAATTTTTTTTGCTCGTTTTTGCTCTATATTAGTAACGGCAACAGGTAGGCGCTTGAAATATTCACAGAATATTTAGTTATATTATTCACTTTAAAAATAAATAACTAAATTAAAAGAAAATTAACATTTAAGGGAGGTTCCCATACAACAAACGTGATTTTTTGCCGTTTTTATATATAATGGTACGCAACCCTTCGCGCGCGATTCGGACTCGCAATTGGCCGGTTATTTATTGCGATTTCTGAGTTGGTCATAAATCATAATATAAGGTCGGGGAAAAAGTTTCTTCGTATTTTTAAACAAATTCAAGACATATTTTTTTCAAGTTTAATTACATTTAATTATAATATATATGTGCCATTTTGTTCGATAACTTGTTGCCATCTTGTAGGTAGTGACATGATCCCGTTGCTGTAGAATTTTTGGGACTTCTGATCAAAAAAATGCAACAAGTAGTTTTGACAGTCCTCTCTTGATGTTAATCTAACACTACCCAAAGAATTCTGAAGAGATCGAAACAGGTGGAAATCTGAGGGTGCAAGGTCTGGGCTATATGGTGGATGCATTAACACTTCCCAACCAAGCTCTCTAAATTTTTGCTGAGTGGCCAAAGATGTGTGCGGTCTGGCGTTATCATGATGAAAGACCACACTCTTTCTGTTGATCAATTCCGGCCGTTTTTTCTCAATTTCTTGTTTGAGTCTCATCTGCTGTTGGCAGTAGAGATCCGAATCGATGGTTTTGCCCGGCGGTAAAAGCTCATAATGAACGATGCCCTGCCAATCCCACCATACACACAGCATCACCTTATTACGTGTTAATCCGGGTTTCGCTACAGTCTGTGGTGCTTCACTGCCCTTTGACCATGATCTTTTGCGCACATTCTTGTCGTAGGTGATCCATTTTTCATCACCAGTGATCAATCTTTTCAAAAACGGTTCGGTTTCGTTACGTTTCAATAGAGAATCGCAAATGAGTACACGATTCATTTGGTTTCTTTCAGTGAGCTCGTGTGGCACCCAAATATCGAGTTTTTTGTATACCCAGTTTTTTTCAAATGGGTCAAAACTGTTTTGTGGTCAATCCCCAGTTCTTCAGCTACGTCGTAACTACTAATATGCCGATCTTGGTCCACTTTTTCAGAAATGGCATCGACTTTATCCGTAACAGGGCGACCAGAGCGAGCTGCATCTTTGACATCAAAATTCCTGGACTGAAAATGCTTGAACCAACATTGTGCTACTCTTGATGACACTGCATTAGGTCCATAAACGTCACAAATTTTATTCGCGGCTTGTGTCGCATTTTTCCCTTTTTTGTAATAAAATTTCACAATATATCGAATTTGTTCGTTAGATTCACTTATTTTATCGAACAAAAAAACAATTGAAAAATGGCGGGAAATTGCTTTTTACGTTTTGTATTCCTTTTTTAAAATGTCATCTTTTTAATGGTATCAAAACCAGCCAGATACAAACAGTACAACGGATAAGATTTTTACTACAACTTTATACATACAAAATACGAAAAGACTTTTTCCCCGACCTATTATAATAAAATTTGTTCATAATGATGAATAGATGGGACCCCTTTTGGCTTAGTGCACCCTTTCCGCGTAGCCCTGTAAATGTGTAAAATATTGGTTTTATTAGAATATTGCCTAATCCTCTGTCAAAACTATTTTGAACCCTACTTGGTTCGTTATAAATTAAAACGTGATTAAAACCTAGCGGACCGTAAATTCAAACTAAGAAGTATTCAGGGGAAGTTGATGAAATTCCCGAGAAAGGTGTATTCATGACACCTACGCCTGGAATTCAAACAAAACCTTCCAACTGTCTCATTATTGAAGACCTGAAGAATGCGAAGCAGGCATAGGTAATATAACAAGGTGAACTTGTCTAAAAACTGGTCACTAAAAAGGTAACTAATGTGCTACACCTAATTAATCACGCCAATTATAATGTATATACTATATATATATATGTAGTACATGCATTATAATTGGCGTGATTAAGTAGATAAACATACAAATAGGACATTTATTATAATAAATCCTCAAATATCTTAAAAATCCAGAAATGAAATTTTCTGAGATTTAAACTAGTCTTTCACAAAGATCTAGTCATAACTCCGCAAAGGAAAGGACTACACGAGTCATTTGTAGTCGTGTGGATTTAGAGGTTGTAAAAGCACCCTATATATATATTTTTTATTTATTTATTTAACCTAACTGAATATAATTAATTATCCCAATTGTGGTTTATTAGCTACTGTCGTACACTGAACCTAACATCATTAACCGCCTTACTAAAGTTTAATTTCAATTATTTATATATCTGCCTATGTGTTAACCTAGTAAAATTCATTTAGGTATTCATATTACTTTTATTTAGGAAACGATACAAGTTTGATCATAGCTTTGAAATTCTCTAATAACCGTTTCCTAGATTATTTATCAAACATACATACAAAACCTTCATTTTACAACCTACTTGTTACATTTCCCTACATAGCTAGAGTTGAACCTAAACCTAATTTAAGGAATCATAATCCTCCAGTGTTTGGTATTTATTCCTAATGTTTTATATTGGCCAAGTGAAAGTCAAGTGAAAGAACTCTACCCTGTGATCGTAGAACCCAAGATTACGAATAGGATATGAGCTGAGTGAAGTTGTCCTAACCTAATAATATGAATAAAGTGTTATTATTGTAAAGTTCATACTACTGACAACCTATTTAAGACCTAAGAATGTTATAGAAATCTATCTAAGGTGATGTTGAGAGAAAAGTATTGAAAGAAAGTTGAGCGTTGATTAATTGTGTTTATTAAGTGCAAATATTAAACAAACTACTGAGAAAACATTGCAAGGTGATTTCATAGTTTGTATTTAGACTTCAGTATAATAAATTAATGTTTTTTGGTTGAGACTTGGAAAACGGAGCCCCTCCACCGCTCCGCCTGGTGAACAACGGCTTCCTGACGGTTTGTCCTCCCGTCTCTTAAAACAGTCTGAATAATGTTATCTTATTCTTATGCGACTGCAAACCTTATCAATTCTTTGCACAGACCCTAAGAAGGTGCTCTATGCTAATGCAAATTTACCACCACGTTCGTAAAACCCTATACGCTTGCAGAAGAAGTGGCAAGAAACTGCAGCGCTTTACCAAAAATCTAACTTAATGTTTATCGGAGGCTGTATATCTTTATCATAACAAAGATAATGCAGACTTCAGGTTAAATTACTGAATACTGAAAACTAGACATTCAAGTGTAACACAACTTTAGTGTATAGAAGTAGGTAACCTTCCCGTTAGCTCTTCAAATTGGCCATCTCAATCAGGAACTTCCTTTAAAAGAGATTATATTGAACAAGCCAGTATTACTAAATCAGTGACATTGTAGAGGCGCCCTTTAAGTTTTCCATAACTAAGGGGTAACCTAGAGACAACCGCTCTATGTACAATTCAGCTATACTTAGCTTAGGTACCTTCTATGGAACCCAAATAATGTGTGATGTAGAAGAAAGTCCATCATATTAACTTTCAATTTGAAGAGATTCATTTAGTAATTTCTTCGATGTTAAAACTGAGATCTATATTTCTCTTAAGGTCATGTTAGACCTAGCTGTCCAGTGTAAAAGGTCAAAAGGTTATATGACATTATATTTATTACATATTAATTGTCTTCTGCAATTAATTTTTACTTTAAATAAATATATCAAAGATAAGAAATGACTTTACTGTCTGCTTTTCAATTAGAAACCTTTATCCATTTGAACAATAACCTTGTTTCAGATTACTTTTCAGAAGTGAATGTTAACCTCCTCTCTTATTCATACACAGAAAACGGTTATAAATAAAACAAAATGTCTTTATTGACGAATCATGATATAAACTTTATTTAGAAGACGACGCTCAGCTACCTCCGGGTCAAGCTAGAAAAGTACACACAAAAACATGCATAATCAGTTCAGGAAGAAATACAGTTTTGAAGACGTCGCTCAGCCTTTTCTCTGGTTCATGCTATAAAATTATCACATCAAATAATTCCCACGCAGAATAACTCGTTGCTTATCTTTTGCTTCTAAATGTGGGTTTAGCTTTAAAATAGAAAACCATCAGGCAGTGTAAAGCTAGATATATTTTTATTATTGTCCTATTTTAATAAATGCGTTCGAACGCACCTGAACCTCCTTGTTGCTCTATTTCCATGCAAGGCTTCGGTTCAAAAACAGCAACTCGTTTCACAATAGAAATCTACATTGAAAAATTAGAATTCCTCTCACAATCTGTGATAGATTCGAACTATCTCACAATTAAATATTAATTTCCTTCCTAAAATACTATAATTAATCACTCACGTGAATCCAAATCACAACGACAAACATGGTAGAACTTCACCAAGGACAGACAGCATGTATCTTTTCACAAAACTCAGATAAAATCACTTAAGTACTACTATGAAATAATTGTATTTAAGAATTATTAAATTAAAGCTAAAATGAACACAGTCTCCACACTGAAATTACCCTTCTAAGAATAAGTACTATTTACCTCGACTAGCCCTCACCGAATTCCCTGATCGAATCTAGCGTCCCTCTCCTCTTTTGTTTTTTTTCGTTCTTTTTCTTTTTGATTTTTCAAACCTTTGAACTTCGAACGGCAGGGCCTGTACATTCACGGACCCATTCTCACTAGCAAAAAGTCTTATAGAGAAAACTTACCTCCTTAACTTTTTCATTTTCTTTTTCTTTTTTTTTTACTTTGCGCGAATCATGCATTTGTCCAGTACAAGTCAAATAATGTATTAGAAATTTAAATACGTGAAATTAAAGTAACTTCGATGTTGTTTCAATTTAAACAAATTATTTGATTTATTTATTTATTTGCGAACGCTGAACAGAGATTCTGTTACAATTTGCTCTAAAATATTAGCTCAGCAGAAAGAGAGACGTTTTCACGCAAAATAAGGTAGCGTAGACAAGTTTTTATCTCGAAAAATGTACGTTTCATGTATTGCATTTGGTAAAACCACAAAGCGCAGAGTTATTTTCCACTATTTAAAACTTATAATCTTTCCTCAATTTACCACATCTGGAAAATATTTTGTTTTTCCATAACGTAAGTGCTCAAATAATTGGTAGGTTTGCGTTAATTAACATTTACAGCATGACACAAAAAAAAGATATCTAAATAAAGCACTGAACTTTTAAACCAAACAGTTTGCACAACATCTTAATAATGTTCTCTGTCGTTTGTTATCTCGTCACAAAGTAATTTAGACACACTTTTGTATATTCCATACACTGAAAGTAACTTGCCACTAGCATTAAAAATCGCCTCATTTTCAATCTGTTAAGCTAATTTCAGACTACGCTATGATACTGCACTATATAGTATAGCAAATAAGGAAATAAGGAAGGAGCCAATAATATATACAGTTAAGTGTGAACGTGTCCATAATAATGTATGGTGCGCGATATTGTTCTGCTATGAACTATATGCTATTATATTATAGCATAGTCTGATATTAGCTTTAAGTACGTGACTATTTACGCACTCATCATTATAATTATCATCACCCACTGCCTTATCCCACTGCTGGGTATAGGCCTCTCTCGTGTTATGCCATTATCTGTCACAGTCCTGTGTTTTTTTGTTTTGTCTATATTTTCTCCGTCACATGCCGCAGACATTGTTAGACCTAGACAGTGCTGTGCTAATCGAGTCCAGTTTGACCCCTGATGATGGCAATATTGTCAAATCATCTTGTAGCTGGACGAACAACACTCCGCTTACTTTGCCTCGGTCACCACTCTGTCAAAACCTCACTCCATCTGTCATCACTGCGTCTAGCAACGTGTCCTACACAGCTCCACTTTTTACAGCCTTTTACAGACCCCTAATCTCAGTCCCTACCACAGACATATATTTCTGTATTAAATGTCTGGGGTCCCTACTTTAAAATTGTTTACAACCGTGCAATTTGCCGCCCTGTCAAAAATATATATGTTTCGTTCTGGTAACAACAACTTAGGCATATGAGTAAAATCACAGAAAAGAGAAGGGTATAGAACGGAAGAGAGATGGAACATTTGTTACGAGGCATACGAGTGAACATTAGTATGCACGTCAACGAGTCGCCACGAGAAGGTCAATTTTAAACTTTATTAAAATGGCGTTCATAACGTTTTGAAATAATACTAATCTTGACGAATTACTGCATTCCTTCCTATGTAGTTATACTTTGAAGTATCGTTTGCATGTGTTCAACTGGCTACAACGGAATTCTTACAAAAATGCCTTGACAGCCCTTCTAATATAAACGAAAAAAAATCTCACTTCAGTGAGTAAAAATATTAAAATTTTAATTCATTTATGATAAATTAACAATACTTTTTTGATTTAGTCCTTTTTCTGAGTTCTAATATTTCCTTCAAAAAAAAACAAGAACCAGTCTATACATTGACATATTACATCATAGAAAAAAAAAATGGTCATATACACAGACCTACTACCTAGGTCATATAGGTAAGTCAAAGGAGGTTGCTATCGCTACCACGGAGATTGCTTCAAGGAGGTTGAATTGTTTCCATCTTTCACTGGCAGATAGTTGATATTAAAAGGTGTAACTTAGGCTAATTTTATCTCGGATATAACGCGGATAAAACCGTGGAGCGCAGTTAGTTACTAATAAAATAAAAATAAAACAATATATTTTGACAAGGTTCTATGGGTTTTTCATTTTTATTGCCGTAAGCCACAGCGGAATCTAAACGCTAACGCAAAAAATTCAGTTTTTTACTTACAGACAGAAAAACGTTTAAATTAAAGCATTTTAACAAATGGAATGTATTATTAAGCTTAGCCATTTCATTTTGGTACAAAAAGCCTCGAATGTTCCCGAATTGTTGGCATCTTGCCGGGCTTAGGAGCCAAAGGATTTTATTCTTGTTTTTAGTTATTTACGAATTTCCTCATTAGAATCCAACGGGTAAAATAATTGACGCTTTTAGTGAAATGTTCAGTAATTAAAATAATTTCCATGTAAAGAAAACTAAGTTATATTAGGTATAAGAAAAAGACCATCAATTTCGTTAATGAATTACTGAACTAGGTGAATTTGTTTGGCAAAAAAAAACAACAAAATATTTATACACAGATGACCATAGACCAAATTATTTTTTTTAATCTATGCAGATGACATTTTGTTTTGTGATTCTCTTCAGCAAAAGCATTTTCAATCTCTCTTTTAAATGTCATTTTTCTACTTTTAGTTACATTTTGTACATTTACGTTTTTTCATCAAAAAATCTACTCTATTTATATTCTACCTTTTTGTATCGGTTACTCTCATCATGATCATCATATCAAATATAATTCTGATGTAGAGTTCTTCACACAAAGCCACTAATTAAACCCAGTGATTCTATCTTCCGCCAATGAGTCGTAGCCCAATTTATTTTCATAACGTACAAGAAAGCAGGTACACTTTTTTGTTGTTAATAATGTATATCCGTATCCATGCGTTAAATTCGTTTCGTCCCATTCTCGTTATTTACTCTTCCGATTTTTTACGGTAAGAACCACAATTTTCTAGGGTCGTTTTTCGTGGAATGGCCACAGAATAGTCGGTGAAAGTTGATAATCTTCAGCATTTTGGGCCTTGCTTAAAAACGTTACTTAATTTAAATGTTATAGATACGTAAACGTAACATTACGTCTCAAGACGTAAACCAAGATGACGCAAGTTCAGATCCCTTTAGAAAAAATAATGTAGGTACGTGTTATACCTACAGTTTCCCCTTTAACACTCACACTAATTGGCTTCTCTGTTTTCGGCTTCTCTTTTGTAATTCCTTTGCTATATCTTCTAGGCTCCAGGATATATCTGTAGAATATAAAATTAAAATTTGGTTTATTCACTGCTCTCTGGTTTAGGTAGGCTAAACCCACACCCTGCCGATTAGGATTCTGTCAACCACTGATCGATCATCGCTATAAGTAATTTAGAAAAGGCAACAAAAAAAAACTACAAATAGTTGCTATGATGAGACCAGTCCAATGGTAGCAACAAGGTACTCAATAAAATAAAATAAAAACAAGGATATGATAGGCAAAATTATATATCAAAATTATAATTCATGGAATTACAAAAAAATCTCCAATATTATTTATATCAGCGCACACAAATAAATATGAACACACAAACATGATACATCGAGTTTTCCTGGGTCCAATATTTAGATTTCACACCCGGCGCTAACATTTCCACACGTGTCACTGCTCGTCCTGTGCCGCAGTGTGTCTGAAGTTAGTGGGGGGGAGGGAGGGTTCGACTAGTTTGGGTGTTGCTACCATGCACAGTTTTGGAAATACGTTGGTGGTCCGATGAAAGTGCTGGTCCAATGATCGCATCCTTCCCCTAGGTGAAACTAAACATATAAGATCTATGGATAGGTAAAGAGATATCTTACTCAACTCATTGCTCTGCGCAGTCCCAAGCCTACAATCCAAGATCAACATCTCCGATCCTGCCCCGCGGGAAATCTGGCTGTCGTCACCCGCGGCCAATTTTATGAGCGAATAATTATTGTGATTCTCAGAACATAGACATTATCGATCTTCTTTGTTTATATCTATCAGATATTGTTATTCGTGGTCTTTCTCTACAAATATTCCCTTGGAGTTTTGGTGCCAACGTGAAAAAACATGTCTGAACATTCTAATTCTACAATTATATGATTATTTACCGTGGTAAGGTTGTGGAAGGAGCTCCCGATATTTTGGTGCAGTAACATGCACAATGTTCACGGGAAGCCTTCCGTGCATTTACGACACCAATTAGACGGCTTATTTTTCGCAAATGTACTTGAGTTCTATAGGTACTTATTCTAATGAATACAATATTTTATTAATTATTAGAACTAGTTTATTGCAATAATATCACACAGATAACTTGTGCTCACGTGCTGTTTAAAGTTGTTAACAGGTAAAACGAGTTAAAAAGTTTATGACCTCTGTTGGGAATTTGTAACCGGATTTTCAAAAGCCTGCATTTTGGAAAACATGATCTCATCTAGTAATCGTGGTAGTACTGATGTAATTTTATTTACCTACCTATATCTTTATGGGTAGTAACCTCAGAACCGACAAACAAGGGACAAGATCAAGACAAGATCAACAAATATTTTTTTTTTTACTTTACCGTTAAAATACTTAACGCAAAAACTATAATTACGGCTCGCTTACTCATTTTTCAAGCGCGCTAAGAAACTTGAAGCGATACCAATGAAATAACATAGTAAAAATAATAGTTCACATGCAAAAAATTATGGTGACAAGGTCACCTGCTGCGTGATAGAAAAGTTCTAGGTTGAGGTTGAGTTTGACTAAAGGCATCAAGCCTAATTCAGGCTAGATGCGTTCGCACCCACCACGCCACCTTACATATCTCCCTTCTGATCTGAGGCCCACCCAAGAAACCTATACCACATACCCATAAGCCCACCGAAACCCACCAAATCCCATACCATACCACCCATTAAAAGATAGGTAGGTAAATAAAATTTCGCTATAGCAAAACAAAATTAGAGAAATTAAAAAATTGCTCATAAGTAACCAGAAGAAAAAAAATTGCCTGTCGAGTGTAATACTGCAATTTATCACTGAAAGAAACAGAGCAAGAAATAAAATTTTATTTTGTAACATCAGCAACACTTTTTTCATACCTTTACCATGAATAATATGTCTACGAGGCAATAAAAAAGTAACTAGCTAACTTTACTTAACTATTAAGTAGTCAAAATAACTTCAACAATAATGTTAGTTATGTGTTGAAAAAACTATTCGTCTTTTAAATCATAGTCTGTAAATAACATTAACTTCAAGTACATGGGTAAATTATGTGTAAGTGTATGACATTGTAGGACATAATTATAAGTTTTTTTTAAACTTTCGATTGTTCTGACAATCTGAAAAAGGAAATAGAATTCAGAAAAGAGAAATCAGAAATTTACGCATACTGGCTTTCGTGTAGATACAGCTGAAACATAAGATTTCCTAAACACAAGTAAATTTATAACAAGAAATAAAAACAGAATTTACGGGAAGCGACTAATCTCCTAATTTTCCACCCTTGGAGAGAACGAGAAAATATTCCACATATTTTCTTCAAATTTACTTAAACGGAACTTCTGTTGATCGCCTTACCTTTTTGATTTATCACTAATAAGGATTTTATCTTTGATTTAGGCAATACATGAAAATAATTTTACCAAATACAAACTTTAGACTACAGTAACTAAATAGATAACTGAATTAAGTCTAAATTAAACTGACTACCTATCTAAGGCTATAAATAAAAAACGAGTTTAAGGTCTTCGGGTAAGGTGGCCTAAAAGCTAGCGACATTACCACGTTGAATGGCCAAACATATTCTTTGGCTAAGGTTAAAGCCAACTCTTTGGTCACCCGTCGCATCTACGAGGCGTCTGAACAACTCTTTAATGATACCCCGAGCGGCAGGACCCCACGGTCCCATGCTTTCAACTCCAAGAGCGATTCTCTACGAGAGATTCATATTTACTCCGTTTGAGATTATCCGCTGTACCAACCGCAGAAGTGGCGATAGCCAATGCAATAAAAGAGAAAATGATATCGGCGAAAACGTCAAGTCACATACGCATAAAAATTATTAATGTCGAATTGATAATCTCCTTTTTTAAGTCGGTTAATAAAATTGTGATGTCTACTATTAAAGACTATTAACGATAAATAATAATAATTATTGGTAGGAAAATAGTTTTCCTACATCATGTACTTATAAATAATCGAATTACATCAACATGCATGATGGAACAAAGGTAGCAAAATACCTACCTATTAATGAGAATTATCTTAAGAATATTAAGATTACTAAGTACGTAATAATAATAACAGTTATGAGGACCTACATCATAATAATAAATGGTCATTACCTACTAGTAACTTATGTATCCACAGAAGAGAAAAAATCTTTTCTTTTGTCATTAATGTATCATTGCAAAATGTCATATTTGCGTGATTTTACGCAAAATTGCGTTATTTAAAATAATAATCTACTGAAAACATTAAAATAGAGGCGACCTGCCAGACAATTTGTGCAATGTTTTTTTTTAATTGCGAAAAAGTCCGCGTTTGACAGCCAACTCACTTATTGGTAAGCGATTGATTGTGCAATTGATTAATTCTATGTGCATCTTGAAAACTTCAAAAGATTCAACTGTGAAACAGAATATTTTCTCAGAAATAAGTACAATGTGTTTCCGTATTTAAACACCTATTTACTAACATAAATGTTATGTTATAAATAAACGAGTTCGCTTAACACAACCGGTCTATGGGACTTCACCTCACCATTTTGGTTGAAGTATATCTCAATGAATCAACTATCCTAGTTTTCTTTAATATTATGTGAGGTAATTCTTTCTAAATGTTTTATAGACAATGTATTTTTTTCTAATGTGACTTTGTGCTGCTCTACAGCTTGACCGGACTAGTTGGTGAACGCAGAAGGCGTTGGGCCAACATGGTTTAGATTTTGGGCGACAAGCGCAAGGGCACCTCGGAGGTACGAGCCTCGGCTTGGACCGTCGCCGGGAGTGGGGGATCAGACTGCCCTGGCACCCCAGAAGGGGTGTGCCCTGGGGCCCTAGTAGGTTGTTGAACTGAATGATTATTTGGAGAGAATTTAACCGATCTACTAACAAATCCTGGGGGTCTTCGATCCCGCCGGCGGGATCGTTGTGTGTGTGTGTGTGTGTGTGCCTTTGGTAACCGGCGCATATACTAAAAACTGAATATTTCCTGTTGCCAGGAGCAGTCGGATCGGAATATAGACAATGTAGGATACAATTATTGTTATATATTTTATTTTCAAAACTTCCTGAACAGGACCTTTCTATGCATTATAAAAGTACAGAAATGTATAGTACAGTAATAAGTTCCGTTACAATTCTGCTTCTTTCGTAAGGATGTGAAATACCTCCGACCGCAAAATATGACTAACTGGTTACGGAATTTAACAAATTCTCACTGTACTCGTATATACCTACTAAAACAACCTTATATATGTCACATTCGTGAGTAAGCAAGCACTTCACCGCTGACCGTGGCAGACCAACTCTCGTTAAAAGCCTTCTTAAAACCGGACTGCGATCATTTGTTTACTATCAGCCGTCGAGTGAACTTCAACATGTATCGTGCAACTTTAGCAGTCCTACTTATCTCGCTGGTACAGTTCGGAGAACTCCGGAAATATTACTATCCGGACGCTAAGGACCCGAACGCGATCGTATTCGACGGCCCAACCAATGCTGAGACGCGAAACGCTCCGGAAAAAAAACCGGAACCGCCTGCGGATAATGACATCGACGAAGATTATGGACTGGACGTCAGGTTCGGAAATGACTGTCCGGATGGCTTCTACGCGCAAGGAAACTTGTGTTTTCCGGAGGAATAAATAAGCTTTAGTGCGTGTGTGGTTACGTTATATGGTGGTTGTACGGAAGTTCGTTCTAGTGCCTTTTTTGACGAAGGACGACAGGATGTGGAGTGGCATTGTTAGTGCCATAAGTTTTGTGCTACCTGCTAGGTGACAAAGATTAATGTTCCAGACTGTAATATGAACATTTACGAAAGCAGAAGGCATCGACGCTATAGTTTTCAGCTGAGGAAATTTGTCTGAAGTTTTTTTGTATTATGTTCTTATGACTAGTTTTTATTTAAAAAAAATATATAAATATCTAGGACATTATTGCACATGGTCATCTGAACCCAAACTAAGCAAGGCTTGTAATATGGCTTATAACTAACTTCAGAAGGTTATTAATTCGATCCGTATTGTTATGGATGTATGCGATTAGTTAGACACTTGTGAACCAATTTACGTGATTCTTATTTTATTTTGTTAAGGAAGTTCTCGTAGTGTTTTTACTAGCTTTAATAGTATTAATAATTTTGTTCGAGTGTCTGTTGATTTGGAAGAATAAAAATATATTTTTTGAGCGCCTACTCCTTTTGATGTTGGTTTTTAAATGGATGTTATGTTATGTATAAATTATGTATGCAATAATATCTCAGAGCTGGTTTTAAAAGTTGTAACCATGTTACTTTGTGCCTACTCCAAATGACCAAACAAGTATTAAACACTAAATAATTCTAGCAAAAGCCATATTATATAAGTATGATTTATATACGTTTTTATTTATGTACTCTAAAGAGTCAAAATATAAAAGACAAAATATTGCTGAATAGAGTTTTTCTCAATTTATGTTATTCTAGCTGTGCCCCGCGGTTTCCGTGGGGATTACTCGTTACTCGTTAACATCAGCTATCTGTCTTTTGGAGTACACAGAGAACATATACATCAGCTTTTATATATACTGATAGATATATAGATAATCCCACTAATATAATATATGTGAAAATTTGGAGATGGATGCAAGGATGTTTGTTACTCAATCACGCCAGAACGGCTGAACGGATCTGGATTTAATTTGGCACAGAGACAGATTAAAGTCTGGAATGGCACATTGTTTTTTTATCCCGTAAAATGTATGGTTTCCGTGGGATATATTTGTTTTACTTTTTCATAGAGCAAAGGATTGACTAGTATATTATATACATACATAAAAAACTTTGTATTATCGTGGTTTGGATTTTAAAATACGATTGAAATGTATTTTTACACACCATTGATCTAACTTAACAAGTTATACTTTTATTTGCTTAGAATACAAAATATTTATTAGTTGTACACAATATTTAACTTTGTTTAGTTTGAGCTGTGCGAATGCCAATTACTGAGGATCATTAAATTGTTATAATAACAATATAAATGTTGGTACTTGCGTTAACGCATCGTTCATATTAGACGTACATGCGTTCTACGCGAGAACCGCTTAAAGTTTATTTTATTCTCGACTATATTTAAATTGCACGAAACTTTCAGAAAAGACAGGTGGAAGCGATGGTGGCTAAGCGGTAGCATGTGCGCTTTACAATCTGATGGCACTCGGTTCGACCCTCGGCGCTGCAACAATGACTGATTTAGTACTCAAATAAATTAAGTGCAGTTTGATGCCATCGCTCAACAACGGTAAAGGAAAACATCGTGAGGAAACCAGTATATCTAAGAACCTCAAAAAGTTCAAAGGCATAAATTACATTCACCAACATGCACCGGACCAGCATGGTGGATTAGAGCCCAAACTCTCTATCTCAGAGAATGCATGTGTCCCAGCAGTGGGAACATGATAGGCTGATAATGATTGATTGAAAATGAAACTTTCGCATAAGCAAACACAACATTGTCTTTTGCAAAGTACAGACAAAATACTCAACGCTACGTGTGATAGAGAAAAACTGGTTTGACGAATAAACAAATTATTTCTTAAGAGTCCATTTGTCGCCACAGCTATTATGCTCGCACATATTTAACTTTTCTTGTTATATTATATTTTTTTATTAACAATTTAATTTACAAACGCAAAAAAAAAAATACACAAAATATTTCAAACTTGAATCACTTGATCTGTGGGAGGACGATTGCAATTTGATACCACCAATCCCCCACAGATCCATTGCCATTCTATAAATGTATATCTACCTAAAAACAAACGCTAAAATATAGGAAATAATTATTATTATTATTTACGTGCCATTATATATTATGATTTTAAATTGCTGAAAATACTATAAACTATTAAAAATAATATTTAACATATTTGAAGATTTAGATCACTGGCGGAAAACATTGAGTTTCGGACTCGGTTGAGTGTAGGACAGTCTGTATAATAGGATTGGGAGCTTGAAAATAATATTTAAAACCGTTTTAATAGTCATTTTTATGTTTTGGCGAGCAGGCTTAATAAAGGCGAGAACCAAATAATCTTAATAGTTGATCGTTTTCTGCGTCTGTAATGTGAACGACGTAATAACGACTATTTGTTTAACTATTTAAAACCTGGTTTCCACTGTGCAATCATTGTACAAATTTAATCGATTGTTAGATAAACAGACGTGATGAGTTTTCGTATTTACAACCAAGGTTAATTTTAAATAGGGTTACATTTAAAACATTACGTATCAGAACTTCTTTGTGGCCTTAATATGTATAATTAAAGTAATTAATGCCTTTAAAGGTTATTGGTAGACTTATTAAATGTCAGATATAATTAATTAAACTCAATATGTGGTTGAATTAAACTCTCAGAATAAAGAAAAACTTTAGTCTGAGTAGTACAAAGTTACACGTGTATCCGATTGGTAATTTTTTAGGGTTTCGTAGCCCACAAGGAACCCTTATAAATTCGTTCTGTCCGTCCGTCCGAAAACCTTCTAACGTGACCAACTTTTTGCCAAAGTGGCAAAAAGTTGGTCACCCCCTGCATTTCTAAACTATAAGAAATAGAAACTTGAATCTTACAATACAGATAGGTCATATTTAAAACCTTAATTCAAAATTATTTCGAACATTATCTGATGATGATTTTTTGAGTAACAGCGATAAAACTGTAATAAATTCAAAGCGTTCTAGCTCATAGGTCATTGACCTTTTTGTAAAATGGTCTTAACAAATAATATTTCTCAATCAGTTTTATCTATGTTTAAACCATAAAAAGTATATGCTATGTTGGGATGGTACATCTCTGAAATTTGGCTAAGTCCACAGAGCTTCGTTCGTAATTTTTTTTTCTATAACCATAATTTTCTGAACTATGACTACAATTATATGGCTTTGATTACGGAACCCTACCATATGCGTGTCTCTACACGCTCTTGGCCAATTATTATTTATTTATGAATGCTGCCATAAAAACTCGGTTCCTGCCACAAATAACACGCACACGTGTTTAGTAGTTTTAAAGATAAAATACCACTTAGTGAGTTTAATAAAAAAAATTAAGAAAATTGTAATCTAGTGATCGGTTGTCTTGTGTATGCAATTGTAATTAATAGGTATTTCATGCAGTATTTTAATGTGTTAGGTTTTTACCTAGGTTATGATTTTGTTAGGTGTGTGGTGGGTTTTTGTGTTTTTTTTAAATGTTACTGAGTGACGAGA
The DNA here is from genome assembly GCA_949125355.1 of Agriopis leucophaearia. NCBI lineage: Eukaryota > Metazoa > Arthropoda > Insecta > Lepidoptera > Geometridae > Agriopis > Agriopis leucophaearia. Next base: position 14,313,555 of record OX421271.1, on the reverse strand, counting down.
CGAGCGAAGTCGCTCACCTGATCCACCGTGTGGAAACTCGTGGAAAACACTAAGTAAAAAAATGCCCATATGGCATTGTAAAGAGGTTTATTCAAAAATCGAACTGGCCACCATAAGCAGAACTCAAAAAAGAAAGAAAAAGGTGCTTTTACAGAGAACAACAGAGAATGTGAAACAAAAGACGGTGTTTGGTACTGTGATTTTCAGTGAATTTTTGAACATGGCTTTTTATTGTCTAGCAGAATGTGTGAAAAGTAGAATAAAGCCTGTCTTCGTCTTGGGCAGCTTGAACCCCTCGCTTCACTCAGGGCTGTATATATAACTCTAGAGTCCCTCGTTACACTCAGGGTTCATTATGCCGCCCACGACGTAAGACACTGCTTTGTTCCCTTAGTAGTCCTTTATTATTTTATGCTAACACGCTTAAAAACAATGCCTTTTAGGACTGTTCTAAACCAAAACAGCTACTGAGCTAGAAGTTTTACAGAAAACCTTGCAAGTATCAATAACTGCAATGAAATGTAAATGAATTAAATGAATTAAATGAAATGTGTAATAAAATGCATTTTGTTCTAAACTGACAACGTGCCACGGTTTTTTTGTATAATATGTTTACGTTTTACCGCCATCTCACGCGATGATGCGATTTACTAGCCATAACAGACGTACGTACCACGTACCACGGACCGCCGTCTGATCAAAAGGAGGGAAAGAGGAATTTTACTCTTTCTCCTCTTTCTTTTCCTGTTGGTCAGACGGCGGTCCATGGTACGTGGTACCTACGTACGTTTGTTACGGCTTTACGAAGAGCGCGCTTGCTTAGGAGAAACCGATTCGGACGCAACTTAAAGACACCCAGATTGTCACTACCGGGCACCCATTCAGGCAGCATTCGGTTTCCCCCGTGTGCTATAAAACCACATTCAGGGTTCCCGAGACTGAAAGATACCTGAAAAAAATATGTTCCTTCCATCGAGCTGCAATACTAATAGAGTCACAATCGTGCCAAAAAAAATATCGAAACAAAACTCGGCGCACGCTACGCGCTGCTCAGACTTTTTGGTTGGTTGTAAGGCAACCGCGATCCGACTACAACGCCGCACTATGCCAGTGCTACGATGCCCTATCGGACAAGCGACGTTGACATTGTGAACTATATAATTAATGTCTAGGTATGTACAACGACGCTCGGACGGATTCGCTCGGATTGTATCTCAATGGTTACATCTAAATCTTTTTAAACGTATCAAGTGTGCATCAGGTAAATGAATCTCAATGAAATTTAGCAAAAAAGTAGTCCCCAAATAAAAGCAAATCAATGAAACCGTGAGATGTGGTCTCTTGTATTACCCTTGCAACGCCGTTTATGCATCGGGACATACCAAAAATACTTATAGAAAAGGCTCCAAGCGATTGACTCAGTTTTTTTTGGTACTGTGATGGCCGTTCATTGACCTTAATTTTGAGTTAATTATTTTAAGTTGATTCATTAATTACCAATCATCGTTGTTCCGGTGTCGCGTTCTTGGTAAACACCTAACCACAAAACGACATGACTCAGATTTGTTTTGTCTCTATACCAAGATTATTTTAAGGTCATCAGTTGACCTTTATCGCATTATTCAATAGTAGATCAGGATTACCATAAAATAATGCTCCGATGTAGTGTTGTGTTTATCGTCAGATTTATAAATAATGATAAGATGTATTTACCTTATGTTATTTACTATAATAATTATAGTTTATAGACGATGCAAAACATCAAAGAGGTACCTAATGTGTTTAACGTGAATAGGTTTTTTTCTCATGTTTTTCTCTCTTATATAGATTTTGGCTTTTTTTTATGATACTGAGTGACGAGACGAGCGAAGTCGTTCGCCTGATGACTCTTCACGCTTGCCCATAACAGCTCAACGCTCAGAATTTTGAATTTCAACAGTTCAAAACCCTGGATGGCAATGCACTGCGCTCGTCACCCCGAGATATAAGATGTCGAATCTCTGTGTGCCCTGTAATTTCGCTCGAAACATTGCCCTTCAATCCGGAACACAGTAGTTTTGCACACTACTGCTTGGCGGTTGAATAACTGGCAAAGGTTCTTTTTTTTTTCGAAATAAGTCCTCGTTTGACCTCCAACTCCCCTGTTGGTAAGCGACGATGTGTGGTACTTCCCCCCAGGCGGCAGGCGGACCCCTGCAAAAGAGTCCTACAACTACAAAAATTCGGACGGACGGACAGAACGAATTTATAAGGGTTCCTTGTCGGGCTACGGAACCCTAAAAAGATGAATGAAATCGGTAAAGCCGTTTTCAAGTTGACGTAGCGTGACCAGGAGAAGAGGAGTTCATTTATATATATTATATAGATGGTCAAATAAATTACAGTCAGAGTCAAGCAAAGTAAGTCATAGTCATGTCAGTCAAGTCATGCCCTAGTAAAGTGGTGGAGACTTACAAGTACAAGAGGCTTCTGGGGTTTTGAAAACAACACTAAATTACAATTTCATTACTGACACACACTCAAGCACGTACTCGAACAATAATCTACCATCATTACACATTAACACTCGAAAATGTAAGAAAATAAAACAAGGAGACGATATTTTTTTCTGTATAGGTATATTTGTTAATTATGTTCCCAGCTAAGGTGCGTTTGGTTAGCCCTTTGTTGGCAAGGATAACTTTTACAAACGCTAATAACAATCACATGTAGAAAACGAAATGTGAAAAACGAACGCTACATGCAAAGCAACTGCATTTTTAACTGTTCACGTTCACCGTTCGAATAGGCCAAAACAGCTAAATGCCAACGTATAGTGCCACTTTTGACCCACCTCGTGACAAGGGTCGTTGCTTCGAAAAAGTCGCTCAATCAAAACAACAAAGCACGTAAAAAAACCAAAGTCAAAACCAAAATGTCAAAAAACTATCATAACGACCCTGCGATCAAAAGGTCGTTGTGAACGTTTTTTTTTTACATTTATATTTTGACTTTGGTTTTTCGCGGTCTTTTGATTGCGCACGAGTGTACCTAACAATTTTACAGTTTCTTGTTGTACAACAAATCTAAGTTTTTTTTCTGGTTTGACAGCCCCGTTAACTTATTTGGTAGTGATCCTGCCTTCTGCGCTTGGGGGCATGGGTTCGATTCCCACCTAGGATAAACATTTGTGTGATGAACATTTGTGTTTGTTCTATGTCAGGGTGTTAATATATATTTAAGTATGTATTTAATAATATACATATTATGTACGTATATCAGTCTCTGACTGCCATATTACAAGTTTTGCTTAGTTTGGGGTCGGATGACCGTGTGTGCAATAATGTCCCAGAGATATTCATTATTATTTAAATTTTCATTTTTGTGGCCAATAACAAAAATAAAGAAATGCTGGAGCGAAAAACTCAAAGAAGAAGTAATAAAGAAGGCGGAATCAGTAGTTCTAATTAAATTGTGGGCGGAATCACTACAATTAGGAGCATGCTATGAGATTATCATAGAAAATAACTCGAGTCTAGCGTTCGTAAAGATAAAGTGGCAAAAGAGGCTAAAGTATCGAACCAAACACTTTACATCAACGCCAATTTGGATAATGCTAAAAATGCTACCATAAACTAACTGAACGCACCTACCTCCAAAAAACCCTCAACTGATTCAAAAACTGAGGTAAGGTATCGATAGGTACCGATGTTTCAGGAACTCTGTTTCAGGAATGGTCTCTGGGCTCAGATCAAATAAAAATAGCCAGATGGATTACGGCGAACACGAAAAGTGAAGCCACTATTTGTAACATGACGTGTGCGTAGTCGTTTGATGTTTTCAGTATGAAATTCAAGTAGTTTTGACGTAAAGTAGTGTGCGCAAGTCGTGTATTTATACTGGGAATTCACGTAGTTTTGGAAACGTTTTGGAAACGATTTTAGAAACGATTTCACTTTGGAAGTACGACTCCATCTTTATTTTTTATTTGATCCGAGTCCTTGGGTAGGTGACGTCATCTTAAATACAACATGGCGACGTGAAAAGAGAGGATGAAAGAATGTAGGTAAATCAATGTAAGTATTTGAATAGGTCTTTTTAACCCCCGATGCAAACAGAGAGATGTAATAGGTAAGTTTAACGTGTGTTGTGTTGTGTTCATCTGTCTGTGCTACAGTAACAGATGAACCAACTTAAATTAGTTTTTTGTTATATGTTTGAAAGATGAATTGATTGTGAATAAAAAATAAAAAAAAACATCATCTTCAGCCAGAAGACGTCCACTGCTCAACATAGACCTCCCTCTTTAACCTCCATACTGAACGACATCCTGCCATCTGCATCCACTGGATGCCCGCGACTCTCACAATGTCGTCGGTCCATCTAGTGGGATGCCTACCTACGCTGCGTCTCCGGTTCGCGGTCTCCACTCAAGAACCTTTCTTCCCCATCGGTTATCAGTTCTTCGAGCGATGTGGCCTGCCCATTGTCATTTCATTTTGCAGATTTTAATAGCTATGTCGGTGGCTCTGGTTCTTTGGCGAATATCTACGTTCCGAATTTTAACGCGCAAAGAAACTCCGACCATAGCTCTCTCCATTACCCGCTGTGCGACTGAGTTTTTCCAAAAGGCCAACAGTTAAGGATCATGTCTTAGTAACATTTATGTCATCACTGGCCACACACACTGGTTAAAAACAATAAAGACCCTTTCTTTAGGCACTCATCATGCTAGGACTCATTCAGTACAAACTCCTAATCTAGGAGGTAGAATGTTATTTGAAGACTCCTTTAAATAATCATTCAAATTATATTTAATACTTAGGTATATAAAATAAAATTATTATATCTGAGTTACAAATATTTTATATGTACTTACAAAAAAATACTTATTTGAATAAAAACACCTACAAATACTTGGTTTCGTGGAATGGTGGTACTATGCCGAAAGCAGGTCCGAGTACACAACATTACAAACATCCATTTTTATATCGAACGACCAGGGCGAGCACAAAAAGGCGTCATCGTTTCATGGTTGATATTCCGAAAACCCGTACGAATGGCTTTAATTTCACTTTTATTATGCGAGCCGCTAGACTGTGGAATACTGGGTGTCTTCAAGTCGCAAGTGAATTGGTTTCTTCTAGGCAAGCGTGACGGTCCAACGTAAGCCTAAAAAAATAGTATAAATATAACCAAAAAAAATAACACTTGTTTTACAAAAAAAACGTGCTTATTAACGAAATGTACGAATATGGAAACAGCTGACATTTTTCTAGCCATCCCAGCCCATAGTAAATGTTGCTTATAGTATTCAAGTGACTTCCTTCCGGCTAAGTATCACCGTTCCGTGTAACCTTTTATTTTAATTTTAATACGATGCACATATTTTTTGTGAGAGTTTTTATGGCATTTGTCTCGACAAGTAATTAAAATGTCACGAGCCAAATGATAAATATTTACTGATGTATTTTTAATAGTAAGTTGGTCACGTAATACCGTGATACCTAAATTAAATACTTATGATACTAACTAATATAATACTAAGATGTGTAGGTGTGTTATCTACACTAATATTATAAAGAGGAAGGATTTGTACCTATTTTTGTATGTTTGTATGTTTGTAATGAATAGGCTCCGAAACTACTGAACCGATTTGAAAAATTATTTCACTGTTGGGAAGCTACGCTATCCCCGGGTGACATAGGCTATATTATATTTTGTAGCGAGGCCGAAGGCCGAGCTTACACTCGTGCGAAGCCGGGGCGGACGGCTAGTTATATATACTTTAGCAGCATAATATTGGCTGAGGTGACGTTTTAAAAGCATCAACTTATAAGTACTTTGTATTTGGCAGAATGCTCTTTTAGTAGACGCACAATGAAAAGTTGAAAACTTCTGGATTTCATATTATTAACCGATTTCGAAAAAGGAAGATCAATTCGATTGTTGTTTTTTTTTAAATATTAGTTACCTCAGAACTTTCGACTGGGTGAACCGATTTTGATGATTCTTTTTTTATTTGAAAGCTGGTGTTTCCCATGTCACATCAATTTCCCGTGTCCTGTCATTTTTATGAAGTCGAATTTTTTGTGTTGATAATTATTAGTATATCATGTCTGGTCGATGCAATACGTGACCAAAATGATGGCATCTACTTTGTTCAAAGGGTGAGTATTGATGCACAATGTGATAATTGAGTCAGTATTATCGTAACAATTCCCATTGGTAGCGTTTTTTTTATTTTTTATTTTTTTAAGTTATAATTTTAGTTGTAGTTTAATTTTTGTACTATTCAAATATGTATAACTAACTGCGCCCCACGATTTCACCCGCGTGGATTACTCCTTATTTCAACAGCTATCTGCCAGTGAAAGTTTCGACAAAATCGGTCCAGTCGTTTTGGAGCCCATAGAGAACATACATATCATCATCATCAGCCAGAAGACGTCCACTGCTGAACATAGGCCTCTCCCTTTAACCTCCACACTGAACGACATCCTGCCATCTGCATCCACTGGATGCCCGCGACTCTCACAATGTCGTCGGTCCATCTAGCGGTGGTATATATCGCCTTTTATATAGGTATATAAGATTTTATTTCTGGGTGAATGTTACATGATTTTTCTGCAAACTGGCAATAACTTTTTATTGCTCGGTTTTTTCTGTAATGAAAGGCATACAACTGTCAAAGACCCCCCTGAATTAACAGCGAAACAGCGGAAGGGAAGAGATTGTGTCCCACATTTTTCTGTCATTTATATGAGGGTCCAAACGTACCTCTACCTTTTATGAATTTATTATTGGGTAATAATAAATTCGGACACAGGTAGTGACCCGACTCGACTTGCTCAGGTGTTATGTTTTTCAGGATGAGCGACCGTTTCAATAAATTATTAGATTTTTCGTCGTTTGCAGTGTCAGATTGAGTTTTTTTAAATCAGAAAGATTAATGTTCTAGCCTGAAAGAAAATTGATCTTCTTTACTCACTATTTACATTCTTTGTACATTTTAATATGGACGAAGATTGCACCAAGTTTACACCATTTCGCATCAGCGAACCGCGCTACCGCGACGGTTTTTCTAAAACTTTTTTGTATATCACATTCGCTTAAAATTAACGCTCGTGGGCCGCTTTTAATTTATAACGCGGGCCGCTTGCGGCCCAACGAACCGCACGACCTCGTCGGATTTAATTCTTTTTTTTTTTAAATTCATATATCGCTTAAAACTCGCTAACGCGGGGCGCTTGCGGCCCAGCGGGTTCGCGGGTTGGCTGGTGTGCGGTTGCACGACCTCGTCGGTATTTTTTTTAATTTATTTTATCTCTGTCGCTTAAAACTCGCTAACGCGGGGCGCTTGCGGCCCAGCGGGTTCGCGGGTTGGCTGGTGTGCGGTTGCACGACCTCGTCGGTATTTTTTTTAATTTATTTTATCTCTGTCGCTTAAAACTCACTAACGCGGGCCGCTTGCGGCCCAGCGAACCGCACGACCTCGTCGGATTTTCTTAGGTTTTTTTTTTAATTTCTCTATCGCTTAAAACTTACTAATGCGGATCGCGTGCGGCTCTGCGTACCACGCGTTCTTTACGGTTTTATTTACCAACTTTTTTTGTACGTCACTTTAGCTTAAAACTCACTCTCGTGACAGCAAACTACGCTATTTCGATGGATTGTTATTTACTATTCCTGTACATACTCACCCACCGCAAATCGAAATTTTACGAATGATCGGTTTTGCGACAGATATGACCAGCCCACGGCCAGCGTATTAGCATGCTGAAGCATGCTAACACGCTGAGCTGTGCCGGTAACAAAGTTATCTGGCGAATTACTTCGTTTCAGATACGATATTTCAAAAAAGCAGAGTATAGATTTTTCATAAGCTCGTTGAGAAACTTTGAACTACATACCTTAAGAGCTACACATGAAACCATGTATTCTGTGCCTCTATAGCAAATTAAATCAGTTCGATTTACTTACGTCTGGCTCGAAGCCGATTCGCCATCAACTTCGCGGCTTTTCCTTACCACATAAAGCTTACGAAGGCTTATCAGTGAATGAAGGTGCCACGCGGTTTCACCCGCGTTGACATTATCTCCGGAACTATACATTTTCCGGAATAAAAAAGTATCCGATGTCTTCGGTCTGTCTGTGCAATCATGTTTGCGTGAAACAAGACCAAACAAACACACCTAATACATAGTTTTACACTTATTAGTAAAGTGATCATGGAAACCTTATTTTATTTATTTATTTACTTACTGCTAGTAAAATTTTCATTTTATAGACTCTCGCAAAACTACTATAGGTATATATATATACCTCAGATCAGACAAGCAAGGGAGATATGGTGTGGTGGTGTGGCAAGTGTGAACGTATTTGGCCTAAATCAGCCTTGATGCCTTTAGTCAAACTCTGTGATCTCTCCGCCCTGTTATTTTGCATGTGGACTTATAGTTAGTTCATATATTGATGTCACTGCTCTTAATGTAAGTGAAATAATAAAATTATCAATTTAAAAAACCGACTTGAAACGCAATTTCGTTTACTTGAATGACATATTTTTCAATTATTTTGATTTAAAAACCAAACTACTAAACCGATTTTGAAACTTATCCTTTCAAATAAAAACCTTAATTTTTCAAAAAAGGAGGGGATTAATTTTTCGGTTAAAAATTACTAAGTGTGCCGTACTTATAGTTTGGTATGGTATAGTGAAAAATTGGGAGAAATATGGAGACATTTGAACACGAGCGATAAGGCATATCTCCTTTCAAAAAACCTCAAAGCTCAAAGACATGATAACATTCACCAACATGGCCACTGGGCCAGTTGGTGGATTAGGGCCCATCTTCTATCTGAGAGAAGACCTACGTCCCAGCAGTGGGAACATGATAGGATAGACTGAAAATAAATGATGATGATGATTATAATACCTCTTTTGTTTGTCTGATCTAAGGTATGAAGTACCTGTTCAAGGTGACTGCAAAAACAGTCTGGTTTAATATTATGTTGTTTGCACCATAGACGGTTTTGTAATGCGACGTCAAAACAAAGTTTTTGTCGACCGATTCTTTTTAATTGTGTGACTGTAACCTATCCGTTAATTCAGTAATTTTTTTTGTCAAGTTTATAAGTAGCGCTGGATTTATGGAGGCCTTGGGGCAGGCAACAAAAGAGTTGAGGCCCCTAATATTTATAGGTTGAACAATTTATTTCATTCGAGTGTTGTAATAATGCTTATATTGCGAGACAAATCAAATTTTGTTGACTAACAATGTTTTTTAACCGACTTCCAAAAAGGAGGATCCAGAAAGGAGGGTCTCAATTCGACTGTATTTTTTTTATATTTGTTACCTTAGAACTTGCCACTGGGTGAACCGATTTTAATGATATTTTTTTTATTTGAAAGCTGGTACTTCCTGTATGGTCCCATTTTGGGACCAAACGGGACCATTATGGTTTCAATTTGGTCCAGTTCTGAAATTTTTATGTAATCAGTTTTTTATATTGATAATAATTATTTATGTTCTCTTATCAAAACTTTTGTTTGTTTTATTTTATATTTTACCATATTTTGCATATTATTTGGTTTGAAAATGTTATCAAGAAATGTCCCTTTGTGGAGGCCCCGGTGCTGTTACCCCAAACGCCCTGCTCTAAATCAAGCCCTGTTTATAAGATTATTACTGACCATTGATATATCATAACAATTATGATTATGATGCGTGGGGATTATGGCAACACCCCTCTCTAAGAGGGAGGCTTGGAGTTATGGCGCCAACGCGGAAAAAAACATGTCGTCTCATTATATTATTTTCCTAAACTTGTGTATTTTCGAGTGTTAAAGTGTAATAATGGTGGATTATTATTTATTAAGGGCTAGTGAACGTGCTCGAGTGTGGAGAAGTGATATAACGAGTTGAAACATGATTATATGTGTTGTTTTCAAAACTCCATAGAAGCCTATTGTAAAGTCTCCACTACTTTACTTGGGCATGAGTGTGACTTGACCGTGACTTACTTTGCTTAACTCTGACTGTGACTCGTTTGACGCTATTTAAGACTAAGTAAACTTGATTAATATTGCGACCGAAGGACTTTGTATCCATGGTCATGAAAATTTTTCAACAACAGTGGGAGGCTGATGGCTGATGATAATGATGATATGATGATTGTGTGATATATCATATTTTCAGAAAACTATATAAACTCAGAGGTGGTCCTCTTTAGAATTCTATTTCCGCTCTAGAAACGGAGTTGGAAAGGTATTGTTATGTCAAAATCTACTGCGAATTCTGTGATCCGGTTTGCATTCAATCTGGTCAGATTCCCGCGAATCGCATAACTGGAATTTCAGGCGATAGTCACAGCCAGCAAAACCTTTATTAGCATAGACAGCGTAAACACATTAATTTGTATGATAGCCCAGCGTGCCGCATTTTTTGTACCTACCATGACTTTTTTGTACCTTAATTTTAGCGATAATTTTGTGACTATTTTTTAAATGTACTTCTTGTTATGTTGTTTTTGTGGTGTCAATAAAGTTTTATTTATTTATTGATATAGAATCACCAACAGTACACATATTAAATAATACATAATATAACACTGTATAGACGCAGCGTAGGTAGGCCTCCCACTAGATGGACCGACGACATTGTGAGAGTCGCGGGCATCCAGTGGATGCAGATGGCAGGATGTCGTTCAGTGTGGAGGTTAAAGGGGGAGGCCTACGTTCAGCAGTGGACGTCTTCTAGCTGATGATGATGATAACACTTTGTAAATAATGTAGTTCTGGTATGTGCACCCTTAACAGGTGTTTACAACGTTCGCCATTAAAAGTGTGGTAAGACAAAAAAATTGTAAACAGTGTATATAGGTGTGATGGAGTAAATACAGTAAGCACAGTTATAGTATAAATGGGTTAACCGTTGCATACAGCCATCACAATACCTTTATTTTACTAAATTAAAACATATTTGTTTTGTACTTGTTTTGTTTTGTTGTATTGTTAGGTAACGTCCAAGAGAAATATAGTGGAAGTTGAAATTGCTCGGCCAATTGTTTTTGAAGAGTTATAATAATTTACTTTAGCACAATATGGCATTTAACAAGCTTCTACTCAGCTTTTAACCTACCTTTTTAGATTAGTGTTAGTTCAAATCTTGCAACTAAATTTTAAAACAGTTTTCCAGCCCATTGAGCTGAAATTTACACTAAATACACGTTTAGTTTGGATGACAATGCATGGTTAGCCAAGTGTCGTTTTACTAAATCCAATATGGTGGACTCCGAAAGAAAATAAATAAAAAGAAATAATAAAGACAAACATGGCAGATCAGTAATTTTTTATGCGCCCTAATGATTTAGGTATTAAATTAAAGAGTTTAATGAAAAGAATACGAAAAATAAAATGACGTCATACTCAATTTAATATATCATCATCATCATAATCAGCCTATACTAGTCCACTGCTGGACATAGGCCTCTCCCAAGGCACGCCACTCAGCCCGATATTTGGCTTTTTTGTATTGACGTCTGGCGTGCTACTACAAAGGCGACGGAGAACTGAATTATGGGATGTGCCAGTTGGAGCATTGATCCGACTTAAGACTGAACATAAACATTTATGCTCTTTAAAGTATGCGAGCTCGCGGTGGCCATATGAATAAATGTCTGTGCTTAAGCGATAACCACGCCTGGCTCTAAATTCCATAGCAATTGGTCTAACTAGTCGACATTTATTGGCATAGAAGGACTAATAATTATACACGTATTAGACAAAACGAATAGATAACATAAAGATAAATTTACACACAAAAGAGGAAAATAGTGAACAGCTAATTAGAAAAACAAATGTCTCAAAAGTAAATTTTGATTCTATGTAAGAGACGTGTGTATTTGATCGATGAGCCCCAAACTAAGCACGAGGCTTACATCTTGGAGCTCGAGTGTGCGTTTCCTTGCGTCTATATAGTTTCCGTAACAAAAAAACCACCTTAATTTTTAAGATGAAACAGAAAATTAATAAAAAGAAATACCGGCCAAGTGCGACTCGGGCTCGCGCACTGAGGGATCCGTACCACCACAAAATACAATAAATATCAATTACAAAATTTAGTAAAATGTGTCGTTTGGGGTTCGGTGAAAGAATGATGAGATCGTCCATCCACGAAATTACCATTTATAACATGGTAATGAATATAAATTTGAGACCGCGAACCGGAAGACGCAGCGTAGGTAGGCCTCCCACTAGATGGACCGACGACATTGTGAGAGTCGCGGGCATCCAGTGGATGCAGATGGCAGGATGTCGTTCAGTGTGGAGGTTAAAGGGGGAGGCCTATGTTCAGCAGTGGACGTCTTCTGGCTGATGATGAATGAATATAAATTTGTCAACGACTCACACTTGGCCATTATTTATTTGTTGTTATACTTTAGAGTGCGTACTATAATCATGCAAAGTTTGACGTTTGTGCGTATTACCAAGGATGGATGGTACTAGCTTTTGTCGATGGTATTACCGTTTTTACATTAGAGCAATTAGAAAAATACGTAAAAATTATAGGTTTGTTGTTTGGGGAGTGAGGACCCCCTTTTTGTTTTACTCTAGACTTTTTTCATATTTCTTAGTTAATCCGCCGTAACAATACATATTCTGTGATTATTTCAACTGGATATCTATTACGGTTCCAAATATACAGCCTTTCAAAGGTAGAACAGACAGATGGACCGACAAACAGAAAGACAGCGTAGGCTTAGTAATAGGATTCCGTTTTTACCCTTTGGGTACGGAACTCTAGGCAAGCGTGCTCCATCGTAGACTGCATCATCGCTTAACATCAGGCAAGTTGGCGGTCAAACGCGAGCCTATTTAAGCATTAAAAAAAGGTTGGCAAATTACATTCTTAAGTTAACAATCTCTGTGGTAAGAGAGTTGTCCAGGAGATGCTGTGGGTGCGATGTGTGAATAGCAAACTACTATTATAAATGCAAAAGTTTTCCTGGTTTAGAGGTAGCCTATACCCTGGGTTAATCCATACCTTTTTGGATTATCATACCTAGGTTGGTTACTTTTGATCCTAGAAAATGAATGTTCATGTTGGGATAGCGGATAAAACCACAGGTCATAGCCAAAATTTCATTCCAGTTCGACGAGAAGATCGTCGGATCTGCCAATAATAACATGCGAGCATATCTCATACTTTACCTAATACCTTACCTTACATAATATTTACGACGATTTAAAACAAGTACGGAATATAAAAAAAAAGTGGAACTGTTATCTTAGTAAAAAAAATTATTGGAAATTATATTTATGATTTAAACAAAATGCAAGCTAACTTATACTTAATACGTAAACTACTTAACCTACTTATTATACAAGAAGTTTGATTGGATGAAATGAAACAGTTGGAATGGATTACCCTAACAACGAAGAAGAAAATGAACCTAAAACCTAAATCACAGAGAAGGTCTAAAGACAATACAAATTCTCATACTGGCGACACTATTTACTAGTCTTCTCAAGTTCAATATACGACTTACACTACTATATTTAATAACAACTGCCTCCTTGATGTCTAGCCAGCCAAGATTCAAAGTTTTTTTCATCCCCCCATCTCGAAAAGAGTATTTTTGCTCTTCCATATCTGAATGCAAAAGCCGTTTTTATCCGCTAGGGGATAAAATCAATTGAATTTAGAACATCGTGTGCATAAAGTATGTGAATTCAAAACATCATTAAACTTATTTACTTCTACCTCCATATTGTCCGTATTTACCTTTATTTACCGTATTTATTGTATTTACCGTGTCGAATTCATCATTCAACCTTTTTAATTTGTTAAAAACTCAGACTCAGAACCTTCTTGGTGTACTTTTTTTTTAATTTGCTTTGCGCGCGCCATTTTCTTTTTTGCATTTAGTCATTTAGTCATCCTCGTTGAGGTGGGATGAAAAATTAACGTAATTTTTCGTGTTGCACTCGAGTGCAAAGATTTTTCACCTCGTGCTCTTTTGATTCCCTCGCTAACGCTCAGGATTCTAATTTTTGAAAAACTCGCTACGCTCGTTATTCAATTTTTGAATCCTTCTCTTGCTCAGTCATCCAAATTGAGCACGCGGTTAAAAAGCAACTTTGCACTCTTGTTTAACAAATAACTATTTTAATTGTAATAGTTGTTGCTACTACAATACCCAGAGCATTAGCGGTGCGTTCACTACCTTTGAGGATTCTATTCATCCTTCGTTTGAAGCAATTGAGGTCATATTTCGGAGAAAAAACTGACGGTGGTGGTAAGCCATTCCACAACTGACAGGTACATGGTAGAATCAATCAATCAAATCGAACACTGCGAGGCATCGACACAAGTTATCAACGTAGTAACCTGTAGGTATTACTTACTTTCATCAATTTAATTCAGCTTTATTTTATAATCGTTCCTTTCTTAAGAACATCTGAATTCCATTTTTGCACTTAGTTTGTTTTCAATTGGAAATTTCAATTACGCCTTCAAAATGGTAATCAGAGGCCGTGTCACCGAATCCTAAGAGCCGACCTTTTAATAATCAGTTTAACTGTTTGTATTTATACCGTTGCCCAAAATACAGTATGGCTTTTTGAATTGACAGTTTTTATATCTGAGTCTTCCAGCTATCGGCTTCTTTGTATATCTACTTTGTTTTCAGGTGGATAAGGTATTTCTGTTCAAGGTTCAAAATACGGAGATCCAAAGCAGGACCAACGGGAAAGACATCGGATCCCGTTTAACTAAGCTCCAGTAGCGTTGGGCACTCGGCCAGATGAGATTAACGTTAAACAGGGAATATTAGAGAAATATTTCTCTATCTCCATATGGAGGGCTTGTAGTGATTCATATATCGTCCTAGGGATTCCTACACCTAATATCATATCACTAATATAGTTTTCGGTACAAAAGGTAACATCTTTATAAATATCAGACGCTTAATAAATTAAATTATCACAACCTATGATAGAGATTTCCAATGTAATGATTTGACTCCTTGTTTTGGTCAATATTAAAGCACAAGATGAGGCCTTTAATGAACAAATGAGGAGTGCCGAACTGTAACCCTTTTGGGTTTATTCCATACAGTGGCTTCCAATGATGAAGAGTTTATCGTCATCATAATCAGCATATACTAGTCCACTGCTGGACATAGGCCTCGCTAAACGCACGCCATTCAGCCCGATCCACGGTTTTAATTAAATTTTTTGCTTGATAAGGTAATGAGGTATATCTATTACTGATGTGCGCAAAGATTGATGATTGCGCGAAGTAGATAACATAGCAAAGAAGCGGATCCTGGCACCAGCTGGCATGTAGACCTGGCACTAAAAAAGTTATAAAAATATGTATTTCTGATTGGATAGATTTATCTGTTATCTCATCATCAATAAATTCCGTTGAATTTTGTTGAAATTAAACAGAAGCGAATTAAAGCGAGGTTGATTGTATAAGTACCAATAGAGAGGCAACAGCGTGGACAAAGTTCAAAGGTGATGATGAAAATGATGAGGCATTTAACTTCAAAAAAGCTAAACCTAGCCCAAAAAACCTGCAAGCTGTTGCTGCTAAAGTTAGCAGGGCTAGCTTCTTTCTGTAGCTTAGGGTAGGTAATAAAGTAAATTTTTACAAAAAAAAAATGACTTCTCGGTTTTTGTCTAATTTGTACAAAAAAAACAACTTCGATAAACGGAATTCTCCCCCTTATTTTCCACCGGATATTTTCTTCAAATTTAAATAGGACCACAAACGATCAAGACAACGTTCAAGAAATTATATTTATATAAAAATATTGATCGGTTTACAATCGGAGACTGAAAGATTCTTTACGTGACCAAAATGCTGGCCTATATTTGGGTCAGAAAGTTAGCCTCGCCATCCAGCGAGGCAACGCGGCCAGCATTTTGGGCACTCTACCTGAAATTAATTATCGTTTAGGACTACTTAATTAACTCTATTTTAATTATAAGATGATTACTACACCCGAAATAAACGTAACACGTAAATCGGTGAAGATCTACAGGTCAAATACCTTGCACTATACACACAAAAAATCTAATTCGAATTGAGTTTTTTTTTACTATTATTCTATTTACGTGGGTATCGGTAATATGCACAGAAAAGAGAAGGGTAAAAAAAATCTTACTTCAGTGGTAGTATGTACTTACATACACGTTTTTAGACATTCTATTTTGGTGTCCATTTAATATTAAAGTATGTAATCCATACTGCTAGTGCTTTCTAATGAATGTATTTGTACATTGGGAAAGACCCCGAAAATTAATCTGTTCGTCGTCATAAAAGATCCCCTTTGCCTTCAATAATGAATAAAGTTTATCATGACCCATATTTTGACATTCAAACAGAATCAAACAGTTATAGCCTACAATATTAACTACACAAGGAAATTTAATTGTAAAATTTAATATCCTTCTTGGTCAATTGGATTGGTAACCAACAGAGTATTTAATGGGCGCCGATTGGGTTAAAAACCTCGAATTGATGATGGCAGTTTAGCGGTGCGTTGGCAGATAGCACAGGAAGAGACAGGTCTATACCCAGCAGTGAGATAAAGAAGACTGTGGACGATTACCTATAAGATGGCAGAATAAAAAATTGAAAATTTTGCAAGCTTTTTTCCATCGCACCAGTTGCCACCGCCTGAAAGTTCATCCACATATCATAGATCGGTGGAAATCGCACAATGTGCGTTATACGCGCTCTTTTTTTCCTCACACCTGTAATTTGTGGAATGAGCTCCCTCTTGCGGCATTTCCGAGTAGCTTTAATATGGGGTAAAAAAGAAAGGGCTGTTAATAGTCTTTAAGGGTCGGCAACGTATCTGTGATGCAGGTGGCATGTGGTGTTGCAGGTATGCCAGCTTTATGGTTGATATTCCGAAAACCCGTACGAAGCGCTTTGATTCCACTTTTATTGTGCGTACTGCTGGTCTGTGGAATGCGCTGCCTGAATGGGTGTTCCCTGATAGTTACAATCTAGGTGTCTTCAAATCACGAGTGAATCGGCTACTTCTAGGCAAGCGTGCTCCATCGTAGAACGCATCATCGCTTAACATTGGGCGAGTTGGCGGTCAAACGCAAGCCTATCTACGCATAAAAAACGGTAATCGCTTACCATCAGGCGGCCCATCTGCTTGTTTGCCACCTATGGCATATACAAAAAAACTGAAGACGCAGCGTAGGTAGTTCTCTCTCTAGTTAGATGGACCGACGACATCGATTTGCGGACATCCACATTGTTTTATGTAGACTATTGTTCATTGGTGTTACTGCAAGTTTCTTAGTGTGCGTAAAAAGTTTGTGTTCCATACTTACAGGTTTTGCTATAAATGAAGTATACAAGCCAAGCGCGACTCAGGCTCGAGCACTGAGGGTTCCGTACCACCACAAAATATAAAAAGTAGTGCAAAAAGACAACATTACGCCTAGGCAATCACCCATCCAAGTACCGTCACCGATTCACACTTGGCCATTAAATATAAATAAATATCTGGGACATTATTGCACACATGGTCATCTGATCCCAAACTAAGTAAAGCTTGTAATATGGCTGCCAGAGACTCATATACATACATATATATGTTTAAATACATACTTATACATTATTAATTAATTGTTGTTTTACTTTAGTGTGTAGGTACTATAATCATGCTAAGTTTGACGATTGTACGTATTACCGTTTTTACATTAGAGCGAATAAAAAATATGTGTAAAAAACCGTGTGTTGTATGAGGTCACTTTAGTGTTCACTTTTTTTATTTATTATTATTTCTTAGTTAATTCACAGTCCGCTTACATATTCTGGGTTTCAACTGGCTATCTATTACGGTTCGAAAGATACAGTCGTTAAAAGGTAAGACGGACAGGCAGACGGATAGATAGACTGCGTAAGCTTAATAGGGTTCCGTTTACACCCTTTGGGTACGGAACCCTTAAAAGTGTATGAAACATGGAGACATTTGATCACGAAGGATAACTGCACTAGTAAAGCTTATTTGTCTGATTTGAATTTAGGTCTAATCCTAACCATTTTGTTGCAAAATAAGCTATGACTAAGACTGAATCTATAATTAGTTATAGATTCAGTCTTAGTGAAAAGCACATGAAAATATCGACGCACTCAAATGCTAAAATCTATTCTTCATCTTCCAACTCTTCTATATTTAATCGATCATAACTTTAAAACCGTTCTCCGGTAGACCATATATGGAATTTAATACAGATTTTCAACCGTGTCCGAATGAACGTCTCCGTCTGAAATGTAAAGTAGGTATAAAATATTTCAATTTTCAGTATTCGATATTCCGACATCGAAATTTGAAGTCTTACTCAATTCACACCTGCGGTAGACGTGTTAATATCAAGGGTGGATCTAAAAGGAGTTTATTTGAGCAGTTTTCAAAACATTGAATCAAAACTGCTCAAATAAACTCCTCTTAGATCCACCCACAAACTTTTTGAGATAATTTATCTACTTATATTTGTAATAATTTTATTGATTTTAAACTGCATTATCGCAAAATTAAAATTTCTGTATTTCTGGTTTTTAAACAGAAAATAGCTAATTCAGATTAAATGGGAAATCTCCAAAAGGCAATTTAAAAAATATATTAGTTCATTATAATGCGATAGATTGCGTTTACGACATATGTATATGAAGATTTTGCAAAACCACAGACGAAGAAAGGTCAATAAAAAAAAACTTGTTTATTCTCATCAATGAGTTTAGGAAGACATATGGTATTTTGGTATTTCTTCGTCATTGATTCTCATAGACAGACAATACTTTTCTGTCTGACACTGTGTCTTTGTGTTATTTTAGATCGTATTATAGTATTTATTGGTTATTGATTGCTAACAAAGTACTTGTTTTTCCACAACATAAATTTGTAGGTATATTAAGTGTGCCTTGCCTAGCCGTGTTATAAAATATCTCCTCATTCCAATGAGGTTACGCAGTACAATATAACTCAGTGCCTCATTCTTATGTTTTAGGTTACATTGATCAAATGCAAAAAATTAACACTATATTTCGTCCGGCCATCTATTGATGGATGCAGAACCACAGAAAAAATTCTCACTTCAGTGTGCAGAACTATGTTCCTAGAGCTGTCAAAATCCCACCCATTGGAGAAAGCTAAAAATCACAGATGTATATCTGTGCTAAAAATAAATTTGATGACATTCGAGAAGAGAGAGGTAACCATAGATCTAGCAAAAAAAAATAGGTCTTTTTCTGGTGACCTTGGACTGTTACACAATTGTTTAATGCATAACTTTTAACACGCTTTTATTAGCTTGGTATGTATCTAATATCTATGTAAAGGAATCTTTGGACGTGATTGTCACTCAAAAAGTCGGATTGATTTGAAACTTTGCATACTTATCAAGGTCCAATGATAATGCAATATGGCGTGTTTTTTAAGTTTTTTTAACTACGAGAGTTATTTATTCTATATACTTCACAAAAATTTGTCATGAGTCAATTTGGATGAGTTACGTATCGTAATAGGTACTTTATAGCGATGCATCAAAACTTTTCGTCGCTAACATAATATTTATTATTTCTTTTTCCTGTTTTTTTCCGAAACCAGAATTATTATTTGGAAAGAAAAAAATATTCTTTCTTCGACAATGGTTGCGTAGGACGGATTGGATTGGTTCCGTTTGAAGAACAAAATGTCTTCGTACGTAACTGGTTACGTAGTTTTATTTTATTTTTATTTGTACATAACTGACTACGTAGCGAACATAAAGTGCCTCTGCCTACACTGGTAATTTCAATTTGGATCGGTCCAAATTGTTTTCAAAAATCTAGCAAAGCCGTGTAAGATCCAGCGTATTGTAATATTGTGAGGTATTGTAAAATAGGACCTACTTATAAATTCTACTTTTACGGACACGTCTACAAAAACTGGAATACAAAATACCAAAACAACTTAATCAATAAGCATTTTAATTCAACATTTTTCACATTCCTAAACAAAAAATTAAAACGAGTTTTTATTATGTAATCAATTATCACTAAAGGTTTGGTTTGATGAAGATATTCGTCGAAGAACCAAAGTCATCGACATAGCTGCTCAAATTTGCAAGTTGAAGTGGCAATGGGCAGGCCACATCGCTCGAAGAACCAATAACCGATGGAGAAGAAAGGTTCTTGAGTGGAGACCTCGAACTGGTAGACGCAGCGTAGGCTTCCCACTAGATGGACCGACAACATCGTGAGAGTCGCGGGCATCCAGTGGATTCAGATGGCAGCTTATAGTTCTGTGTGGAGTTCTAAGGTGGAGGTAGGTAGGTAAACTCAAATAATTATAAATTATCAACAGAAAAACAAATAAACCAACTTTACTGCAAAACGTATCCCAAGACATTTTGTGCATAAAAATGATACTAACGACAACTTACATGTCAAAATGTGTCAAGCCGTTTAGGCTATTGACGGTAATAAATAAACATTAATAAATACCCTACCCGAAGACAGTGATTTTAATGCAGTTTTTTACCTGTAGTTTATAGTTTTGGATAGGTATTCAGTTTAATTTCTTGAAGAAATAAAAGGCTTTTTTATTTTTTATTTTATTTATTTATTCAGTTTAATTTAGATTTAATTTAGGTATTTATTTAGCTACTTTATTGTTTTAAGTTTTAGTTTTTAGTTAATATTTAAGTTTATGTTAATTTTCTGTTTTTTGAGTTACCTTTGTTTCAATAAAAATAGTTTTTTATAAAAATACACATTCATAGATATATACATAGATCCGCCCAAAAGTTTTTGTTAGTCGGGTAAAAATTACGTTAATGAAGTGACAGTTTCAAAATATTTTAATTATATGTATATTTGTCGCAGGTTTAAGATAAAATCCTGTTTTTGATCAAAGAGACTTTTGATTAAGAACCGGAAGAAGACAAAATTATTAATTAATGTTGTCATAAACCTGAGAAAATCCAGTTTTTTGATCAAAAACTTAGATTGGATTAGTTTTAAGATAAAATCAATGTAGGTTGTTTTTTTTTAAATATAAATAAAACAATTGGAGACAATTCACAATGATTCATTTGTTATAATTTTATGACTGTCCTAGTAGCTCAGTTGGTAGTGAACCTACCTTCTGCGCTTGGGGCGTAGGTTCGATTCCTACCTAGGGCAAAACATTCATGTGAGGAACATTCGTGTTTGTTCTATGTCCGAGTGTTAAGGTTGTATAAAAAAAAAAGTGAGTATATCAGTCTCTGGCAGCCATATTACAAGCTTTGCTTAGTTTGGGGTCAGATGACCATGTGTGCAATAATGTCCCAGATATTTATTTATTTAGTTTAATCCGAAACGGCTGGACCGATTTGGATGATTTTTAAACAAGATTTATAACAGTGTTTCTTATCTTTATTTCAAAATTTCGTTTAAAAGACATGGGCTCTTTTCCATATTTGCCGTAGATTTATATTTAATACTTTAAATTATTATAGTTATAGCAAAAAAAATATGTACAGAGGAAATTAAAACAAATCCCAATTAGTAAAAAACTAATCTAATAAACCGCTACTAGTGGGAATTCATTGGGAGCAATTCCCACTAGTAGCCCATTACCATGTTGTGTAGCAATGCTCTGCTTTGAGCAAAGCAGAAACCAGCATAATCGTCACGTGTCGTATTGCATCTGATAACAAATATTGAAAAAAAAAAATACTCCCAATCCCCATGATTGGCCCTTATGGTTTTGACCCCAAAGGCTCAAAATATACCCACAGTCCAGAGTAGTTTTTGCGCCTTTTGAGGTCTTCTGCGAATTTAGCTGCCGCGCCGCGCCCTACACTGCGTTCTGGTAAGATTTGACGGTGCAATCGAGTCCGCCCCATCTTCCACGAAATTAAAGTCATAAGTTGTATAATATAGCCAATATGATGTCGTTACAGTTCATTTCATCTTATTTATCTCTCGATATATTACAAAAAGTGTTTTCAAGCAAGATTTTCCTGGCATGGAAGTTACTATAATAATTCATTCAAAAATAATATCCAAAGATATCCTTTATGGACCCAAAATAAGAAGGAGTTGGCTTCTACACATATACAATGGGACACAAAGAAATCAACATCACAAAGCGACTAACGTTTGAAAAGGTTATCAATATCCGTATACTTATTTTGTCCTTACCCATCCATCATATTGTCAACTAAAGGGATTTAAACCTTCATGACCCTAAAAATCTCAATTTACACCCAATTATGCCTAACCATAACCTACAATATTTCTTCATTAAGCCACCATTAATCATTTTCGTACCCAAAATCCATCCAATCCAGTCTGAATAAATTTCTTTCACGCACTGCTTCATTATGGTTATAAAACAACAATTTTGGGTACAGAGCCTGTATAATACAGGTAGAAATCTTTATTTTACTTGGCCTTAAACATTTTAGGGCTCGGTCATACGAAGGTGTTGAAATGTCTGCGTTACAGGCAGCAATGCCTATATTTTTTTGCAAACACATCGCAAAGGATTAGATAACAAATAACTAAATCATGAGGATCTTCAACGAAAAAGTACTTTGCGTTTGTGTCCAATTGTCTATCTTTTTATTATTTATAAGTTTGTAGGAATGGAATTTGAACATGCTTGTTACTATTAATCCCCATTTAAGGGAAATTCAGTGTGGAGATAAGTTGTACCCTAAATAATTTCAAATTATCCCGCAAGCTATTTTGTCATTACAATAGTACTGAATAATAGACGCTACACCGCATTTTAACTTTTCATCCTACAGGAAAAGTACATTTTTCCAAACTATAAAGTATCTTATGAATTTCTTATGTATCCACGGTATAAGGTATCTTATATCTTGGAAAAATATTAGATTCTCGTACGATGGGCATGCGAGGGCAAGCGTAGCCCCGGCAAATCAGTCCAACGTGACTTACGTGACATAAAAAAATTCACGGACGAGATTTAGACCAGGGTCGATAATTTTTAAAACCAAAAAAAAAAATAGTAGGATGAAACCCCTTAGAAAAGGAGGGGAATATTATAAAAATGAAAGGAAAAATAATTTACGGGCGATCTGAGGTCGGGAAGGGGATGGGGGTGAGTTTTTAAGGGTAAAAAACGGTTTTTCTCGATTTCCGGAAAAACTAAAAGTCCTATGGAAAAAGTCAAATGGCAAAGTTGTAGGTAATAAAAAGATCTAAAACTTCTGTGGAAACACTTTTTTCACATAACCTCAAAATTTATGTGAAAAATTCAAAAAACCAAGTTTTTGGTTTTTTATTTTTATCTTTTACAAAAAAAATTTTTTTTCACGAAATTTGGTGAAAACTTACCTTTTTATGTCCCAAATACGCTGTAATTTATTTGATTAAAAATATTTATGTTTTCACCTTATTTTGAATGAATATCGAAAAAGCACCCTAATTTTCAATCGAAAATTCATCCGTCAAAATATCAGCTTTTATCAAAAAGTTGGTATGTTTTCTGTTTGTTGAAATCTCTACTTTCTGATGGTGAAAAAAATAATATATGTTACTATAGTAAATCTTCTTCCCGACCTCAGATCGCCCGTAAATAATTTTTCCTTTCATTTTTATAATATCCTCCTCCTTTTGTAATGGATTTCATACTACTATTTTTTTTTTCACTTATTATTATTTTTAAAGGCTTCTACCCTGGTCTAATTAGTGCTTAGTAGTAGGAAAATTTACAAAAAGGGGAGGAGGCTTCTGCTCTGAAGCTGAATGATGATGATACTCGTAATAAGGTGTCACTTCCGTGACTAGTTTCATTACCACTGAAATGAGAATTTTTTCTTTCTCTTTTCTGTGTTTATTACAATCATTCTGCCGCTTCGGGGTCGAACCGTAACATAAATATAATTATATACTCACACAATAACTGTCGCATTTATATTATGTGATTGTGACTGAACCATTATCATTTACTGAAATACATCGAATTCACCCACGGTAGGTCTTACCATTACATCATCTGATCCTTCTTGATCCCCTTTGGGTATAAGCTACTCCTTTGCTATGCCATCGATCTCGATCCTGTGGTAATGGAGTCCAGGTTCATCGAACTATCTTGCTTCTCGGCAAGGGAGATATGGTACGGAGGTTTGTGGGTGCGAAGTTAGACCTAAATCAGGTTTGATGCCTATAATTGAACTAACTCTGCAGAGACATTGCCGCTCTGTTGTTGACTATTATTTAGTTTATTGATGTCGCTCCAAGTTTCTTAGCGTGCATGAAAAATGAGTAAGTGTGCCGAACTCTCACTCTCAGGCGTATTATTTTGTCTAATCTGACTGAGGTGCTCCACCTGTTATAATTGCACCTAGCAACGTGTTCTGACCTACCACCACTAATTAAAATTAATCCAAAACAGTAATTATACCTTTGTAATAAATAGCAGCTTTTTTACACAAATTTCCCAATAACAGCAGCAGGATCGAGTTCATTAAGGCAAATCGTCTTATTTTCCGGTACAATAACAGATCCATTTCCACGCCCTCTCAATTTTCCAACTCATTATTACAATGCGCTGTGCAAGCAATTAGCGAAGATTAAGCTTACAATTTGCTTTTTCATTATTCTATGTTATTATTTGAATGATTCTGGAGCTTGCAGAAGCAGCTGCTTAATGGCTCTCAGGTGAAAACCATCAAATAGATGGTCCTTCCTCTTCGGTGATCTGTTTACGAAATGGGTAGTCTTTTCTCCTAATCTAACGTTTAAGGGAAGCTGTAACCTTAATATTTCTCGTAAAATGTTGAAACAATTAAATTCATCGCGTTGGAGATCGCTCTTTTCACAGACTTTTAAATGAGAAAGAGGTTCCCAAGATCATCTTTCTAGTTTGAAAGACAGTCTAAAATAAATGTACCAATCTTTAACTTATACAATCGGCCACTTTTTCTTAGATAGCAAAGTAGAAATCATGAAAAAATATCACCCATAAGCTTCGTTGTGATAATGTATTTTTTTTTACAGGGAACTGCTTTTTTTATTCCGATGTCAGGTTCGATTCCATAGAAAAGTTGTTTAGGATGATGACTACAATGACCTCCTTTCAGCGTAGCATGACCGTTCAGTGTAATCCTGTTTATGGCACGCCAAAAACTAAGCCTTTTTTTTATCTAAATTTGTTTCGGTGCTTTAGTCGCTTTGCGACTATGTCAGCACCATTATGTACATTCTGTGTCGTCTACTTATATACATCACACAACAGTTTAAATAGTGTTCGTGCCGCATCACTCAGTGGAGCGGACAGGACACTGAATTATTCCGACATCGAGGAAATTAGCACCATATTGAGTGATCATGGCAGACATCACAGACTGCGTTCGTGGTGGACCAGGACATGATAGACGTCCTCGAGGCTTCCGCATATGTCACAGGTGTCGGATTCTACTAGCCTCATCAGGAAATTAAACTTATTAGTAGGCATGTGCCCGGTACGGAGCCTGTGAGCCATAACTATCCACTGTCTCTTCATCCTAGAGTTAGTAGACCACGGTGTTTTAGGAGGTTTTTGCAGCAAAATATTAAATATTATAAATATTATACCATTCCCAAATTCTTTTGTCACGTTAAATTGTGTCAAAATACAGTTTCCATTTCTCAAAAATCTTGTACCGATAATTGCTCAGTATTTCCAAAATTTCCGACATCATGTAAATTTGTGACCCTGTAGACACAGCCTCTCTTGCGTGTTTATCTGCTTCACCATTACCATGGATGCCAACATGGGACGGGATCCACTGCAGTCTCAAATCAGAAGTAAGGTACTAAGTATCTCAACACCAGTTTAAGCACGTACTCTAATTAGAAGTACGATTACATAAAAACGTTATAAACTATACAGAGATGGTAAGAAATCAGAATTTTTATGCTCAGGTTGTCAAAGGAAATGCAGAAGCTTATGAAATTGCAAGCAGCGGCAAAATGGAATGCAACGAGTTTGCAATCTGTGTAAAAGTGTTAACCTGCAAACTATCGCTAGTGATCCAACTTTTGAAAACGTGGTTCTGTATAATATTACGGATGTATTTTTAGACTGTAACACGTTACTACTCTTAACCTAGCGTCTACACGTTACCGGCCAATTAGGTAAATAGTGCGATCTTTTGAAATAGTCAAGTATTCGGACGGTGTTTGGAAGTGTTCTGAATAATCTGATGCTGGCGTCGTATTTCCATCGCGCTATCCGCCACCGCCTGAAAGCTCATCCACATATCATAGATCAGTGGAAAGCGCACACTCTGCAATTTACGCGATCTTTCTTGTCTTACACCTGCAAAATTTGGAATAAGCTATCTTCCGCAGTGTTTGCGAAAAGCTACAACATAGGGTTCTTCAAATGGCAAGTTAATAGATTCATAGAGGGTCGGCAATGTATTTGTGATGCCTCTGGTGTTACACACATCCATAGGCGACGGTGACTGCTTACCATCAAGCAGCCCGTTTTGCAGTACAGTCGGTGTTCTGCAGAGAGATCAACACTTTTGTGATGATCTTACGCAATTTAAAAAAAATAATAATAAATAATAAAGTTTATTTTTTTATTTTATCAATTAGTATTTTCAGAGTGTCAAAGTAAGTTGGAAAGGTACAAAACGTCAATGTATGGACGCGGTATAAAACTGTACAAATCGCTCCTTGAATGCAAGAGAGCCACAAACCATAAATAGCTTTTTTTACAGTACAGCCGAAACAAAATTTCGTTAAGGATTTTTTGCAAAAAACATGTAGTTTTTGTAAATAATTGTATACTATTATATACCATTCGAAGCGTGATTTGTTGCTGTATCTTTCTGCATTATAAATTATATTGGAATGTATTACACACGCTCTAAAAATGCAGATAAGTCCCTTTTGTTTTCAAAATTCAAACTATAATTAGAAGAAATATTCCAAAAATGAAACGAATATTTTTAAAATCAAATTTCTTTATTAATATTTCTTTATAAAAATCAAACAGTTTTTCATTACACAAAAAAAAAACCTTTAACTATCTAATTTGTCCATTATACATAATATCTAATATGTATTAAAATGTTTATTTTTAGTAAGAAAATGTAGTACAAGCTTTTTGTAGGAACTAATAACCTATCCAAAAATGTCTTATTACTTTTAAATTAGTTTTGTAGTATCACAATTTCTAAGGAAAAGGAAAAAAAACATAAAACAATTAAAAAATTAAAAGTATCTAGGTATTCTAACAATCGTTAAATTCTTTTAAAGTATATAAAAATAGATAAATTATCAAAATAAGTACTAAGACCATTAAAACTGCTCTGTATCTTTTAATCACATTTATTTGTGTTTATTTAACGTAATAATATTTGAAATTCTTATAAATGAAATTAAATATCTTGTAACTTCAATTATACTACCAAGCAACATTTACAAGCGAAATAAGATAGGATTTGAACTTGAGCTTTTAGGAACTTTCTCATTTCAGCAAAAACATCAGTATTCTTTTCAATGTTGGCATAATTAGCCCAACTTTACAATCAACTGATCCGAAAAGGATATATTATAGTAAATTTTCAAGTAAACTAAGACTAACCTTATAAACAAAAATTAACACTTGACACACATTCGTATTTGTAAACTAACACAATCAAATCTCTTTTCAGTCTTTAATTTAAGGCAACATGCATTTTTTCAACTTTGAATGTATCCTAAAAATAATTCTATTATCAACTACAAACTATCAACTACAAACAAAGTTAAATTTTACTTATATTTATATCACATTATAAAAGATATCAAAACTATAATATTAGTATTTATTATAATAAAAAAATATCTTTTGGTAAAAAATCAAAAGTCGCATCTAAAAGTTGGTAACGTTGTATAGCTTTAAAAAACTATCATATTAAATGCTTAAATTTTTTACTTGTACACATAAAGTAAAATTAAAGACTTTCGTAAAAACTTTGGTAATATTTAGGTATGATATTTTTTTCAATAAGTTTAAGTATACCCTGTTTTTTAGATTCAGATATTTTAAGTTTTTGGCTATAAAGATTTTTAGGCGCTACTGCTTTATAGGTATTTTTTTGCTTTTTTGTGACTGTGGATACCGAAATGAAGTCATCGCTATCATAAGAAGTTTTAAATGAAAACTTATTTTTAAGATCGCGATGTACTTGCAACACCTTTATGTCAGCCCATTTAACTTTTTCGCCGTCTTCGGTTGTTGTATAGTTTCCAAAAGCCAGATGTTTTAAATCCAAAAAATTCTCATGCGTCAGCTCGCGGACTACAAAAGGAGAGCCTGTCTTTTTTGCGGTTTTAATTAGAGTTACGTATTGATCCGGCACGTAGATTGGAGAAGATTTCAATGCTCTTGAAATGTTTCTTTGAATCAATGAGTGTGCGGCATCACCCTCATTTTGGGTGTGCCCTTTTATGAGGAATTTATGAGTGATACTTCGCAATTTTGATAGATTATTGACAGCATATTGATATAAACTTAGCATAAACTTATTTTTTTGCTGACCACAGCAATTATCACTGTAGAAAACTACGTCAAAATCAGTAGATGCTTTTTCGTTTAAGTTTTCTAAATACATTAGTACGCACGATCCAATCTCATTAACACCTCGTGCTCCTTCTCCCTCATGCCATACAAAGCAACTTGTCTTATTTGTATCCAATTCAGTGATTGTAAAATTCAGCAAATTCAATTTTGAAATATAATAAAAGCTAGAGACCTCACCTCGTGGACTAGGCATAACAGCTTGTAAATCATATACACATACAACAAAATTATCACTCACATTATTCTTATCCATTTCCTTTTCAGCTCGAGCCAGTGTTTTTTCTTTTAAATGCAAGTCATACTTCTCTTGAAGCAAAGTCTTGTCGTCTGAATTTTTAAAAGCTGTACAGTCGTCACACTGGTCTTTTTTGGGTTGCCAAAAAGAAATATTGTATTCATTGACAAATATATTATAATAAATCTTATATGAAGCGTACGGCTTACCCTCTTCTTTGTTTTTGGCGATATAATCACGGTGCAAATCTGCAACAGTCTTTCCACCTTCAATATACTGACGTTTAGAGCGAGCACGACAGTAATGGCTATCAATTCTTGGGATAGAATTGATATGCTCTCTAACACCATTCTTTAAATCCGCCTCCAATTTGAACTGTTTACCATGTTTTCCTCGCATATCTTCCATTTCGATTCCTAACATACCTTCGGATTTTTTCTTTACAACAGTTCTTATTGACTTATCCGATATTGCCAGTGTGTTCATGAATAGTTTGCACACTCGGGTGCGTGTATTATTTTTTGGCAAATAATATGCATGATTGAAGTTCTTGCGAGTGCTTCCGACACGAATGTATCGATACTTCGGTTCAATTTCAGTCATGTTTTCACTAATAAATTGCCTTTGAGATTTCAAGTCACCTTTTCGCCAGTACTTCTCAAATATATCTTGCCGTTGCTCGACCGAAAATTCGCTTCCACATTTCAATTTACATTTATCTGTACAACTAGGTCCCATTACTTTAGCTTCAATGTTTTTTGTCATAGTAGTGTGAGCTTTGCCGCTGTTTATTAGAGCCTTGGTTACGTTCCTTTTCCACGACGCAGGGTTGGCCTTCCTTTTTCGAGATAACGGCTGAGGTTCTACGCTAGGTGGATAACTATCGATACTGGGTGACTGGGCTTCGACGCTGAGCGGTTGAATCTGGATACTGGATGATTGAGCTTCAATGCTCGATGATTGAACCGATGTTTGCATAATATCAGTATAGGCTGGATGCAAAACCGTCTCGATGTCCGAGTCGAGTGGCAAAGCTGTATCGATTATAGATTGATGTGCCCAAGAAGGACCAGGTTGAGGTGAATCCTGTTCTTCTAATTCTACGCATACCTCTGAGTCTGGAACGAAGTTAGGATCTTTGACACTGTCATCTGAACTAAAATCTTCGCTGGTTGAAGAAGAATCGCTAGAAGAATCACTGCTTGGTCTAACGACGTAGTTTTGATTGTGTAGTGTTTCGTCAATTATAATATCATCAAGCAATGATATTGCAAGATCAGGCTGACTATCAGCGATGGAGTTCGTTCCAGAAGAAAAGTTTGTTGTGTCTTGTTGATCATTGGCCACAAACTGCTGAGTATTGATGTTCGTAGGTGTTGAGTTAGAGTCAAAGTTGTATTGTTCATCTCTGTCAATAGTTTCCATTGTTGCGTTAGAAATAACCATGTTTAAAATAGCTCTTGATCTGCTGGACATCCTGTAATAGCATGATCAGAAATTATTTATTTTTCATACACTATCATATTATATTTTATCACGCCTAAAATAAAATAATTTAAAATAAAAAGCTTTATAACGCATCTGTTCTGGTTAACCGTAAATAGCACGATAACTTATAAAGAGAAGCAATAAATACTGAAAAAAAAAAATCTTAAGATATTATATAAAATGCGTCTATTTTGATGGAAAATGTTTTGTTCAATAAAATTTTATTCTAAACAAAACGAACACAATTCAAAATATTACTGTTTAGCATTAATTATGTAAAATAAAACGTAAGATACATTTTAATACAAAATGGACACATTCCTCATACTATAATTTTAGCATTGCCATATTAAGAATATATTCCAACTTGGTTGAATACAAAACCGGCACATGTTAAAATATGGTGCTTTTGTAATATAATTAATACCTAGTCTTAAATCAATTAGAATGCAATATGGACTCTTGTTAAAATATGGCCCTTTTGTATTTTATATAAAAAGTAATCTTAAATAAACTAGATTGCAAAATGGTCACTTGTTAAAATATTGCACTTTTGTATTATCAATAATAAATAGTCTTGAATAAATTGGAATGTAAAAGAAACACATATTAAAATATGGCACCTTTGCATTTTAAATTATAAATAAACTCACCTGAAATTGGAATGGAAAAAGGACGTTTTCCAAAATGTGGCACTATTGCAGGGAAAACTATGGTAAAGTTCAGATCACATTTCGGATTGTGGCTGTTTTGCAGTAAAACCACGTGCGTTCTCTTTGAGGTCTGGGTCACGACTGACAAAATGGCGGTCTTGCACTGAAGTCGGTGCGCAAAGCGGCTAAATGCAAAACAGACGCTTGAGCGGTTTGGTGTCAAAATTAGCGAAAACGATGGGTGTCTTAAATAGACTCTATAGTATCATAGATTTAGAGCTCAATTTTCGAATAAAACCGTTTTTACACTTTTTTGAATTGTGGCCCTCTTGCATTCAAGGAGCGAAATGTTCATCAGCAGAGGCGAGTTTTAAAAGTATTAAAATGAAAGCCTTAATGAAAGCCGAAATTACATCTAGTTAGCAGTCGCATCAAATGGAGGTCCTTTCCTAATGAATCTGACTGTTCATAAACCACGTGAAATTAAAGTTTTCCCTAATTTTATATGTGTACCTGAAATATCCAGATAATAAAAAAATACTTATATAAGTGGTGTTCACAGGTCCCTCGGGGTTGTAAAATGAGTTCGACACACGATTCTAATGGGTAAAGCAGCATGGCAAAATAGTCCAAAAGTTACAGCCGTTAAAAGGTTAGGCAGACAGACAGACAACGCTTTTGATAGAGGGACTAATTTGTAACAAATGGTAGGTAGAGCAACGATTTGTTGTGAAATGAATTTTGTTTCAATAATAATTCATTTAGTTGCCTAAAATTTGAAACAGATATGCCGATCAAAACTATTAATCAATAACAGGTTTTATTAAATATCTTATTAATTAATGGAACTGCTAAAAAGCTTAGCATTCTTTTAGAACTCAAGACTTTTAGAATTCTTGACCTTTGTCGATAATTTCCGATAATGTTTAACAAAGATTTACAATGCCCTTTATTATATGAAACTACACTATTTCCATTCGTTTATTTTCTCTAACAGCTTCAATAATATTGTAAGAACTGAGAATAATGAATTTTAACATATCACTAAATTATATCGGGTACCTAGGTCAGTTCAAATCATAGCCAAAATGATCATACTTGGTGGATTTTATCCAGCTTTTTACAACGTTATTGCGCCTGTCAATGCAAATAAATACGTAGACCGAATTTTGTTAAACGAACTGAAACAAAAAGGAATTACTTGTCATGTTCTAAAGGGACAAATTTGTGTGAAAATTAGGCACTGTTAAGCCCTTAATGACTACTATGTACCACTAGGACTCGCTAGGTATTCTATAAATTAACGCCTAGAGAAATCTCTAGACTCAACAAAGCCTGTGTACGTCGGCTACACAAATAACATGATTGATTTAGACGGAGCATCTAAAAATAAAGCCTAGACCTTTCTTTCTATCGCCTCTACAGTTTAACGTGAAATAAATCCGTCCAAAGCCGTTTACAGCAAATACTACAAGAAAAAAGATTTTATGAAAGTCCGCGATGACTTATTCACATTTCTCAGAGCTCTCTGATTTGTTGACCCTCATTTTTGCTGGCCTATAAAAATAAATCGTTCACAACACACGCGTGATGTATGGAGGCGGTAAAACAGGAAATAGGGCTTGTGTTTTATTATTTTTGCCTTGCGATATGATTTATAAAGCTGAGTTAACGCTCGCAGCGAGCATTGCCTAGGTGTTTTTGTTTGAATCTCATACAAAAAGCCTAGCGTGCCAAGTTTATGTAACATATCTACTCATAGAAAGTATACTTTTTGTATTTTGTACAGTGTTTTGTTTTGGTAACTTAATACCAACTCAAAAGCACATCCGCTAGCGCAGCGACCAGAACCTCAGATCAGACAAAGAAGAAAGATACGCCTTAGTACAATTATCGTTCGTATTAAAATGTCTCCATGTAAAAACTTTCACGCTCATACAGCTACACCAATAAACTAATAGTCCACAGACGTCGCACAGCCTCCGGCATAGGCGGAGGGTAGCTTGTCTGTCAATTTTATATCGCCTCATTATGGAGAATGTGCACAAGACCTGTTCAGGCTGATCCCGTCATCCAATTTCCGCCATAGATCATCGAGGCGGTCATTCCATCCTTACGTCGTGAACTTTGGTAAAGTCCGTACGCAGCATTTCCAAAATTTCTTCTTAATACGAACTGCACAGGAATGGAATGCGCTCCCTGCCTCGGTGTTCACTATAAATTACAACCTGGGTCTCTTCAAGACATGAGTGAATAGGCACCTCATGGGCAAGCGTGCCTCATCTTAGACCGCATCGTCGCTTACCATCAGATGAGTTGTGGTCAAACGCTAGCCCATTTCATAATTTAAAAAAAAAACATTTGCACCTTACCATGTCTCTCTATATATCTCCCTTGTTTCTCCGATCTGAGGAATGCACACTCAAAGAACGTGACGCTATGTGTCTTTTCACTCACTTCAGAAACGAAGGTTCTTATTTCGATATATTATTATGTTGCGAGAGGAATCGATCGGGTCTCGTGTTGTCTCTCGCCAGCCAGTGACTTGGAGTTCACGTAGGTTCTACTCAGACTGGAACTTAATATTAGTTTTCCCTATTATAACACACTAGCTGCGCCCCGCGGTTTCACCCGCGTGGTGACGATGATGAAAAGCAGCATATTATGTGTTAATCCAGGACATAAGCAATGTATATTCCAAATTTCATCCAAATCCATTCTGCCGTTTCTGCGTGATTGAGTAACAAAAATCCATCTATCCATCCATCCAAACTTTCGCATATATGATACTAGCTGTGCCCCATGGTTTCACCCGTATGGTGATGAAAACCGGTGATGATGATGAAAAGTAGCCTATGTGTTAATCCAGGACATAAGCAATGTATGTTCTAAATTTCATCCAAATCCATCCAACCGTTTCTGCGTGATTGAGTAACAAACATCCATCCATCCAAACTTTCACATATATGATATTAGTGTGATTCACTAGTAGGTAAGTTATCAAGCGCCTCGTAACCGCATGAGGCCGCGACATGTTTTACGACTGTATATTTACTCATTGTCACACGCAAAAGTTCTATCCACAACAGTGTCAGTCGCCCTACTGACCGAAATATAAATATTCATTTCAAACAACCTCAAAACCGGAATTCCTACTTTTTCACTACAAGGACGCTCCCTACTTCCGGGAAGGATCCTTACAAAAAACAAATAAAATAAAAACTTTGTGATTAAATCATTCCTCTCACTAAACGCTGCTTCGGGGAATATTTTCGTAACTTTTGGTGTAGTTTTTGAAAAGTTTCTGTATCCGTTTTCCGAATAATATTTTAATGCAACATCCTTTTGTGGCAAGATTTCCTTGAGTTATTGTTTTTGGTATCCGATATCAATAAATCGATATTTCAACGTTGTGTTGTTTACTAACACCGTAGTACACTGTTGGTAAACAACGCAAACTCAAAACAAAACCACCAGTTTTGTTAAATTTTGACTTCTTTCTACTACCTAATTGATAAACAGAGCGTTTAGAATAAAATTTCCGTGTATAACCTGAACACTCACGTCTGCTTAAAAGCTCCTTCATCCTTCACCCTTTTCCCTCAAATATAATAGAGGAGATCGATGGCTGACTTATGCTTCAACTCGTGAATGGGTGCTGCTTGCTTACCAATGCATGCGGTATATTCCTCTTCTAAAGTATTTTTTTCCAAAATTCCGTGGAGCTTTACTAAAAAGTAATAAAAAGGGGGGAAGGGGACAGTGTCTTTTCCCTCTTTTTTACGTCGTTTTATTTCTTACCTATAAAGCCATTTTGTTAAAAAGAGTAAGCTCCCCGTCTTCCCGTGAACATGGTGCATGTAACTGTGCCGAAATGTACTCCTTCCATAACCTTACCACGGTAAATATCCCTTAAATAATCATATAACTCCTGTAAAGAGTAAGCTTTATATAAATCCAAGCATTCATGCAATTTTTATGTTTCGCACCTAATCATGTTTTGTAAAATGAAATTCCAACTTGCAATACTTATACCTCTAATACTGCACTAAAGTTCTAGTAACAAGTTTGCATTCATATCCTTCAAGTTTCAGCCCCAATGGCTAATTTAGTTATAAACTTCGCTCAATTACTTGCAAGTTGGATAAATCATTTCAGAATGTTCTGGAACTCACACATGAAATATTTATTGTAGCAGCTATAACCACTTACCATAAAGTCATCATACTGTCTCTATTTGGAAATATTAAGAAAACAGACATATAGGTACTCGATCCATTTTATTACAATCCATATTACAAACAAAAGTTAAGTAATCAATCTAATATCCCTTTTAAAATAAGGGCTCAAATTATTTCAAAGGGATAATGATATAAAACAACATTTAAACTCTACTTGCGAGTAAAACATCACTCAGTAATTAATTATCTTACTTAGGTAATGCTAGTCAAACAACTAATACCTATTGTTAGATTTAAATTATTTACAATCAATGGACCAAGATATGTACAATTTATAATAATCATGGAATTTCGTTGGAATTACGATTCGTTTATATTTAATTCGGTCATACTTGTAAATTTTTATTTACATACATTCAAGACCGTATAATAATGTATACCTACAGTGCTATGCACAAAGTCAAAATATATACATACATTATTAATTTAAGATTTAATATTGCAAGGAATTAATCATAGACATGGAATATTATCATACGTCCGAATTAATACTACATTGAGATACATTTAAGAATTCAATTCACCAATGTCAATATCTACTAAATCTACGTTTATGGATTTTATACTACGTTTATGCAATTTGTTGAGATTCAAAGATTTGTAATTTGAGCAAATCAGCGGCATCCATAATAATTTACGGACCAAACTAAATATTTTACAGCCTTTGGCACAGTATGCTCTATGATTTAAAACAAAGCAGTTTCTTGAACGCTCGCCTAAAGTCCATGTTGAAAATCGTATAAATAAGGGGATTAAGTGCCGAGTTGAGGTAGCCGAGCCAGGTTATGAAGTTTATGAACTTGTTAGACAAACAACAGCTCGCACAAAAGGGAATTACGAGGTATATAACGAAGAATGGAAGCCAGCACACCACGAATACTCCCATAATGATGCCGAGAGTCCTCGCTGCTCGACGCTCGCGGGTCAACGAGATCCTCTGCTTCTCTTCTATGAATTGATATACGGTATTCTGCTGCGCTGGTTTCGGCCGCTTTTGGGGCTTCGTAATTATCTTTGTCTCGTTTATTTCTATCAAATCCTCGTGCGTCTCCTTCGAGTTACTTTCAGAAGATGTGTTTCTGTTTTCCAAGTTTTCTGCCATGTCGGTCACGGAGTTCTCATTCGATAATATCGGTATGATCAACTTGTTCTGTGACTTATCATCTTTATTCCAATATTTTTTCTTTGGTTTCTTCTTTGGAGTTAATTTTCTTATTCGTTTCTTCTTTTTCTCGTCCGATACCAGTCGTGTGTCCCCTTGATGTTCATTGTGGTTGGCTTCCGAGCTCACCGAATCTTGGTCGTGGTGATCGTTATCTTTCGCAGTGTATTTATTTTGTCCACTCGAGATTGTGCTGATTTTAGTCGCCTTCGCTCGATCTCTCAGTCTTTTCTTTGTGGCCAAGTAAATTTCAAAATACACAACTGTCATTATAACTAGTGGAATGTAAAATGATCCTGACGAGGAGAATATCACGAAGCCGGGTTGTGAAGTGAGGCGACATGGAGTGTCCGGCTCGAACACGTCCGGCCAGTCGTTCCATCCTAATAGCGGCGGGGAACTAATGACCAACGAAAGCACCCAAACCACTCCGATCATAAACAGCACTCTCTCTAAAGTCCTCTTCTGAGCGTAGTTTATTGGATCCGTGATCGCCCAATACCTATCGAGAGCGATTGCGCATAAATTCAAAATGGACGACGTACAGCACATTATATCGCACGTCAACCACATTTTGCACACGTATATCCCGAACACCCATTGTCCTAGAATAGAGTAAGCTACGTTCAACGGTAGAACCAATATAGCTACGGTCAAATCGGCTACTGCTAGCGAAACTATGAAGAAGTTCTGAACGATCCTTAGTGGTTTGTACGTAAACACGCTGAGAATGACGAGAATGTTCCCGACGATAGTCGATATAATGATCAGAGTCAGCACAATGGCTGTGCAGATCGCTTCCCATTCGGGAACTGCAAGCGTAATGCCGAAGCTACTCGGGTACTTGGGGTCGTCGACGACGGCGCAAGCATCTTTGTCCTCACTAATAACATCATAAATATCAGTATAATTTATCGATGTGTAGTTATACTCAACGTGAGTAGATGTTTGACCCATTGTGATATGCCTCCTGTCTACATTTCACGTGGCATTGTAAAATCGGGAAGTTGCTTGAAGAAATTTAGCTATAGAGCGGTAGTTCATGAGCAATTTAGAAGAGTTTCCTTCACGATCCATCATCCCGTACATCAGTTTTCTGCAACAATAAAGAACCCTTCAATGCGCATTAATAATAAATCGGTGAAATTGTACAAAAGGGTCTGCTTGAGAGATGAATTTACCTTTTGCTCGATATATTTTCTAAGAAGTCCCATTTGTGTAACTTATTCATTTTTTGATGCGTAAACGGATCTGTAACAAAAGAAACGATTCGTTAGAATCAGTCGAATACAAATTCTTTTTACAGGTAGTTGCATTAGCAATACCATCGAAACATTTATTATACCTACTTAGAAAAGCAATTCGTACACATGTTTCAATGTCTTTGGTATTCTTTTTGTTTATGAATTGTGACTTTTATTCATTGTTCACAAAAGAAAACCAATCTTAAATCAAAGTCAAACATACTAAATTTATAATATTAGTGGGCTTAGCGAATATAAAACACACTATAGTCTGTAGAAGACTATAGTGTGTTTTAGTGGATAGTGTGCGACTCCTTTTGAGATTTAATAAAATACAAGTCCCTATTGGAGCCCAGCGGAGGACGAGACGTGGGTTCCATATCTAACAAGGTTTAGTGCGTTGTCATTCTAAGAAACGTATAAACCTTTGCAGTGTAATGATCCCAATCTCGTCTGACGCACAGATTTGAAAGGATTCTAAACTTTCCTAGGTATTTTTGAGTCTAGACCAATGTCATAGCTTCTCAAAGGTAGACCATAAAACTGCTTTAGATTAAATTACGATTAGAAGATAAAACGGCCTTTGAAAACGAGGTGTTGCTCTTGGTAATCTATAAAAGCAGCAATTCATTTATAAGGGGCACTTTTATTAAATCGTATTCTTATAGCACCATCGAAATGTCTTATGATTCATTCAATTTGGTGATGTGCAAGTGTGTAATGCAATGGCATAGCTCACTTGCAATAACATATCTCTTATTGATGAGATAACTATTGATAGAGATCACAAATATCTTTTTCTTTTATTTATCATCATATCACATTTTCAAAAAAAAAAAAAAACATTAATTAGATGGTAGAAAAAATAAAATAAGGTAAATTAGTTCTTTCTTAATAAAATAAAATAAAAAGTAGAATAAAATTTTATACGAAATAAAAACCGCCCTAGCCAGATAGGTACTATAATTAAAGTTATCAAGCGCGAAGTTTTTGAGGCACTCAGGAAAATGCGTAGTCTGTGATGATTTATAGCTTCAGAGGAAAAGTGCTGAATTAATATTAAGTATGATATTCAGAAGGGAGCAATATCAACGAGTAGGCTAAAAGAAAGTTTATGTTACTTATCAGAAAATGGTTGGGAATCTAGTTTTGAAAGCAATTCCTACCACCCATTTTTTAAAGGTTCCGTAGTAATACAAAAACTTTATAAGTTAGTTCTGACCGTTCATCCGTTCTATTTTTTTCGAAACTGCACAAATACAGTTTTCGTATAGATTTCAATGTATTTTAAAGTATAATATTTATATGTGAAATAGGGATAAAAAATACTGCTCTTGTTAGAAATTGTTGAATAGGACTTTTAAAATGCAGGTAAAGTTTCATAAATAACTTTTTTATCACATCTATTCGAAAAGAGCTAGTATATTCTTCATAAACAGGGACTAAAATAGCTCTTTAATCCCTAGGCACTAAAAGTTATTTGAATTTAGAATGTGGATATTGTTAGTAAAGGTTCCAATCACCAAGGAGATCAATCACAAACATTGTATGAACAATTTACAGGGTGTTATGTATGCGCGGCTGAAACAAGGCAAACCGCGCGAGCCAAATAAGTAAAAAAATTGTGTAAAAACGCAGGAAATGCATTCCGCCTTCGTTCGTAACACACAATCATATCACATTCGAAGTTTCTGCCAATAGTGAGAATGAAAGTATTATTCTTATACATAAGTTGCACTTATTTTCTCAAAGAGGGTGATAAAAAGTAGTGTCCACCTCAGGAACAAACCACTATTTTAAGCTCGAGTAACTTTAAATCCCTCGCTTCACTCAGGATTCTAAGAAACACGCTCGCCTTTAAAATTGTTGTTTCCTCCCTAGGTAAATAATCTACTATTTTATCAAATGTATATCCTATGCGAAATATGACCTGCTACAGTGTAAAATAAACCGGCAAAGTGTAAGCCGTTAAAAGGTAAGGACTAACAGACGGGCCACCCTATTGGGTATGAAACCTTAGAAATGGTCCCCCCTCCCCTACATTTTTAACTTTGACATAGAAAGTTTTAATTTGCCATGCTGATAGGTCATTTAGAAACCATCATTCCAAATTATTTGGACATTTTCTGATCATAACTTTTTGATTTATAGCGATAAAACTTTAATAAATTTGATACGTTCTAGCTCAAATGTCATTGATCTATTCTTTAGGAAATAAATTTTAAACTATGTATTATGTATGTATGTATGACCACAATTATATGGCTTTGGCTATGAAACCCTATCATATTCGAGTCTCGACACGCTTTTGACCAGTATATTTGACTTTTGTATCTTATGTTACACTCGATCACATAACAGAGACACTGTGATATCGTGAATGGAATTTACATAAAAAAATTACCATGGTATTCTTTATATAGGATAAAATTTCGACTATATAAATAAAAACCAAAGTATGAATTGCCCAAAAATTTCAACTTTTGTTGAGGAAGAGTGATATTGCTATCCCTATAAGCGGCTTACTGAGGCGAAAAATAACAACCCATCTCGTTTGGCCCTCCTATTTTTATAGTTTGGTTTATCTACCTACCCACATTTTATATTTTTTGTGTTGTTTATACGCCTAGATTTACTCGTTTTGACCACCAACTAAATATCTTTAGTGCAGGCTTCACTAAATATTAAACGTTTGGATTTTCTCTACCTGCTTGATAATCGGATAACACACAAATGCACTTACTAGGAACACAAATTTAATCTAATCAAGATCGCAGCTGCCCATAAAATAAGGACTACCTTTTTGTATTATCATACCATGTTCGGCATAAAAGAGAAAAATATTTCAAGACAGTGATTATCAAAAGTCAAAGAACTTCCCTTCAATTTCTCTCACAAGTATTTGAAGCAAACAGCGTTTAATATGAACCGGAAACACTAAAGTATGCGGTCACTTGCTTCAAGACACAAGCAATTCCCACCTCAACGCCTTGAGCTAAAGGAAAAAGCAGAAGGCGTATTTCAGCTGAACTTAATTAAAGTCAGGAAGTTCAAGTTACCAGCAGTAAATTCAGCTTTCTATGTGAAATAGTGGCGAAGGGAATTTTGCAGTGAAGCGAGGAGCTTGTCAGCTGTGGATTTATAATAGCCCTCTAAAATGGTGGTGGTAGATGAGTAGCTAATAATATTTCTAAACATGATTAATTAATTTATCAAGCAGCTGAGATTATTTCTTTGTAGAAGTTTAAAAATTACGAAAACGATGTATACCATGTAATAAAATTATTGCTGCGTCAGACGCCATTTTTTGCTTTAATCAGGCTTGAATACATTTTTGAAGTGAAAACTTATTAAGGTGAAACGTTTCACTTTGGCGGGAAAATCAAATTTCAAACAGTTTTTTTTTGTCCTTGTAGCTAGGCCGGGTAATTATTGTGAAATGGCATAGTGTTCGCGAAAATTGTTTGTCGTTCTTTACATTATCATGTACCTACAGCTATTAATCAGTTACTCACCATATTACTTACATTTGGCAATAAACCATTTGAAACAGCATAAATTTGTTTATTGACAAATGTATGTAATAATATGCATTGGAGATAAATAACTTTACGTGAGTTTGTAAAGAATAATAATTAATTTTCGCGAACATCATTATCGTTTACAATAATTACTCGGCCTTGCTACAAGAACAATAAAAACTGTAAGAAATTTGAATTTCCCGCCAAAGTGAAACGTTTCACCTTAAGCCGCGTTGAGCGATATTTGGTAGGGGCAAAACTTATGGGTTCGCGTCACTACAGCGCGTCACCGACATGCTAATGTGACAGTTATTCCAAAGTTTTAAGTTTTCACTTCTGTCGGTAGTCAGTCCCCATCACAGAAAAGAGAAATCTAAACAAAAAAAATCTCACTTCAGTGGCCCCATGACTGCCTTTTTTTTTTAAATTGCACGCTTGTGTTTGACCACTATCTCGCCTGATGTTAAGCGATGATGTGGTCTACAAAAGAGTCTACAACGCGTGCCTATAAAAAAACGATTCACTCGTGACTTGAAGGCACCCAGATTGTGTGAGTATAATTTATGTAACTGACGTGCGTATTGAATAATGCCTAACCTAAATAGTAAAACCTACCATCTGATATAGAATAAACACATTATGTTTAACACATTGTTCTGAACCGGAAATGTTCAGAACACTAGTATTACTCATACTCGTACGAGGCTTTTCCTAGATTCATTATTCAAAGTCTACTTAATGTATAATTCATTTCTATACCGAGGTACACGTAATAACGAAATAATGGTTCACGTGATGTGTCCACGATGTGTCTGTCAATGTCAAAAGCTTCAAAGTCGAGGAGTATTACATTCTCTTGGACAGTAGGGTTAGCAAAAAGGGTTTTAACGTACTGTCTGGCATATATAAAAGTCCGCCATCAATAAAAATCCCGATTTCGTAGCCGCTGTTGTGTATTACCTAAAAGTAAAGTTTATTTCCAGAAAGGTTTACAGGTTAACGTAGAGAATGCCAAGAGTTATTTAAACTATAATGCGTAAGTACATTGTATTACCGGTGGACCCCAAACTCGGCTAGGCCGACCTCTGGTGGCCCTGGGAAGATTTTACAAAATGATAGATCGCGCGCGCTTAGGAGTTTCTACTACTTAGGACTAGTAAATTAACATCAATTAAATTATACATTATGAAGCTAACAAAAAACAAGTAAAGTAAAATTAAATTAGGTAACAAAGCAGCCAATATATACATACAAAAGCACAATATATTATTGTAACCAATCGAGCTGTCAACTATGTGTTTGTTGTGCTACGCTGTGGGTGTGAGTGAGAGTGTGTGATGTGAGTGTGTGTGTGTGTGTGTGTGTGTGAATGTATGCGTATGTGAGTGTGTATGTATATGTATGTATGCTAGTATGTGTGATGTGAATGTGACTTCAATACAAACAAAAATGTCGTGTATATTATTTTAGAGTGTGGTGATTCTGAAATATTGAAGCTCGAAGATACGAGAACGATACATTGCTATCTTTAAATTGCTTTTTTGTTATTTTGTATCAAGAATTATCTTTGAGAATGAGCTTCAATATCTCAGAAACGACACTTTAGGCTAACATTGTAGTTAACGTTTTAGGTTCTTAGAGGTCAGCGACTGTGATTCTGCAAAGTTTTCAAAATGGAATTTGCAAGTGTGCCGCAAAGGTTAGAACTCCTTTCACACTCTTAGATTAAATTATCGAACACCCAGCCTGCCAATACCGTAGGTATATACTTGTAGAATAAGCAATGCCTTGTCAAATCAACAGAAGATATTGTATCAGCCCCTCTTCTTCATGTGTTGTATTTTATCGCATTTGTCCGCTTTTAACAATGAACTAGGCCCTCATTCTCTATCTCACATGAGATTCCTTGCAACAAACTTGTGATTTCATAATATGAAAATGTTATTGAAAAATGGACTCTGGTGCTTTTAGTCTTAGTGACACAAAAACTCGTAACGCGGCCGCAGTACGTTACCTGCATGGCAATGTCAAGT
The DNA here is from genome assembly GCA_949125355.1 of Agriopis leucophaearia. Lineage (NCBI taxonomy): Eukaryota > Metazoa > Arthropoda > Insecta > Lepidoptera > Geometridae > Agriopis > Agriopis leucophaearia. The sequence goes on along the minus strand of OX421271.1, from coordinate 14,270,394 downwards.
TTGCTAACGCGATGAGGTGCTCTCCTTTTGAACTGTCAAAATAAGCGAGCAAGCTGAAGCTAGTTCGTTTCGTGCCAGTTTGTCAAGATAATGTTGTATCCAATCGGAAGACACATTTAATTAGTTTAATTAATAAAATAAGATTAGTACTTTCTAGGTCTACGTGCTCCATCTTCGGCCATAATATTGCTTTCCATCAGGTGAGTAGATGGCCAAAAGTAAACCTATTCTGTGTAAAAAAATAGTTTACCGAGTTATTTATAACCAAGGTTACCGTGTCATAACACGATATTTACGGTGTGTTATTAGCGTGTTACATGTTTTTTTACAGCATAAGGCCCGGCGCGTTGGTAAGCGTCAACGTGGTCAAAGATCAAAAACGCAGACTGTGAAGATGCCTTTTCAGTCTGACCTCTAAAATACTTAGTTTTTTTAAAGTTATAGGTGGCAAAGAAGCAGTCGGGATGCCTGATAGTAAGCAGTCATCGCACCTATGGATACTAGTAATGCCAGAGGCATCACAACCACGTTGCTGACTCTTCGCTCTCAGGAAATAAGGCACGCACGCGGCAGTTTGCTCTAGTCATTAGCTGTACGGTTAGAAACCTATATAGTAGCTAATATAGTTAGTAGCATAAACTACAAGTAAAACTAAGAACAATCCTAACACGTCTTTAATATCAAACATCAAAAGTGCATTTTCACACAAACGCAGTCAAGTACGTGGCGTCCGCCCTAGGTTACATCTGCAAGCTGTCACACACGTGAAGCTGTGAAGTTTATAGTTTGTACCACAAAGTTGCTTTCAACGCAACGAGCTCATCTGTGACGTAGCACTTTCTCAGAATCATGACGTACGACCGCAAGCTTTTCTCTAGTCGCGTTGATACAGTTCGTTAAAGATGTTTATTAACAAAACATGTGTTTATCACTGGTTAGAATTGTTTAGATTTTGACTCTATAAATTAAGTAAATATTGAATATAGCATAATTATTATTATGGGTACTGACATAATTTTCACACGAGGTTCGTGGTTTTTTTATGTGAATATTTGAATAGACAATATTTTATTTGTAACAAAAATCCACACACACACACACTTAGAGCTATACACATATTAAAAGCCTAAAAAAATATATTTTTGCCACAAACCGGCCCCAATTAATACGAGTACAACATTTATAATTTCGTTATTCTTTACTAGAGGGCTTTCGTTACGCAGCGCCTAATTTTCATACTACTTTAAAAAAAAAAAATCTCTCGCCATGTGAGAATTTTGGCGTTGCACGTCTTGGGTATTTGCCAGTGTCAAATATTTACAAAAAATAAGTTTTTTACACCTCATCAACCAAGCCAGAGTCAAGAAAAGTAAGTCACGGTCAAATCTAAAGCCGGGTCCGCTGCGGCATGTTTTCGTGTTAGCTAACACACTAACATGTTACTGACACGAAAAGTTAATGTGTCTTTGGTGTTAGCTAACAGTTAGTGTGTTAGCTAACACGAAAACATGCCGCAGCAGACCCGGCTTAAGACTAAGCCTTAGTAAAATGGTGGAGACTTCTATGGAGTTTTGGAAGCAACATGAATAGACAGTCGTGTTTTACCGCGTTATGTCACTTTCTTACACTCGAGCATGTTAACGAACACTTAATAAATTAAAATCCACCATTTTTCCACATTTACAGTCTAAAATACACAAGTTTAGGAAAATAATACCATGAGGCGCTGTTTTTTTCACGTTTGCACCAAAACTTCTTGAAACAATTGTAACTTGGAAAGCATCTCTTTTTTCGTCCTACTTATTGTCAAGTCATACCATGCTATCAACAAAAACAAAGTTAATAATTATCAATACTAAATCTGACTTCAAAATTTCAGAAATTAGTAAGCGTAGGAACAAAATTATTACTATTGCGTTATCAACAGGCTCTCAAACAAATGTATTCGTTTAATTCAGAGGTTCCTAAAGTGGTCCAGGTCCACGGGAGACTCGACCGGGGTCTACATCTTTGTCGAGTTTTGGGAATATGGTAGAAATGTAGCTGCAAGGGGTCCACCGGAATCAGCTAAATTTTGAAAGTGGTCTATGAGATAAAAAAGTATGGGAACCTCTGGTTTGATCTAAAACGACTAAGCCAAATTTAATAAAAAAAAGTGGGACCACTACGATAGCTTCCTCTATCTATATCTATCTATATCTATATCTATACATATAATAAAAACGTAGAGATAAAAAAATCTGTAATTGCGAGATAACAAAAAAAAAATCACACAGGTCGTCTTAAAATAAGCAGCTGAACACGATAGGACAGTTTTTAGAATTTTTGTCTGTTTGTTTGTTTGTTTGTTTGTTTGTTTGTTTGTCCGCGCACATCTCCTAAACCACTGGACGGATTTAAATGCGGTTTTCACGAATATGCTTAGAAATTACCAGATTAAAACATAGGCTATCTTATATCATTTATTTTAATTCTTTATTTTTACATAAACGAAAATAAAAATCAATAATTTATTTCTTCGTTACCCGAAACGTAATATGAGGATCGTCACATAGCCTCAAGCAAGGAGATCCAAAGTAAAGAGAATGTTATTGACATAGCCATTAAAATTTTGAAACTGTCAACTGTCATTCGGTTAATAAGTTTAAATTTAAAGAAGGTTCCTTAACCTTCTTAGATGAATGAACGTGTAGATCAAGCATGTTATAGGCCTTACAACCTCTTTGGTGATTCATTCCAGTGCATGGAGTAGGAGTGTGGCGTACTCATACTCCTTGCGCCAACCTTCGTGAATTTCATTCCAATTTTCCACGACGTGTGGCGCTGGGGCGCGAAAAGAAAAAAAATAAAAGAACACCGATTTTCAAATGGAATTGTCATTCGCTTTTTCTACGATTTGTCTAAGATTTTTCTTTGCATTAAATTTATAATTTCTTTCGGACTCAGCTATTTTCTTCCATTGTCGGTAGCTTAACCCTCTCCTTCTATATAAATAGTACAAATCCACTATAATTAGTGACCACTAAATGGACCGTACACCACCGACAAAGGTCAGAATGCCGCTAGATCGTACTGATAGCACTGCGGCTGACACGAAGAATAAAGATGATGACAATGTATTCCGAGTTGGCGTGCGAATTCCACCGTTTTGGCCCGAGAAGCCGGCGATTTGGTTCGCCCAGATCGAAGGCCAATTCGCGATTTCCAACATCACTGCAGATAGCACCAAGTTCTACTATGTCATTGGACAACTTGACCCGCAATACGCAGTTGAAGTCGAAGACATCATCCTCAATCCGCCTGTGACCGAGAAGTACGAAAAACTCAAGCTGGAGCTAATTAAACGTTTGTCCGCATCAAGAGAAAAAAAGGTACAGCAACTTTTAACACGCGAGGAGCTAGGTGATCGTAAGCCTTCTCAATTCTTACGTCATCTACGACACCTAGCAGGCCCCGGAGTTCCAGAAGACTTTTTACGCATGATTTGGACCAGCCGCCTACCGAACAGCACGCAGACCGTCATTGCTTCGCAGCAGATGACGTCATCACTCGATGTGCTGGCAGACCTAGCCGACCGCATACATGACGTTGTCCCTATAGCCCAGGTCGCATCTACATCCAGTACCACACCGGGAAGCTCCAAGCTCCATATTACATTCTCATGGTTTTATTCTATGTTAGCATTTAAAACACAAAATATACCGCATCCTATTTTAATACAGTCCCGCGAATAGAAGTATTCAAAAAAGGCCCTTTGTACATGAAAATAAACCTATACAACAAAATTCCGGACGCAATAAAGAAAGAAATAAATAATAACATTTTTCCAGAACCAACTTCGTAAGTTTCTAACCCAAAAATGTTATTACGAGATAAAAGATTTTTTCGACGATACATTTTAGAAAATTATAATTAGAAAATAAATATCGATATATAAATAGTTAAGAAAGTAGCGTCATAAGTTTTGTATTATCTCATATATAATTAAGTAACCTATCACACTAAGTATGTTTTTTTTGTTTTGTAAAATTACTTCACCCTAGGTTAAGTTTGAGTAGTATATATAATATTTATGTAATAGATTTAACTATACTTAAATTTATATGTTTATGTCTGTGGTCTGGTTTTGTGAACAGCCACTACATAATTCATTGCTGCACCCTTTGTGCAGGGTATATAAACTTAGCTTTTAGAAGAATACAGTGTATATTTGGAATAAGTATATAGAAATAATTTTATTTTACTGTGATATTTTAACAGATAAATAGAGTAGTTCCATTTCATGGCTTTTTAATCAAGGTATACATACAAATGCACGCGAAATAAGAAATAACTAGCCAAGAGCGTGTTAAGACAAGCATTATGTCAGGGTTCCGTGGCCAGCGAAACTGGCCGGAAATATACTTTTAATGGTTTAGACAAAAAGAAAATTTCAAAACATGCTCTGCACTGTGGTCACATTATCTTTTTGATTTGAAAACTGTTGACGGTGTTATTTATTACTTTTATGATTCTATCAATACTTCACACAGGGCGACTTAAAATAAGCAGCTGAACATGTAAAGAACAGTTTTTAGAATTTTTGTTTGTTTGTTCACGCACATCTCCTACACCCCTGGAAGAAAAATGCGGACGGATTTAAATGCGGTTTTCACGAATATGCTTAGCTATGACCAGATTGAAGTATATGCTATGTTATTTTGCGCAAGGCCGGATTAAGGGAAGAAAAAAGAATTGAAGGTTTATATGAAAATCTACGCGTACGAAGTCGCGGGCAAAAAAGCTAGTATAATAATAAAAACAAACTCGTGAAAGCTAAGACTGACAAACTCAGCAAGTACCTTGACTTGACTCACAAGGTCACCCCCATGTGGTATGTTCACTCTATGATCATTGTTCCGATACTCGTCACAGTGAACGGCCTTATAGTGAAGAGCCTCGACGAACATCTTAAGAAGCTCTCGCTAGACGGTTGGGTCAAGGGCCAGAAGGCAGTCATTCTAGAAACGGCACGCATTGTCAGGAGGTTCATGTCAGGTCAGGGCTGCATAGTGTGCCCTGACCACCGGTAGCTTGAAGTCTACCCCGCTACCGGCGGTATCTTATCTTTAAGTTTAAAAAAAGAAAGAAAAAACATTTTATGTAAAAAAAACTTTAACATCTACGGCCTTACTTATAAACGTTACTTAAGCAATGCTTATAATTTGCTCTGTTAAGTTCTCGCTGACGGAAATTGCCACACATGAATTCTACACAGAGCAAATTTAAGCATTGCTTAAGTTAGGCAATGCTTAAAATCATGAGAAATAGTAATTGAGATTTTTTGAATCTTATTCAAACTTACTCGTTTTTTTTACTTATTCGTTGATATAAAACGTTATAGATTCTTTCAATTCCGTACAGTACATTGAAAAGAATCGAATCGAATGCTTTTAGCATTCAATTTCGATTTCCGAACAAAAACAACCTTTAGCAGAGATGAATACTATTGCATTTCATATCGAGATAAGTTTAACCCATTCACGTAGGTACTAGAAGAAAGTTGAAAGAACAAAGATAACACGATTTCAATATCTAGCATCTTCCAGTTCCCGTTCTGCAGTAAGGAAATTAGAGGCGAACTGAACAATGCTAAAGTTGGGATTGAAACGTGTTCTCGTACTGTTTTAGTGCAGTTTCTATAACTGACTTTAAAACTACGAGCAAATATTGTTTTAAAACGGATAAGAATAGAGAATACTGAAGCGGAGAGAAATAGGGCACGGAGAGTGTTCGACGGAATATTTGAAATTGAGTGCACTGTTTTTATGTTTATTGTCGTCTTTTATGTTTGTGTTTTACGTAGTTAAAGTAAAACGATTTTGATTTAATTTGACTTTGGTATTATGACGGAGTACACAATTGAAATTAAGCCTGACTTATGTACCTAATGTAACGCTACGTGATTAGTTTGTCGATTTTAAAGTTTTATTTCGTTCATTAGTTAATGAACTATAACCTCGGTAATTAAATTTCAAATAATGCGATTGAGACAATCGTACTTTGGTATTATGATGGAGTACCTACAGTGAAAATTTTATCTTAAGACTAACTATAGTGTAGATGCCAGAGATATCCTTGCTGTCCAGAAGAAATGCTACGGATGTATTTCTCCTGAACAACAAATAGATCGATTCACGAAATAAGGAAGTAGGTGGAAGCGTTTTAAACCTCATCTTGAAATTATTTTTGTTCTACTATCAATTTTGCACTGTAAAATGGCACGGTATAGTATATTTGTAGTGTAGTGACGGATCATGCAATTGATGGCGGAGCAAGAGCTCAACTGGCGCAAAGCTGTGGAGCTCCGCATGACTTTGGCAGCCGGCTCCGCCTACTTTTCAGTTCCACCTACTTTTTTTTTCCTTGATCGAATTGAGAGACACAATGCGAGATACCACATTGAAGCTAAATGGCTGATGACACGCGTTTGGCTGTAGAAACCAATACAAGAATACTTAAATCGTTATTTTTTAAAGTGCGTACATCGCTGTGTGAAGGTTAGTCCGTCACTAGCGTGAACGTATAAACATCGAACTAAATCAGTAGTCCGATTATCGGACTAAGTAATCTGACTACTGATACTAGGCCTATGTTACTTTGCGCTTCTACTATACAGGAAGTCCTTGGTGAAAGATTATGCTCCGTTTTTGAAAGAGCACACAGAGTTGTCACATGTTATCATAGTGCTTCGAGAGTAACCTGTAATTCGTAGACTAGTGTCCATGTCTAGCTTGTCTGTAGTTTTCTCAAGAGTTTTCCAGTTAAAGCGTAACAAGGCAGCCATTAGTCCTGGAGACCCAAGCCAGCCGTAGGAACTGTAGTACTCTCATCCAAGTTTTAGACGTTATTTTAAAGTTAGCTCCGAGCAATTTGTCTTTCTGACGAGGGTTCTTTAACATACAGTAATGCTCCGAGTAGATAACGTAGACGCAAATGTCCTTGGGCGTAAAAATAATAATAATTTAATAACCTGACATGTGTACACAGAATAGATAAAGAAGAAAAAAATTACTATGACGGAATATATATGACGGAAAGGGCAACAAAATTTACTTCGTATTCCTGATGCTGTTGTTTTTCTCGTGATTTCAGAGTTGCTCTCATAGAAAAAGTTGTTCATGATTATGGGTAACATGGAACCCTTTCAGCTCAGTGCACCCTTTCCGCGTAACCTATTAGATTTATAGATTGTATTTGAAACGAGTATATGCAGCAAAATATTCTAAAATCGGATAAGTAAAAGGCAGCCGCTAAGCCAGTTTTTTTCTTTTCATTGGCCAGCATTTCCATTACACCAGCGAGTAATTCATCTTTGTGGCGTTCCTTCCACGTAGCTCCTACTATCTAAATTAAAATTCCATTTGGATACGTCTTGAACCACGTTTCACAAATGAAATAATCTTTTGGCGACACGAGATCCTTTGATACCATCATCCGGGCGCTAACTTTGCAAATTGTATGAAATTGAAACTCTGCGTTGTGTTCAGTGGATTTTATTCCAGTTTCCACGTCTATAAATATGTTATTCTATTACGCATGTTACAATTTGATTATGCTTGTTTTTAATACGATTTTAGCATCCATTTCCATTTGAGGATGTCACCAGACTGTATCCGTAGGTTTAACTTTACCAACATTGCCTAAACACTTGGCTGGTTTAGATACAGGAATTCCAGGAATCTAATTCATCTCATCATATGCGTACTCGTACTAGACATCGAAAAGAGAGCGAGTAGTTTTAGCGGGAAGCAGGAGAAATGCTCAGAGCATTTCCCAGAAGTGTTGCTTCAGACAATGTGCTAGACGGTATGAGTGCGTTTTTAAGGAAATGGGGGGAAAGGGTTTTATTAAGTGCAATCCTACATAACCAAACTGTACCCCTATGGAGCCGGATATATTTAGAAGATATCCTCCCCGTTACCAAAACATGGGCATTGAAAATAAAATATGGGTCAAAAAAGCTTAACAAATAGATACTATAGTAACCCCTAACCTATTTTGTGTAACTTTCTTTAAGGGAATTTCACACACAACTTACGATCTTATTTTATGTGTGCTAAGAAAACAAATCCAACAGAAGTTTCGTTCCTTTGAGATTCCTCTGTGGGTTTAAAATATCCCTGAAGTTTATCAGTTTGGAACTTAAATGACGTTTACTTAAATAGAGTTTTGGTTACGCTACCCGTGTAGGGTAGGATGGAAGTTTATTCCGAGTAAAGACCCCTGATCGGTTGTCAAATGGAACCATTTCATGTTTGAGGAAACTTATTTGGTAGCAGTGTAATAGGAAATAAGGTTATATTCCTCGACTTATAAGAGCCGTATTACAATATATATATATATATATATATATATATATATATATATATATATAATGTTGTGTTCGGGCGAATAAATAATTCCGTAATTGTCAAGTCGAATATAAAAATATAACATTAAAATTGTTTATTTTATTTCAGTAATTTAACGAAATCCACTCTCAAACTTTTCCTCGAGTGTTTATAAAATTAACTTTTATAAATTATTGGAGGTAATGAGTTTATATGTTGAGTTTTACAAAAAAAAAATAAGAATTATTTTCAATAAAAATACTGATCTTTTTATCACCGAAATTTAATTTTCTATAGATCTTTCTATTTGATATAATCAACATGCCAAATATCCAGTTTCCGTTTTCATCAAAAAATATGAGGGCTCTTAATCCTGTATGTAAATAGAACTGATGTTATCAAAATTACTCTTATTCTCGGTCTAAGCATTAATTTGCTCTGACATCTGCAATAACATTGTATAAAAATAAACTGTATAAAACCACGCATTCTGATATTTTTTGCTGTCTATGAACTTATGGCAGGTACCCAATAATACATTAAAAAACAATAATACTTTATTAATACTTTGGTAAAATATTAAAAGATTTTTTGTCAGCATTCATTTCATCAGCGTTATTCACTGAGATTAAAAAAAAATGTGGCTCGACAAAAAAGTTAATGACGATGAGCGTGAATTAAGTCTTTCTATGGAACAGCTGATATTTACCATTTCAGGTTGGTCGAATTTTAAAAGTTGTTCAAATTGACCTTTTGGTTTAGTACCACCATTCCGTGTAATCCTGTACAACGATCTTATAAAAAACTTATAATCACAATAAAGTGCACGACACTGGCTGAATACACAAACCCCGCGACGTCGTAATGAAAAAAGAAAACAGTGGCGCTTTTATTTCGCTCCCCTTCCAAATCACTTAGCAATCAGCTTTGACCGGAGTGTGTTGGATACACTCAAATCGTTCTACGCCAAAGGAACGGTACGCTAACTTGATTAGGTGCGAGGCGAAAAATAAATGATGCTTAGTGTAGACTCGGTGTATTGGGCGGAAATGTTTGCTTGACTTTTTACAACGTTATCAAAGGATAGGACTTTTCCAGTCTACATTTTTAAGCTGACATCATGATGTATAAACCTACGAATACGAAAGCATATAGAATCAATTATTAGGTTACTTTTTCTTACATAACAAAAAAGTAAAGAGCTAGACTTGGAATGCGCTGTCTGAATGGACGAAGTGGGTACCTGATGGTTCAAGTTATGAATGGTTTCTTCCTGGCAAGCATGCATTTTAGTCATACTTGATTTGGAATGATCTACTTGCTTACAACATTTTATATAAATACTAGCTGTACCTGCGACTTCGTCCGCGATTTCTTCAGAAAAAAATAGCCTATGTCCGTCCTCGTGATACATACTATTACCTCGCAAAATTTTATCGAGATCGGTTAAGCCGTGGTTATATAGCAAACAGACAGATGGACAGAGGTATTTTCGCATTTATAATATTAGTGTGATGTGATGATTAACGGCACACAAGTTTTCGTTGAATAAACAGATTCGGATAGGTATTATTCATCTTATAACAATGGTTCGTTATATTAGGTAGGTCAAATACGCTTAAAAATGTGTCGTTTCGTCAGAATAATATAAAAATATTAATTATAGGTAAACTTGCTAGATGTAAACTAATTCAAAAATAAAGGAACTACAAAAGATAATAAAATAAACTTAATTAATATTACTTATTTTTAATTAGTTCAAAACATGTCATTTAGATAAAATCCCATTTTTTTTATAATAAAGATATAAAAAACCCTTAAACTAAATTTTTGCTATGTAAAAAAATATTGCATTCCCTTAAATTCATTTTACATACAACAAACATCGTATGCTACTGCAGACTTTGAGACTTTTGCTTCCCTCAATTATCGACACACCTTCATAACATCATCACCAACTTAAGAATACTTCAAAAGTTCTATTGCTCATACGATCACCAAACTAGGTCAATAACAAAAGCCCACCCGTAAAGTACTGAACTAACAAGTCCATTCATTCGACGGCACAATACGAATCAACTAGACGCACCGAAACGTATAATTACATCTGTGCTGGTACAGGCGACGAGATAACTGTTAGACGGTGGTCTTATTTTATGGCTTCTGAGTTCTTCTATACCACTATATATACCAAAGATATCTATATTCTATATCTATAAACTGCTCAATCCCTACAAATTATTCTCACTCATTTTATAAGCAATGGAGACACGATTACTTGAAAACCTTCATGGACACTTGTGGATCCAAGCGGTAGAACCAACAGGACGAAGTTCTAATTTTATCTCAATTCTTAGTCTTGAGCATCGGCGTAAACTTTTTTTTTTATGATACTGGGTGACGAGACGACCGACGTCACTCGCCTGGTGGCTCTTCACGCTTGCCCATAACAGCTCAACGCCACTCAGAATTTTGAATGCACTGCGCTCGTCACCCCGAGATATACGATGTCAAATCTCTGTGTGCCCTGTAATTTCGCTTGAAACATTGCCCTTCAATCCGGAACACAGTAGTGTTTGCACACTACTTCTTGGCGGTTGAATAACTGGCAAAGGTTTGGTACTTCCCCAGGCGGACCCCTGCAAAAGAATCCTACCACTACAAAAAAAAAGTTGCTAGTCTTAGCTACATTTCGGAGAGTGTGCATCGGATCTGCATGATCTAATTCCCTCCTGCTCATTTTTCTATCGGACTGCCAGAGCGGGCAAGAAAAATCGACACCGCTTTATGGTTGATATTCCAAAAACCCGTACGAAGCACTTTGATTCCACTTGTATTTTGCGAACTGCTAGTCTGTGGAATGCGCTGCTTGAATGGGTGTTCCCCGGAAATTACAATCTGGGTGTCTTCAAATCACGAGTGAAGCTTCTAGGCAAGCTTACTCCATCGTAGACCGCATCATCGCTTAACATCAGGCGAGTTGGCGGTCAAACGCATGCCTATTCCTAAACAAAAAAAAGCGATGTTTGGGTCATGTTCTTGTACACTTAGTTTCTATTGCTTCTATTATCTTTTATTTTTCAATGCCACTTCATTATTGAAATCCTTCAATAATATAATAGACTGGCACTCTGTTTCTAAGTTTTCCTTGTCCGGCGCGAGTCTTTTTAGTAGTATTAGTCGTTTTGCTTACAAAAAGCGACAACTAGGAAGTCTGACTCCACCACTTGTAAACAATATAACCATGAAAAGAGAGAGCTAACGAAAGCTATGGATGGAAACAATATTTCCATTGCCGGAATTAATCCCAAGAAAATTTATTTAATGGTAACATTTTAATAGCATGTTAGGACTAATAACGCCAACTGTAGAGTTGAAACAATCGCAATCATGGTCATGAATTTGCATGGCTACTTGGGCCATGGAAAATAACCCTTTTCCAATTTTTGATCCGAGCGTAGGTTAATAATAATACCTGTACCCTTAGTACAAGATTTGATAGTTTTCGAAAACTTTTTTCGTTTTCGTTTTGATGCATACATTGCTGGGTTGAAAGCTATTCGAAACTATTTTTCGTATTTGAGTGAAGCAACCTATACTGCCGATTACTATCGATTTTAGTTCATCCGCGTTTCCGCTAGAGGCGCTTTACTAAAATGTATGGGACAATACGGAAACGAAAAAAGTTTTCGAAAACTGTCAAATCTTGTACTAAGGGCACTGTTAATAACAATTAATCTGATCACAATTACAAACATTATGGTCATACTAAGTACCTATACCTATTATACAATGTTTATATTTCTACATAGTCTACACTAATATTATAAAGTGGAAAGATTTGTACCTATTTTTGTATGTTTGTAATGAATAGGCTCCGAAACTACTGAACCGATTTGAAAAATTCTTTCACTGTTGGGAAGCTACACTATCCCCGGGTGACATAGGCTATATTATATTTTGTAGCGAGGCCGAAGACCGAGCTTACACTCGTGCGAAGCCGGGGCGGACGGCTAGTATAAAATAAAGTTGCTTTCCGTGTCTGTATGTATATCCACTAACTCCTAAACCACACAACAGATTTGGGTGCGGTTTTCACAATCTATTAGAAAAAAAAACACGAAATGTTCATATACATATAAAAAGTAACACCCGTGTGAAGCCGGGGTGGGTCGCTAGTTTAAAATAAGAGACTCGCAAGCAGTTTCCAGCTTTGCGGGTTTAACGGAAACTATTTCACAAGTCATCGAACCGATAACACTGAACACATCAAATTGATTCCAGATCTGGATTCCGAAACCACTTTATTTAATCAGGCGGGAAATGTTAAAGGGCAGCAATTTTGATTTCAGAGAAGTATTAGTTATTAAAACAATATTATAGGTATTGTTTGAGTAGTTATTCGATTTTATAACTAATGCCAATGAAAGATGAAAATTTATTAACCATGCAACGATCCAAAATCGTAACAAAATATGTCTAAGATAAAAATGTTGGCAATTCAATTTTCAGAAAATCATAGTCTCGACTCGACTTTGGGATGTTATTGTAACTCTGGCCAAACAAATCTTTATCTAATAAATTCGAAATATCTAGCCAAGTTATTTACGGACTCTCCAGCCTTGCCTTCGGTTTAGTTTAAAAACGGTAATAGGTACGTACAAGTGCCAAACCTGGTTTGATTATAGTACTTACTCTGAATATTACAAACAACAAATAATATAGACAAGCAAAGTGCGAGTCGCACTTGGCTTGTGTAGCCTTACTAATCAATTTACAGTTTTAACTTTAAATAATGCTGTGAGTAGCAGTTTTAACTTTAATTAATAATACTATTGAAGAATTGGCTCCATGACTCTCACACGACGGGTTTACATAACTAACACTCGAGTGAACACAACAACTTCGTTAAACTGATTTAAAGGTTAAAATATTATTAATATGATGCCTAGGCATCGGGTTATTATCATACTTCTGATACAAACTCGAAAACTCGGGCTTGGGATCATTATCATATTTTTCAAGCAAACTAGAAAATCCGGGCATTGAATAATTTTCATACAAACAATCTGCCAGCTTCCTTGTTTCCTGAGTGATATAGTTTGGGCCTTTTCAAGGCCAGAGTGAATAGGTATCTTCTCAGTCTGCGTGATTCATCTTCGACCAAATCGTCGCTTACCAACACGCAAGTTGGTAGTCAAACGCGGACATATTCCCGGGAAAAAAAACTGGAAAACCCGGCCATCCAATCATTTTCATACTGTTAATATAAACTGGAAGATCTGGAATTTTCACACAAACTGGAAAACCCAGACATCGAGCCATTTTCAAATAAACTGGAAAACCCGGACCTCAGGTTATTTTCACATAAAAGTAATCGTTTTCTAAAAGAAGTAACTCGTGTTGCTAAATTAAATGTACTTATCAAGTTATATAAAGTGGGACCAGTCAAATCAAATCATTTCTTGCAGTTTTTACTGTGCAGAATCACAAATATTTTTTTTTAAGTTCGTGTACATTTGCCTCGTTAAGTGGCATGCACCATAAGTTGTGCTAGCTTATTAATATGTAAAATTGCAAAATAAATATGTACTATGGCTGCCAGAGACATATATATATATATATATATTTTTTTTTTTTTAATAGACACTTAAGTTGATATTAACACCCAGGTATAGAACAAACAAAAAGTTCATACATGAATGTTTGCTCTAGTTGAGAATCAAAACCACGCCTCCAAGCGTAGAAAGCAGGTTCACTACCAACTGGTTCAACGGTGGAATCATAAGATGAATAAAATAGATCTAAGAAAAATCGTCGTAAACAAAAGTTTGCCTAGAAAACGCATTCCAAATCGTTGAATCGTTGAGTTATCTCCGAACAAAGTGCAGGCTTTCCTTTGAAATAAGATAATATCACGATACTCAATTGACTCGCGTACAAGGACTTTTAAACTCGAAGGACGGAAACTCTATTTATCTTAAAGCTATCCGTTACTTTTGAATTGTGTCCCGTCTAATTACTGAGTTACCTACTAATTCAGCTGAGTGGACAGGCTTACAGAGTTCTTAATTCGAATAAACTTTTATCAAGAGTTCGTTCGAAACTTTTCTAGAGGTGTTGAACGGTTTAGAAGGATATTGAGTTTTCTAACAACAAAGTAATCTTACTTTTAATTCTTTCTGGGTTTGAAGAACTTGTTGACTTGTCGAGAACAAATGAGTTACTTTCGTGTACATATATAAACCTAAGAGATAATGCGGGACTAGTCTAAACAAAAGTCATGTTATTTATAAACCTTTCTTACAAAGAAAATAATGGTATCTACTGGCTCTATTAATCTATATATTAATATCGTAATACTAATAATATTCTACATTGTACTTACAAAATGCAATAAATGATTAGATTTGACTGGTCCAACTTTATATAACTTGGTAAGTACATTTAATTTAGCAACACGAGTTATTGCTTTTAGGCATTTCCACTACCAAATTAAAATATTCTTTTAATTAACAAGTTTCATCAGGTCAAATAGTTAAAAAAACTATTACTGGAAAACCCGGACATATGGTTATTTTCATACAAATATGACAAATAACCATATGTCCGGGTTTTCCAGTTTATTTGAACATAACCCGATGTCTGGGCTTTCCAGTTTGTATGAACAGTATGAAAATGATGTATGCCCGGGTTTTCCAATTTTATTTTATTGCGAATAAGTCCGCGTTTGACTATCAACTCGTGTGTTGGTAAGCGACGATGTGGTCGAAGATGAAGCACGCAGACTTAGAAGATACCTATTCATTCGTGCTTTGCTTAGTTTGGGGTCAGATGATGTGCCGATTATTTATTTATACCCAAAGGGTGTTAACGGGACCCTATTACTAAGCCTACGCTATCTGTTTGATTGTCCTACCTTTAGCGAGTTGCACTAAAGATCGACTGAAGTTTTGGGTGCGGAATTGCGGATCCCTTGTTGCGTGGGTTTGACTTGCACTTGGCTGATTATTTTGTATTCATTGAGCAGGTTCCATCTAGGTCAATGTGCTCCATCCCAGTTCATGTCTTTGCTTAACATCAGGCATGACGAAAGTAAACGCGAACAAATTAATAATAAAATGTTTTCAGATGAAATTGAATACAATGTTGGAATATCCGTTTTGGAATCCAAGATAGGAAAGGATAGTCACGGGTTTGTAGATACATATCCCCCCCCCCCCCCCCCAGTCGTTTCCAACCAGTGACCCGCGTCGTCCAGTGTAGTTTGTAGAAATAAAATCTTTGCTAATAAGAAAGTTCTGGCATTTTATGTTGCCCCTGAGAATAAGCTTGGAGAAGTTCAGATAGATCAAAAAAATCTCCGACAACGAAGCATTTCTAACAGGTTATAATTCTAAGCGAAAAAATATTATTTTCTGATATTTTTTTACCGAAATGGTTTGTTTTTAGTAGATATAACTCATTCTGACATTCATGATCAGCCTATACTATGCCGCTCCACTGCCAGTCCACTGCTGGACATAGGCCTATGGAACGCCAATCAGCCCAATCTTCGGTTTTTTTCTTCCAGCCATTGCTAGTAGCCTTATATGTATGTACATATAGATATAACTAAAATAAATTTATTCTTTTCAAAAAAACGTTTTAAAATAAGCTTTTTTTTTCCTCAAAAATCCCTTTCATTTAATACCCATATATCATGTTGGTAGATAAGAAATTTTTGTCTACCATCTTGTGGCGTCCGCCATATTGAATACAGTGTTACGTCACTTTATTTTTCGTATTCTTCTCAGCAAACCCTTTTATTTGATACCCATATGATTTTGCATAAAAAATAACTAGTACGCCATCTTTGGAAGTCCGCCATATTGGATTTAGGATAACGTCATTTAGCTAACCATACATTGTCATTCAAACTAAACGTGTGCAATATATATGCAAAATTTCAGTTGGGGATAACTATTTCAAAATTCAGTTGTAAGATTTGACCAATACTAACAAGACAAGTTAAATAAAAGCTTGTAAGTAATAAAAACAATTTGGTTCGACGTCTAAGACAGATACTTAATCTCACTTCACACTAATCACACTCACACTAATATCATATATGTGAAAGTTTGGATGGATGGATGTATGGATGTATGGATGGATGGATGGATGTTTATTACTCAATCACGCAGAAACGGCTATATGGATTTGGATGAAATTTGGAATATAAATTAAATAATTATAATGGAATATATACTGTTCATCATCATCATCACCGATTTTCATCACCACGCCAGGGAAACCGCGGGGCGCAGCTAGTATTATATATGTGAAAGTTTGGATGGATAGATGGATGTTTGTTACTCAATCACACAGAAACGGCTGGATGGATTTAGATGAAATTTGGAATATACGTTGCTTATGTCCTGGATTAACACATAAATTACTTTTCATCATCATCACCGATTTTCATCACCACGCGGGTGAAACCGCGGGGCGCAGCTAGTATAGAACATACATCAGAGATAAATTGAACAGACTTATTTCTTTTAAGGCACCTTAAGTTAGCAGATTGTTGTAATCTACATCTTGATAAGACGGATCCCAATAGACGTTGATTGATTCTGACGGGGGAATTCAATTTGTTTACTTCAATACTATACGACAGGTAAATATTGATAGCCCAATTTACTAGGTCTTTGGACTGAACAATGTTTAGCTATTGATTGACACTGATCGGATACGGTGGTGATGATGACACTGAGAAATACCTACTATTATTTCTACTAGTTTGCTTGTCACTTAATCTGAGATAATGCATAGTATTAGGAATATTATTTACATTACCTTCCATTCAGCGTTTGGTCTTACAAAATATTGTAACGTCGATTATGTCCAATAGACATAATTGACGTGATGGTAGAATCAAAATGTATCAATAAAAAATTACGTGTCGAGTAGGCATTAAAAAGTAGCTAAACTAAATATGAAGTGAAAGAAAAGTCTAAAGTCTTTCGTTTATGTTATATTAACAACTATATATATATATAACTATAAATATAACAAAGTTGACCAAATAATTTGTAAAAATTGACAAAGGGCACGGAACCCGGAGTCCGTGGAACCCGTGCAGTCATGAGAACTGCCAACAGAAGTGAAAACCTAAAACTCATTCTGGCATAACACGTCACATTAGCATGTCGGTGACGCGAACCCATAAGTTTTGCCCCTACCAACAAAGTTTCCACTCACAAAATACTGAATACGAAAGAAGTCAGAAAAAAGTAGAAGCATTATTTACGCAATATTCACGGACTCCACAACCATGAACGGATGAACCACATGGCCAACGTTGAACTGCTTCCGTGACACATGAAAAGGGAAAATTTACAAAACTGTGAGCTGGAGAGACGATGTTAACAATCTGGGTGTCTTCAAATCTCGAGTGAATCGGTTTCTTCTGTGCAAGCGTGCTCCATCGTAGACCGCATCGCGCTTAACATCAGGCAAGTTAGCGGTCAAACGCAAGCCTATTACTGAATAAAAAAACGATAAAACGACGAAAACGAACCGATGCACTGATGATGCTCTAGGGTCTCAAAACATGTCGGAGATTTTTTCACAGATACTTTGAAACCGATTGATTCTATTAGCAGAATAATAAATCTTTCACTTTGTTAAGGCTTACTATTCTTAATAGAATTCAGTCATGTTTTGTGTTAGAAACTGTAGCTAGAAATGCTTTGAGTAATTATTATAGCCCTCAATTTGTATATACCGCAGTCCCTAAGGTCTACCCTTCGATCAATTACAAAGGTCATTCAAGTTAGAGCCTATTGAAGGTAAGCCCTAATTGATTTAATTTTAGCCTAAAGGTAGTAAACCCATTAATTAACCCTAAATACCAAGAAATATTATTTATTGATTAACTACCCTTCTCTGTTGGATGATTTTGGTTATTAGACAGGAATTAGTAATACTTAGATGGTTTTGAGAGAGTTTTTAACTAAAATACAGTAACTATTAGCCCCATATGTGAATTAGTACGCGTTGACTTTTATACATTCAAGGAACTTGGTCCTATTTTTTTTTTACAAAAAAATAATTTCTTAGATGATGAAGAACGCAAAAAAATCCGCCGCCATATTTTAGCTTCGCATGTTAAGTAATTTTCGATATTTTGCGTTTATTCAGAGTATTCGTAAAAGTTCTAATAAAACTTCTTTACAAAAACAATCATGAACCAAATCAACTAATAGAGTTAACCGCCACGACACATTTCTATGGAATCAACCATGAGTGAAAAACGAAATAAGATTAAACGCCACAACACACTACTATAAAATCGTCCATCAGCGAAATACGGAATTAAATTAAACGCCAAGACACAAGTCTATAGAATTAACGATAAGCAAACCACGAAATAGGATTAAACGCCACAACACATTTCTATAGAATCAACCATGAACCATCAACCTAATCGGATTAGTCACCATCAAAGATTCCTATAGAACCAACATGGTTGGTTTAAATAAATAAATAAATAAATCTTTATTAGAGCAAAAAACAGTAAAACAGTTAATACAATAGTGATTAGGTACAAGTATAGGTTCACATGGTGTTGGTGTTTATTTATGAGGTTACTACTAGCTATAACTATACTTTATATATAATTTATAGGCACACTATTGTATTGGTGTTCGAGAACCCTGTATCCCACACTAGGAGGTCTCCTGTGTCGTGGGATCCAGTGCCTTCCACAATATAATACATAATTAGGATAAGGTGAACTTAGATTTTAAATACAAGTATCTATGGGAGGGGGTAGGTACAATTTAAAGTTAGGTTGGACAAGCTTAAAGGGGAAGTTAAACATAATAAGTACAGAATTATAAATACATTTTTCGAGTCTACTTTTGTTCGCTGTGGATATGAGATGTGTAGTGTACGTGTTATTGTGTGTGACTGACTTGTTTTCGTGAAAAGCTAAAGGT
This sequence comes from Agriopis leucophaearia, assembly GCA_949125355.1. NCBI lineage: Eukaryota > Metazoa > Arthropoda > Insecta > Lepidoptera > Geometridae > Agriopis > Agriopis leucophaearia. Next base: position 14,251,037 of record OX421271.1, on the reverse strand, counting down.
GAAATTTTCGTAATATGTGCGTGTGTATTTTGGCTATGTATGTAGGTGTGAATGTTTATGTGTAAGTGTTTTTCTTTCTGTTTCTGTATATTGGTGCTTATCAGGTGTCGCGATTTCGCACATCTCGGATATCACGTCGGGAATCTTTAGGAATTATTAACATTAACATTAACATTGGGGTCTGATCCCTCACAAGTCGATTCGACAACCATGGGCATTACGATTCGTCAACCATCAGCCGCGGTTCACTAGAGGCGAGGGAGCAGACCCCTATGGTCATATAATAATATTGAGTACTTTCTCCGTTTCTGCGTAGTCTAGCGAAGACAGCCAACATTCGAGTTTGCGCTTGCACACGTAACGCGATGTTTCCAGTAAGCTAAGGGAGCTATTGAGTTGCTGGTACAAGAAAGGGCCTTTAAATTGATAGGAACGTTGGGCAAACGCAGTCCTGTTAAGGGGGAGCGTCCAGATATTACGTCGTGCAGATCTTGTGGTGGGGACTAACGTAGTTTGAGATGTTCTATGAAAACGCAATGTCACTGCCAGGATATACAGCTGTCTGACTGTGAGATACTTCGTTTCGTCATAGAGTTGTACTGTAGGATAAAGCATTGGCTTTTTGTAGGCAATTTTTAATATAAACCGCTGTGCGCGCTCCATTTTTTCGAAAAGGGTTTTGTTAGCAGATCCCCAACACACTATGCAATAATTCAGTATGGATTGGCACAGACTCTGATATACAATTTTAAGTGTGTCTGGATCCGCTACTGAGCCCAGTTTTTTGAATATATGGGTCATTTTACGTAAACGAACACATAGACTGGTAATTTGGCACTCCCAATTTAGCCGATGATCTATAGCGACACCCAGGTATTTAATGTTATTAACTCGCTCTAATTCAGGACAAGTACACGGCTGAGTAGGAAATGAGCCACACGAATGGAGATTTAGATTAAAAGAACTTGGATAAGTCCGTCGAGTAATGGAAAAGGTCATATACTTGGTTTTGGTCGCATTTAGAGTCAGCAGATTGTTTTGCAGCCATTTAGCTACCTTCGATATCCCCTGCTGAGCAATATCAGCAACCTCTGTCCAGCTCTTACCATGAAAAACCAAAGCTGTGTCATCAGCAAAAGTAAACAGTTTGGCTTGGTTGAGCTTAAGCTGGCAGAGGTCATTGATATAGATCAGAAAGAGAGTAGGTCCAAGGACACTGCCCTGGGGGACGCCGAAGGAAACAGATGCATAGTCGCTGTAGAGACTTGACAAGCGAACCCTTTGCTTTCGTTCACACAAGTATGAGCGAAACCAATCTAGGCTTGTTCCGCGTACACCATTAAGCTCAAGCTTCCGAAGCAGGATTGGCCAAGACACCGTATCGAATGCTTTGGCCATATCGAGAAACACTCCAGTACACTTATGACTCTTGTCAAGATTTTCAGTCACATGATCGACCAAAGCTAATACTGCGTCTTCAGTGGACTTTTTTGCTCGAAATCCGTACTGGTTGGGGGACAATACTTTATAACGTTCCAAAAAATTTATCAGTCTTTTATTTACGACTTTTTCCAAGATTTTTGACAGAGATGGCAGTAGGGAAATTGGACGATAGTTAGATATTACTGATTTGCTGCCAGTCTTGTAAATCGGACAGATGTCTGCAGTTTTAAAACAACTAGGCACTACCCCTTGCGACATGCTTAGATTGCATATGTGGGCAATCGGAGTTGACAATACGTGACTAGCGCGTTTAAGCAGTTCGTTGCTGATCTGGTCGCTGCCCGGGGCAGATGCTGTTTTCAGGCCAGATATGATCTTACTAATCTCGACTCCGTCAGTGGGTGAAAAAAAGAGTGAATCAACTGGGGAGTTATCGACTACGGTGGAATTCATTAAATGTGTCTCAGTTGTGTGAAGTTTGAGGAGAATATCTTGTGCCAGGTCATGCCCAACCGACGAGAAAAAAGTGTTTACAGAATTGAGTGACTCGGTGGGAGTAGATTTTATATTAAAAAGATCGTTAGGGTGTGTTTTAGACGATTTTAAGTTGCACATATTTTTTACTGTGTCCCAGAGTTTCTTGCTATTCGCCTTGTTTGCAGCTATTAAGTCAGAATCATATTTGTTTTTTTCAGTTTTTAATAAAAGGTTACAATGATTTCGAAATTTTTTGTACTTGTCTTGTAAAGCCTGGTCATCGGGTGACTTTTTTAGTTTCAGATGCAGGGAATCTCGTCGCCTCGCACAGTTGACTAGCTTTGATGTCATCCAGGGTTTTGTAATTACTTCAGAACTCTTTAGTTTCTTATGCACTGTGTTATTGTTGACTGCGAGTCCAATTTTATTGATTAAAAATTCAGAAGCTAATGTGACATCAGTTTCATTATAGAAACTCTCCCAGGCGATGTTCTCTAGGTTAGCAATTACTTCGGTGTAATTAGTTTTTTTAATCAGTTTGGGCTTAGGGAGTCCCTTTGTAATAGCACTATTAATACCTATCAAAACAGTGTCATGGTCCGTGATGCTCGAGTTGCATATCACAACGCTAGCTGATCTTTTGGATCGAACAAAAGCATGATCCAAACAATTGTAGTACCGCGTAGGCCGAACGTGGCCTGGTATAAATCCGTGGTAGGTGGTAAGCTCAAGATAGTCAAGGGATTTAGAATCATTATTGCTTGGCTTTATGTCTATATTTAAATCACCAGTTATTACACAAGTGTCACTAGAAATACTAGATATGGTATTTTCAAGCGATGTCAAGAAGTTGGTTATATTATCTTTGGCTGGGGAACGATATATTGCTATTACAGTGACTTCAGAATCAATTTTAATTGTTAAGCAGCTTGCATCATTAAATGGAGGTTCTTGAATCTCAACACTGAGTCCGGCTTTATAAAATATCATAAGACCATCATTTTGGTTTCTGAATATGGTAGATGAATGGCACTCATAGTTAGGTATGTTGAATGATTGTGTGACATCCCTTCCCCAACATTCCGTAAGGATTATAATTTTTGGAGAAAAATGTAGTCTAGATAGAAATATGATGAATTTGTCGAAATTTTGTCTAACGCTTCTGATATTTTGCGTGATTATTGTAGTCTGATCCAAGTATTTGTCTAGTTTAGACTTACATTCCTCAGCCGAACTTACGCTAAAATTGTCTATTAATATTGTGTCATCGATGTTATCAATTAAATCTTTGTTGTAACTCATATTTATGGTATATAAAAATTACACTTGAATACAACACAGAAATCACTGTGTGTATCGTTAGTGTAGTATGTGTTTAGGCAGCGATGACACTTAACTAATAGACAACGTGCATGAACTGGCGAGGTAAAGTTTTCCTGATTAATTTTGTTTGGTAAAAAGTCGCACATTGAGTAGGTAACGACGAGCGCACGCTTATTTACGAATAGGTTTTTGTTTGTTAGGTAGGTTGACAAAGGCATCGTTATCAAGATTAACTCAAGTAATATTGTACGAGGAAATGCTCCGGTAGTGGCGGCAGTCGCGTCACTGCTAGCGGCGCGTGCACTCATGCCGTGGAATGCTTCCCAGGTTCGCATAGTCAGAAGTGAAATTGAGCTACGAGTATAACAATTATGCATTTTAAATAGTGTCGGGTATTCAAAGATCACAAAAACAGTAATAGTTTGTAGTAGGCGACAGTTATTATTCAGTGATAATTGCAAAATATATAGTAATATCGGTGAGCAGGAAAGATAATGAATGCAAAGGAAATATGCGTGTTTGTTATTTAAATGGTCGTGAATGTCGGGTAGGGTTGATTGGTTACCGTCACAAAAACAGAAAGGAATTACTTGATCGTATGTTGTGGGGTAGTTGATGTTGCAGAAATGTATGTGTAATGGATTCGTAATGTTTGGTGTGAGTATTGTGTAGTTATGTACAGTGGGTAGCGGATTAAGTAGACTCAATTCATGTAAAAATGGGCAATGGTTGACAAAGTTATTTATACATATATATAACACAGACGTTCTTAAAAAATATGTTTGGAATGTAATACTAAAAAACAGGTACATTATTATTAGCAGAAAGAAATTATTCCCGGCAAGGGTACTTTTATTATATACGTATTTAGCGGGTTTTAAGTTGGTATTACGCAATAAGCCGCTCGCGGTCAGACGCTGTACGTCTAGTCACTCTTCTCTTTGGTCATCTAGATCACTTTCGCAGGACACGCGAATTTGCGGCAACCCTTCTGCCTTGCGTAAATATATGCGGCCAAAAGACGTCCAGCAGTAAGCAAAGTTGTGGCTTTTTGCAAATTCACGAGCCAAATAGAATAACTTTCGCTCGTTTGGAGTCAGATTTTCAGATACATACAATGGCCTGCTATCGCCGCCAACTTGAAGATGAGAGGTATTTAATTTACTGAATAAAAAAACGATAAAACGACGAAAACGAACCGATGCACTGATGATGCTCTAGGGTCTCAAAACATGTCGGAGATTTTTTCACAGATACTTTGAAACCGATTGATTCTATTAGCAGAATAATAAATCTTTCACTTTGTTAAGGCTTACTATTCTTAATAGAATTCAGTCATGTTTTGTGTTAGAAACTGTAGCTAGAAATGCTTTGAGTAATTATTATAGCCCTCAATTTGTATATACCGCAGTCCCTAAGGTCTACCCTTCGATCAATTACAAAGGTCATTCAAGTTAGAGCCTATTGAAGGTAAGCCCTAATTGATTTAATTTTAGCCTAAAGGTAGTAAACCCATTAATTAACCCTAAATACCAAGAAATATTATTTATTGATTAACTACCCTTCTCTGTTGGATGATTTTGGTTATTAGACAGGAATTAGTAATACTTAGATGGTTTTGAGAGAGTTTTTAACTAAAATACAGTAACTATTAGCCCCATATGTGAATTAGTACGCGTTGACTTTTATACATTCAAGGAACTTGGTCCTATTTTTTTTTTACAAAAAAATAATTTCTTAGATGATGAAGAACGCAAAAAAATCCGCCGCCATATTTTAGCTTCGCATGTTAAGTAATTTTCGATATTTTGCGTTTATTCAGAGTATTCGTAAAAGTTCTAATAAAACTTCTTTACAAAAACAATCATGAACCAAATCAACTAATAGAGTTAACCGCCACGACACATTTCTATGGAATCAACCATGAGTGAAAAACGAAATAAGATTAAACGCCACAACACACTACTATAAAATCGTCCATCAGCGAAATACGGAATTAAATTAAACGCCAAGACACAAGTCTATAGAATTAACGATAAGCAAACCACGAAATAGGATTAAACGCCACAACACATTTCTATAGAATCAACCATGAACCATCAACCTAATCGGATTAGTCACCATCAAAGATTCCTATAGAACCAACATGGTTGGTTCTATAGGAATCTTTGATGCCAAGCAACCTAATAGGATTAAACATCACTCAAAACGCGTACACAAAACGTTAACAATTAGAGAAGCAGGAACAGATATTACGAGTATACATTTCCTGATACGATCCTTGTCTAATTGAATGGCTCATTATTTCCACCGCGTCCTATTAAGTTACGTACATTGTGCTTTCACGGCAGCTTTAGTGTTAATCCGGTACTTAACTTTAATTTCAATTTCGCTAATTTACCAAAACTAACACAACAGTTTCAACTATCGTGATTATATCCTGATTGTTTTGGGTCGTGAGATATAAAACCGGAAAGGTTTAGAGGTAATCTGTCGGTTAAAGTTAGGGGTGTGTTTCCATAAAGTATTTAACGTAGGATCGTTTTGTTTGTATTTGAAAATAGCTTTTCGGATTTGTTTGAGGAGTTTTGATTTACTTTTTGCTAAAATAATATCCGCCTTAGAAATTATATAGTTAAAAGGGGTTTTCCGTCCACAGTTTGCACTCTTGCGCCTTATCACATTGTTGACGATTGAAAATCACTGAGATTGAATTTAGAAAATTGTCAAGCCCGTGTTTTGCCGTCTATCATAATATAACAAAGCAAAGAAATTTTCATATCTCTTAATTTGGCTATATAAAATAATGGTATAAAGTCTTTTTTTTATTTTTCATTTTATAATTTTGATCTCAGAGCAGCTGAGCAGAGCTTGTCAGAACAAACAAGTGTTTGGACTGAGTCCACTATGCGTGAAAAATGAGTAAGAGCAAGAATGATGGATCGTCCTTGGTAAGAGTGCCGTACTTACAGTTTTTGCATTAAGCGGATTAGTGAAAAAGTGGGTGAAACATGAAGACATTTGAACGTGAACGTTACTTGTACATGTAATAAAGCATACTCGTATCTCCCTTGTTGGTCTGATCTAAGGGTACAATCTTGAACCTAGCCTAACCTGAAAAGAGTTGAATCTTTGACGGCTGCTAGTACACTGCGACGCTCCTCTACTCTCCAGTAAGCGTATCACAAAGTAGGTAATATTTATGATACAAATAAATACTGATTTTACCAACAGATTTTTTGTCCACAAGGTCACAAAAACATGAATCTTTCAACCAGTTAGGTAGTGTAAAACCGGACCAAATCGTGGGCGTACTTTCTTATTATCGTTAACCAATATTTTCTCTTTGGGTTATTGAATACGCGAATTGAATACTAAGGTTCTGAATCGACTAATTATATTGGACGGAAAGAAAACTCGTAGTCTTTTTCATTTTGATGTCGTATATATTATTATCGTAATAGTATTCTGTGAAATTATCCGCCCACCACAGAGATTTAATAATATATATTCTATCTATACAGGGTTATACGGAAAATAACACTGTTCCACCTCCACACTAAACGGTGGTGGTAAGTCTAAAGGAGGTCATTCTATTGATAAATATGAAAAACTTTTATTGTAAAAGTTAATCGACCTTAAAATCGTGAAATAAGTAAATCAGCTGTTTCATTAATAATTGATACATTTTTACAAAATAACTGATTTCACGGAAAGTTAAATAAACAAGATTCATCCCCTTATTTCCACCCTTAGAGTTGTAATATTTTCTTCAAACCGGAATGGCACCACTCTTGAGATATAGTCTTTAAGTTAGAAGAAAAAACAGATCAGTCATAGGACTGCTCGTCAGAAGTGAAAACTTTAATAGTAATTCACCTACTCTACAAGAGAGGGCGCTGTTTTAAAATACACGGTACAGCGTGACGATGAAGCGAGTTCTATGATTTTAGTTCACCGAAAAAATGCTCAACGCGCCAAAAGAAGTTTTCATTTCAAAAACTAGATAATATAACCAATATCATCATTTGAAAATAACCATTATAACCGATTCACTATCTGCGAAAATATCGCGTAAAATATACAAAACAACGCTGACTTGAGAACCTTCCTTTTTTGAAGTTGGTTGAAAAATAACTTTCACATTCAACGGCTGGTAGTTTTTCGCGACTTCAGTATTGGTCTCGTAATTAAAGTTTTTTATAATGGTGAGTCAAACCTCCTTCGACTTAGGTCCACTGTTTTATGCAGGTTACCCTGTATAAATCAAGACCACCAATATAAAATAAATAAATAAATATCTGGGACATTTTTGCACACATGATCATCTGACCCCATACTAAACAAAGCTTGTAATATGGCTGCCAGAGACTGATATACGTACATATATATTTTTCAATACATACTTAAATAGATATTAACACCCAGACATAAAACAAACACAATCAATGTTCATCACATGAATGTTGGCCCTAGATGGGAATCAAACCCACGCCCCCAAGCGCAGAAGGTACATTCACTACCAACTGAGCCACCGGGGCCACAGAAAAGAGAAGTAAATAGAACGGAAATGAGAAAGAAACTGTCGCCAGGTATTGTGACCTAAGCGAAAAAAATCTCAATTCAGTGATTGTGACAGATATATTGTGATTGAACATTCTTATTTATGTCAACGCGTCAAACTCCGCGTCACAGTTGCTAACACGGTTGCTGCGGGTTTATATGGGTGCAAGTGGCTACAACAAATTTCATACAAAAAAGCCGTTCTCATTTCAACAATAAAAAAAACTGTGGGGCAGTATTCAAAGGTCATCATCATCATCACCATAGGCTTTTCTTCTCACTCTCTTGGTAATTATTATCTATATATATAAAAGAAAGTCGTGTTAGTTACACTATTTATAACTCAAGAACGGCTGAACCGATTTGGCTGAAAATTGGTGGGGAGGTAGCTTAGAACCAGGAGACGGACATAGGATACTATTTTGTAGCGAGGCCGAAGGCCGAGCTTACACCCGTGCGAAGCCGGGGCGGTCGACTAGTGCTAATATAAAGCTCAGATAACTCATCTACATAATGCTTAACATTTTAGAGAAAACTGTTTAAAATGATATTAAAGATAGCATATAACTAAAACATAATTTTAAGCTTAGTACTAATTTTGAAATTCATAACTTTTAAAGCCGTAAATACTTGTTTTCAGACTTAAATTTACTTCTTGAAGGCCACTGAAGCTTTCTGCCCTGGGGGTATTATTCAAGAATTATTAGCAAAGCTTTGACAAAACAACCCTTGTCTCCGTACCAACAGACTCCGTAACCAAGTTCGGAATTTACGTCACCAACTCTGAAACTTATATTGAGTTGATATTTAAAGTTTGACAATCAATAAGGCAGGTTTTATTTCGTGATGCTCAATTCGGGACTCAGCAAACTATAGCATTAGAGGCTTGGTTTGTTAATGATAACGATAGATCTGAGGAGCTTTTTTGTAATCATTTCTACATCGGATTACCACTAGCGCACATCCCGACACCGTAGAAATAACATCAAAAAAATTGCATCTTGCAAATCTGAAAATCTCACACTGTCCAGTTTTTCTGCTCCTTTAAATTTGAGATAGGTAGCATTTATAACCCACTTCCAAAAAGAAGGAGGTTCACAATTCGACAGTTTTTTATTTATGTTTGTTACCTCAGAACTTTCGACTGGGTGAACCAGTTTTTCTGCTCCTTTAAATTTGAGATAGGTAGCATTTATAACCCACTTCCAAAAAGAAGGAGGTTCACAATTCGACAGTTTTTTATTTATGTTTGTTACCTCAGAACTTTCGACTGGGTGAACCAGTTTTTCTGCTCCTTTAAATTTGAGATAGGTAGCATTTATAACCCACTTCCAAAAAGAAGGAGGTTCACAATTCGACAGTTTTTTTTTTTATACTTGTTACCTCAGAACTTTCGACTGGGTGAACCGATTTTGATGTTTTTATTTATTTGAAATCTGGTGCTTCCCGTGTGGTCCCATTTCAATTTTGTCCAGTTCTGTCATTTTTATAAAATCGGTTTTTATATTGATAATTATCGTGTGTTCTTTTCCACTTATGACGCATAAATTCTCCACACAATTACTACTACCACACGCTATTTGACTCACTAAAAAGTCTAAAAATGCCCAAAACCTGAAAGGTTTAATGGTGGCTATTGAATAGTTTTACTATACAACTCCCGGCTCCATCATCAAATCAATTTGATGGTTCCAAACGATTGCATTGTCATCTGGATTCATAGGTATACTTGCAAATTTTTAATCGATACGACAATTATTAGAATTAGGTTAAAACCTACTTTCACGTTTTATTTACCTTGTTAGTAACAATTGAAGCTAACAAATGTGTATAAAAAATGTAACCTAACATAAATTAAAATAAATTTGTCTTCTTTCACCTAACACAATTTATCAAGGTTTAAATTATCATTCCATTCAGAAGGGACTCGTTAGTCTCGAATCGAAAGGGGTCAGGAATATTATATGACAATCTATTTGTTAGAATTCTGAATAAATAACATGAAATTGTCTGTTCTCAAAGTCCCATGGGATGCCCTGCAAGGACCCTTCAAACGTTCAGACTTTGTGTTGACGGAGATATTGTGGATGAAATAATCTCTATGGGAAACACGGGCCTTTGATGTGCATTTCAAATAGCTAATGCTGTTTATTTACTTCTATTAATCACGTCTAAGGTCCATGTCCGCTTTCAAAGTATATATTGCGGTTGTTTAATTATGTTTTAAATTTTTATCGGGACTTATCGCGCATTATTTTATTCAGGTAAAAATTATCCAGGGATTCGATCACTGGATCGAGTTCCGCGATCCGAAAGTTCTCTCCACTGAACGACTTTTTTTTTTCGAATGGTTTGTTAAAAAGCCATCCCCTTTTCACATGTACCAGAGACACTCCTAAAACACAATATTATATATTTGTACTTATACAATTTAGATCTACATATACATTAGATATACACTATAGAAGTTACAAGGTTCTAAAAAAAATCGGATGGACGGACAGACAGAAAGAATTTATAAAAAGGGTTTCTCTTAAAGCTACGGAACCCTAAAAATGACGCGCAAAAAAAGGTAGCAATGTAATTTCTTACTATCACCGCCTCAACACCGGCACCAGTCTGAAATAACTAAAATACTTATCTAATAATTTTGGCAGAAAAGTAGCACAAATATTATAAAGTAATTAGCCGAAAACAGTCCATCTTATTATTCGATTGTAAACAATAAAACAGTCAATATCATCAAGGGTGGTCGTCACTGAAAGAGGAAAAACAATTTCAATTATCTTCTTGCTAAAGTCAGCGTTAATTTGCGATCGTCAAGTCTCCTTCCCTTTTTTCTTTTAATTTTCGTCTTTGTGGAACATTTGTAGTAATCTCGAACATAATCCAGAGTTATTGTTCTAAAATATAAATGGGAAATCCGGAAATTCTCCCTTTATTCCGTTCCTTGTTACGAATCAATTTGTCGGTATTAAAAGTAGGAAGAAACGAAGTATTTCGTTGTCTCCGGTCGGGTATTATAAATAATGACTTCTGTCAGTTGTGTACAGCCACAAAAAGTTGGAGTATTCAATCGTTTGAGTATTTCGAGAGCTACGGTCATAGAAGGTTGGTTTACAAGGAGTATTTGATACGATTTTTAGTTATATTAATAAAAAACTAAAGAAAAAGTAAATCTAAATGTATATATTATTATATAAAAGCAAAATACTCACTCACTGACTCATCACGAAATCTCGAAAACTACTTGACTTAAGAAGCTAAAATTTAGCTGTTTCCTTATGAAGGTAGCTGTTGAGATCCGCTAAGAAAGGATTTTGCTAAAGAGCTGATAGATTATGATTAAATTCATCAGAATCTTTCAGTATAACCTTCATAAGCCGTCAAAAAAGTATAGAATCACTCAAAACTTTGGCACGAATCAGGAAAACGAGCACCGTAATGTGGTCAGCTTACTTCAAATGAGGTTGGAGGCTTTCTAATGAAATGCGGGAAAGAGAGAGTTTTCAATTAGATGCTTTTTACGAGCTATTAGCCGTGGTTTTATGCATTTCCCGTATATTTCTGTGAATAAAATGTGACTCAGGTTTTAATCACTCAACTTAATACCAAATTTTATCCATATGCCGTCAATTATATTGCATTAAAATAAATATCATCACAATCTCAACAATTGTCATCACAACGACATTATTTATGTATTTTAAATCACAATATTTGTTTATATAATGGGTCATCTTTACGAGCGTAATCTACTGTGATAAAGTTACTATCCGTGGTAACTACAATTTAATAAGAGGGAAGAAAAACATTTGTACAAAAATTACAACTTTTCGGGTCATGAAACAAAAACTTTGAGTAAATGTAATCTCACTGTTATTATGTAAAAGGAGAAAACGAAAAATAAACCTAGTTAGGTGCTCTCGAGTCTTTTTCATGCTAACTGATTTTGTGAATGACGTCAAAGCCAGAAGAAACATTTTAAACAAAACCAAATAAGGTTGTTATTATTCCAAAACTAAACTTTATTATATCTTGGACGAAAAACTTTACAAATACATATTTCAGGTTTATTTTAGATAAAATCTTGAAATCAATTTGGAAACACAATAACATTCAGCTAGACGCAAAAATGTTTAACTTACTGAAAATGTTTAACTTATTGAAATCATAGAAATACTCGAAATATGCCAAAAACATAAACCTTTTAAATCTAAACCCACTTCTCACACACTGCTTGACATTCGAAGAATGAACCTAGATATAACATTTTATGAAAAAATATATAAAATTCATAAAATATTTCTTTGCAAGTGTCGAACAAAGATTCAAGTGAGGTCGAAAATTTTACCAAAAACTTAGACGATCGGTAACAATAGTGCTTTAGACTTTAATACCTACCAAAAGAAGATGGATGAATGAAAGACTGGCGGCGGGAAATCATTTATTACCCGAAATAAAATATTAATGTAGATAAATAATGATAAATAGGTCCAGGCTTTCATAAGAATCGTGGTGGAGGCCGAGATTTTTATTACTGTCTTGGTGTTTTCCACATCTCATGGTAATGTGGGGAATGGTGCATGGATACAGATATAATATCAATTGCGGCTGAATTCGCAGAAGATCTCAAAAGGCGCAAATATACCTTGGATATTTTTGAGCCTTTTGGGGTCGAAACCATGGACCCGTGGCGTGGGGATCAGGAGCCATAAAAATTTTCACAGATTTGTCATCACGACTGGTCAATGCAACTCGTGACCAGAATGCCGGCCTCTACCTTGCTCAAAGAGTGAGCATCGCCATACACCGTGGTAATGGGGGCCAGCATTTTGGGGACATTCCCACTGGTAGCGGTTTAATAGATTAGTTCAGTAGTAGGTATTATTGTATTTTTTTTTTTTAATATTACGAAGATGGAATGTTATTTAAGTAACTTTAATTCAAACTAAAAAAAAACACCATCACATTGGTGGTGGTATAATTAAAATTATTTACAGGGTTGCAGATATACCTTGTACTAAGCCGAAAGGAGGTCATTGTACTCATCATTATGAACAACGTTTGCTATGGGACCAACCCTGAAAAAAGCAGCTGTTCCATACTTTTTGTCTAGTGACAATCACCGTTTTCTATGGTACAGTTGTTTTTTTTCTCTCTCGCGATTTCAGGGTTGGTCCCATATAATATTCACCAACATGCAGTGGGCACCGCATGTTGGTAAATGTCATGTCTTTGAATTTTTGAGGTTCTTGGACATACTGGTTTCTTAACAATGTTTTCTTTCACCATTGTTGAGCGATGGCATTTAAACTGCACATAATTTATTCAAGTATTAAATAAGTCATTGTTGCAAGGCGGCGGATAGAACTGGATTAAGTCAGATTGTAAAACACACATGCTACAGCTCGGACACCATTACTTTTTTTAAATATTATACGGGAATTAATCACGTAAGGTTAAGCCGGTTATTCCGACTATAATCGATGTAGTCGGTCGGTGTAGTCCTATTTATATTATTTATATATTTATTGTCTTGTATCCTGTTTAGTGAATAAAGACACAATTCCTTTGAAAAATATATCCTCTTATAAACAGCATCTTTCCACTATATCAATATATCATGTATATTGATCGGTGATTGGAACTGCATTAAAAATGCATTGCCTGATGCTACGCGGCTTCCAGCCATGAAATATTGATCGCTTTGCCACATCCGTTACTTTTAAAATGGATTCTTGGCATGATATATACAAGAACTATGTACTTTGGAAAACTTATTAATTGAAAAGTGCTATTATTCAGTAGAAAATTATCTAAACGACAAAACATTATAAACAGATCGGGCCGCTCCATACTTAAATTGCCAAACCCTAATTGGGTCATTGTGTTAATATAAGTGTTAATTATATACTTAGCATAACATAATATGCAATAAATGATTTGACTTTGACTTTAAAGTTGTACTGGAATAAGAACTTACAATCTAGGTGTCTTCAAATCACGAGTGAATCGGCTTCTTCTAGGCAAGCATGCTCCATCGTAGACCGCATCATCGCTTAACATCAGGCGTGTTGGCGGTCAAACGCAAGCCTATTTATGCATAAAAAACTCTTTAAAAAATATAGATCATTATTAACTGAATAAGGTTATGGATGGAACAACAGTGTTTTTTTTTTAGAAAATATTTACCTCAGTGGTAGCAAGTCTTCTTCATGTGCAGAAGGACCCGGGTTCAATTCCCAGCTGGGCAGATGTTTGAATGATGAATTTAAATTATTAGTATTCGTTCACTTAGGTCAGATTCCACTTTTGTCAGAATAAAATATAAACTGTTTTTCTGACAAGGTGAACTGAGAAATTTTTCTTATTGGACAGAAGAAATAAAATAATAAATTAAAAATATCGAGATTTTTTTTTCCGCCTTTGATCACCAATTCGCCTGCTGGTAAGCGACTGATATGACATTGTAAACCGACTTCAAAAAGGATTTCCGAAGTTCTTAGTTCATATTTTTTTTTATATATTAGTTATTACTTCTTGTCATTTAAGAAGTGATATGGAATTATTATTATTTTTTATTTGAAAAGATATACGAATAATAAGGACTACGAATATTTTATTAATTTTGTGAAGTCGGTTTATTAAATTGATTATTATTTTAGGCTACGTATGTAAGCTTACACATAGGTAATGTTTTGATTAAAATTATTGGCGTTACTTTTAAATAATTTCATAACACTTCTATGGACATCATCTGGCACATGGGCAGTTTACCTGGGACCATGCAGCGTGTTCGAAACGTTATGAATTAAAATAATATAAAAATACACGAGATAAAATCCGTTAAATATGTTTAATTTTAATGTGAAATAATCGAGAAAACTTTAGAAATCACTACTTTTTGGCAACTCGAATTATACTTAAAACTTTTGTATAGTGTATTTATTTTGTATATGTATTTTGTATGTAACATTTTGCGACCACCAATAAAATTTGCTCTAAAAAAGTATCCCTTATAAAAATAAGAGACATAAATCCGCCGGCGAGTCGCAACATCTCTAACTGGCAATAACGCATTGTTTAATTTAAAACGACCAGTAATAACATTAAACAATAAAATTACTTTTCCCAGTGCAATAACTTCGACTTTATGTTTAGAGAACAAGGACTATTTTTGGATGAAATTGAAATAAAATAGAGATAACGTGGATACTTTAATCTAGGCCGTGATTGCCGTTATAAAATGGAGCATCGGATGAGCTTTGTGCTTTCAGTCGAGATCAGCGAGGTATGTCGAATGACCGGACGGTTCGGTGATTATTGACATCGACTGCGAGATATAATAATTGATAACGATGCTTCCTATTTATTTTGTACAAAATTTGCTAATTTCCAGTTGTTTTGTCGTGAAAACTGGCGACAATAGAACTGAGAACAAGGAAAGTGTTTAGCCACCTTTACAATATAAATGACATAATAATTGCATGAAAACAATCTTAGAAGGAATAGAAAAAACACACGTCCAGGTAGACGAGAAAATTTTAAAAGTCATGTCGTACAAATAAGTCAAAACTGGCTCAGATTGAGATGGCTGAAAACTCCGCCACTAAGAAGAACATACTATTGAAACAGAAGTAGTCGTGTAAAATAATGAACGGAGAGAAGAACCGCACTTTTGCAAGTATAATATTAGTATGAACGTTGGTATTGTTATCCTTAGTACGCCGGAACATTCCATTAGGTGCTTGGCGACAGACTTTCAACTTGAGGCTGGTAGCTAGCCAGCCGTGCACTATGAAAGAACCCTACTTGTATTGGAGTTCAGTATAGAAGTCAAACACGCCAACCACTGAGTTATCGTTGATCCGAATTTTAAATATGAGCCACCTTATTTTAAATCTTACAACCGATGCAATAATAAAATTATTGTTAAATTACGTTTTTAAAAATAAGCTTTAAGGCGTCCACCATATTGAATTTAGTGTTACGTCATTTTATTTTTGTCTTCTCAGCAATCCCTTTCATTTGATATCCATATCATGGGGGGGTGCATAAAAAATATATGGTACGCCATCTTTGGGAGTCCGCCATATTGGATTTAGAATGTCAGTTAAGATACCATGCATTGTCATCCAAACTAAACGTGTATGTATTATTTAGCTAAATTGGTTGGGGATAACTGTCTTAAAATTCAGTTGAAGATTTGACCCATACTAATAAGAGAAGTTAAATAAAAGCTGGTAAAAATCTGTCTTCAAATTATGTTTTCTAGTAAAGCACTAAGAATACTTAGCTATACATTAAGATTAAATATTTCTAATAAAAGGCAAAAAAAAAATCGTCCAGGTAGAATTTTCAGGTGAGCACAAAGTTATATTTCTACAGTATATTTATTTTCCTAGTAAGATCCCTCAATCTTTCAACAGAACTTGAAAACGAAATCAAGTTTGCTCTCAGATAGGTACTCGATACAGATTGAAGACTCGTAAATCTAAGGCAATTTAGTGTAATGAATTTTATATTTTGTTTATAATGCAGGACTATAAGACTTTGCTCAGTATTTCTTCTGGTTAACATAAATCAGGCTGTTCAGGCAATTATATTTATATACTTTATGTACCAGTCCCTTAAAATATACAAAACTTTTTTTCCTTAGTATTGATACATTTTCTAAAGTCAATTTTATTTTACTCTCCCCTTGTGTGCTATCATCCTTTATTGCATAATACTACATTCAAAATCAACAGCTCCCGGTTCGAAATATTGAATTCACGTCTACATCTTTCGAGTTTCATAATAATGAGCATAGTAAAGTTCGTAGACCTCGCAGCCCTCGTAGCTGTCGTAGACAATATCCCGTAACTCCATAGCCGCTACGCCATTTAGTTTTTCCACCACCGAAGTAATTTAGGCAGAGACAATAAATCATGGTTGGTAACTACACGTCGGTCGCGCAATCTTGCCAAATATTGCCGGACACTCGCGCACATAGGACGCTAATTTACGATCCCAAAAGTGGCCCAAATTACCCGAAAACACCCGACGTAAATTGTTTTAGAGCTTGTGGTAAAGATTCTTGGTATGGTCGTAGCCAGAGCTATAATTTTGGGCGAATTACGGAGAACGGTTATTCAGGCCGTGGTTAGGTAGAATAAATTTAGAAATAAGATTTTGTCTAATTTAGAAATCAGTTCAACTCGAAGTTCTACGAACTTTAATGAAGATACTTGGAAAAAAAATATTTCACCTCATGTGACCTGTGTGTGTTACAATATTCTCAGCAATTGAGTTTATTTTTATTGGGATGGAGAAAAAAATTAAGAATTAGAAACATTTGAACGCTCCTAGCTTACTAATAGCCACATGATTTCATGATTAAATTAATCTTCTTGATTAAATATTTAAAAGTATAAGTATAGTTATAGAAAATACAAAAAAAAACACCGACCGGCAGGATTCGAACCTGAGACATCGGGTATATCCATTAAACTACTGTCCCTACTGGCCGTCCTATTATCGGCCTCCAAATTCGTGAGTTGTCTTTGCAATCAATCTGACACCATGTATAATTCTTGCTACCTGCAAGTTACAAAGTTATCAAGTTCTTTAAGTTACTTCAAATATTAAAAATAGGCCTGGGGACTGAAAACTTAAAACTTTGAAATAACTGTCCCATTAATTGCCACTTGTCGGTGACTCGAACCCATAAGTTTTGCCCACAGAATAATAAAGAGTATAGAATCCGTCACGTGATTTACAAAGCTTACAAGGCCTTCTATCAAATAGTAGCCTTTGAAGCTTTTTACAGGTCCCTATACAAAAATAGTAAACAACCCTGCAATTTGCCGTCCTGTCAAAAATATATCTGTTTCGTTCTGGTAACAAATTTTTTAGCATATGAGTAAAGAAAGTAACATGTTGAATTCGTTTATGCTAAATTGCTACTTCTATTCTTTAGTCCTTTTTCTAAGGTTCCCATCCCAAAAATTACTCAACGCGGCTAAAGAAGTATTCACTTCAAAAATATCTCGATTAAATGTCATATTTGAAGCTAATGACCCTTCTTGATCTCGCCTGGTTACGTCCCGTATTCTTGGCGAAATTAAATCCTGTTGAAGCGACGGGACTAGGATTAATGGCGTCAAGTATCTTTTATCAAAGTTGCAATCTCTGTGGACGATAATTATTGTTTTTGGACGTAATTATCACTTAAAAGGAGAACTCATCACCTAATTTAAGATAATGCCATCTTTCTCTGCTAAAATCTCGAATATTCCTGCTTCAAAGTGTTGTATGTAAATGTTCTACATTGGACAGTTGCTTTATGTAATCTATGAACTTTATTGATTTTGTAAACTAGTTATTAGCAATCACTTTGATTGTCATTTTGATTGAATAAATATAGGCCTGCCTGATTGATATAACGCAAATCTCTCCTGGCACTTGGCAAGACAACAAAAAGTGAGGTAATACTTTCCATAAAAACTTTCTCCATTTCATTTATTCAATAACATACAAACAGAATGCATTAATTTTAAAACATCATTGCACGGGTAAACCAGTCCGTAAGAAGCATAACATAGTGAACAATCTGGAAAGGATATTTCCGAGTAGCTTTAATATGGTGTTCTTCAAAAGGGCTGTTAATACAGTCTTTAAAGGTCGGCAACGTATCTATGATGCCTTTGGTGTTGCAGGTATCCATAGGTGACGGATATTGCTTACCATCAGGCGACCTGCCTGCTTGTTTGCCACGTATTGAATTTAAAAAAACACGTTTACAATATTCTTACGTATCATTCCGTCAATATATCGTGTAACTAGTGCTGGTTGCCCGCGACTTCGTACGCGTAGATTTTCATATAAACTTTCCACCCTTTTTTCCTCACTTAACATAGCCTATATATTAATCTGGTCATAGCTAAGTATATTCGTGAAAACCTAGTTAAATCCATTCAGTGGTTTAGCGTTTAGGAGATTAGCGTGCACATACAAACAAACAAATAGACAAAATTTGTAAAAACTGTCTTAACTGATTCAGCTGCATATTATAAGACGCCCCCTATGTGTTTTTTTTATATCTCGCAATTACAGATTTGTTTATCTCTACGTTTTTATTATATATAATTATGTATATGTTTCGTATATAACATTGTGTAATATTCAAATATTCTGTCTCTTATACTTTGCTTTGCTTTCTTTATTTGCGAACGTCTCATAAACTCATTATAACATATTTTCATTACATAATTAACTAAAATCTGTCGACCGTTTCTGATAAAACGCGTGAAAACAAAAACAGACCCCATTTCAGCTGAATTGCAAGTTTCAGCAGCCGAGACCGTTAGGTGTTACTATGTTTACCTACCTATATTTAGACAAAGGTAAATAGCCTATAACAGATTTAACAATGTATCCCTTATAACAAGAGATTTCCCACGTATGCGGTACCCTTTATTAATAATGATCTGTTAAATACGTTTTCTACGGGATATCGCAAACTATTTAAATCTGACGCCTACGGACCAATTAGTAGAGCGTGTGTTGTGGGTATGCTCTGTCGTCACAACACCAACTTGGTTACAGAGTCTGTTGGTACGGAGACAGGGGTTGTTTTGTCAAAGTTTAGCTAATAATTCTTAAATAATATCCAAAATCCTAGGGCAGAAAGCTTCAGTGGTCTTCAAGAAGAAAAATTGAGTCTGAAAACAAGTATTTACGGCTTTAAAGGTAGCCCATACTTTCTTCTCAATGTCAAATGATAGTTCCGTACTTTCTCGAAGATGCCGATACCTAACCAAATCCGACAGCTTATAATTGTGATTATAACCATATTATTGAGTCTGCTGGAACCATGGATTTTATTAAATTATCTCTCTATAAAACTCTCGTTAGCTTTGAATACTTCAAAAATAATAATTTAATACCTCCAATAGTAAAAATATGTTACAGAATTTATTCCACCGATTTTCAACACACTTTTGTTTCCCAGAGCTTAAGATATAAATAGAATTCTCGACACGTGTTTATACCTGTCACCGCACAAACATATTTTGTTCGCTTTTATACGTTGGAAGTGGTGTGTTAGTGGAGACTTATAATGGGTTTTTACATCAAACATTGGTTGAGTTTTCTATATTGTTTTCTTCGCGTTTGTTTATTCGGTGTCCAAAAAGCAACACTAAAAGGCATATGATTATTTAGGGGATATTTACCGTGGTAAGGTTGTGGAATGAGCTCCCGATATTTCACCATGCACCATGTGAACCATATTCACGGGAAGACATGGGTCTTCCCGTGAACATGGTGCATGTAACTGCGCCGAAATATCGGGAGCTCCTTCCACAACCTTACCACGGTAAATATCCCGTAAATAATCATATATCTTTAGTGAACAACTGTGATAGTTCAAAACAGTGTTTAACTAAAAGGTATTTTTTATGCGCAACGTAATTGCGGTTTACTGATTTATTTTTAGTCGACGTAGTGTTTAATATTTGGCTACAAATCTTTATTCGTTTTATATTAATGCAACAGAGGTTCCATTATGTATCAAATTTTACATATAGAAACTATCTAACTCATATACCATTTTGTTACTAATATAACTGTCTAAGAGTTTAACCACAAATTCACATAATTGATTAAGTCACCAAGTACTTCTGTTGTCGAAGGCTGCTGAAATTCGCCGTTCTTGGCAACAAATTTTCTATAAAAGTAATCCAAGAAAGTTTATTTCTTGGAAAAAACATAGACAATTTTATTAGGTACTCATTCGCCGAAGGGTTTTAGGGAAAATTAATTTAAACATTAATTAACGTGGAATAGGCCCCGCGGAGCAATAGCGAAAACCTGGCTGGTGATTTTACATAATTAGACAAAAATAAAAACGTCTTAGGCAGGTGTCTTAATCATAGTACGTGAAAGAAAATTAGCTTCTTTTCTTCTTTAATAGGCTCTTTTTAACTTGCAATGTTTGTTTGTTTATGTCAAATCTTGCAAACTGAACTAGAACTACCTTTTCTTATCCTACGGAGTTGAATTTTACATGTTGGTTCAGTTCCGATGACAATGCATTTTTATTGTAAACACGTCCGGCCGGGCTAAGATGCGCACCGCGACAATATTTTGTCGACTGTTTTTATCGTGCCAAAACGAGACAGACGTATATGAAACCGTAGGCATCTTGTTGCGGTCTCCCTCGACAAAGTAACGACAAGATTTTGTCGCGGTGCGCATGCTAGTCATGCTGAATCGACATCCAGAATTCGCTCCAGATAAAGGAACTCTTCAAAGGTCAACACACACGATATTTTATCTACGCAATTTATTATGATAGCCGGTTTTAAGTTTTACCATGACATGGTTGCTGCACTCAGGGTTGGGTCCTGTCTAAGGAACACCTCAATGGTTAGCAGCACAGACATGAAATGTTGTATACGCATTGAATTTATGATAATGATAACCATTCCATCACTCTAAAGCATTTAAATAAAAGCTTGTTTTAAAAATGGTTTATTACTATTCGTTTATTTTTTATAAAACATAGCAAATAGTATCAAGCAATTTTCCTAAAAAAATAGTTTTCCTCTATCTCCTCCGCCATTCTATAAAATAATATTTATTTTTTATCATTGTTGATGTGTCTTCAAAAATGTTAAAAACGTGTATAAAAATGCTCTGGTTGGTGATTGCAGCGTTAAATTGGATCAATGTTCCAACTAGTACGCCGCATTATTCAATTCGATCTCCGTCGCTTTGGCAGTAGCATCATTATCATCATCATCATCAGCCAGAAGACGTCCACTGCTGAACATAGGCCTCCCCTTTAACCTCCATACTGAACGACATCCTGCCATCTGCATCCACTGGATGCCCGCGACTCTCACAATGTCGTCGGTCCATCTAATGGGAGGCCTACCTACGCTGCGTCATCCGGTTCGCGGTCTCCACTCAAGAACCTTTCTTCCCCATCGGTTAACAGTTCTTCGAGCGATGTGGCCTGCCCATTGCCACTTCAACTTGCAGATTTTAATAGCTATGTCGGTGACTCTGGTTCTTTGGCGAATATCTACGTTTCGGATTTTATCGCGCAAAGAAACTCCGAGCATAGCTCTCTCCATTGCCCGTTGTGTGACTCTGAGTTTTCCAAAAGGCCAACAGTTAAGGACCACGTCTCAGTGCCATATGTCATCACTGTCAACACACACTGGTCAAAGACCTTTGTCTTCAGGCACTGTGGTATCTTGGACGAGAAGACGCAATTTCCCGAACGCTGCCCATCCGAGTTGGATTCTTAGGGCGACCTCTTTGCCTAAGTTGGACTTACCTAACTGAACAATCTGTCCAAGTGTAATGATCAACAACTTCGAGAGTATCGTTCCCAACGATTACCGGTACGGGTACAACATGGACATTGGACATGACTTTTGTCTTGTCTATCTATGTTAATTTTAAGACCCACCTGTTGGGAAAGGCTATTGAGGTCGCTGAGCATTGTATTAAGGTCCTCCAGCAACTTTGCCATGATGACTATATCGTCGGCAAAACGAAAGTGAGTGATGTATTCGCCATTGATGTTGATGCCAAATCCGTTCCAGTCCAAGAGCTTGAAAACGTCCTCCAATGCGTTAGTGAACAGTTTCGGAGAGATAACATCTTCCTGTCTCACGCCTTTCTGCAATTGGATTGGTTCCGTACTCTCGTCCTGTAATCGGATCGACATGGTGGCGTTTCTATAAAACACTTCGATATACCTATAGTCGATATGACAACGCTGGAGAGACTGCAACACTGCCCAGGTCTCGATTGAATCGAAGGCTTTTTCATAGTCCACAAACGCTAGACATAATGGCCGATCATACTCCTCAGTCTTCTGTATAATCTGGCGGAGCGTGTGTATGTGGTCTATGGTGTTCCAGCCTTTACGGAAACCGGCTTGTTCGGGAGGCTGGAAGTCATCAAACCTGCTTTCGAGACGGTTCGTAATGACTCTGGAGAACAACTTGTACACATGGCTCAGGAGTGAGATGGGCCTATAATTCTTCAACGAGGTGTTATCACCTTTTTTGAAGAAGAGCACCACCACACTCCTATTCCATGCTTCAGGCGTAGTACTTTCGAGTATGACGGAATTAAATAACTTCTAGAGGACCAAAAGTACCGGTTTTCCACCCGCTCTCAGAAGTTCTGTCGTGATTCCGTCATCACCCGGCGCCTTGTTGTTCTTAAGCTGTTTCAGAGCCATTCTAATCTCGTACAAGCTGATGTCTGGCAGTAGCATATCAGACGTAAATACAAAAATACCAAATTGCGCCGTATAGTAAAAACTCTTGGAAAGCAGCTGGCCGTGCGAATAGATTTCAATTACCAATACATTGCGTTCGTGACGGTATAGTAGATACAAAAATAGGGGTGCTGGGTTTTCATACAACTCAATGTACTCGCGGGGTCTGTGCTGGTGTCTGTGATCTAGACGCTAAGCCAGCCATTGTTATTTCTGCCTTTATCAACGGTACAAAAGCTACTGCAAAAAATAACGGAGTAAACGATTTGACGCACAATTACATTTTGACATCTGCGAATCACTAACAGGCAAAAGAAAGCTTTACTTGGAAAATAAGGAAAATTCTTAACAATAATTTGTTTTGCAGATACTGACGTTTTACGAAAAATAAATTATGTTTGGCTGTTCTTGTTAAGGACCTCAGAAAAACATAAATGGAAGTTATACCTACAGTTTCCCCTTTAAAACTTGTAGTCATTGGCAGTGCCGAGGATTGAATAAGAAGAATAGAATAGAATATAATTTATTGTCATAAAGTCTCGCATTTGTAATTATTTAAAAAAATAAAAATATGTACTACGAATGCTTCTATTATAAATTAAACTGGGTGATGTCAAATTGTAAAGCGTAAATGCTACCGTTTGGCCACCACCGCTCTTTTGCACGAACTACTTACCTACAAAATGTCATGATTATTTTAACAATGTTACTTAAGTAATCGTTAAATATACAAACATATACAAACTCTGATCTAGGCTGTTCTAGAATCGAAGGCCTTCCCTTCACTCGGTCAATGAGTGGTTGTATTCGATGTCTGTTTTTGTTTTGGTCTGTGAATGACAGGTTCAGTTTATGCACGCTGTTATTGGGAACAGGCACAGAAAAGAGAAGGGTACGAAAATTCTTACTTCAGTGGGAACAGGCGACCCAGAAACCCTAAATTACTCAAGACCTTATGCTTCGGGCGTCTTCTATCTCGTTTGCGTATTTCAACATTTTTTGAGAAATAAAATGATTGAATGTGGACCTATGTTAAATCTAAGCAGAACGAATAAAGAAAATACCATTACAAATGTTTAGTAATATTTAAATTTTGATCAAACATTTAGTTCTCAATTCAGTTTTTTTTTTATGTTTGTTACCTCAGAATCTCTGATTCCCTTAAATGTTCAAAGTTATTAATGTTGTGATGTCTTGTACAATACGTATTATGATTTTCGCTTACAAATAAAATAAATTGAATCGTGTTAGCAGAATGGATGGTTACCTACTTCTGTCACCGCTGCGGTTTCCAACCCTTAACATATAGATTTGTAAGGATGGCAGCAAAACAAGGGGAGCTGACGTAATGTCTACCCATTCAATCATCTTCGATCGTTTGTCATCGGAACGGCGTTCAATCTTGCCGCCTAAACCCGCCATAACTCACGGAAACTACCAACTTATCTGTAGAGTTGAATGTGAGCGCCACAATCATATTTCCAAACAAAATTTACAGCTATCTGAACAAAATTTTTGGTTCCATCATTTAGCCAGCTTTACAAATAAGTCGGTCGGTCGGTAACTCGCGGCACAAAGTATGAATACTCACGACTCTATATACCCCTCTGCTTATGTGGATTTTGGTCTGGTTGAGTAAGAAATCAAGCTAAAGGGATGTTTCTCTTGATTAAGCGAATATTGGTTTATTTTTGTGTATTTTCAGGATGCGATACGTTCCGATGCACAGTTCAATTTGTTGATACGACCGCAGATTCACGCCGATTTCTTAGTGTACGGAACACCACATTCGTTCAAGACAGGAGAATATTGTGCAATATTATCAAATAAAGACTACTGGAAGTCACGACTATGAAAGAGGATACAACAAGAGGAGGTTTTGTTGAAATTGGGTCTATCATAATTTTTGTAGGTTTTTTCCCCAAACATAAGATATTTTATTGTGTCCATTATTTGAAGAACACACTTCGACAAAAAATTTACTCTAAGGACGACCTTTCTACTAAAGACTAAAGTAATTGGTGTCCAATTTCTTTTTCCTCCAATACCATGTACTTACGTGCCATGTGCGTATAATATTTACCTATGCAAATGGTTTTATTACGTTTTGAAGCTAAAAATTACGAATTCTCAGAAGTTATGGGAGTATTTACACAAATAAAATCATTTTTAACACGCTTTTTATAGCTTGGTATGTATGTATGTTTGTAACGAAATCTTTGAACTTAATTTTCAAAACGTCGAATTAATCTGAAATTTTGCACACTTATCAAGGACTGATGACAATGCAATAATTTAAATAGTTTTGTTTTTTTATGATATGACGAGACGAGTGAAGTCGCTCGCCTGATGGCTCTTTACGCTTGCCCATAACAGCTCAACGCCACTCAGAATTTTAATTTAATTGATTGTCCCATTAAAGCGTGTTTTTTTAGTTTTTTTATTTATTAATGAATTATTTTAGGCTACATCTATCTATACTTTAGTATTTTTTTCTGTGGTTACACGTTTAGTTGATAATATTATTATATAAGGTCGGGGAAAAAGTTTCTTCGTATTTTATCAACAAATTCAAGACATATTTTTTTCAAGTTTAATTACATTTAATTATAATATATATGTACCATTTTGTTCGATAACTTGTTGCCATCTTTTAGGTAGTGACATGACCCCGTTGCTGTAGAAATTTTGGGAATTCTGATCAATAAAATGCAACAAGTAGTTTTGACAGTCCTCTCTTGATGTTAATCTAACACTACCCAAAGAATTCTGAAGAGATCGAAACAGGTGGAAATCTGAGGGTGCAAGGTCAGGGCTATGTGGTGGATGCATTAACACTTCCTAACCAAGCTCTCTAAATTTTTGCTGAGTGGCCAAAGATGTGTGCGGTCTGGCGTTATCATGATGAAAGACCACACTCTTTATGTTGATCAATTCCGGCCGTTTTTTCTCAATTTCTTGTTTGAGTCTCATCTGCTGTTGGCAGTAGAGATCCGAATCGATGGTTTTGCCCGGCGGTAAATGCTCATAATGAACGATGCCCTTCCAATCCCATCATACACACAGCATCACCTTATTACGTGTTAATCTGGGTTTCGCTACAGTCTGTGGTGCTTCACTGCCCTTTGACCATGATCGTTTGCGCACATTCTTGTCGTAGGTGATCCATTTTGCATCACCAGTGATCAATCTTTTAAAAAACGGTTCGGTTTCTTTACGTTTCAATAGAGAATCGCAAATGAGTACACGATTCATTTGGTTTCTTTCAGTGAGCTGGTGTGGCACCCAAATATCGAGTTTTTTTGTATACCCAGTTATTTTCAAATGGGTCAAAACTGTTTTGTGGTCAATCCCCAGGTCTTCAGCTACGTCGTAACTACTAATATGCCGATCTTGCTCCACTTTTTCAGAAATGGCATCGACTTTATCCGTAACAGGGCGACCAGAGCGAGCTGCATCTTTGACATCAAAATTCCTGGACTGAAAATGCTTGAACCAACATTGTGCTACTCTTGATGACACTGCATTAGGTCCATAAATGTCACAAATTTTATTCGCGGCTTGTGTCGCATTTTTCAGTTTTTTGTAATAAAATTTCACAATATATCGAATTTCTTCGTTAGATTCACTCATTTTATCGAACAAAAAAACAATTGAAAAATGGCGGGAAATTGCTTTTTACTTTTTATATTCCTTTTTTAAAATGTAATATTTTTAATGGTATCAAAACCAGCCAGATACAAACAGTACAACCGATGAGATTTTTACTACAACTTTATACATACAAAATACGAAAAGACTTTTTCCCCGACCTATTATTATAGTGTAGAAAAACCACTACCATTAATGCCGAGATGGACCCATTCGACAATAATTTGTGTTTTTCAGTTATAAGGTGTTTTTTTTATGTATGTCGAATAAATTTATTTTCTTTCTTTCTTTCTTTTTAGAATTATAGAGAGGACTTTGTAGTGCCAGACTAGTTCGGGGAGCCTATGGAACAACACATTATGTAAAACAACATTAATGTCAAAATAAATTACTTTACTTGTTTGTTTGTTTGCGAATTTACATAATAAACAAAACATCTCGCGCGGCCCCACATCGTGAGCCCTACCACATGGGCAAAATCGCCACCTCAACGGTTTTAAAAAGGTAAAGTTTGTTAAAATTGTTTGTAGGGGTTAAACTCTGAAACTACTGATAATATTTAAAAAACTCTTCCACTAATAGAGAGCTATACTATCCCTGAGTGCTATAGGCTATGTATTTATAAAGATAAAAGTTAGTTTTTTTATACTATAGCTATAAAAAAATATATTTACATTCCCAGATGATTAAGGCTGGTGTCCTTTAATTGGCTCATAATATGAGCCTATCTAGGATATTACGTATTTTTTCTTAAATATTGTTTACTGTGCAACTTTTAATTATATGTAAAAACTAGCTGCGCCCCGCGGTTTCACCCGCGTGGTGATGAAAATCGGTGATGATAATGATGATGAAAAGTAGCCTATGTGTTAATCCAGGACATAAGCAATGTATATTCCAAATTTCATCCAAATCCATCTAGCAGTTACTGCGTGATTGAGTAACAAACATCCATCCATCCATACATCCATCCATCCATCCATCCAAACTTTTACATATATGATATTAGTGTGATTACCCAAAAATATTTGTGTATATTTTTAAGCAAATGTCATTTATTGCGAATTGTAAACATTTCATGACATGGCATAAACGTGCGTAGTAAAATAAGGGTTCATTATTCAAAAATAACTTTTCTCCAGTTTTATATTCCATCGTAAATCTTGAGTACCCACCCTTTCTTATGTTGCAGTAAGATGTTCTGAATAATCCTCAATCAGCCCTTATAATATAAGGAATCAATCTCTTCCTCAATCAAACCAAATCAAGCAAAAAATCAGTCTTCCAATCACCATTACGGCCCTCTCTTCATGCTCTGTCATTTCGCCTTCACTAGCTGACATTGCGTTTTGGACATTTTCTAGCCAAGTATAGGAGAAAAGTCTCTAAGGGAGAATTGTCTAGCTATTTAAGCCTGCCCGCCTATCTAAATAGAAATCTCTAGACCATGAACGAATGTATATGTGTGATTTTTATTTCCAAAATAGTCGATAAGCTACGAAATTTAGAAAATGTTGCATTTGTATATATGTATGTTATTTTTTTAAGTGAAAACTTTTTTAGATGCTTTGAGCACATTTTGCGTGAACAAAAATCATGGAACTTGCGCCATCGTCACGCGGTAGGTACCGTGTATTTTAAAACAGCGCCATCTCTTGGTAGAATAGGTAAATTACTACTTAAGTTTTCACTTCGAACGTGCAGTCCTATGACTCTAGTGTTTTTTTTATATTTGTATTTGACCTTATAGTTCGCCGTCATAATAACAGCATTTCATATTTTCAATTCCAATGTATGAAGCTCTTTTTAGTTTCACAAGCATGCACGTGGGTTTTTTTTTTAGTAATAGGCTTACATTTGACAGCCATCTCGGCTGATGTTAAGCGATAATGCGGTCTACGATGGAGCACGCTTGCCTAGAAGAAACCGATTCACTCGTTGCCATATGCTCTTATACAAATTTTCTGGGTTTAGATATATAGATAAAAACTCTGTATTGTGTACACCAGAAATAAAAATTACATACAGATAGAAAACACTTGCTAGTGCCACAAGTGATCTCTTCCAGACAATCAGGCACCACCACAGGGGTCACCTATACATAGGTAGGGTTACGCGGAAAGGATGTACCTACCGAAAGCGTTTCGTTATACTCATCATCATGAACAACTTTTATTATGAGACCAACCCTGAAATCGCTAAACAATATCAGTGGAGTTAGTACGAGAACTTGCGAAATAAGGTATCGTAACGTAAACGATAGCAAATGTATGAAAAAATCAGTTTCATTTTACGCCCGATAGAGGCGCTGTTAAATTTTTCATACATTTTAACTTTTTGGAAGTGCTCGTACTAAGGCCACTGCTTCATACATTTAGTCTGGTGAGAATGAACGTTTTCTATAGAGCAGCTGATATTTTTAATATCTGATTACCAACGTATGTTTTGTAAAAGTAAAGCTCCTATACCTACATAAATTTCTTGTTGGTCGAGTTCATAAAATATATCCAAATTGTTCCCATTATTCTTCTTTATTTTCTTCTATCTCCTCATTATCTTCAAAATAAGAAGCAGCAACAATCAGAAAAATACCGCAAAAATAAGCTCGTGGCACGAAGTTAATAATTGGCATCCTCTCATAGCGGAACAAACAATCGTGGAAGAATAGCTCCTCCGATCGAAAGCTCCTCGTCAGGACGAGCGACGTCGCGCGCAGACTGTTTACTTGGGGAATTGATGCTATTTTATCGCTCACCAAAAAATAATACCCTGCATTTCAAACCCTACGGCCGCGCGAAAGTAGATACGTGTTATTGTAAGAGCCGTAACAGACACGTCAACTTGGCTGACTCAACCACGTCAACTAACGAGAGAATAAGAGAGGGAAATTATATTCTCACTCTTTCTCTCCCGTTGGTCAGACGGCGGTTCGTCAACCAAGTTCGATACGTCTGTTATGGGTCTAACATTTATGCGTTTTTTATTTATTTGTGTTTGTATTTAATGAATACGCAATTGATTTTGGTGACTAGGCGTACAATAGTTTGATAGCTCCACCCAAACCACTTGTGGATCATTGCGTTCAATTTACATAGCTCCATCAAACTCGCAATGAAAATAATGACAGCACATTAAAATATGGATATTAATAAAGAAAACGTTTGCGTCAGAAGACAGTATTATAAGGTAAAAAAACATAACCAGAAAAATAAGGTTTGAGCTTAGTTTTGCTCTCACCTTGGGCTCCCAACGTAAAATATACTTATCTGATTTTGATTCGCAAACATAGTATGATATTTTGATGGGCGCTTAGTTTTTCTGATGCGCAATTTATTATATCCCTTGGAGGAATTGCGGCCTTCTCCGCAGGGAACTTGCGGACCTCCTTGCGTCAGATGGAGGTTTTATGAAAAATAAACAGTGAATGTTTTTGTATTGACTCAAAAATCCAATCTAAGCTTGATCACAGAATAAATAATAGAACAAGGCTTGATTAAACGTGACATTTTCGGTGAAAAAATTAAATAGGCTGACTTGAAGATTCAACAAGAAAATTCACTAACCTAGTTGACTCCAAGAAGAGAACTAGTGAATCAAAATTGGAGATAGACAAAACAGTGTCACAATTTACTCACTCTTTGTG
Source organism: Agriopis leucophaearia (assembly GCA_949125355.1). Lineage (NCBI taxonomy): Eukaryota > Metazoa > Arthropoda > Insecta > Lepidoptera > Geometridae > Agriopis > Agriopis leucophaearia. Next base: position 14,220,645 of record OX421271.1, on the reverse strand, counting down.
AGATCCGTAATGTTGCCAGAACATTAATACGCAATTTACTATTGGTTTCTGTAAAGTTACCATCCTAATGAATAAAAATGAGTCACTATATCTATCATCGAAGCGAAGAAAGTGTCAAATGAATAAATTACTCACACGAAAAGAAACGCAATCCCTATTTCTTGTCACTATTCTGTGTTTTATTGATTCGATAAATTATGGATACGGAACGGATATCGGAATATCTATTTCTCGGGCCAAATTTGGTTACTGAAGCGCACGACGTGTCGCCAACTTTCCTGTTGCAGATCCTCAAATATAGGTGCTAGTGGAAAATAATAATCTGTGCCTGTTAAAATGGCTTCGTGCGAGGTTTTTTTAGGGTTCCGTACCCAAAGGGTAAAACGGGACCCTATTACTAAGGCTCCGCTGTCCGTCTGTCCGTCTGTCACCAGGCTGTATCTCACGAACCGTGATAGTTAGACAGTTGAAATTTTCACAGATGATGTATTTCTGTTGCCGCTATAACAACACAATACATACTAAAAAACAGAATAAAATAAACATTTAAGGCTCCCATACAAAAAAACGTGATTTCTAACATTTGAGTACCTTGATTTTGCTACTCAACACTAGATGTATCCTTATGCGTTCAAGGCATTACGAGACATTGTATTATTACCGCTACTCATTCATAGATGTCGTGGCAATACAAAAATTAAATAAATAGGTACTATTTTGCTTATTATAGATAATGGTACGGAACCCTTCGTGCGCGAGTCCGATTCGCACTTGCCCGGTTTTTTTATATATTATATAGAATTGATCTACTTTTGGCCACCAACTCGCCTTTGTTCCCATAGTTATTACATTACTAACCAGATAACTTTTTGTTAGATGTTCATTGAAGTCAAGAGTCTATGTCAACATGATTCAGTCATATTCTTGAAGTCTCCAAAGATAATATCCGTCAAAAATGCGAGGACCTATAGCCGGAATTTCTGGCAAGATTGATGGAAAATGCCATAAATCGGGTCCGAATGGTCATCCATTCTGGCGGCGGCCACTAAGCCGTTATCATTTTCTCGACTTAATAAAAAAAATTAAGACATCAAATAAATATAATTAGAGCCAAAAACATCGGGTGACAACTTTTGCAGAGTTCTTAGTTCTTACCCACCGTCCACCTCCTGAGGTCACCTGGGTGAACCGTAGAAAGTGTTTTTTCGTTACTTACTTGGAGAAAATCATACTCAAAAATGTTTTATTGCTAGTCTATATGGCACCACTACTGGCCAAAGACCCATTTTTGCTCCCTTTTTTAACCAACGTCCAAAAAGGAGGAGGTTCTCCATTCGACTGTTTTTTTTAATGTTTGTTACCTCAGAACTTTCGACTGGGTGAACCGATTTTGATGATTCTTTTTTTTATTTGAAACCTGGTGCTTCCCGTGTGGTTCCATTTCTATTTGGTCTAGTTAAGTTTGACCACAATCACTCCTGATTAAAGTCGATGATGCTGTTGAAGATAAATGTATGCGCACGTTTGCCTAGTGATACCATCCCGACCCATCTTCCATCTAAAACATGTATACACTCAAAAATCATTACCCTCCTACTGGAGCATTCGGATTTATCATTAACTTTCGTATTTTCTTAGTCAAATATCCACTTTCTAGTGAAAAGGCGCGCTAAAGAGGTGAAAAAACCAAAACAAAATAGGTAACAATGCTAATTATTTAATTCGACGGAAACGAGTTAACCATCTGCTTGTACTTCGTTGATGAGTTTACCACCTTATTTATGGCGTCGTAAATTAAACGCTTGAACTGGAGCGCCAGAGCCATTTTACCCATTACATTCTTTATTAAGTGAAAACATTACACTTTCCAAACTGGTCGAGTTCAATTCTGATAAGAATACCCCGTTATTTTAGGCGTAGTTCAGACCTTTGTCTCTCGCGAATTTTATGGAAGAGCGTAACTTTACGTAAATATGACTTGTTGGAATAGGATACCAGAATATTCCTAGTAAATTACAAAAATTTGGCAGTTTGCCAGTGGACGAGCGTCGACTATCGATGGGTATGATAGGTTTTCAATGAATTATAATGCGGTCCTCGTCGCTATCTTTTATTATGATCGTCTCAATAAATAGGCGGGAAAATACAAGGTTTACTGATCGTTATTTGAATAGTTTGGTTTGTTGGGCCAGGAAAATAGCGTATCGATTATTTTAATAAGAAGTCGTAAAAGCTCTGTTTGTAACTCTGGTTATGAAGGAAGGAGCTCCCGATATTCCACCACCTAACCACGGTAAATATCCCGTAAATAATCATATAACTGTAGTGAACAACCGTGATAGTTTAAAACAGTGTTTCTTGACATTTGTTATACTTAACTACAATTTTGTTAACTTAAACGAATTTACGTAAGCTATAGATATTAATGTACTCGTATTGTTATCTATAGCAATACGCAGACAGGCGCTGTCTACATAAATCTAAAAAAGTCGGTTTGGTTGCCTACATAATTATATGGCTAGCTAATAAAATAAGACGTCGCGTCAGCACAATGGTCTACAAATATAAAAATTCAATTAAACCAACATGGCTGCACGCCAAACTCATATAAAGTCAGAAAATACCAAATCCTTCAAATTAATGATGAATTACCACTAACCCTTGAAATATTTATTTTATTGCAATCAAGGATGATTTTCTATATGATCGTTCTTGATTGCAATTAAATATAATAGGCTTTTAAATTTATTTTTAATGTTCCTTTGATGTCTGCTCTTCTCTTCGTTTCTCTTCGCTTCTCTTGATCTCGAAAGAGTCGACGGATAACAAAGTTTATTAGAGGCTCGTAACTCTAGTAAGATTTTAGTTTAAATTTAGCTTTAAAAATAGCTGTCAACTCAAAAGTTCTAGCTCACTAGATTTTCCCATAAAAACTTTGCAATACTGAAGTAAAATGCATTTTTTTACGTGATGAGTCAGTGAACGAGTAAGTGTATTTCGCTTTTATTATAATATATTATAGTTTATTTTATATTAATTTACATTTGTGGCTTTATAAGTTAGTTTCTCTTATATATTCATAAGCGTGCTAAATATTGGATACTGAGTAGATTAATGTGTTATTATCTCAGAACTATCTGAAGCTATAAACCACATTTGCTCGTTGCCCAAATTCAATAATAACATATTGTTAAGGGAATCGAATAAATTACCGAGGCCCGAGGCATCAATGTGGGCATCGATCGCTAATCGGCCGGCGGTCATCGCCTACAAATCGGCACAATCACCGCGAATGGCTTTCAATCTAGACCGGGATGGCGTCAATCAATCTACGAGGAACGAGAAAAAATGAGGAAGCGGGTTTATTAAATTTGGGGATTGAGTTTCTGTCAGTAGAGATTACAGCCCTGGTGGTGAATATATAAATTAAAATAAAATAAAAACACACTTATGTTTTAAGAGCCCACACACATTTTTTGACGAAGAAAGCAACGAAACTGGAGTTTTGGCGTTCGTATTCTATCAAATAGGAAGAGGCAGGAAGCAGGCTGAAATCTATTTCCAAGATTTGTTTACGTTGCCAGGTAATTACAGTTTTTTTTAATGTAAATGGTTTGCGGGTCACTGCCATCTCTCCTGTTGTTATGCGATGATGCAGTCTACAATGGAGTACGCTTGCCAAGAAGAAACCGATTCACGCGACTTGGAAACACCCAGGTTGTAACTATCGGGAGATGCCCATTCAGGAAACGTTTAGTCTAGCAGTTGGCACAATAAAAGTGGAATCCAAACGCTACGTATTTGTTTTCGGAATATCAACTATGAAACGGCGGTCACCTTCTGGTCAGATATGGTAAGGCGGCGTGGCGGGTGCGAATGCATTAGGCGTCCATCAGGATTGATGCTTTAAGTCTTGTCGTCCTATTTAGCATGTGGACTGTTAGTTCATTGGTGTCATTACGAATATTTTAGTGTGCGTAAAAAAAAACAGTGATCCGTACTTACACTTTTTGCGTTAAGCAGTTCAGCGGTGTTTAAATTTGGTGAAACACCAATGAGGTTATATTGTACCTCATTGTGAAACACGGAGATTCTTGAACACCAACGACAACAATACTACGGTATAATTATCTCCCATGTTTGTCTTATCTGAGACACCACCCGTAAGGCTACCGACGAGTCGATATCGCATATCACAAAGCAATACTGGATAAGGTATTCATGAGAAGCTTAAGGTTTCGGTGATGAGAATTATTCTGATACTGTTGACAATCAAAATACCGTTTCAGATGATGGTTTCCATATTGTTTAGTTTAAAAGATACTAGGTTAGCTATTATCAGAGATTTAAGGCTCTATTAAAGTATGTAATGTCCACTGATCAGTCCAGGCTGTTTTGCATATGGATAATAATGGACAAAAAAATGATTTAGAACAATCATTCTAAATTTATAAACTACGTACACAACAAATGTTGTCCTATCCAAATTTTAATTTTATACAAGGGATTTGCGTAAGATATCTGGTTCCCGAAGAAAAATTCATGCTTTTAAAACCGGGGGTGCAGCTTGTTCGTTGAATGTAACATCTAATGTTTAGGAGAATTGTTTAAGACGATTCAGAGAAAATCGCAGCTTAAATCGATGTTGGCGCCTCCATAACAGTTTCCTAATCGATTAGGGCTGGGACGAAATGAGAGTCGGGCTTCTGAAGCGCCTAAATGACGGGTAATTGAATTTTTAACGGGTCTTGGAGAAATGTTTGGTGGAGGCAGAGATGCTAATTTACTGCTTCTTCACTTACTAACCTTTCACACGAATAACACGATTCACGGTTTGACGTATAGTTACACAAATTGTCTACGTTTGGTGTTGTCAGTGACACTTTGTAAACATATTATCAAAAACTAACTAATCACTGGGTGAACAAAAACATTTTGAATTTGGAACAAGTACGAATTGTACGAAAAATAAAAAACGTACTGAACGTACCTACTGGCTGGCTAAATGGCGCTATTCCATTGCTATCCAATTTAAATTAAGAAAAAAATACCCCACCAATTTTGGTTAGCTTCTTTTCTGTATTAGTTATTGTGATTGTTTTTTGTCATAGGAAAATATATGATCATCACAGATAGTAAGATGTGATTATCATTTAGTAAAAATAGTTCTTCCAGTGACGAAAATGAGTAATTTCTTCCGCACACACTTTCATTGTGCGAACTGCTAATCTGTGGAATGCGCTACCAGAATGGGTGTTCCCCGGTAGTTACAATCTGGGTGCCTTCAAATCACGAGTGAATCGGTTTCTTCTTGGCTAGCTTGCTCCATCGTAGACCGCATCATCGCTTAACATCAGACGAGTTAGCGGTCAAACGCAAGCCTATTACAAAAAAAGCAGCAATTATCATAAATATAATGTGTTGCCGCCAAAATATAATACGACCGTTTCAAAACCAAACAAAAATATTACACTGAATTTATAACGAAAACTGTTATAATTTCACTATACATTTCTGATGTTTATATTTAATCCTTTTATTACCGTACCGATTCTATCGATTATATATATATATATGTAATAAAAAGTGGGAGGAAGATGTATACCATCTACTGGTTGAATGTGTCCGCCTCCAGCATGAGAGAAGGAGACTTGAAGGTGGCTTACAATCTGAACAGACTAGATGTGAGTCGGTTTAACAGGCTACTGTCTGAACCCAACTCGGACGCAGCCAGGGGTCTGTCCGGATATGTGAGTCACCTTAAGTGACCTTTGACTCTGTTTGTTACGGTCTGTGTTTTGTATTAATTTGAGTGTTCTAGATTATTATATACAATGGAACTGCCATGTAGCATAACAATAAAAGTACCCCAAAAAAAAAAAGAATTAAAAACAAAGTTATATATATAAATTTTATACTACATACTATATTTTCTCGTAGTCAATGGTAAAAACTTTTTGCAAGGGGAAACTTTGGAATATACCTGGCCTTAAAACTACACTTTGTCGTTGCCTTGACTCTTCATTGTGCGTCGACCCTTATGGTATCAACAATGACTTAACGAAATAATCGTCCATTTAACCCTACAATGACTTCGCATTCCAAAAATATTTCGCCCAAATAAAGCCCTAACGCTTAAAAATGCCCGGCATCATTCAAAAGAACGTTTACTGCTTATAATAAAAGCGACTATTTTAACTAACAAAAGGCCTCCGTAAATTGCCACAGTCCAAAATGACCGTCTTAACTCGTGACATAAAAATATATTACAACGGCATCATTACGATTGCCATGAGAAGACGACATTTTCACACAAAAAAGGCGAAATAGTAGATAAGAGTGAGACGACAATAGACATCCCTTTTATCAATTCCAAGTCTTCTTTGTAAAGAGGAAATAAAAGTGAGTTATTTGGAGGATCGGTACGTACAAATTGACGATCGAGATGGATGCGTATGGCTTATTGTGATCTAGATCGAATGGGCAATACGGTGCGAGTTAGGACTAAGTGCGCCATTTTTATACGAGATGAGGTCGACAGATTGAGTTGTCATCTGTATACGTCATATAAAAACAAAATACCTACTGACTCGTCCCGAAATTTCTAAAACTATTACTTGACCTACGAAGCTGAAATTTGGGAGATTTCTGTAGAGGTGTAAAATTCTGCTGAGAAATGATGTTTGCAAAAAGACCAAATTAAGATCAACGCGTAAGTCGCGGGCAACCGCTAGTTATATATGAATCAAATGTAGCAATGTTTAAAATACGATATTACGTGAACATTAATATTTTTATTGATGTTTATTAAACCTTGTAAACTTGTTTATTATTCCGACTGAAAGTCTCTGTATCCACTCTGGATTCTGCGTGATTGAGTAACAAACATCCATCCATCCAAACTTTCACATATATGATGCTACTAGCTGCGGCCCGCGGTTTCACCCGCGTGGTGATGAAAATCGGTGATTATGATGAAAAGTAGCCTACGTGTTATCAAATCAAATCATTTATTTGCTAGAATACATTACAATAAAGAGGTCTTAAAAATATTTTTGGCGCTATATTGGTTATTTTTGGTGGTATATTGAGCGCTTGGCCGAGAATTCTCGGCCAAGCGCTCGAAGAGTATATAGTATACTCTAATAATATACTAATATATATTATTAATATTTTATATCAGGTTAGGCAAAATTAAACTCAATAAAATTAACATTATCAACTAATATTTACCAAGTAAATTTATCACAAATTCCTTATTGTACTTGAAGCGACGTAGAAGCGGAATTACACTAGAAATTCATCAGTAAAACAGTTACTAATTCTACACAAATTTCCAAGTTAATAAACCCCGGGCCAGATAAAATCATACTAATATTAATTAGTCAAAGGATAGTATTCACTCCACATCTATGTTTAACTTTTATCAGTAAAGCATATCTATTGAATTAGTTAATGTTTGCGACGTGGTTGGATTCGGACCACAACTTGGTAACTACAGTGCGACAAACTTATCAGTGCAGTTAAATTTGGAAGCCACGATCGTACTTGATACACAAAACCAACTACTTCTCGGGGAGCGTTTTGTTTCCCTGATTCTACCAACTTTATAGATAAGTTGGTCTGTAGGACGTTGTTCCTTGGCCGAACTCGGAAGTTAACAAATGGACGATTTAATTTGCTAATGCCGCCAATTTCGATGATAAATGTTTGAATTTTCCAACTGCTGCCGAATTTTCACCTTAATTAAAGCTTGTTCTATTATAATGTTCTGGGCCCTTAGAGCAGTCATCGAGTTTATATTGATGGTTCCATTTTTTTTTATTATGAAATAATTATACTGACGGGAGCGTTTGATGTTTGATTACATTATTGTTATAATCTCAAGTAGTTTAATATTCTAATGCCGGTGGTACACTTTCGTGTAGCTCACCCGGGAGCTTCTCAGTCGAGGCTGCGCGCAGTAAAAAACAAAGCTAGTCAAACCATCAATTTACTCTCGCTTTCGGCTCTTTTAGAGGCTTATGGAGTATCTTTATGGAACTCGAGCTAGTACCGAAAAAAGTCTGCCAAAAACTGGAGGGGGCAAGGTAAACACGTATTGCACACACTGACATATTCTTACTAGTTCTATAAACACACTCATCAATATTGAGAGGCACACAACTGCTATAAACTAATCGAAGACCGAAGGGGAAACTGTAGGTATAACGCTTCCTTAGCCCTGGTGCCGGGGCAATAGAATACGGCACCGTACCCCGGTATACCGGTACCGGTAGTAAGAGCCTACTAAAAGGGGACCTATGGGCTCAGGATGGTCAAAGTTGGGGCTCTGACTATCCACGTAAGCGTGCCCAGGGAGAGTACGTTTTGTGACCAACGTTGTCGCGAGTGGAGGGACTGAGACAACACGCTGTTGTCTCGGGAGGAGCCGTAGCGCGGTGCTGAGGGCTCCGGTGCGTTCCGGAGATGCCGGAGCCCTCTTGTCAAGCACTAAGGCTTGTCACCGGGGGGGTTTTAGTGGGTATAATCCCACATAACCTGGCTGCACCCCAATGCAGCCGGGTATCTTGGGAAGATTTTCCCCTCGAAAACAAAAAAAAAAGGTATAACGCTTCCTTTTATTTTTTCTGAGCGGAGTATACATTTTCTTATTGTTTGTTTACCAGAGAATATACAATTACCTTGAATACACCATAGGTCCTATTCTAATTTCCGGTACGCTTTATAAATTTATCTCTTGTAAGAACTACCATATAAATGAGAGTGACCTGGATAATATCGAGTGCGCCAGAATAGGGTTCATATCTAGCCAGTACCCTTAGTACAAGATTTGATAGTTTTCGAAAACTTTTTTCGTTTTCGTATTGTTCCATACATTTCAGAAAAGCGCCTCTAGTGGAAACGCGGAAGAACTAAAATCGGTAGTAATCGGCAGTATAGGTTGCTTCACTCGAATACGAAAGAAGGTTTCGAATAGCTTCTAGCCCAGCAATGTATGGAACAAAACGAAAACGAAAAAAGTTTTCGAAAACTATCAAATCTTGTACTAGGAGTACAGAAGAGGGTTAATACTCGTATCTGGTTAGAGAAAAAGAATTGTTAAAATATTTGTGTTTATGGTTGCGATTATTTTCTACAGGGTTAATTATTTACCCTGCAATCCGAAAGAAAGTCATTATTATGAACAACTTTTACTATGGGACCAACCCTAAAATGATAAGAAAAAATACTGCTATTCTAAACATTTTTTTCGAGTGTCAATGACCGTTTTTTACGCGGCAGGTGATTTATTTTTCGCGATTTCTGTTTTGGTATATGTAAATAGTAAATGTTGTTAATAATGATGAGTACGACCATTAGTACAAGGTAATTGCGTAAACCAGTATATAAACAGTATTTTAGTACCAAAATTATAACAAAACTACGCAGTTGTATTACCACATAGGGTTAGAGACGATAGGTCCGTTGAGTTCGCCAGAATAAATAAAATACATAAAATATATCCATGGCATGTTTACCCTCGGCTAATAGTCACTTAGCTCCACTATTATGTTCAAGTTTTTGTAATAAGCTTAAAGAACAAGCTTATAGCGGATACATTGTAGAGAATTATAAACACCAGAATTAAGATATACCTAGAATACCTAGATAGATAGATAACTCTTTATTGTTCACACCGGAAATGACACACAAAAGCAACTTAAAACTAGTGGAACAATTAGCGGCCTTATAGGTATAAGCTATCTCTTCCAGGCATCATTAGTATGGAGAGGATATACATAAGAGGTACAGGTTGAGCTGTAAAAATGGAATACGTAGTAGATATATAAGCCATATATATACATTATGATAATACTGAAATAATATATTATATACAATAATATATAAACAAATAAATATATTATATGCATACTTATAAACATAAAGCAAGAGCATACAGTACAGTAGCTATTCCGAGATACAATACAATATCTGCCTCTTCAAATTTAAAAACGGACCAAACGATAATGTTCCACTACAGCTAGAAAAATATTTTATGCTTCTAGTTAGTAAAAATAAATTTCTGTATAATTATATAAAAATGTATCGCTTTCTTTCCATCCCTTGTAGTGTCCCCGGAATATTATAGTGTGGACGTCCCCGCGGTTGTCAAGGGCTAATTTCCTCTGCAAGCCGCCGGACAAAAGATCGATGGACATACTTACACCGTTCCATTCTGATACATGCGGGTTACAATGTGTTTATACAATAATAGCCTTTATTGTTACTGATGGTGTTATTTATTTTGTAAAATGATATTAAAGAAATATGAAAGGTATTGTTGAGCACCAGAATTCCAGTTCTTTTACGGCGGGCGTCTTCAATCTGAACGCATTACTTAAATATTATTATATTAACTGCAACAAACGGTTGCACCTGCTATCGTCCAGGATAAAAAGTTTTTTTTTTCGGGATAAAAGCAATAACAATGCCTGTTTTAATCATACCAAATTTGGCCCAATCCTCAGCCGTTACGGAGTTGAGTGCTGCCAACAAAATATATAATTCATAGTCTTTGAAGGACAAACACCATCATCGTCATCAGCCATAAAACGTCCACTGCTGAACATGGCCTCCCCCTTAGCACGCCACACTGAACGACATCTCGTCGCCTCACCCGCCGTCTGCATCCACTGGATACTCGCAAGTCTCACGATGTCGGCCCATCTAATGGGAGGCCTATCTACGCTGCATATTTTGGTTCGTGGTCCATTTACTTATACATTTTACTTACAACTTTCCACTGTATTAATATTAGATTAATCAAAAAGTTTTTGCGAATGTTTTTCATGAAGAAATTTCTAACTTTCTGACCACTCACCTACATTTGCATCCTCTTTAGAACATTCTTATAGAAAGTTCCTGACAGATGCTTCATCAATCAACCATTCAGTACTTCCATATTTCCCTGGTCATTCATTCCAGGCAACAAAGAGCAGAGAATAATATTCATTCTCTTAAAATTTCCGACGTTTTTTTCCTCGGGTTTGAGTAATGTTATAGCTAATTCCGAGATTGTATTACAGACTTAATTTAGTTGGGAGATTTAAATGAAAACCGGAAAAGGGTTCTCGTTTAAAAAGTAAGTTCTCGGGGCAGATTAGCGGCATGAAAATCGTATTTTTTTTATCTGAGATTACCGGAATGTAGTTTTTTTTCCACCGGAATAAGCTTTGGATTAATTTTATTCATGATTTAATAAAGTGCAGATAAAGTACTGATGATGTTATATTCATATCAGAGAGCTACGGGTTCTCTCTAAGCTCGTAGCTGCAGCTACGAGCAGCACTTGTAGCACTCATCAACGTAGCACACGTAGAACTTATCGCGTACCTACCAATACTAACTTTTCTCACTAGGTAATTGACAAAAGTACTGTATACAAGTTTTTACATTATTTATAACAAATTTTTATGCTAATTAGAAGTATTGTCCTACAAATTATAGTTTGCAACCATTTCAAGAGTAATTTGTGGGTCACGTACCCGAGTCCTCTCATTTATCTTTGTCCCGTGAGCACCAATTTTAGGTGCCTTTATTTAACGCTAACTCTCACGAAAGGAAGAGAACTACTAAGGCCAACTTAAATTAAGAATGTACCCAAAAAATACTGTTCTGCAGTCGAGCGCGTGACTTGCTTCTAACAGGCAGGCCAAATGTTTTATTTTATTTTCAAGATTCTCATCTATAAATATTCTTTCTTTATTTTAATTGGTACGTATAAACTATAATATTTATTGTATGTATATATAACGTACTGCGATCCCCAATCCGCCTGCCAAGCGTGGGGATTATGCAACACCCCTCTCTATGAGGGAGGCCTTTGTCCAACAGTGGACGTTAATTGGCTGATGATGTGATGTGTGATGTGTTAATAGCAATGTTTGAGTTTGTCAGGAATACTTTTATTTAGTTTATGACTGTCAACTGAACCTTCAGAATCGATTTCATTAGGTATTACTTTGTTTTATTTTATTTTGTTATCTCTTATATAACTGTTAGTAAATAACTTTATTACAGTTAATTTATACTTAATTTTATTATGTAGGTATGTCTTGTGATGGATATTATGTCAGCATAGCATGTTTCACTGCACTGCATTCACTAATAATCGAAACTGTCAATGTCAAGTTTGTTTTTGTTAGACCAATTTAAAATTTTATACCAACTTGTAATCTTTAAATTAATTCAAAACTAGTATACCTAGTATAAATCTGTGATTTAAATACACAAAACTAAGTAAACACGTGAGTGTATTGTGAGTCCGAACTTATCTTGTCTGTCTATACATAAAATAAAACTGTAGCCGAGCTAAATACTATGACTCGTGACTAGTGAAACTGCTGTTGGTTGATATGTAAGTTATTATTAGTAAATAAATAAATATTTGATTTGATATAAGTAAATATTATTTTTCTTTCACTTCATTGCAGCGCCATATTTATTACACACTAGCTGCGCCCCGCGGTTTCACCCGCGTGGTGATGAAAATCGGTGATGATGATGATGATGAAAAGTAGCCTATGTTTTAATCCAGGACATAAGCTATCTCAATTCTAAATTTCATCCAAATCCGTTCAGCGGTTTAGGCGTGAAAAGGTAACAGACAGACAGACAGACAGAGTTACTTTCGCATTTATAATATTAGTAGGGATATTAGTAGGGATTATGGCAGCGCCCTAACGGGGTCCATGTACTGAGTTTAACTCCTTATACTCACTATATTTATGTACGTTGTGCAATAAATCTATATAATATATATATATCGATGAGTGTATGCAAACCTTATGGACTCCAAAAAAAAAACAAAAAAAAAACAGCTGGACTGATATTGACGGGATTTTCACTGGCAGATAGCTGATGTTATAAGAAGTAACATAGATTATTTGTATCAAGGGTATCCACACGAGTGAAACTGCGGAGTCTCAAAAAATAAAAATACAGCGCTTTTCATACGCTAAGATCTTTTTATGGTCAACAGGCTAGGCATTTGACTACAGGTCACCTGATGTTAAGGTCTTGAACAAATACTTAAAAAACCATGTAAAACATCGAATCAACCCAAACTGTACGATTTTTTTTATTTTTTTAACCGACTTAAAAAAAAGGAGAAGGTTCTATGTTCCACTGTAATTTTTTATGTAAGTTCACCGATATCTTCGCCAACTGTTGACCGATAAAAAAAAACTTTTATTCGGAAGGGTATACTTCCAGTTTTGTCCCATTGTCACCAAATCGGGATCTGATGATGGGATCTCAGGGAAATCAAGGGCAACCCTCAAATGTTTTAGGCATGTATTACGTTTTCATATATTATTAAAGTCGGTTTTAAATGTGATCTACTAACCTTGTTAAAAAGGAAGTGATCATAAACCCAATAAACATCCGTAAAACGATACGATGACCCGAAATAAAATATCTGTTTCCACTTTTTCCGAGGTAATTTCGAAAGGTTCAGAGGTTCCAACAACAGCCCTGTTTTATTGAGTACGTAAAACAACCCCGCACGGGCATTATAATAAAAACAATGCGGGTCACCCTATCGAAGATATTTTTATGTTTTCTTTGCAAGAAATCCCTAATCTAGTTTGTATCTAAGGCATAGGTCGTAAATTGCTTCAATAACAAATTTGAGTATAGATTTTCGCTATTGGTATTTGGACTGAAATCGTAAGATTAAAGAACCTGGACTTTGTAATTACAAGAATTCGTTATACCTGAAACTAATTTATAATTACAAATTTATCCTGAAATTTATACCTGAAACTAATCAAATAGTAATAATAGTCAAATTGTAATATACGTATATATATATGTGCCATTTATCGAGCAATGATGGCCGATGTAGCATAATATGCGTTTTACAATCTGACAGCACCCAGTTCGATTCCCGGACCAATGACTTATTTTGTACTTAAATAAAAAAATATATGTGCAGTTTCAATGTCATTGCTCAAAAACGGTGAAGGTAACCATGAAAAAAAACTGGTATTATCAAGAACCTAAATAAAACAATGACACATGAGATTCTTTCTCTCTGAGAGAAGGTCTGTGTTCAAGCGGTGGGAACATGATAGACTGATACGTGAGCGATCTTGAAACAGCGGCACTTGCAACATTACACACACTAACACACACACACACACACAAATGGATAACAAGAGGACACGAATGCTTTTTGTGTAGGATCTACAAAATAAAGGAAATATTTTTAAATATTTTTGTACATTGTTTAAAAGTAGTTGTTACGATAATTAGGACAATGTTTATACTTTATTAGACTCACTTAGGAGCTTGTCGAGTAGTAAAAGCTAAAAATGAGTAAGTTATACATGCATTATTAGAAATCACTTGTGTCAAATAAAAAAAGGATATTCTAAATAAAATGTGAAATATCTGGATAACCACTAACTTTCGATGAACTAAGATTGTTCAAAGTATAGCCTTTGGTCTCTTTAGACACTCTCTTAAAGTATTTAAGCCTGCAACACCATCGCTATGTAGACATTGTCCAATTTATTGTCCGAGAAGAGATACATTAGACAATTATTCAAGGCTGCAGTTATAGAAGCTCATCATCATCAGCCAGAAGACGTCCACTGCTGAACATAGGCCTCCCCCTTTAACCTCCACACTGAACGACATCCTGCCATCTCCATCCACTGGATGCCCGCGACTCTCACAATGTCGTCGGTCCACCTAGTGGGAGGCCTACCTATGCTGCGTCTTCCGGTTCGCGGTCTCCACTCAAGAACCTTTCTTCCCCATCGGTTATCAGTTCTTCGAGCGATGTGGCCTGCCCATTGCCACTTCAACTTGCAGATTTTAATAGCTATGTCGGTGACTCTGGTTCTTTGGCGAATATCTATGTATAGAATGTATAGAAGCTCGCACCGCATTAAAGGCTAGTTACGGCACTGTTTGCATTATAATTTGTTATATAGCTATACACTTTTTAATCTTGGAAAATTAAGTATTCCTAAAGGATACTGGGTGAAACCGTGAAGCGCTAGTCCTAAATAAATACCAAGCGCAAGAAAAATTTGTGATAAAATAGAAGCTGGAATGTAGAGTCACAAAAATTTTGCTCTCCCTTCTTTATACATTACCAAATACATATCACGAGAGTTTTGCCCAATTGTATCATAACCGATAACGGCAGTGCCCAGGTACGCTCACCACCGATAATTAACCACCGTTACCCCGTTAACCGCCGCTATACCCTGTTATCCACCGTTAACTCAAATTACGAGTTTGTCGATACAATACTCGTAACTCGAAAGCGTCTATAAGCTGTTAACTGATAATATAAAAGGGCTGGCCCTTCGTTAACCCTTTGCGTCGTCTGTTAATGTAACTAAGAGAAAGATATAGTTTAACCCTAGGGTATAAAAGGTTTAGATGCCCTATTTCCAGCCAGATGGAACGCTATATATTAGATAGATGACCGATATAATACTGTTGCGTAACGAAATGTCCGTCTGTCTTTTTTATATACAAAGAACGGCAAACAAACATGCGGTCCTCCTGATGGTAAGCAGTATTCGCTGCTTCTGTACACCTGCAACACTATTTGTGTTGTTGATGCTTTGAATCCGGAGAGGTGGTTGCAGACACCTTTTTGGAACGCTCCATGGTAAACCTCGAGACCTTCAGAGAAAGTACATTTCAACCTTGCAGGCCTGTCTGTATGAGCATAGACGATCCATCAGTATCATCATCACCATCTACATCCTTGAAGGAAGGCATTAACCCACAGCTGGTTATAGGTCTCTCTTTCTAGCTAATTGTGTAGGTACTACTGATCTCTAGTAAAAAATATTAGAATAGTTACAGTGAAAAGAGAGGTCAGTGGGAATATTAACAAGTAGTATCACGGTTCACTGCTGGGGGACTACAGGAGAACTTGAAAATGTGTCACTGTCCACCTATGGTGAAAGACCAGAATAGCTTTAAAAGTTGTGTCGCTGACCACCACCTGTGACAGTAACACAACCTTTTCAAAAATGTATCACTGTCTATCAGTGGTAGAGAAGCGGGTGGTGGACAACGGGAATGATCGCCTCGGTTAATCGAGTCTAGGTTCGACCCGTGATGGTGATAATATCATCAATCCATCTTGCAGCTGGATCCATTAGAAACTAGTATCTGTGTACCGAAATTTCCAAACGTAAACCTAAGACAGCTAATAGGTGATAACATCGTCAATGCGAACAACTATAAATAAAAACAAAATTTTGAATGTTTTAATGTTTATCGGGACTTATCGCGCAAACAAACATTAAAACATGTGTTCAAATCGCGAAAGTTTAAAAATTACTGAAATGTCGAATGTCAAATGGTCAAAAATGGCAAAAACATGACTTAGGTGTTTGCGAGGCACTTATTAAATATTCTTCAGAAAGCGTATAAAATTGTGAGCATGTACTAGTAATAACAAATATAAAAGGACATCAATGTTAATGAAGTAAAATAAATGATTATTTATATTCTTAAAAAGTATTTGTATGGAACTTAGTAAATAAAGTAGTTTTTATTTCTAAAACATAGTTATAATTTAATACTTAAAAAGTTATACTTGAAAGTAAGAATTTTCTGTAAGAGCTTTCTGTTACTACTACAGATTTTATAAGAGTTGAATTATATACATTTGTATAATTTTACATGTACTAGTTTCCCGTCCCTTAGTTTTACCCCTGTGCAAAAAAAAAACTGTGTCTTCATTATCATCATCAGCCCCGGGTGACCCACTACTGGGTCTTTCACCAGTCTTCAGTCAGTTTACTTGTGATCAATATTTTGATGTAAATAAAATATAAATATATATGTTTAACTTTTAGTCCTTTAAAGTTAAAATTGTACCTTATTATGCCAACTTTAACCTTAATACGCTCATATTATGGACGTCCCACATTAATTTAAGGTTACAACTGAGCCCCTAATTTTCACACAACTTTGACCTGCCAAAACTGGCTAAGTATACCCTCTATTGTTTCAGTTTGTTATTAAACAAATTTCACACAATCAAAAACATGTAGAAAATTACCGCAAAACAATGTAAAAAAAAACGCAAAAAAATAAAAAATATATACATTTTAGTTTAACGTGTGTACATGTATATGTATTTGTGTATCTGAATGTAGCATTGTAGCACCCGAATGGCTCGACCGATTTTATTTTTATTTTTTAAGTGACAATAAAAAAAATTAAATTAATAATTAAAAATAAATTAATTAATAAAATAAAATTCATTCAAAAAAATATTTTCTACCGTTTGAAGATTGTCAGCTTTTTCATCGATAATTTCTAAAAAAAAAACAATTTATACTTGTATTATGTGACAATAGTAAAACTAACTACCTAGTCATATTTTTCAAAATCTGGTGAGTCAAAGTTATTTGAACATTAGCCGCTGAGTTGACCCCTTAAAATAGTTTCAGTAATAGAATACTTGATACTGCTAGTTCGCATAAAGTTATAATGGACACTTGGGTCTTGAGGCTTGGACATTTTGGAATAGTTTCGTTATAATAACAGTGTGTTAATATAATTTTCACTGACACAAGGCACTCACAGCTTTTTATGAAATGCCTTATGTGGCAAACAAGCTCATGGGTCGCTTGATGGTAAGCGATCACCATCACCTATGGGTACCTGTAACACAAGAGGCACCACCGATACGTTGCCGAAACTTAAAGACTCTATTAACAGCCCCATTGAAGAACCCCATATTATAGTTACTCGGAAATGCCGCAGGAGGAAGGGATTTTTAAACAATTCAATCTTTAAGACATCTCAAATTTTTGAAGATAAAAGCTACGGTAACAGGATTTGGGACTTTTTGATTTTTGACACAATAATCCACACTTCCGCACTAATATTATAAATGCGAAAGTAACTCTGTCTGTTTGCTACATAATCACGGCTAAACGGCTTAACCGATCTCAATAAAAATTTGCGAGGTAATAGTATGTATCATGACGACGGACATGGGCTATTTTTCTGAAGAAATTGCGAACGAAGTCGCGGGTACAGCTTGTTATTAATAAAACTTTTAAGTGAATTAATAGGTTACTAAAAATTATTAGCCCAAATAAAAGTGAATCGATCGATAAAGCTCTTTTTAAGACTCAAATATGAAACAAACGGTATAAATTCAGCTCATGTTCTCACTTTCGGGACACATAAAAGTATCAACTTGTTTAATATAAACAGTATTAATGTTAAATAAGAAGTATTTAATTTTAAACTAACTAACTAAGCGTTCACATTAATTAGAAAAATATTTTAAACTTACCTCAATTATATTCTTTTGAAATCATCGCGATAACACCCCTAAAAGTTATTGAGTTCAGAAAACTTATAAAAGCTCACTTTTATTTCTTAATGTTTTTTTTAGTTCAAATTTTCTTTGATCAAATGTATTTTTATTACAGGTTATTTTTTCACTATTAAGCGTTCATATATTTTTCTGATCAAATTAATAGAATCACTTAAAAAATAAAGTTTCTTTCTCAAAATTCCGAATGTAACTTCGAATCCTCGTAGCGCGCAATCGTAGCACATTCGTAGCGATTAGCGAGCGCCCTCCGTAGCGGCTGAACATCAACTGCCGTCTACGCCGTAGTAAATCTACACCGTAGACGTAATACACGCGAACGCAAAAAAGTGTTATAACTCTTTTATATTGGAGTTTTAATAATATTATGAAGATCTCTGAGTTTATTGTTAAATTTTCAGAGTGATAAGTTTTAGTTATCAGTAATTTTTTAGACATGATTAATTTGAAATGTTTAAAACTTTTTTTTTTTTTTAAGTAAAAGCTTCTTTAGCCACGTTAAATGATTTTTGCTAGGAGCAAAACTAATGGGTCAGCTAAAAAACTGAAAAAATGTGATGCATTAGTTTTTACTTCTGATGGCAATCCCCATGACTTCCTTTTTTTAGAACGGTTTTCTGATAAAATTATCATATTATTAGGGTTTTTATTCTTTAGTTCAATGTATATTTTAGTACTAAATATGCTATATTTGAAAGCTGACAGCGTGAGGCATTAGGTGAGTTTAAATAACCCTGTACTGTTATTAGGATGTATGGTTTTAATTCTGATGTTTTTTTTTTTAAATCTAGTTATCAGAGCTAAATAAAACTTGGAAAGAGCGTAGTTAGACTGCTGTGGGCGAAATACGATTTTTTGCTACGTAAAATACGTAAGGAATTCCAAACAAATTTATATTTCTAAATTCAAAATTTGTATGAATTTTGATACGTATTTTACATTGCGAATACTCGTACCTCGCCCACTGGTCGTAAATTTCAAATGATTTAAAGATTCAATTCGTCAAAATAAAATACAACTTTTCGTCCAATGTCAAGGCTTTAATTCTGATATTTCCGAAGGACACGTAACCCGACGCTATAATGGACGCTTGGGAGAAACTAGCCGATGGTGCGTTGTGTGATAATCGATGTTTAATGATATGGCTAGGTATCTATTATCAATACTACATGAACTCACTGAACATGGACGGAAATATATGAATTTAAACTGTATTAAAAAACTGACCATACAAGAAAAAAGGTTTTTTTTTCATATTTTGTCGATGACAAGCAATAAGCAAGATCCTCAATTCAACACATGTTTTTTTCCTATTAACTATGCCTAGGCTTTTTTACCCACACGAACTCATATGTCAGTGGCCGTATACGAATATTCGCTACGTAAAATGCGTATCACGTTCCATACACCTTTCAATTTCAAAATTCAAGATTTGGATATAATTCGTCCACAGTATTATAAGTTTTTGACCGACTTCAAAAAGAAGGAATGTTCTCATTTTTTGTTTTTTTTTAAATGTATATACATCGATTACGCCAACATCCGTGAACCAATTTACGTGTTTCTTTCTCAAACAAGATATGTCTCAATTTATTGAAGAACACACTTCTACAAAAATAGGATTCAATCGTTGCCATCGTTTGCCAGTTTTTGTTTCCTCTGATTATCTTGTAACTGTGCAAAGAGATTTGATTACGTTTATTCACAAAAAAAGCAGATGGACAGAGGTTAATGTTAGAATTTACTTGAAAAAATTACATTTCCATATGGTTTCAGGTGTAATAGTAGAACCATAGCATTGCTCTAGCCACTGAGAAATTCTCAAAAAAAAACTATTTTCTCTTCAATTCCTTATTGTTTTATATACATAATAATATTTAAGTAGTACATAAGTGTAGAACACTTCATTCAAGAATAAAAAATATCCAAAGTCCGATCTGGTTAAGCGATTGAAGTTAATTGCACCATTTTGTATGAAATTTTATCCATTCTTAGGGTTCTTGGCGAACATCAATTCATGTTGACCTAATGTCAGCTTTCACAATCCATCATCGTTTTAAATCAAGTACCAAATCTCTCAGTGAGACTGGACTTGTCAAGCGGTGACAGACAACTTGTCGGATTATCTCGTCTTCTCAGTTCATTATAACTTTCCCGGGACTAGAACGTGACGGATAACTTATCCGGTTCTTTCTTTACACTTGCCCGGATTTTTCTTTACACTTTTCTAAATTATTCTTTGCACTTATCCGGATGTTTCTATATACTTACTCTAACACTGAAGTTTACTTTGATCTTTGTAAAGTTCTGACCTTTATCTTCCTGATTGTACTTTGTTTAGGTTCAATTATTAAAATAAACCTGAGGTATTCTTAGTTTATCTCTAATTTTATACAATAGCGGCTACTTTCTTATCTCTTGAATAAAAGCAGTCTAATTGTCACATAATAATTATTATAGGACAGTTGATCTGATCTAATTTGATATTCGTTATAGTTAGTGTATTATTTGTAATCTATACCAGTATATTTTATACTGATCTACTGAAATACTATGCTTTTATATACTACTAATGTTATATACTGTAAAAGTTTTTTTTTTTTTTAGATAATGATAATCTGATGTATATTGTAGTTTTGCTATAATTCCGTTTTGTTTTGTTTGTTACATTAATGTTTCAATAACTAGTTATTAGCAAATTCATAATTATATAGGGACGGCGACGAGCGAAGCGAGGAGGAGTGTCATGTTACTTTTTTTTATAATACTAAGTGACGAGACGAGCGAAATCGCTCGCTAGATGGCTCTTCACGCTTGCCCATAACAGTTAAATGCCACTCAGAATTTTGAACTTCAACAGTTCAAAACCCTGGATGGCAATGCACTGCGCTCGTCACCCCGAGATATAAGATGTCAAATATCTGTGTGCCCTGTACTACTGGCCGGCCACACGCCAGGAAAATAATATTAAGGCAATTCTTTTGTCATCATAAATGACTAGTCTAAAGCGAAAGGTATATAGGTGCGACGACGAGTGAAACGAGGAAGAGCGTTAGATTACTGGTGCACTAAAATACGTGAGCCGAGCGAGTTCTGTTTATTTTTTATGTTTGAAATATAATTATGGTTTTAATCTCAGAAGAAGGTTTCGATGTTTAGTTTTGTATGTTTTTGAAGCTCGATCAAAACAGAGGTATGAGTAGTGAATCAGACAATATCTGTATGTCTGTCCGACACTATCTGTCATGTCATCTGTTGAAAATATTGAAATTCATGTCTCGTCAGTGCCATATATTGATGGTTGCAAAACTATGTTCCTCCAGCTCTCAGAAAAAGTTCCATTGACGCTGCTGGATCGCCCCGAATATATCACGCTAGAACAGTATTTGAAAGAAAAGAAGAAAAATAGGAGATTTGTGACCTATTACGTTTTAAAAATCACTAAAAGACATAGGTGATAAAGTCACAAATCAGCCCCAACTCAGCATAATGCCGGCTGTTAACCAGCTGGCTGGCTGTTATTTAGCAAGCGTTGCTCCAACTTCCCACAAATCATACTCCCCTTGTAACAGTAACAAATTTAAATACTTTATACCCGTTGAGAGTTCGTGATGACACGTCGCACCACGACTAGGACGCATCGCGAGTTGCGTGACACGCGACCGGAATAATTTCCCAACAGAACCACACCCTCAAAAAACGCCTGCAAACTAAATTGAAACCACTGTAGGATAAAATATGTATAAGACAGAATGGGACAGGTAGCCCAGTTGCTAGTGAACCTGCCTCCTGCGCATGGGGACATGTGATGAACATTTTGTGTTTGTTCTATATCTGGATCATCAGATCTAGACTTGTGAAAATGGGACCAAATTAGTATACCGAACATTTTTTTTTTGAAAGCCATCAATAGTTGGCAGGGAAATCGGTGACCAAACATTTAAAAAAATACAGTGAAACATAGAACCTCTTTGTTTGAAGTTGGTTAACAAGGTAGATATACCTTAATAAATTTATCGATCATGATTAAGTGTCTCCGTGTTCTCACGACTTTTTCAACAGACGATAAAGAAGATGATGTAGACGATTTTTGAAGTGAAAACTGCTTTAGGCGCGTTGGGTGAAAAAAACTCATGGAACTCGCGTCATCACCAAGCTACATCCTGTTTTACAAAAAAAATACTACCTAAATAACTAAAGCAATAGTCCGTATACAGGTGAGTTTGATTAAATACCTGATTTAGAACAAATCCCGGGTACATCCCGTTTGGTAAGACTCCCATTTGGTAAACCTCGTCATATATATACAAAAAAGTTGCGTTTTGTAAACATTCTCCTTTCCATACAACAAGTTTCGTATAATATCCCATTTAGTAAACTCTCTGTAGAAGTCAGTACAGTCAGGTTAAAAAAATAACACAACTATGTAATAAAACCCATGCTTGTCTTTTCTCACGCCATCTTGCCATATCTCCTTTGTCTAATTTGAAGTGTTAGTTGACTAAAAAAATATTTTTATATCTGAAATATCGTAGCACCAACAACATTATTTTGTATCTTTTATAATTGGTATTAAAAACTTTAAAATAGTCTACGTATTTTACTTGTATCTCATCAAAGTAAGCTCGTTTATGTAAAATGACTCCGGACGTCGTAAAAAAGTTAACCAAAAACTAATTAAGGTTTATAAGGTATAAAATTAAGACTATCAAGCGAAGCTGTTACTCGGCCCGTTGATGACAACGTGCTCGTAACTTAGGTGTTTCCAACAAAATTTTAAGCCACAAGTCAAATTAGTTGATTAAAGCTGATGCTGACAAATCACAAAACGTTTCAACATTCCTGCTACCTGATGTAGATGGGAAGCTCGGATCAGAGAACAAAGGAGATATGGTAAGGAAGAGTGGCGGGTTTGAACGCATCTGACCTAAATCAGACTTTAGATTATGATTATGACTATGATGCCTTTAGTGGAACTCACCCAGCTGACAACCTTGTTGTCCTTTTTTGCATATTGACTATTAATTAGTACATTTGGTGTCACTACTACTTTTTTAGTGTTCGTAAGTGAGCTGTTATTACAGCGGTTTAGCGGTATAATGAAAAAATATATTATAACAAGTAGAACACATTAAAAACCGACTTAAACAATATATGAAAAACGTAATAAGTGTCTATAAAATTTGCAGATAATGGTCCTGGACAGAATGGTCCTTGGTGATAATGGAACCAAATTTGAAATATAAGGTCGGGGAAAAAGTTTCTTCGTATTTTATAAACAAATTCAAGACATATTTTTTTCAAGTTTAATTACATTTAATTATAATATATATATACCATTTTGTTCGATAACTTGTTGCCATCTTTTAGGTAGTGACATGACCCCGTTGCTGTAGAAATTTTGGGAATTCTGATCAATAAAATGCAACAAGTAGTTTTGACAGTCCTCTCTTGATGTTAATCTAACACTACCCAAAGAATTCTGAAGAGATAGAAACAGGTGGAAATCTGAGGGTGCAAGGTCAGGGCTATGTGGTGGATGCATTAACACTTCCTAACCAAGCTCTCTAAATTTTTGCTGAGTGGCCAAAGATGTGTGCGGTCTGGCGTTATCATGATGAAAGACCACACTCTTTATGTTGATCAATTCCGGCCGTTTTTTCTCAATTTCTTGTTTGAGTCTCATCTGCTGTTGGCAGTAAAGATCCGAATCGATGGTTTTGCCCGGCGGTAAATGCTCATAATGAACGATGCCCTTCCAATCCCATCATACACACAGCATCACCTTATTACGTGTTAATCTGGGTTTCGCTACAGTCTGTGGTGCTTCACTGCCCTTTGACCATGATCGTTTGCGCACATTCTTGTCGTAGGTGATCCATTTTGCATCACCAGTGATCAATCTTTTCAAAAACGGTTCGGTTTCTTTACGTTTCAATAGAGAATCGCAAATGAGTACACGATTCATTTGGTTTCTTTCAGTGAGCTGGTGTGGCACCCAAATATCGAGTTTTTTTGTATACCCAGTTATTTTCAAATGGGTCAAAACTGTTTTGTGGTCAATCCCCAGGTCTTCAGCTACGTCGTAACTACTAATATGCCGATCTTGGTCCACTTTTTCAGAAATGGCATCGACTTTATCCGTAACAGGGCGACCAGAGCGAGCTGCATCTTTGACATCAAAATTCCTGGACTGAAAATGCTTGAACCAACATTGTGCTACTCTTGATGACACTGCATTAGGTCCATAAATGTCACAAATTTTATTCGCGGCTTGTGTCGCATTTTTCAGTTTTTTGTAATAAAATTTCACAATATATCGAATTTCTTCGTTAGATTCACTCATTTTATCGAACAAAAAAACAATTGAAAAATGGCGGGAAAATGCTTTTTACTTTTTGTATTCCTTTTTTAAAATGTCATATTTTTAAATGTATCAAAACCAGCCAGATACAAACAGTACAACCGATGAGATTTTTACTACAACTTTATACATACAAAATACGAAAAGACTTTTTCCCCGACCTATTATATATACAGTGGAACATAGAACCGTTCTCCATTATATGGAGACATTTGAACATGGATAATAATTGTACTAAGGCATATCTCCGTTGCTTGTCTGGTCTGGAAATGAAACGTACAAAATTTCTTGCTGATTCAACCAGAAACCTGCATAGCATTTATAAATCTGTTGTTGAGCTTCGCTATTTGAATATTGAACTCTTTTACAATTGAAATCGAACCCTTTTCCAATACAAACTTATCGCTACGTAGCTTTACCTAGTCCGTGAGCTAATCGCTTAAAAAAGTTGAAAGTATTATAAATGCAAACATTTAAATTATTCATCACACTAATCACACATATAAATATGAACGTTTTTGTGTGAGTCTGTAGGTGTGTATTTTACAAGCGTTTATTTAGTTTCACCTGTCCCGGTGTCTGTCTGTAAACAAATTTGCCAAATAAAATTTGACTTAGTTCCCGGTGTTCGATTGAGCTGAAATTTGGCATACTAAACTTGTCAAGTTCCGATGACAATACAATATTATTTATTATTATTATTAATCATTTATTTCAGACCAAGTCCATATACATTACATTAAAAACACAAATTACATTAAAATCAGCTAATAAAATAAAATTAGAATTAGGTGCATGTCAATAGTAACAATAATTAAGGTTAAATTAAATGAACTATAAATGAGTAAAAATTGAAATTAAATGTCACAAAATAAAATAAAATAAAATAAAATCGAAATCAAATGTCAGCAGTTTATCTATTATTATTAATATGGACATATAACCGCACTGCATGGTTAATGACCGGACAGTCGATCCGACCTGCAACAACACTCAGAATGCTGTTGGTGCTGCTCCGGACGCGGCATAGCATCGAGGCGGCTCGCTTGCGCATTATGGCATGAAAGCCGTCCAATCGAACGTCAGCAAACATGCCTGATGCACTGCAGCGCCAGGGCAGCCCCAGCAACATCCTAAATGTGTTATTGTATTGCACACGCAGGGCGTTGACTGTCTTCTGCGAATAGTTGATCCACAGACTGCACGTATAAAAATACTGGCAGTATGCCTTAAAAAGCGAAATCTTTACTGCTGCAGTACAAATCTGCGTGCCAACATATTGCTTCTGACAGCCAACGCCCTGCGTTCCCTCTCAATGTCCTCAGCATCAGTGAGGTCCTCCGAGACCCAGTGACCCAGGTATATTATGAGAATATTAATGCAATAGGGAGCTAATTTGATGATGGTGAAGGTAAATAAGGGCACTCCTCGATGGATAATAATAGACTGGCAGTGTTTGTGCTCAATTTTGATCAGCACTCCGTTACGATCACTAATTTAGCTTGGGTTGAAAATGATATTTTTCGTTAAAAAGCTTGTTTTTTATTATTTAACGATAGGCGATTTGTGTTGATCTCACCTGATGTGTGTATTTTTGCAACTCCGTAACGGCTAAATAGATTTGAATGATATTTAAGATGGAGGTAGTTTTTACCCTGTATTAAGTCAAAGCCTTATCCCGGAAATATAATGGTTCGCAGGATAGTTGGTTAAACTGGACATTGGTGCTAATCATACTATCACACTAACATCATATATGTGAAAGTTTGGATGGAAAGATGGATGGATGGATGGATGGATGTTTGTTACTCAATCACGCAGAAACGGCTGGATGGATTTAGATGAAATTTGAAATATACATTGCTTATATCCTGGATTAACACATAAGGTACTTTTCATTGTCATCATCATCACCGATTTTAATCACCACGCGGGTGAAACCAACAGCTAGTTTACTAAATTGAATTGTGGTTTTGTTTGCTCGAATAATCAATAGGCATATAAATACATATAAAAGTAATTTCTATGCTAGTTATTATCAATAATTGACGTGTAATTATAAATCAATTTCGAAATGGTGGTTATTGGTACTCATTGTGGTTGTCTGCTTTCGGGATTATACAATTTTCATTACTAAACTTGTACCTACGTATAAAATAATAATGACATACTTTTGTCATACAAGTACATTATTTTCTTGTGGTAAGTTCTAATTTCCTTCTTTTCTATTCATTTTACTCATAATGGACAAAAATAATGAATTCTAAATTATTACACAAAAATGTAAATCTCTATAACATTTTATTTTATCGAGCCTTTCTGCAATAGTAACTCGTCCTCTCATAATTCGTAGTTTGTTTGAATTAATGGTAATAGTCGTAAAAAATACTTAAAATTTTGATGATGCTCTTGTTATTTTCGATGATGTTTTGTTTAGTTTAATTAAACCAAACATCACCATCGCAAAGAAATCATCATAGTAAATGTAAAAGTAGACTATAATATAAAAACGAAATACCCGACTCCAAAATGTAGCGCGACATACTAGGCATGAAGACCAATCTAACGACACTTCAAAATCGGTTAATCCGTTTAGGCTGTATGACGTAATAATAGAAAATTTGGAAAAAAAAAACATCATTGGTTACGCTCAAAAAACACCACCCTCTTTCTTGGAAAGTCCGGGAAAAATATTTGACACCAGTACCGTGAGAAGGCAGCAGGTGAGGGCATTAAGGAGATTCCTGGTCTCAAACACTCAAATGCTCGAGTTTGTTAGCTTTTTAAGCCGCTTTACTTCAACGAACAAAGCGAATAAAGCACAGCTTTGTCAGTATACGTAGGTACCTACAGCTCTAGACATTTCGACGTCTCGTCTTTGCAATAAAAACTTAAACTCGGCAGTCGGAGGTCCTGAACTTTTTATTACCCGTTTGCCTCGATATTGGCAATTTGATGAAACTAAACTCCATTATAGGTTAACTAACTTCGTAGTCAGGAAACAAATAAGTGTTAGAGTAGTCTTGTTTGCAATTCGGAAGACGGTCAATAAATTAAACAAAGTTCCACACTGATTAGTGAGTGGTGAATGTTTACGTTTTTGAAAGAGATTTCCAGAGGTAGTATGGTACCCTCTCCTTGTTATGCCTTTTTGAGAAAAGAATTAAAACATTTCACGTACAAAATCTTAGCTATCTCACCATTATAGCTCCGCTTTGCTACAATAATTCAACAAAAATATATTTCAAAATAACTTCTCAATAATCTAGAGACTAGAAACTATAAATGCCAAATCCAAGCCATTTAGAACATACATTGTAGAACTGGATAACAATGCAATATTTGCTTACTTTATAATAAATATTTTATATTATCATAATGTGTATAAATGATTCAGCATCGCTACGGATTTTGTTACCAAATCCAAGCCATTTAGAAACTAAAGCTCCATAAAATATGGTGCCAAAATATAATCCACTTGGAAGGTGCCCGCACCTTGATTAACGAAAGAGACAAATAACAAAGTACATAAGTAGGTACTTATAGCCAGCAAGGGCTGCCACCAAGACCATAATTGTTTGTCTACCGACTCATTATTTGCTCTCGACTCTGCAAACAAGCGACGAAGCAATTGTACGTCGGAGAAGCGCGAGGCGACCTGAAAAAATACCTTTCCCCGCGACGTCACAACTAGGTCACAGAACTGAATACAATGTTAGACAGTACTGTGACCTTAGAGAATTACTTTTAAATGACTATACGAGACGGATTCACGACTTTACTACTGATTGAGACCGCCACTGGTGAAAAGTCACCAGCTTAACGGTTTTCCACGAAGATTGTTCAATGAAACTACACGGACTTGTGCCCTCACCACACCACCGTTCCTTTACCGAACATTCAGACAAACGTCCAAGCGTCACCCTCACATGATCTAAATACCATTCATTCGCACCAAGAGTTTTGCCTCTTCTTAAGTCAACTTATTTATATTTTACGTGGCGTAGCTCTTGGCATAGCACGAGCACATAATCAATGGTATCACAAAGCATATCTCGATAGCTTCTTGATTACCTAGGTTCTATCAATGGTCGCATTTGAATGGTATTAGTATTATCAAAAAGTCATGCTGAAATCAAAAACGCGCCACGGAACATGAGAGGCATGAGGGGCGTTGCGTGAAATCTTGTGTTTAATTTAATTAAAATGCCTGAAATCTAATGAAGATATGAACAAAACTTCGATTCGCAGCTTCACACTAATAATTATGTATTGTAACTGTGAAAGTTTGGCAGGGTTGTATGTTGATGGCATTTACCTCCGCAACAGTACAAATGATAAGAATTAAATGTGGCTTGGAAGTAGCTAAAACTAGATTAACACATTCGTGTTAATTTTTATCTCCAGACGGTCTTTGGATGTTGAATTTACAACCGATCACTACTGTTGGGCAATAAATTGACAATATGACTTGTACTACTTACGACCACTTGAAATACTATTTCGAAAACTCAGTGAAAATATTGTTCTTATTTCCGAAGCCTGGTCAATTCAAAGTGGTCACTTGTGCATATAAATGTAAAATTTCTGTATAACTTTGAGCTTTAGCACGTACGTACAAGATTTAAAAAATACTTTAATGTAACTTAGAGTTTTTTTCTGATTTATTTCGTTTATACTGCTGATCACCTTTCACAAAACCAAATTTCAAGTTTCTGACACAGTTTAGGTTAGAATTCTTTCTAGGATTTCAGGATCTCACCGGGCACACAAAATTTTAGGGTTGTAGTTGCGTGACTAGATTTTGAGTTACAGGGAGTCAAGAGTGGCTCGAAATGGTTCGTGTAAATGTAGGTAAGCACGGTTTCGTCAGCCCGTCGCTTCGCAGACTTGGCTAACACACACTACTGTGTGTGTTAGTCTAGAAACATTGGATACTGACCTGATCGAGTCTCGCTGTTATGTTAGCGAGAATAGAGACACGGAAGCTTTAAAACTGGGTAAAATGACGGGCGCGAGGTGTTTTAAATTAGAGCGACAGACCTAAAAATATCTGTTTGACGCATGAAATGTATTCGTAGTGGCGTGAGAATGAAAAAAATATATTTAATTTTATTATTTGTCGTATTTACGTCGTTAAAAAAAGCTATATAAAATCAATTGTTGCATTTGAATTTTCCATCCTTTATGTTATCTTCATCATCATTATCAGCCTATCATATTCTCAATGCAATATATATATTGTCCCAACAAAAATAAAATAATATAATAATATCAAGAAAAATATTGAAACATGATTAGTTAAACTTTTCTCTATAGAATAATTCGGCAAAAACAGACCTTTTAACAAGTATTAAATATTATCTCCGAATTTAGAATTTCTCAAAAAAGATGAAAATATAATAATTTGTGTAGCATCGATCTGATCTCATGATGGAGCGTGCGTAGTTAGTGCAATTATTCAATGGCTACTACTAAACCTATCTAGTTTGGGAACTAAATGGTCCTAAATTTGATTTAACGAGTCACATACCAAGAGTTCCACTATCCAACTCTCGGCTCCATCATCAAACCCTCGTCACCAAGTGTACCATAGGTTTGTTTTAGTAAGTATCATAGCCAAGATTTTAAACCACACATAATAATTTTACTTAATTTTTTAAGTAGTTTTAGTTCTAGGTATTTTTTTCCCATCGAGTTTATTTAAAGCACATTAGCCAAAAATATAATACCATTTTGTAACACGCAAATAGACAATCCAGCACAGACGAGGTTTTCTTTACTTTTGTACGAAGGAGACGTAGAATATCATTTACCTGTCTTGTCACTCAAACAATTTAGTATGACATTTACAAAGCGATCTTGTCTACCCATCACAGAGTTGAAAAGAACCTCAGTTAGTGTTTCCAAACTATGGATAGCTAGACTATCGATAGTTCAGAGTCAGCCCTGCAAAATCAGTTCGAATATCGATGCTAATCACATGTGGTATCGATAACAAA
Organism: Agriopis leucophaearia; assembly: GCA_949125355.1. Lineage (NCBI taxonomy): Eukaryota > Metazoa > Arthropoda > Insecta > Lepidoptera > Geometridae > Agriopis > Agriopis leucophaearia. Next base: position 14,189,897 of record OX421271.1, on the reverse strand, counting down.
AATGTGTTAATATTAATATTGAATTGCGATAGATATATGACTTATCAATTAGTTTTACTATATTTTGCGCTATAGACACGCGCGCGCGCTAAGGCAGGCGCGGATCTGGATTGTGGGCACGATGGGCATGCCCACAACCCTAATACGTGACTTATGATGCCCCACAGCTTTACCCGTGTGAAACTACGATACACTGTACAAAATCTTGGTCAGGGTGACATATTTTTTTTATAAACATTTCCTTTGTAGGAAAGCACTATATCGATCATGCACGATCAAGGTTCATACGCAGACTCACACTTGCCCGATTTTTGGGTAGCTGTGACCACAACCTTTTTGTGGTCTGGATTCGCGCCTGACTTTAGGTCGTTCTATTGATATTTCTTCTAACGGTTGACTATCGATAGTGTATTTAAAATGGCTTATCGATCGACAACACTAGCCTCATTGTCTAGTCCTAAATATATTTGCGAATTCAATATAGTGTTTTCGCAATTCAGGGCCGCAATTTCCATGTTTCCTTCGGAGTAGACTCTTGTCTCATTAAATTTAACGAGTGACATGAACATTTGCTCGTGACATTGTTTTCTGTCCGTGATGAGTGTAAGTAATTGGGGCTCCTAATTGGCTATTTGGCTGTGTTCACTAGTTTTGAAGGTTGCGTTTGCTTCAGACTCGATGATAGTTTAATAACTATACATTGAAAATAAGAATTAATTTGCCAAAAACCTAGAAGACATACTGCTCATGAAAGGTAACTAATTCTCGTGAAATATTTCTAAGACAGATTCAAAACCCACAGTTATCTAACTTGGACGATTTTAACATTTGAAAAAAATCCGTGATAATTTAACTACACTCTAACGTGCCATCGAAAACACCGTGAGTGTTGTTTTGGTGTAAACAACACTCGCGGTCACTGATCAGAAAACTGGCCGGAAAAACTAGCTAAGCAACGCTACAAGCGTTACAAGTAGCTGGAACAAAATTTATTTTATTGGCCCTCAATATAAATCAAAAATTGGATAGACGTGCATGGTCAAACAATAGAAAGCACTTCCGAAATTGCTGGACTGAGATTGCCACGACACGATACGACACAATGTTTACAAGCAAGCTTTCAATGTTGGATATGTTATCTAAACTGTAAACATTGAAGTTTTCGCGTCCGCTGAAAGAATGCATCTGAGAGTTGCCATAACATTGTAAAAATCTGAACGAAAACCGTAAATTCTGATCCCTTTTACTAGCCTTTTAGACATAAGATTGTAGCTGGTAGCCAATATAACTACAGCAAAATATTAAAATAGTATATAATCTCAAAAGTCCGGCCTTTGTAAAACTGTATGAGTTGCTTTTTTTACCACAACGGAACGGTAAAGTTGTCTAAATAGATATGCGTTTAAGATACGAGACCTGTATATTACTGTGTATATTTGTTTGTATGCCTGTTAATTTTTTTCTCTAAAACTGCTGAACCAATTTTCATATCATCATCATCAACCATAAGACGTCCACTGCTGAACATAGGCCTCCCCCTTTAACCTCCACACTGAACGACAACCTGCCATCTGCATCCACTGGATGCCCGCGACTCTCACGATGTCGTCGGTCCATCTAGTGGGCAATTTTAATATGGTTTTATTTAATTTAAAGCCACGGTTTATTGCAGAGGTCCTTAACTATGTTAGATCAAAATATGTGTGATCAGTCTTGAAGTCGTGTCGTTATGCATAAAACTGGGTAACGGAACCATTGACACTCCATTGTCACGCTGGGATCCACCGTAAATCTGCCTTTATTTAGCCCTCGGACCGTATATTGAAGTCAAATTGAGTGGTGACGGAAAATTCCTTTCTTTTCCCTCTACGAAGTAACTTGGCCTGTTGCTTGGAAAGGTCTTTAGAAATCGGGAAGGATTTTTTACACAGACCTATCTATAATATATATTATTTATCTATATTAGGTTTTTGGGTTTTAGGGTTCCATACCCTAAGGATGTAAACGGGACCCTATTACTAAGACTACGCTGTCAGTCTGCCCATCTGTCTGTCTGTCCGTCCTCTTTTAACGGCAGCATCTTTCGAACCGTAATAAAAATCCAGTTGAATTTTTCAATGAATATGTAATGTTATGGCGAATTTACTAATAGCTAATAATATATCCAAAAAGTAATAATTATAGGGGGTTCCCTTACAACAATTTTTTAACGTATTTTTGGGCGTCAAACTTCACATGATTATAGTACACACTCCACTCGTACACACTATTTCGTGTGGACCAATTTAAGAGATAAATTATAATTATGTATTGTACAGAAAGCTTTCGACGAGGTTCTACAAAAATTTCATAACTTTTTGGCTCAGTAGTTTTTGAACCAGCTCTATGAATAATTTAGTTCGAGTACTGTGTGTGTGTTGCGAGTGTTGATTTGGCAATAAATTTGTTGGTGATTTTGTTATGTGGTTAGATTAAAATCGAGCTGTACGCTTACCGCTTTGCCTCTGTATATTTCACTTTTGTTAATTGGCCCTTTTATTGTAGTTCATGGTGACACCTCCTTAGTAAACTTTGTCCTCTGTACCTACTGGTACCAGCCAGTACTGTGTCTAAATACTATAACTTGTCATGCGGACGTTGTCCTCTATAAGTATTAGGTGTAGTCTATAAGTATTAGCTCGATTTTACAAAATAATTAAAACCTAGGACAAATTAATATACCTACATTACCTACATAGCTATTAAAATTCGCAATTTGAAGTGATAATGGGCAGGCTACATCGCTCGAAGAACCTATAACTGATAGGCAAGAAAGTTTCTTGAGTAGAGATCACGAACCGGAAGACGCAGCATATGTAGGCCTCCCACTAGATGGACCAACGATATCGTAGGCGTCACAGACATCCAGTGGATGCAGATGGCAGGCTGTCGTTCAGTATAGAATTCTAAGGGGAGCCTTATTTTCGGTAGTGGACGTCTTCTGGCTAATGATGGTAATGACAAAATTACTTTTATTCCACTTTTTTTAATCACACTTTTTCTCAGTCATCTCATTTATATTGTATGAGTCGCTCGACTGTGGAATGCGTTGTCTGAATGGGTGCTCACCGATAGATACAATATCCGATAGGTATCGCGATTGATGCGTTTTGTTCTAGGTAAGCGTGTTCCATCGTAGACCAGAGAAAAAAATCGATTGGGCATTATCTATATAAATGACATAGCAAATTTGATAAAGCAAATTTCGTGTTGATATTTTATATAATGGCAGAGAAAATAGAACTCCACCAAAATAAAAGATAATGACTATAAAAATTACTTTGAAACGTTTTCAGTGTTATACTAAATTAATTAGAATAAATAATTATAAATATATGTTATTAAAATAATAAAGAAACACACACTTACCTACATAGTTATAAAGTAATTAAAACAAACGAAAATGGTATTCATACTAAGCAAACATTATCTTTTAAAATGTTGAAAATTTGCGAAAGAAATAGCTCTGGTCGGTGAGCGCGGCCTTTATTGTAACTACGTTAGATAATTTGAAAGAAAAATATGAGTTTGATTAATTAATGATACGAAAATGTTGAATACAAAAGTATCCAAACTGCTTAAACTAGCATGGTTTCATCCACAATCCTACAGGAGCTGTTTAATATCGGGATAAAAAGTTGAGGTACTTCCTACCAAATTGATAGGTTGAGCTGGCTTCACAATGCATATGGTTCGTATTTCAAATCAGACAAATAAGGGAGATATGCCTTAGTGCAATTTATCGTTCATGTTTAAATGTCTCCGTGTTTCGTCCACTTTTTCATCCGTTTCTCACTCTCAATCTACCGTAATCCGAGAGTGCTCGAGGATTCGCTTATAATTAGCTTATCATTGATAGATCTATGTTTAATGTTTTTGACAAGATTTGGTGAGTTGATTTTGTATTTACGCAGTGGCAGACATGCTGATTGTAATGCTTCAGATACTAACTTTTGTATATGACTTAATTTTTCCTCACTAGGCGGGTAAACACCACAGAAATGAAATTTGTATGCCTCGTCACAGTAGCGCACTGTTTGACAAAAGTGTATTAAGAATGTGCCCAAGAATCTATAATAATTTGCCTAAATCAGTGCTATCGAAGAGTGTGGCAACATTCGAAGGAAAATTGTTTAACTGCTTGATTACGAATACTATAAAGGTAACTATAGAGTAGATGACTTCCTTGAAAATTATGTAATGTAAACAAATATCAATTGACGGTTGCATTTTAATGACTTTGAACATAATTATTAGTTTGAAGTAGGTATTGCATTATACCTATCCATTCATACAACATTTAAAAGCGTAGTTCTTGTCGGTGGAGTAACTTCCAGGCTTAACGGTCTTCTGCCAGCGTTTTCACTTCCCTGTACGACATGACATTTACCTTCTCTTTTATTTGGTCTAAGAATACTCTTCTTATCGTTAGTGGTAAATAGCCAAGAAAACACTAAAACTACTCTACCACCTTACAGGTAAAACTGTGGATGTCGTAATTAATCTACTCGTATTCACAATAATCTGTGACAATCCCAACATCCCAGTTTAATACTAGTTACTAGCAGATCAGAATCAGGCTCCAGTGCTATCGAAGCGCGGAATTTCTTGATGAATAGGCAATGAGTTGCTAATCGCTGTAAAACGTATCGAACATTAGGTGGTTTCTCGCTTAATTGCTGTACCTGGATAGATACCTAATCCAAGAGTAATTTACGTGATTCAAAGGTTTTATTAGAAGCTTTTATTCAATGACGACGGTCATATTATCTTTGCTTTATTACGTTTCACTTGCTCCACTTCTAAACTGTGCTAACTTAAATCATGAGTGAATCGGTTTCTTTTAGGCAAACGTGCTCCATCGTAGACCGCATCTTCGCTTTATATCTGGTGAGTTGGTGTTCAAACGCAAGTCTATTAATACATTTAAAAAAAACAATGCAAACATTACTCGGACGTCGATTTCAAACAACTTCTAAATATAATTATTAATTTTAATAATAACTTTTTCAAAACAAGCCTTTTATTGGAATATTTATCTGTAAACCCTTTCATTTGATACCGCTATCATGATGGTAGATACGAAATTGTTGTCCGCCATATTGAATTAAGTGTGACGTCATTTTATTTTTTGTATTCTCAGCAAACGTATAATTTGATACCGATATCATGCATAAAAAAAAACTGGTCCGCCATATTGAATTTAGAATTACGTCACTTAACTAATGATGCATTGTTATCTAAACCCAAAGTGTATGACAAATTTCAGTACAATCGGTTGAGGATCTGGTCTAAAATTCAGTTGCAAGATTTGACCCACACATTCATGTTAACAACTTGCTTGTAATAAAATAGTTGCTTGTATTTTGTTTCGTTAATAAAGGCACTTGCCCTAAAGAACAGGTGTCTGTCCAGGGTAGCATAATTATAATGTTTTAGAAAACTATAAGTTGAATTTCGTAATACCACAAAATTTACAGGTATCTGTAAATCAAAGGGTTTTACTCGTAACTTATTTAACTGATTTTTTTATTTGTGTACATTTCATTGGTTTACCATTTAATTCAGGTACAATATTCACAAAGACGATTAAAGATGTCCTTCCACATAAATATTTAATAGAATAATGAATACGAGTAAGCGGATTTGTGGACAGCAAGTCAGTTTGTATTGACCACACATTGAAGGGCCTCGTCAATAGACACTGATTCATCCTGAGGATTGGGCTGGCTTTAAATAGTGGCAAGGGATGCTTCCGTAAGTGACACTTTGTATCAAGTTATTCACCAGAAAACCAAAGTCACGGACAGCGTATCAACAAGCTGAAGACGCTGAAGTAGCAGTGGGATGATCATATCTGTCGCAGAACCGATAACCGTTTACTAGACGTGTTTTAAAGTGGAGATCATGAATAGGCAAACGTAGTACAGGACACCCTGAGACTCAATGGAATGACGATATAAATACGGTGACTACCTGGAAACTAAAATCCGGAGATCGGACTGAGTAACGTGCGTTAGGAGAAGCCTATGTCCAGCAGTGGTGTCTAACATTGGCTGATGATATGAAATTACCTAAGTATGTCAGAATTTATTTGTAACTCGTAGAAATTATTTGGCTAGAATCCAAAATTCAGTATCCGTCAGTACATTAAGATTATCTACTACTATAATAATCTGTTCTAACCACGGCCAGAATTTGAAGTACTAAGTCTAGAACTGGTTCAGGCAACAAGGATAGAACTCGTTATTCAACAACATAATAGTCAATTAGTCATCTGCTGTGCCAGATATAGTGTATCTGGCTCTAACACACAGTAACTAAAATGTAATGATAATGAGATAATATAGCTCTGATATCTAGGCTAATGATTACCCTCTTGAGATGAATAAGTTGTTTTTGTTTGCAGATAGCGTGAATACAGCCAGCAAGAATACTATATCTCATACTTAATTGGTTAGTTTCCACAAAACAGTGATTTTATGGAATCGGGGACTTAGAATACGGCTTCAGTATGCCCTGCCTTCTTTATCTCATTCGAGATGGGGGCGAGTCCTGCACTGACATCCAGCTTGGTGTGTATTGTGCATTTCCCTCTATCAACACCTTCACAGCCAACCTAGCTCTTTGAAATATCAAAGTGAGGCTCTGGTCAAATGCTCTGCCTATCGTAGGCTTGCGAGTAGTCAGGTTTAGCGATCTGAACTCTTTCAATCAAACCAAGAGTATTTATATTTCCCTGGCTTGATTGAAAGAGTTCACACACGCCAAACCCGTGGTGTGGCCCGCACCATTTGAGAGGAAAGGAGGTGAAATTCTCTCAGCATATATTGAGACCGTTGCCTAGGGCAACGTGCAAGGGGGGATCACTGCGTTTCTTTGGAGATCCCGATACTCTTAGTCCGGATCAAAAGCAAGCCAACGAGGGGGGATTGGCAGGAGTAATTCTACGTAACCTCTCTCACGTTTGCCCTATTTTGTATTAGCTACTTTTTCACGACTTAATGGCGCGACCAATCTGGATGAAATTTAGCATAAAATAATATACATTAAGAGATGTAATACAAAATGCAGCATTCAATTTTAATTATCTGGATTTTAGGTAATTTATCGAGACAAATATAAAACCATAACATTAAAATTGATTATTTTATGTCAGTAATTTAACGAAATCCACTTTGAAACTTTCTTCTGAAAGTTTTACCAAAAACAACTTTTACTAAATTAGAGATAATAAGTTATTATGATGACTTTTCCTAAATTTTAATTCATTATTTACAATTAAAAAATGCACACAAAAAAAAGGTATTTATAACAGAAATTTAATTATCTATAGATCTTTCTATTTGATAGAATCATAACGCCAAAAGAAGTTTCCGATGTTTTTTGTTTCAAAATTAGAGGAGCTCCTAAGAGGACAACCAGAGAAAAAAATACCTACCTTCCTTTGAAAATGGGGGATACCTAACTGCAAAACTTTTATTAAAAGCGCGAAGTGTCATTACTCCAATATGGTTACAACTGGTAGTTTCAAAGTACTCATAAGTACCAAAATAATAACAGTAATTCAAGTCTTGGGTCTGAATATTATACAATTAAACTGGCCATCCAAGTAATTTAATAACTTCACAAACTCATGGTTAATCCCCGAACTATTTCAATCACATTGGGCGGTGAGGCCGCAGAATGGCTGTTCGAAACTTAAATGTAATTTAAAACATTCAACAAGTCTGTGAGTACCGAGAGAAATGAACATGCTGCTTGGATTCCTGAACATAATCAGACTTATTTACGTAAACTGTGCTACGAACAAGAAATCAAACTCGACATCAAACTTGACAACGAACTAAGTAAACTGTCTTCTGAATACCAATTTCGCGAACTCGAAATTAAACTTGACAACGAACTAACCTTAGTTCTGAATGCCTATTTAACTGTCATCCCATACAAAAAATGTCAGTGAGTGCTACGATCTCGAAATCAAAACTCGATTAAGTGCTTACCTGTCTTTACTGAATACCAATTTCAACGACAACGCTGAATCCGCGCTGTGACTTTAATTGAAAAAATTTGGGTTACACACTCTTATTATATATTTCCATCAATAGTAAAAAAAATAGAACATAAAATTCTCCTCATTTTTTTTTTTCAAAGATAAGAGTTTTTATCAGCAATTGTACGCTGTAATTTTTATAATAGATGCAAATAATATCACTAAAACCATAGGAAGTGAGATATTTGTGACCTTGAATATCTTAAGACACAAATACGAGATTATATGAGACTTTTTAGACAACTTTTACAGAATGCGAAAATAAAGGCTTATGCAATTTTACAGCTTATTATCTCTAATTCCGATGTGAAACCCTTAATTTGCCTGGGATATTTGGAAAATAGCTTTCTATCTAGTGTTTAGATCTAGTTGTTGGGAGGATAAAACAATAACTCTAAACTTATTTGAGAAGCAATTTATAGATAGTTCAAATCGATCAGCATATTCCGTATTTCTAAATCCTTTCTTCTGTGGCTTACATACGAATATTCGCGAAAAATACGTATTATCGAATTCCATTCTAAATTCAAATTTGAAATACAAAATTTGTATGAAATTCGATAGTACGTATTTTACGCAAATATTCGTACTTAGGCCAATGAAAGCGTTTTGTGTACATACAATTGGCATTGCGATCTTTGTTGGTGAATATACACCGCTGAGTCGTCCATTTCTTATTTATTTAGGCTATTTGATTTCGGTAACGCATTGTTCACATTACAAACAAACCATTTAACATTTATTCCATTCTGAACTTTAGCTAAATATTCCTAAAGCATTTTTGGAAAAGAAACTGCAAAATTGTATAGTATACCAAAGTATCTACACTAATATCAAAATACGCAACTTGCGCGAGACAAAATGGTTTATGCTTCCACCTGCGTCGGTAATGTGACAAGAGCTTAAATAGTCAGACTAGCTGAATTTGAGTTTTCACATTAATTTATAGACAATCGGCTACATTTATTTGTCTTGGCATCTAAATTCTGGATTAAATTCAAGAAATTAGCTTCGAAAGCTTTGCTTTGGTAAAATATACATTGAGTGAATTTATGGTAGAATTTTGAATCGTAAATAATGGATATCACCCTAATGTAAAGTCGCGGCTTATTTCATATTGCACTGTTTCAAATTTAGATTATATATTTATCCAATTTCAAGCACCTAATTTATCATTATATAACAAACATTTATATAGTTAAATAATTATGAATCATAGAAAAGTTCCTTGTATTTCTTTTTATCGTACCTACCATATTTACAAATACTAGTAATAGTAACCAATTTTGACCACGAAAACGGTAAATCGAGTCAAGTTCAGCCTCTTATTTCTTGAATTTAACTGACTCAAAATTATTGTAAATCACGCATATAAATCTATATCCGTTTAATGTACTAGAATATCTATTTAATCACATTAATGCTGGCGTGTAGATACACGCCAGCACGCCATCTGGCGTATCGCCAGATGGCGATACGCATAAGCATTGCCATTCAGCGTGGTAATGCCGCCTCAGTACGCTGCCAACTGATAGTGGGCTTGAGCATTTGGATTGTCTTTAGACCTTCAACGGTCTATGAGCGGTCTAACTGTTTTTGTGGTGTGAGTTTTAGCTTGTATTTTGTTTAGTTAATAAAGGCACTTGCCCGTAAAAAATCAGATGAATGGTATTATAAAAAACTTTCGCCAAATACCATAAAATATATTGGTAGTTTACCACAATTTATTGAGTTAACTGAGAAATGTATGAGAAATCACATTACATAGGTAACGGAGAAATGTATCACTTTACATAAAATGAGACAGGGATTTGAAGACAACAAGATTCAATGCACCATTGCACATTCCTGTAGTGTCAACTAACCATAGACATAACTCTTACTTGTGGCGAGCAAGTAATAACTTTAACAAATTGAGCAAACCCACTGACCTTGATCTATATATTGCACTAGCGCTTCCTCGGCGAGGCGGCTTCTGAGACCTGAGTTCTTCTTAGCAGACGGTCAACAGCCGTAGAATGGACCTCATATTATTTTCTGTATTTTATTTTTTACTAGGGCCGCGCCCCGGCTTCGCACCGGCTTATGTTATATTATATATATATAGACCTTCCGTGAAAATTATCTAACTGAAAGTGAAAACCGTATCAAAATCCGTTGCGTAGTTTTAAAGATCTAAGCATATATAGAGATTGACAGACAGAGGGAAGCGACTTTGTTTTATACTATGTACTGACTATTGCTTACCTTGTTATATTTTATCTGTACATTGTCCATATTCTATACTACCACAACATCTCATAGTGTTTTCACATGTTTAACTTCCTATCTAATTTATATATATTCGTGAGAACCTGCAATTGGCTTTGTATAGTTTTTTCATTGTATATCTTAGTGTAAAAAAGCTGTTGGTTTTCCTGTAAATAAATAAATTTGATTGAGGTGATAAGTATTTGATATTATTCACGACACAAAAATTTGTGGTGTTGTCGGAACAACAAAATTGATTAAATACACCCAAATTATAATTTTTATATTATATGGTTTATTGCGGTGTTTAATTAATAACCAATGTCCATTATCAGTATTAAATGGACAATTATAGATCAATAGGAACTTTAAAATTACTCAACGAAGCAAGGTTAAAGCCAAATCTTATACACCGTGCAATTTAATCAGTTATGAAACTTGGCTGTTCTGATGATGGTGTCAGCATAATGACAACAACGATTTACAGTACGATTTTCAGCCACGCCGCTTAAAAACTGTGCTTGAGTAAATTAGACTTGTCTGGGGCTTTACCCCCAACTCTAAACACGGGCTCGAATAGGTGCAGTTTGCTAAATCACGCGCCCGCAAACCATGTCTCGGTGGCGTGATTTTGCAAACTACACCTATTCGGGCCCGCGTTTAGTGTTGGGCGTAAGGCCCCTGATCTGAAGTAGTCAGGCTACTCTCTGAAACCTCTCCCTACCTATATCTGCTATTAGAATAGTAAATAGAAGCACGTCCTGATTTAAGTTGTTTTCAGTAAACATTTGCATGTAGCATTGTTCCCGGGATCTCTGACAGTCTCGAGATGCAAATTAACAAATTGGATTCAGACAACGAGACAGCGTTGAACTTCTTAATGTTATTAGTAGGGGTGAATTACACTGAGTACTACTGTTCATCATCATTATTAGCCAGAAGACGTCCACTGCTGAACATAGGCCTCCCCCTTTAACCTCCAACTGAACGACATCCTGCCAACTGCATCCACTGGATGCCCGCGACTGCCAAAAATGTCGTCGGTCCATCTAATGGGAGGCCTACCTACGCTGCGTCTTCCGGTTTGTGGTCTCCCACTTCAACCTGCTAATTTTAATAGCTATGTCGGTGACTCTGGTTCTTTGGCGAATATCCACGTTCCGGATTCAATCGCGCAAAGAAACTCCGAGCATAGCTCTATCCATTGCCCGTATATTATGACTATATTTATTAGGAATATCCTATAAATGATAATAAACTTTACTGTAGTGAATTGTTATTTTAAAACAGTTTATCACTGCGTACTTGTTTTTAGAATAAAATATATGATTGATTTGCATAAAACACGAGTAAATCCATAAATGTATAATAGGTGTTTATACAATGATTATTTGTATCATGTTTTGCCTAGTAAGCGTACAAATCAAGAGAGATGAATGGAATCTAGAATGGAACTCCATGCCGTCCTCCTTGTTTCCTGAGAACTACAATCTAGGCATCTTCAAAGCTAGAGTCCATGATCTGACAGCTCATTGGCTAGAGTAAATAGATTTCTTCTAGATCAATGTGTTCCATCCTCGGCCACACTGTCGCTTATCATCAGGCGAGTTGCTGGCCCAACGCACCTAAATTAAATATATATAAAAAGAGGGCATAAACAATCCAGAAACAATATATAATTAATTTTTTGAGTCGAAACAATATCAATAGTAAAAAAAACATGCAAGTACCGAAAAAATATATTGAACCGACTTAAAAAAGAGGTTCCTAATTCGACAGTAAATGAATTTGCGCGACGTCAGTCGTTGGACGCATGTGTCTAAAACAAACCTCGGAAGCGGCGCCATACATTTTCATAATGCGAAGTATTGTCGAATCAGCCGCGTGCGTCACATCGTTAATTGTATCTAATTAGTGCATAACTAACCACTGTGATGACTTGAGCCGAGATGTATTAGCATGTGTAATGAAATGATTGCCTTGCGGTGATTTGTCGCACGTTAATATTTGGCAATTCGTACACGAGGCGACGAATGTCGGTGACGTGTGCGATACAAAAGCACAAGAGTAGCGAATCTACGACGACTACACGACGACTACGTCGACTTTCGTCACTTCGCCAGGCCTGGCGCACTCCGCACTTTAGGTATGAAGCTACAAGTAGTCGACTGGTCGGACTTGCCGTACCCGCTGTTATAATAGCAGTAGGTAGTTAGCGCTCATCATCATCATTTCAGTCATAGGATGGCCACTGCTGAACATAGGCCTCCCCCATCGATTTCCAAAGGGACCGGTTGGAAGCGGCTGGATGCGCTGCATCCAGCGTTTTCCTGCGTTCTCTTTTAGGTCGTCTTTCCATCTTGTGGGTGGACGCCCTACGCTGCGCTTACCGGTCCGCGGTTACCGCGGTACTTGTTAGCGATCGCAAGTCCTGAATTGGACTTTATTGTGTGCTAGTAAGAGTCGCTACTTATTTAAATGCTTTTGCGGAGTGAACTTTCTGTACTGTACTTTATGTATTCTGTGACTTCGCCTACACGACGCGATGCAAGGCGGTGACTAAAGTAACCTACTTTTGCGACACCCCACTGGTCTGTGTTTGCGAAAATCGACTTATTAGATTACCTCGTAAGGATAAAGCCAATAAAATTATTTTTTAATGGTACCGACTCAGTGGTTAGCCCAACTAATAAACAAACCCATGTGAACTTAGTCGTACTTGAAAGCGGTGCGACGTAGTAGACAACGATGCGACGTCTCTTACAGATGGCTCTAATTAAACAAAAACAGTAGTCTCATTAATCCGGCACTGCAATAGTTCGGCACGTCCAGTAATCCACCCGCACCCACTTCCATTGCATAAAACAAACCTCAATTAAGAAATATTTTCACACACGGTTATGAAAAGACGTATTAGTACATGAATATAAATATATGATACTCTTTATGAAATGCTTTATTTTATATACTTATTATGATTTTTTCTATACAATTCAGTAATCCGAACATTTCAATAATCTGACACCCCCTAGTTTTAGTGCCAGATTAATGAGACTCTACTGCAGTGGCGGATTTACCAGCAGGCTGAGTAGGCTGGAGCCTAGGGCGGCAGATTTTAGGGGCGCAAATTTGGGGCCACAGTTATTTTTTATCTTACTGAAATTAAAAGATTCATATTTATATACCAAAATGTTATTAGGTTCACAAAAAATTCAACATTTAATAATTATGTTTCAATACTCAGATAATTCTTTCTAATCTTTATTATGTAAGTAGTCTAGACTATTATACCTAACCAAAACTATTTCTTATACAAACTGAATCAATGGGTTGTAAAAATAATATAGGAACTGACACATCGATTCCCTATAGTTTACAATCATAGGTATCTATTAATTACGGCAAAAAGTTAACAAAATTAGGACGATAGTACTCAAAATCATAAAGTAACGATTTCTTGCACAAAAATATGTAACTAATGTGATTGTGAACTAGGGTATCGAATTGTAGAGGTCGGTAGGGGCGGCAAAATTTGAATAGCCTACTGGCGGCAAATGTGTAAATCCGCCACTGCTCTACTGTATCTACTAAGATATGCTGGGACGTATATCCTTATTTCTTAGATCTTTGGTCACGACTCTCTTCATGCACAGCTTGTTGCTTGTTGTTTTAAGGTTGCCTGGAAGAAAATGCTTATAGCGATAAGGCCGCCAAATGTTTCACTTGTTTTAAAGTTGTTTTTTTATGTTACTATGTATGTCATTTTTGGTGAGAACAATAAAGTGTTATCTATCTATGTATCTTGTTTTATCAACCACCAACCTCAATTGATAAGTACTTTGGTTGCTTCGTATACGAACGGCCTAAGCTGGTATAGGTAGATAGCATCGCATGCTATTAGCACCATCAATCAACCGAGAGATTAATAACAGGATTGTGAAGCCGTTAGGCGTTAAGCTAACACAAATGTCAAGCTATTAACGTGCTTCAAACTGATATCGCTCGTAAAGCCGCTGTTGAGGCGCTAAGCAATAGTTGAAATCTAAAAATAATAAGTGATTTTTAGGGTACGGAACCCTAAAAATCACTTATAAGCGTAAAACGGGACCGTATTACTAAGACTCCGCTGTCCGTCCGTCTGTCTGTATGTCTGTCCGTCTGTCACCAGGTTGTAAGCCATGAACCGTGATAGTTAGTTGAAATTTTCACAAATGATGTATTTCTGTTGCCGCTTTAACAACAAATACTAAAAAACTATACAACAAACGTGTTTTTTTTTTTGCTGTTTTTATGTTTACCTAATGGTACGCAATCCTCCTTCGTGTGCGAGTCCGTCTCGCACTTGGCCGGTTATTTCTTGTTACTATGTTACTCCGTAAAAATAAAATGTACCGAAACGAAAATTAATTTATATAAAATGTTATAATAGTCAGCAAATTTCAGTCAGTGTATCAGTGTGTTTGATGTTTTATATCAACAATAGTGTGAAAAAGCGCAAGCGAGAGAACTGCGGACGGAAAGAGTCTGCTAAGCATTTCACGTTCCCACAGCTGGGATACAAGCTTTCTCTCAGAGAGAGGACGTACTATTGAATGTGACCAATCACGAATGGGCTTGGGAACCCAGACACATGCTCACCAATTTGCGTCCCATTCATAACAAACTCGAAGCTAACACTGCCGAAACATTATAAATTATAACACATTGAAATTGATGGCGGCGCATAATATCTCGATAACGTATGAGTATAATGGTGAACCCCTATAATTCGATAGAACGGGCGACTATCGGAAACAGCTGCTCTTAATTTACCTCTCTTCGGGCTATTGTCTGTAGTTATGTATTGTGGACATTCTGCAATAGAATATAATGCCACTTTGTATAAACCTCCGTGAGATTACACTGCCAGGCAGTAGGTAGGTAGCCAGTTGCAGACGATGCGCAGTACTTACGCAAGTGTCAGCAGCCAAGCGCTGCGGAAGAGAGTGAAAAAGATTTTAATCAATATAGAAAAAGCCAAAAATATTTATTGATTTCTACTCACTGATATAGAACAAACACTAATGTTCATCACATGAATGTTTGTACTAGGAGAGAATCTTATCCACGCCCCCAAACGTAGAAGGCAGGTTCACTTCACTACCAACTGAGCTACCAGGGTAGTAGAAAACTATTATTTACAATACAATAACTCAATTAAAAACCACAAAAACAAGGATAACATTATACTTTACAGTAATTATCTAGGCTTGTAACAGGCGGCCTTACCCCTTCGCGATCTCTTCCAGGCTACCGTATATTTCTTCTGAAGCGCTGTGTTAGTCTTGCTGGCCCATGAAGGCTGCACTCCACAGAGGAAGCTGGCGTAGAACGGTTGTCTGCATCAATGTGTGACCAACAGCAAGTAATACTCGCGGTAGTTGATTGCAACGAGCTACAACACTTTTTGCTTAGTGCCAGTAACAGTGGAAGTTGCTTAGTATTCGTTGCAGACAATGCGCAGTACTTGCGCAAGTATTACACACGCTAGTGTACTGCGCATCGCCTTACAAACATACCAAGCTAATAAAAGCGTGTTAAAAATGCATTGTTTGTTGAAAGAATTTGATTTGTCACGCAATACTAGACTATAGAACTATCCATGTTGACCTGTATTTGGCTTTGTGTAACTACATATTTAAGTAAAATTATCTAAAAGACATTTGTAACAAATTTATTGATCGTCATGTGAAGTTTTATTTATTTATGGAAACACTTGAATGAAGCAATGTGTTTAACCTATCTATAAAATAATTAGGGGCTTCCAGTCATTTGTTGTACCAATGCCTCTAGACTTCTAAATCCGGCCCTGAGCCATACTATACATTAAACTCCAAAGCTGCATTTTCATGAAGTCACAAGTGTGCCCCAGCCCCTAGCAACTATTTGTAAGTCAGCAGCGTAGCGTTATTGCATGTTGTATGAGTTGCATGACAGTTCCTTTGACGGAGGCGCGTCCGAGATCTTTTGTTTAGTCCCGAGCGAGCGCTGTTTGTCTTTTCCCCTGTACGAGGCGGAGAAAGTTCTGGAACTGTGATCATCCGGAGCTAACGAGCGCGTGGCTAAAATGTGTACCAACTGATTTATCTATAGCTGGGAGCGTTTATTCGGATGTGGTTTTAATAAGTTTGATTGGAAATAGGCCTTTAGCCGATTTTATTGCACACTTTATTTCATTCACAATCAAGGGTTTCAGTATAATAATAAATGAGATGCCTACATAATTTTTTTCTCAGTGCCTCTTCCCAGGAAGTTTATCATCATCAGCCAGAAGACGTCCACTGCTCCGCGACTCTCACGATGTCGTCAGTCCATCTAGTGGGAGGCCTATAGCTGCGCTGCGACTTCCGGGTAGTGGTCTGCATTTAAGAACCTTTATTTCCCATCGGTTATCGGTTCTTCGAGCGATGTGGTCTGTCCATTGCCACTTCAACTTGAAAGTTTTATAGCCCGGTTCTTCAGTGCATATTTTCGATCCATATTTTATTGCACAAAGAAATTCCATAGCTCTTTCCATTCCCCGCTCCTTTCTCCATTCTCCAAAAACCCAACAGTTATGGAGCACATCTCAGTACCATAATATTGTCACCAGATGATTTGAACCAGCATCATAAAGGGAAAGTACGTACATATTGCTTGGTATGTTATGCTTACGTCTCATATTTTTAATATCTCATAACCGAACCGTGTTCAGCATTTCTTTATGGCGACATTTTTTTCTATGGAATTTCTAACAAACCAAGTGTCAAATTGATGTTACTACGGTTGTATTATATGTATAGATAGATGTATATAGATAAACTGGATTTTAGATCCCATATTGAAAAGGGTATAGTGTTGTAGATAATCGGTCCCATACACATTAATACTGTGGTTCATTGTAACCACCAGACCATTATAACCGGGTGGTTTCAGATGGGCGATTACATCTGTTTACATCTGTGTTTTGTTATCTACGATTTCTTACCGCCAAATGATGATGATGTTTTATTATTCGCGTTGATTAATTAAGAATCACACTAACACTACATATTGTTTTGTTCCCGTTTGTTTGTTTTTGTAGTCATGCCATTTTGTGCCTATACATTAATTACAAAACAAAACTAGTCTATGATGCATATACAATGACGTATCACTATCATCACTAACATACATAGTATAAAATAAAGTCGCTTCTTGCTGTCTGTCCCTATATATGCTTAGATCTTTAAAACTACGCAACGGATTTTGATGCGTTTTTTTTAAAGATAGAGTGTTTCAAGAGGAAGGTTTATATGTATAATACATACATAAATAGTACAGAAACACTGATAATTTCTTCTAATGCGATGTCGTAAACAGCATTGCACCCGTGTGAAGCTGGGGTGGGTCGCTAGTTTTTTATAAATTACGTATGGGACCAACCCTCTTAGAGATATGTCTCCGCGGACGATCTATCCCTCGGATAATGCGGGTCGTTATTTTGATCCAATTTAGATAAAGAAACCAGGAAGTTATTTAGATACCTTATCAACCCTGTCTTAGATTTAAGGAGTCGCGTGATGTGAATTAAACGTTAAATTAGCTTCATGACTACTGCGTACATAGGGAACATTTTTGTTAAAAATCATTGAGGGTACTCGTAAATAATTTCATAGCATGTCTATTGACATCTGTCACCTAGGTCTACCTGTGACCACGGACACAGAAAAGTGTGCAAAACAAACAAAAAAATTTAGACTAGCTTTAGCGAAAAAAAATGTTATCCGCCATGCTAGGACCAAAATGCTTGGAAAGTCAAATCCAACGAACCTAAATTCCACGGGGCTACATCGTTTTAGAGTTCCTAAATAAAACGACGTAACCCCGCCTCTTCCATCATCAGACCAGCTCGATGTACGTACATTGCATATTGTCACCGAACTTACATAACTACGTCAAATTTCAGCTCAATCGGTTGAGGATAACTGGTCTAAAATTGTCTTGCAAGATTCCACCCGAACATACATACATTCGATCCCCAAGCTGCCTGCCAAGCGTGGGGATTATGGCAACACCCCTCTCTATGAGGTAGGCTTTTGTCCACCCGTGGACGTTAATTGGCTGATGATGATGATGATGATACATACATTGAAAGTTAAAGATTCGAAGTCGAAGATTCCGTTACATACATACATGACGTTGGTGGACGAGCGGTAACATGTGCGCTTTACAATCTGACGTCAACCGGTTCGATCCTCAGTCTTTCATCGTTATTTAGTTACTTTAATCAACACCGCTTTATGGTTGATATTCCTAAAACTCGTACAAAGCGCTTTGATTCCACTTTTATTGTGCGAAATGCTAGTCTGTGGAATGCGCTGCCTGAATGGGTGTTACCCGATAGTTACAATCTGAGTGTCTTCAAATCACGAGTCAAATCGTCGCTTAATATCAGGTGAGTTGGCGGTCAAACGCAAGCCTATTACTTATTACATTAAAAGAAAAAAAGAAAAATTAGTTACTTAGTAAATTATGCGTATTTTCGGTGACATTGCTCAAAAACGGTGAAAGAAAACATCGGGAAGAAACCAGTATATCCAAGAATCTCAAAATTTCAAAGACATTATTATGACATTCAGTGCCGTAACTAGCCTTTTATGTGCCCGGTGCGAGACTTCTATACCTGCGCCCTTGAAAACAAAACTTGGTCCTGGTGTGGTCATTTCTGCGCCCCACCAGAGTCTGCGCCCTATGCCTGGGCACCGCTGGCATAGCCCTATTTACGGCACTGATGACATTCACCAACATGCAATGGGCTAGCATGGTGATTAAAGGCCCATCCTCTCTCTGAGTGAAGGCAAGTGTCCCAGCTGTGGGAACATGATTGGCTGAAATGATAATAAAATCTATGAGATATGTATTCTTTCCATGCTCCGACTAAACGACCATAAACATTTTATCCAAGTTTATATACATTACAAAGATTACATCATTGCGTAGCGTGTCACAAGCGAAACGTCGTCATAAAAATATTATACAGATATGCCGTACCTTTCCCGGGACGATGGAATTCTTATAAGCGACAGCCGGAGGTCGCATTCCGATGCAAAAATTGACGTTCCTTTCGAGCTTTGGGAACCGAAGCCCTACGAGGCTAAAGATAGAAAAAGTAATAAAACTATACTCGATATACTGCTTTGCGGCAAACTATTTGAAAAATTCAGTTAAATACTTCAATTTATGAAAATAGAATTGCTTTTAGGACCCCAATCTTTCAACGTTATTTATTTGCTACAGGTACCTGTAATCTGTATTTAAGTTTGATTTTTTATCGTTAAGTTCTTTTCCTTATTTGCATTATCTAAGGTCCTTGCGATACGCCACCCTCCACGTTCACTTCGGTGAATTAATTCAGATAGCAAAGCTGTCGGCGTAACTTCTAAATTAACAGTTTATCGCGCTAAAAGAACGCACGAATGAATCTACAAAAGTTACGAGGTAAGTTGCTGTTTCCGCAGAAATGGGCTCTCAAACGACATTTGGATGTAAATTCTTTACACGTAGCTCATTAATGAAGGAATGGCTTACGTACATTGCAGTGGTAGCCAGGAAAAGTTTATCCAGTTCATGCCTTATTTAAAAAAAGAAATAATGACAGACACTAGAGAGAGAAAAAGAAAAAATAAAGAGAGAAAAGGTTTATTTATGACCAACTATATTATGTTTTAAAAATCATTAAAAGACCAAAGGTGAAAAAGATTACAAATCGACCCCAATTCAGCATAATGTCGGCTAGCACTGGTCTTCCGTTGGATCTATTTGACGACCACTACAAAAAAAAACGAAGAAACGAATCTAAAAGCAAAACTAATAATGATGACAATAAGAGTTCTACTTACAGCAAGGTAGATATGATTTAATTCTTAACTTCTACCATTTATTTTAATAATTTAATTTGTTATTAAGGTATCTTTGTCTTGTTTCAAGACATTGTTAGTAATAAAGTCAGTAAAACTAATTATATTTGCTTGATTATATCACTGTGTATATATAATTATAGTAGCATAATGATGTGAGTCATTATTATCGTGTATAGTTTCAATAACTCCATAGTATATTTTTTACTGGTACAAGCTAACTACAAAAACAGACTACTCATAGATAGACCGCTGAAGGTCTAAGGACAATCCCATTTTGAATTTCAAGCCCACTACCAGTTGGCAGCGTACCCAGCATGCGGGCGGCATTACCACGCTGAATGGTAATGCTTGTGCGCCGTTGAGCCAGATTCACGCCAGCATTATGGTCACGCCTCGCATTAAGTTCTTTTCCTTTATATCATCTGCCGTATTTGGCAACGCCCTCTCTTACACTAAACACTACAAAAATAGTTACACTGCCTAATAGACCGCTGAAAGTCTTAAGACAATCCAAATACTCAATCCCACCAGTAGATGTTTGAGATAACGCCAAAACTACAGAAACTATTTAGAAAAATCTTTATGTCATAGAAAGCTACACTATTATAACGTAGCCGAAAACACGAGAAAATTACCTAGTCTATACTAATACTAATATATAATAAAAGATTTGATTGTTTGCATTGAATAGGCTCCGAAACTACTGAACCGATATTAAAAATTACACTATCCCCGGGTGACAGGCTATATTATATTTTGTAGCGAGGCCGAAGGCCGAGCTTACACCCGTGTGAAGCAGGGACGGTCGGCTAGTAATTAATAAAACAACTTGTAAACATCTAGATACATAAACAATGTAAGAAGTGATGCTTTTCACGCTTTTAAAATAATATTTTAAACATTTGTAACGTTTACATATTATGTAAACGTTACAAATGTAGACATAGCGTAGCGTAGTGACAGCTATAGCGTAGATGTATAAAGTAACAGCTCGACACTAACAAATTTATTTTTCCGTAACACTTTCACCAAAAAAATGAATAATAGCCGCACCCCATAGGACCCTTGTAAAATATCACGCGCACTCAACCCGGATGCTACCTCAAAAGAGATGTCCGTCGGAGATGTTTGCCGCCGGCCCAAGGGTGCCGTGACATGGACGAATCTCTCAACATAACTTATCTAGACATTATGGAACGCTTCTGGTATATGTACATACTTTCCTCGAAAATGCGTTTTTATATTGCACTTCGCGTTGGATATTGGATCGTACGAGTAAATTCGTGAAGAGAATCGCTTCGATTGAGTGATGGCTTTAGGAATTCAGGCCCTAAAACGAAAGTAAAGGCATATTTGAAATCAAGATACTTTAGGATATATAATCTATAGCTATACATAAAATAAAAACGTAGAGATAAAAAAATCTGTAATTGCGAGATATCAAAAAATACAGATCAAATTGAGAACCTCCCATGCTATTATTAAGCTTGTTAAAAATCAACGGATGATGAAAAAAATGATGAAAGAAAAGCTTAGGATCGGGCTTAGTAGTGAGCCTTGGGAGAGGCCTATGTGCGACTGTGGTTCTTCGGCGAATATCGTCACTGTAAAACTTATACTGATTTAATCAACACACCTTTATCAAAATGGCAAATTCAAATGCATGTCAGAGTAACGTTAACCCATCACCACATCTTAGGCCCATCGCCTTCCGTTAAGTCGAGGCGATGCGGTGCGTAGAAGCGGCCGTAGAAAATTCAACTGTCCGGGGTTACCGAAGGATCTATGTTCCAGAACGGCGGCGGCGGCTACGTAGATAGTCCATTGAAATGTTACATGAGCTTTGCATTTTTTAGAGGACGCAATTTTATTTTTGGGACATGTTTGGGTGGTCAATAGAAGCTTAACCTCAAGTTTGTGGGGTCGCGACTCTTGTCCCCCGGCAGCCATCTTGGAAAAAGGGGTGAAAACACTTTTTTCGCGATATCTCGGAAACTATGCGTCTTACAAAAAATTTGTTTAGACATAATTTGTTCAGACATAATTGCACCAAATATGTTTATAACTTTTTGCCCTAAATTAAAAATTGAAGAAGTTATAAGCAAAAAATGAGACATTTTTATAAGAAAAAAAAATGCAAAAATCGTAGTCCGCACCCCCGATTTACTCAAAAATGACACCCATATTGTAATGTCATCAAAAATGGCGCCGCGACGTGGCGCAAGTAGGCGCAATATTTTATTTTTTGAAATGTCATCATTTTTCTTCAGTGGAATTCGGGCTCTCTGTACGGACGCATCACTCATTTTTACCCCGCACACCGGGAACAGGGCAAACAATGATGGCAATCAGTCGTCGTAATTGAGCTTATCAAATCCGGATTCTCATGAGCATTGACGAACCCGGTCAACTTTGGAGCGCTGTAACAGCGTTTTAAATGAATGGATAAAATAATATATGGGGAAAATTTTTCCTCAAAAAAGATTGGTCTGAGGTATTTTTTTTTGGAAAGTGAATTAAAAAAAAAGTTATAGAGCAAAAAAGAAAATTTTTATTAAAAAATCTCACTTTTTTGCCTCTAACTTCTTCAATTTTTAATTTAGGGCAAAAAGTTAGAAACATATTTGTAGGCAAAACAATTTGCTACAAATTATGTTTTAACAATTTTTTTGTAAGACGCATAGTTTCCGAGATATCGCGGTAAAAGTGGTTTCACCCCTTTTTCCAAGATGGCGGCCGAGGGACAAGGGTCGCGACCTCACAAACTTGAGGTTAAGCTTCTATTGACCACCTAAACATGTCCCAAAAATAAAATTGCGTCCTCTAAAAAATGCAATATTCGGTCCTTAAATTGTAACATTTCAATGGACTATTGGAGAGTACAATTTTAATCTTACGGTAAATTAAACTGTTGGCTTTTCTTCGATCGTTTCTACGCCGCTGCTCGCTTTACTATAGTAAAGCGAGCAGCGGGTATGGACTTTACAGAAAGGTGCTGCTCACATATTTATGAGAGTGACAAGAGAGGACCGAGGTTAGTTCCTTCATATTTAATTAGACCTTAGTACGTAAGGACCTTTTTCGAAGATTGAAGCGATGAATTGTTTTTACAAGTTTGTCAAGCTTCACACCATCGTCTTGATAAAATGAGAAATTTCTCAACAGAATTTTGACAAAAATAAGAAAATAATGTATTAAAGAACACATAAGATACCAGTGGCCAAAGCACGAATATTCGCGTAAAATACGTACGATCGAATTTCATACTAATTTCAAATTCGAAATTCATAATTTGTATGAAATTCGATAGTACGTATTTTACGCGAATATTCGTACTTAGGCCATAGTACTTAATAGCTAGCAGGATTAGTGATCACTTTTACCTCAGTCAGCGAACCTCAATCATGAGGACATTCACGCCATCTCTGATTGCAACCACTAAAGTGAGAATTTTCCCTTCTATTTTTTGTGCTTGCAACAAATAATAATAAACTTTTCATACATAGATTTTTAGACTCTTTTACCTGTTTATTGAATAGAGTGCGCGCAAGATAACTCTGCGCGCGGCTGAAATCGGAGCTAATTCATGTGCCACCATCTTGCCGTTTACGTCAGATGTCAAGAGAGTGTGTTGTGTTCCATGTTTTTTATCATTATGCAGAAAGTGATCAAAAGTGCTGGCCGGAATATCATCTTGAAGGTCAAACCGTGCTTGTGAAGAAGAACGAAACAAGTACGCCACCAGCCGCGCGCAGAGTTATCTTGCGCGCACTCTAGTTGAGTCACTTGCCTGGTTTTTTTTCGCCTATTTCTGAGCAAGCTAAAGTCATTAAGGTCATACCACCTCGTCTTCTGTAGTAATTTATTGTCGTAAGTAGTATTGCCCCGGTAAAGTAGAGAATTTACTAGAGGCTTTTCTTTTAGAGTTTTGGAATCCACATGAAAATAACGTTTTTATCCCATCATAATTCATTTGCTCACACTCGAGCACATTTACGAACACTTAATAAATAATAATTCACCATTATTACATATTAACACTCGTAAGTACACAAGTTTAGGAAAATATGATAACGCAATGAGGCGATATGGTTTTTTTTCGCGTTTGCGCCTAAACTCTTTTTGCTCTTTCGTTTTCTGGTATTTCTTCGTCATTGCTCTTTATCATTTTAGTAAACTTTTTTTTTCAGCGTGTTTGTTATTTCTTGTGTGCACAATATTATAATAAAGGGTATCTACTTAATAAAATTTTATCTACCACACCAACGCTGAATGGAAAGTCGAAGCGGCATCACGGCGTACAAGCGGTGGAAATCTCTTTTCTGTTTACGGAAAGTTTAAAATAGTTTAATCGCCCCATATCCTTTTAGAAAGGGTTATTATTAATCGAGCGAATAAAAAATTACTTGAGTTGAAATGAGAGTATGTAATACTACTTGAGGTATTAAATTTAAATAAATAAATAAATTATTATTTTTGCAAAAAGTTAAATAAACATATATATACATGATGAGTAAATAATTATCAATACAAAAAAACCGACTTCATAAAAATGTCTGAACTGGACCAAATTGCAATGGGACCACGGTACGCACCAGCTTTTAAAACAAGCATCAAAATCGGTTCACCCAGTCTAAAGATCTGAAGTAACAAACATTTTTTTTAAAGTCGAATTGATAACCTCCTCCTTTTTGGAAGTCAGTTAAAAAGTAGAAAATGAGTTACTAAAAATTACCTATTAGTAAATCCATGATGCATATCAAAAATCTAAGTGGCCAACTGGAACTACTTGGTGGGCGACTGTCATAACAAACTATTGAAAATCGCAGGCAGGACATATCCGAATGTCTGTCATTCTGCCAAACCTTCCATGTAGACTTTCTATATAGCTTTACCTAGTCTGTGCTTCTGTCCTACAGAAGGTATGGCGGGAAAGAAGCGAGACCATATTTTCAAAATTTTTATTCGCCCACATTCTTTCGCCCACTTTGTTGTTCGGTAAGACATATTCAGTATTTTAGACTCTCAAATTTGAACTTATATTCTCTCGTTTAAATACTACTCGTTTAGAATAAATAGTTGAAACAAAACGCGGCGCAAAAGCGCGACTGAAGAATTTCGAACCTACGGTCAACCGGGAAGAGTAGATTTTGCCATGAACCGGAGTAGATATAGGTATACCTACTCATGGTAATTACCCACGAATCGTAATAATTCTTCTCACCAGTTTGAAACCGAGACCCATAAACTTAATTGGAATTTATCCATTGAAACACCGATCAGTTTTCAACTCCAATTTATAACTCAATCCTACTTTGATAAGCTTATTTTGAACTTCAAAGAAAGCTTCCTTAAGGACTTTGAAACCGAATAAAGAAAAGTTGAGAGTTAAGTGCTAATAGTTCAATCAACGAACATGCAGCACACTCAATCATTTGTAGTGCAAGATAAAAGTTTTGGTTGTGATTGGCTAATTTTATACCGGTGTGTGTGTTCTCAAATAAATAATTAGTTAAAGTCTTATTTATAAACGCTTGGTAATCTAATCTTAACATCATGGTGAGTTGTGGTCAAACACCTAACCTGTCAACCATAAAAAAAGGTTTCTTCTTCTTGACACTTCTCGTCAGCGAAAAGTTAACAAAATATAATTTTATTGCGTCCATTAGCTTATCGAACTTTTGTGAATAGTCAGTGGTGTGTAGCGATTTAACGAACATCCCAGAAGAACTTTGTGAGTGCGAGAGAGAAACAGTGAGTGCACTTGTCGTGTGAGCTATAAAGAGAAAGATTGGGATGCGAATTCGTGAAATGAACGACGTATAGGCAACTAAAATCGATTAGACTTTAATTATTACCAATATTTCAATATTAACCGTATTCCGGTAGTTTTCTACAGTTTTCAGTCCTTGCTTTGAAGTCTCAATATGCCGTCGACACCAAAAAGTTTACTCGTTTCCTCTTAAAATAGAACTTTGCTCATCCATTTTTTTCTTTCTTTCAATTGCGTTTCTTTTCTATTTGAGTTTTACACTCGGAGAGCTTGACTTGCAAATGAGGTTATTGCTTGATCTGGAGGTAGGAAAGGGGTTTCGTTACACCTGGAGATGTTACGTCATATTTCAGTAGGGATTTCATTGGACTGGGCCTCAGTTGAGCGTATTACAAAGAGCCATTAAAATGCGATTTACACTATTAGTCGTGTATTGTACTGAATTTATCTACTGCCATTTCATAAGATTTAAATAAGCACGATGACTCGGTGTGCTAAATCGCATAGTATAGGTACCTAATGGCTGCTTACTGATAACCGATGGAGAAGAAAGGTTCTTGAGTGGAGACCACGAACCGGAAGACGCAGCATAGGTAGCGGTCTCCCACTATATACAGACGACATCGTAAGAGTCGCGGGAAATCAGAGGATGCAGATGGCAGGCTGTCGTTCAGTGTGGCGAGTTAAGAGAGGGGGAGCTATGTTCAGCAGCGGACGTCTTATGGCTGATGGTGATAATGAATGGCTGCTTTACAGTACAAGTGCAGACTTCTTTTATGGGTAGGCACATGCTTGGCATAGAGTTATCTCCAGAAGATTCACTCAGCAATTTTTTTTTATGTAGGGATGCTTAGTTCACCTATCACGCTCTCGCATATCATAATTCCTGAAGATATAAAATGTGCCTATGAAAAATCTAAGGTATTTGCTCAGAATTCAGAAAGAAGCTAGGCCAGCAGTTAGCTAGGCACATCAGTGCCAATAGGTGGCGTTGATGCTCTAATTTGACGTATTTTATTTTTTTATAAATGAAAATGTGCATATAATTTCATGGTAATATATTTGCCGGTTCTTTCTGTATTCTGAGGGTATTCGAATGAAGGAAATAATAATATTACAAATGTTACATTTCATTTACATTCAAACAAGTTTTCGAACATAAAAACTAACAAAGGACTACGTTAAGTAGTTTATTGCGTACATAGTGAAAATTTAGTTTCATCACAGTTTCCCGCAAAAATGGAGATTTTTTCATTGAGAGTTCGGGAGTGAACTCCGAACTCCATTGAAACTTTTACGAGAGGAAAATGAAAAATCTCCTCAAACTCTGAGAGTAATTTCGGTGAGTGTCGTTATTTTGTGCTTACAGAGCGACCAACTTGATAAAAACAATTATTTAAACAAGAGATGGAGAGCTATTATGCTCGGAGTTTTATTGCGCGAACACACATTCTAATGTGGAACGAGGATATTTGCCAAATAACCAGTCACCAACATAGCTATTAAAATTTGCAAGTTGAAGTGGCAATGGGCAGTATTGGGCAGACCACATCGCTCGAAGAACCGATAACTGAAGGGGAAGTAAGGTTTTGAGAGGAGACCACGAAAGGGAAAACGCAGCGTAGGTAGGCCTCCCACTAGATGGACTGACGACATCATGAGAGTCGCGGGCATCCAGTTGATGCAGATGGCAGGTTGTCGTCCAGTGTGGAATCTGGAGGTTAAAGGGGGAGGCCTATGTTCAGCAGTGGACGTCTTCTAGCTGATGATGATGACTTAACATCAAGCGAAGAGGCGGATAAGCGCAAGCCCATTATTTAATCTATGTATATAAAAGGCGATGTGTGTGTAGGTAATTAATATGTATGAACTTAAAATTATGTTCTCTATGGACTCCGAATCGGCTGATTTTGACGGGACTTTCACTGGCAGATAGCTGATGTTATAAGAAGCAACACTCGTGGGTGAAACCGTGGGGTAAAGCTAGTAAAAATAAATAACAATAAACGTACATATACAGCTGAATGAGGGACCCATGATAGTCGTTAATGACGTGAACATAATAAAAAAAAAAATGACTTCATAAATGGTAAATACTTACGCATTTTCGTTATAACATGATTTTCCAGTCATTTTGATTCA
Source organism: Agriopis leucophaearia (assembly GCA_949125355.1). Classification (NCBI taxonomy): domain Eukaryota; kingdom Metazoa; phylum Arthropoda; class Insecta; order Lepidoptera; family Geometridae; genus Agriopis; species Agriopis leucophaearia. Next base: position 14,161,720 of record OX421271.1, on the reverse strand, counting down.
ATTACTTACTGAATCTTTTTGATGAAATTTTGATGTAATTTCTAAGCATTTTCCTAATCGGTTTATAAGTAACGGAGTTCTGAGGTAACAAACTAAAAAACACAACCGAATTAAGATCCTCTCTATTTTAGGCGGTTAAAAAGTGAAAACTTCATCTCATTGTGTATGTTAGAGGAAAACTTTAGCTCCGTCAATTGAACCTTACCTACTAAAGGTAAGTTGGTCTGTCTGTACAATTAACACTTTCATTATCATTCGTGTAACATAATATTTAGGGTTCCGTTCCCAAAGGGTAAAAACGGGACCCTATTACTGAGCCTACGCTGACTGTCTATCCGTCAGTCCGTCCTAACCTTAAACGGCTGTATATTTGGAACCACATAAAAGTTTTTTTTTTGTTTATATTAGAACGGCATTTTTGTAAAAAAATCGTTGTAGCCAGTTGCACCCATATAAACCTATAGCAACTGTGACGCGGAGTTCGACGCTTTGACATTAATAAGAATGTTCAATCACATATCTGTCACAATACCTGGCGACAGGGTTTCCTTCTCATTTCCGTTCTATTTACTTCTCTTTTCTGTGTTTGGAACCGTAATAGTTAGCCACATGAAATTTTCACAGAATATATAATTACGGCGGATTAACTAAGAAATAATAAAAAGGTTTCTTTACTAGATAATTATTGTATTTTGTGGTGGTACGGAACCCTAAGTGCGTCGGTATGAGTCGCACTTGGCCGGTTTTATTATAATAGTTTCATCTTGGAACAGTGATGGATATTTTGATGTGAATACGTCTTTACATTTGCTTCCATAGTGTGAGGAAATTCAAAAAACGGATGATAAGAAAATCGGGGGATAGATAGATACATTTTGATTCTGCAGCTACATATCTTTCATCTACATGCAAAATTTAATTACAAGACTCAAAAAACTAGTAACTTTGAGTGAGACATACCTTTTTTGTTTGTTTTTCGAGGGGGAAATTTTCCAAAGAGACCCGGCTGCATTGGGGTGCAGCCAGGTTATGTGGGATTGTACCCACTAAAACTCCCCCGATGACCAGCCTTAGTGCTTGACAAGAGGGCTTTGGCATCTCCAGAGGAACGAACGCACTGGAGCCCTCAGCACTGTACTACAGCTCCTCCCAAGACAACTGCGTGTTGTCTGAGCCCCTCGCGACAACGTTGGTCACACAACTTTGTTCTCTCCCTGGGCACGCTTAACTGGATGGTCAGAGCCCCAAATTTAACCATTCCAAGCCCGGAGGTCCCCTTTTAGTAGCCTCTTACCTACTACATGCATGGGGTACCGGTGCCGTATTCTATTGCCCCGGCGGCAGGGCTAATTGCTCCGGCGCCAGGGCTAGACTGAGACATACCTACTAAGGTATCAGTGGCCTAAGTACGAATTTTGCGTAAAATACGTATTATCGAATTCCATGCTAATTTCATAATCGAATTTATTATTTTTAATGAAATTCGATAGTACGTATTTAACGTAAATATTCGTACTTAGGCCACTGATGCCTAGACTTCGTACACGCAAAGTAAAACTTGGTAAAACGTACCTAGACTTACACGTAAAATACACGGCTGTGTCCACGACACATCCACTCCCCGTATGTTTTCGAGTGACGATTCGAGCAAGCCATTCTCCTGATGTTATGATTAAATAACCCGCTTCATTTTAGTTTTCTACGGACAAGTTCACACTATCTTCGACTACAACGTACCAGTTCTTTAGAACATTTCCCCGTAGTAAATGCGATAAAAAAAAGTTAACGTCTCTGCAATTGCTAAGCAGCTCTAGGTGTTCAGTGAGCTAACTGCGTTACGTAAGTTATGTAGGTACGTACGTACTGTAAACAGCGAGTTAAATCCTGTGGAATTTGTCGTTTCAGCCGACGCTGGCTTTTGACAGCTACGAAGCATTCATTAGCGGCCTAGATAATATCCGGTAGTTGATAGATACGGGCGCATAATTACGAAGCCTGGTGAATGCTACAAGATAAATCAAACGGCGGAAATTGGGCTCAATGTTATGAGCAGGCACCACTTGCAGCCTACAATGTACAACTTTATCTCTGGAATTGAGTAAGAGAGCCACCGTCGCAGTATTAGAACAAAACAGTCCACTTCCAGTGGAAACTCTAGTTCCATGATATTGCCAACTCTACAAATAAGTAATTTGGCTCGGTTGTACGGGACTTGCAGGCTGTGGACAACCGTGGCAGTTGTAATTTATGATGATAATAGGTCCGTACGTAGTTACATGGTACGGTTCGCGCAAAACTTTATGAGCCCTCTGAAGTTAGGCCCAGTGGCTGCGCAGTACGCATATTATAGGTATCCGAGGGACTTTACAGGGCGTCGGGGAGGCCTCGGGCCTAACTTCAGAGGGCTCATAAAGTTTTGCGCGAACCGTACCTAATATGAACAAATGTCCAAAAAAAAATTGTATCCATACTTTTCAAAAAAGGTTTCATTCGTAGAGTGCATTTGGGGTCGCCAAAAGATAACTAACAATTTCAACGAGATCAGTTTTGTTCATAAAATTCAACTAACAGACAATATTTTCTAAACAACTCCGCGCAAGATTGTACTAATATGTATTCTGTGGCGCAGCTCATAACTCAACGTATTATTTTATTCTTATCTAGTCTAAGATCTCAACCCCCTGCACACAGTTAGTCAAAAGGGCGACAGGAGCTGAGATAGTTTGACTAATGACATCAAGCCCAAACCTGATTTAGGCCAGATGCATTCGCACCCGACACCCCATCTTCCCTTGTTTTTTTTATGATGTTGGGCTAGCGTCTGACCACAACTCGCCTGATGGTAAGAACCAGCGGTCTAAGATGGGGCACGCTTGACCATGAGGTGCCTATTCACTCATGTCCTGTGGCACTAGTACGAGCACTTGCGAAAAAGTATTCGTTCCGTAAACGATAGCAAAATGTATGAAAAAGTACTCGCTTATACCTAAGTGAAATCAGAAAAATCTTTCTGTCACAAATAAGAGAAATTAATTCACCTCCAAGATGGATTTCGCGATCTCTGTTTACATCAGCAAACGATTAGCGAGCTGACAAACTCGTATCGGGCGTACCTATTCAAATCGATAATGATTGTTGGAGGCACCAAGAATTCGTATTGGTAGTTACCTACCTACGTATAGGTAACGCAAAAGTCTAGACTTATTATTATTACCTATTATTAATAACAGGTAATAATGTTTATTAATAACTGTTAATGGTTAGACTTATTGTAATTTGTACCTAACTATACCCACTACACTTGCATACGTAGGTAGGTACGTATATTACTTATAGAGTACCTATAATGGCCAAGTGCGAGTCGGTGATAAATTAATTACCAAGGTAAGCAACATAGGCATTCGGTTACTTAGATTACCTATTAGGTATATTTTTCACCGAATCGAAATTGCACATTACAAATTTTGAAGTCTGTTTTTTAGGGTTCCATACCCAAAAGGTTAAAACGGGGCCCTATTACTAAGGCTCCGCTGTCCGTCTGTCTGTCTGTCCGTCTATCCGTCTGTCAGTCTGTTCGTCTGTCCGTCTGTCCGTCTGTCACCGGGCTGTATCTCATAACCCGTGATAGTTAGACAGTAAAAAATTTCACAAATGATGCATTTCTGTTGCCGCTACAACAACAAATACTAAAAAAACAGAATAAAATAAATATTTAAGGGGGATCCCATACAACAAACGTGATTTTTTTGCTCGTTTTTGCTCGATATTGATAACGGCAACAGGTAGACGCTTGAAATATTCATAGAATATTTAGTTATATATTCACTTTAAAAATAAATACTTAATTAAAACAAAATTAATATTTGTGGGGCCCATACAACAAACGTGTTTTTTTTGCTGTTTTTATAGATAATGGTACTTACGGAACCCCTCGTGCGTGAGTCCGTCTTGCACTTGGCCGGTTATTTATTGATAAATCATTGTATTTTGTAGTGGTACGGAATCCTCAGTGTCCAGCCCGACTCGCACTTGGCCGGTTTTATTTCAAATTAACGTCATGACCTCCTCGATATTTAAAAAAAATTTATTCATGACCGTTATTTCGTTATACAGAATACAGATACTTTCAGTCAGAATAATAAACACGTTTACAGGTATTAGATAAAAACCTCAAAAAAATCTAATTGCGTGTGTGCAGAAGTTTTTCAAATTCCCCGCTTCCGGTCCGCCATAATAAGCTTCCCCATCATCATCATCAGCCTGCATCCGTCCACTGCTGGACATAGGCCTCTCCCAATGCACGCCACTGAACTCGGTCGGCAGTTTTTTGGATCATGTTTTTACCCGCCGTTTTACGAAGGTCGTCACTAATAAGCTTCCCCGCTGCGAGTTTATTCAATTCCCGTACTTAAAACCGTATGAAGAATTGAACAGCGCCTCTATCGGACGTGAAAGAACGTGAATTTTTCATACATTTTGCTATTATTTACGTAACGATAACTTTTTCGCAAGTGCTCGTACTAAGGCCACAGCCCACAAGTTTTTTTTGCGTTGGCGCCAAAACTTTATAGTATTTCGCGGCATATTGAAATCAAGTGGCAGTCTTTTTTAATCTCTGAAAAATAAATAAATGGAAGCGTTGGACATACTACAGTTTCCCTTATTGATTACAAGCCATATAACGCTGAAAATATGTCCAAAATTATCTAGCTATCAATCCTACCCGAAGGCCCTTAACTTGCCCATTAATTAATTAACTAGCTAGGTATATCGATTTTTAAAAAAAACCTGTAAAAATCCGGAATTCCCCGCTTAAGAAGCGGGGAATTCCGTATTTTTAAACGACGCGCTCTCCCCGCGGCATCCCATTCCTCTTCGATTGGCAGCATTGCGTCCGTAAGTGATGTTCACTTAGGGTGTTCACGGCCGATACGAAAGAATGATCACTCGATGATGAATCGAGTCGAATGTAAAACTAAATCGATACTAATTCTATCTAAGCTTTGGAACCTATAACTTTTATTTCTAACTAGCTGTGGGGATTAGTAAGGGATTACTCCTTATAGCATCAGTTAGCTGCTAGTAAAAGTCTCGTCAAAATCAGCCGTTTCGGAGTCCGTAGGGAACATACATAAATACATACACACATCGCCTTTTATATTTATATATATATATATAGATACAGATCGACGTGGAATTCAGAAAAATTAGAAAGTAGGACAAAACACTAGAAAAAATTTATTACAAAAGTTTATCACTAAAATCTACAACTTAACAATAATTATTTTCGCGGTCGCTCCAAAATGCTACACGCATTATTATAGGTTATTGTAAGAATGTTTTTGAGATTATGATAGCTCACCTGATAACATGCTAAAGTCTGGACTTGTTAGTACCGAGAAAGTTCACCATTAACTGAAGATGGCGAGGTAAACACGTAGGTATTGTACATACTGGCATATTCTAGTTCTACAAACGCACACTTCATTACAGAGTGGCACACAACTGCAAATGAGATGGTAAAATGGAAGTCCAAGATGGTGTAAGTGCTAAAGGAGAAACTGTGGGTACAACACTTCCATTTATTTATTCTGAGTGTCAAATCCATAATGTATCGATCTTCGATAATCGACCAGACATAATCTAAAAACGTGGAACGTCACTAGTTACTTGACAACATTTTTCTGTAGAGTTGCCAGGTCCACATTTCTTTCGATTTTTGGCAACTTTGGACATCAGTTCGCAAAGAAAATATAGAATATATTTTCTCGAATACTCGAATTTTATGGACAAAGGCCTCTGAAAATGTGACAATATCACCTTACTGAAGTTGTAGCGGCAGGGTGAGAGAGAGTGTAAGAGAAGAGATAATCAAAAACAGCTAAAATTTGGCCTAAGTATTACTTGAAAATTGTACATCATGTTAAAAAGAGGAACCAAATAAGTTGAAATACTTATATCGATTGTCAAATAATTTAACAAACATTTTAGTTTAATTTTTCAAGATTTTTGATCATTTTCGCTTTTACCAGTGGCAACACACACAGTCTTTCAATCACTGTGTCAGCAAAAACGTAGTTAATTTTAGATTTTTGGATTTTATTGATAGTTGTTGATAATTAACAATTAAAAAGATGAAGGCCGTGGCGTTTGTTTGTTTATTGTCGCTGTCGCTATGCCTGAGCCAACCAACATCACAAGGTAAGTTTTGTTCAAATGCAATCTGGCTTCAGTTTCAATGGAATTCTCACAATAAATTATGCGTAATAGGTCTACCTCCAGCCTAATGAATAAATTATGTTTATTGAACGACTACGGTCATACTCATTCTCTGTTCTTACTTCTCATCAAAACTCCTAAACTTATCAAACCTGAAGAAACGTTTTGTTCTTTGAGCTAGTTGACCATGATGTTTTTTGCCTCAAACTGAAATTTCAACACATCCATAGTTAATCAAACACGCCAGGCATATGTACTGATTACTTTCACATTAAATTGTTTTTGCTATTGCTAGATAAGTGTAGGTTAAAGGGGGTATTTGGGGGCACTCGACATTATCTTCATCTCTCTCATTATAAATATCACGGAAGTGACTGACAATATCTCGAGAGCACCAGAATAACCCTGATCTGTAACCTTTAAGTTTCCGAATCTTAATTATCACAGAGTAGTACTAGGTAGAAGATAAAAGTACTTACCTGTTTATCATGTCTGTGCTTTGTTTTATCCTCCAAAATACCCAAATTACCCACAGTTGTTACATTAAATAAGTAAATAATATTACCTACTGAGCATGTGCATCCCGAATCATGCTAAAGATTTTAACAGGGCCAATAAGAACCAACAGAGATGTAAGCTATTTTCTTAATGCCGTGTTGGTAGTGGTATTAGCACAGTTGGATTTATTGGTGTGAAAGCATTGAGATACAATTCCTATAGAGTCATAATCTCTAAGTGAAAACAGTCAAAAAACGTCTGAGTATTGTTGTACATATCTAGACATCAATTATATAGTTCACAATGCCACATTTACTTCAATTTAGACTTATGTCACTTGGATAGTATTCAACGTCGCTTGTCCTCTAGGGCATCGTAACACTGGCATCGCACGGCGTTGTATCGTATTGCGGCTGCCTTGCAACTAACCAAAAAGTCGGTACAATGTGTAGCGTGCGCCGAGTTTTGGTTCGGTCATATTTTGGCACGTTTGTTCTTGTTGCGTGAAAGAAAACATCCTCATAGTAAAGTGACAAAAAAAACTGTAGACTGGAATTGCTTTGCTTAATTAGGTAGGTACTGAGTTGTGCAAATTGGTGTCTGGTCTCTGTTTACGCAATTATCCAATACCACAGTATTTTCTGAGTCATTGTACACATTTTTGCAGTTCATATCAAGTTCAATCGGCGGTTATCTGTGCGATGTCCATACATAAATGTTCTTATCCTGTTTCTGTATTTAAATATTATCATGTTACAAAATAAAGTTTCCATGGAAAATTGATAACAAGCCAAAAGGAGGTCCTTGCTTATCATTACGAACAACCTTTATTAAAGGCCCTACATTAAAATTGCGAGAAAAAAAACGCAAATCCATATCCAAATTGTTCCCCTAAACAATTAAAAACCTGTTCAGTTCAATAAGACCAAGGTATCTGGTCTCTGCCAAAAGGAAGCAACATAAATGTGGATTCCGTTGTACCATTCTCTAATCTAAACATTACAGTTCTAAAATTGATGCCATCCTTTTCTCATATATTGAATCCAAAATAGATGCAGATAGTTTTAGTCCTATCAGATTGCTTTTAGTTAGTAAGTGGTGCAACAGAACCGATGCCATTGGTTGTTACTTTTAGGGATGTTTTCATACTGTTACTTGACCAGCTAGAGCACTTGGGAGGTACATACTCTGATGTCGACTCACAATTTCACTTATATTGAATGCAAAGCTCAATTAGCTGCCAAAACATTGGTTATCCTCACCGTATTTCACGTCAGAACAGTAGCACACAATGTATCAAGGACAATTTTGGTTGTGCATGGATTACTGTTACACCTTTGGGATAGATCAGCCAAGTACTAGTTTGAGGCGTTGGAATCTGTTGAAGAATGTGCCAATCCCTTGGCAAATCCCTTGTACCGGCTAAGCTACAATGCCTTGAACATCGGCGTAAAATTGCAAATCTATTGATATTTTACCAGATACATTTCGGAGAGTGTGCTTCAAATCTGCTTGACTTCATTCCCTGGCCTAAATTAATTAAAATATTTTGAAGTACCGCTAAGTGGGTTGCAACTCTGAACCACATCATCACATGACATGATGTGGGCTGTGGTCAAACACCTGGCCGCCTTAAAAAAAAATGTTTCTTGGTGGTTAAAGTAAGTTTGTTGAAAGGAAGTAAACTTTTATTATTATTTTAATAATAGGGTTGTAGCTGTGAAGCGTATGAAGTAGGATCTAAAAAATGCCCTTCTGTTTCTGTTGATTACAGGTGCTAATTCAACGCAAGCACAATTAGCGAAAACAGGTGAGCAGGCAACTCCTACAAAACAGAATGGGACCTCAGAGCAATCTACCTTCGCAACAGTTGTAAAGCTTGTGACAATTCCTGATGAAAAACCCACCGTACATACTGAGCTAGCTAGCTCTCCACCATCCTCCAACGACACCAAACCAAATGATGTAAAGACTCAAGGCAACAAAACCGAAGTAGTAACCGAGAAAGTAGTACCAAAACCTGAAAGTAAACCTGAAGATCCAGCAAAGAAAGACACGAGTAAGGACAAACCTGCTGAAGAACCCAAATCAACGGATCCCCCCAAACCTACTGAACAAAGTAAGGCAACTGGTAACAACACTACTTCTGTGAAGCCTGTCCCAGAGAAGACAACTGAAGCACCTAAAGACACGACGGAGCAACCTTTAGTAGGAAAGAGAGGGTGAGTTGAATTTCCCTTTTTTGCCTGACTGCATAAAAATAACCCTCCCCTAGGAACCCTTGGTTATATTTTTAGTTTTTATGTATGTTTGTCTATTAGGTACTATTTGGCCGTGAGGCTTATAACACGCTTTTTAGGGTTCTGTACCTTGTAAAAAAGGAACCCTTATCGGATCACTTTCTTGTCCGTCTGTTAAGACCCTTTTTCTCAAGAACACATAGAGGTATCAACTTGAAATTTATATCAAATACATATTTGGGTCCACGGTCTCTTTCAGCTGCAAAATATCAAACTTGTAAGTCAATGGTATCAAAAGACATGATATAACCGTATATGTCGCATATTTTGGATTTCACAAGGGAATCAATACCTATAGGGTACTTCCTGTTGACTTAAAATAATGAAATGTGCCCAAAGCAAGCCTCACAGCACATATAAAGGAAAAAAACCCTAAAGTGGTTTTTGATATTACGTACATCACATTAAAAAGATGTTTTAGCTATTACAAACTAACATTTTATGTGTGGTATGTATGGGAGCACCTGTTTGCCAACTATAAAGTTAAGTTTGTCATTCAATATTTCTTTCTTTATAATCTTTTTTTCGTCTAGACTCGATTTCCAGGATGGATCTACATACATATTTATTTTTCTTTTTGGACCGAACCCTCAGTGTGAGTCCTACTCACACTTGTCCGATTTTTCATTAACTTATAATAATGATATAATAATAAATATCTGGGACATTATTGCACACATAGTCATTTGACCCCAAACTAAGCAAAGCTTGTAATATGGCAGCCAAAGACTGATATACATACATATATATTTTTAAATGCATACTTTAATAGATATTAACAGCCAGACAGAACAAACACAAATGTTCATCACACAAATGTTTGTCCTAGATGGGAATCAAACCCACGCCCCCAAGCGCAGAAAGTAGGTTCACTACCAACTAAGCCACAGGGGTTTGTAACTAAACTAATAAATAATGTTGTAATCAAATCTTAAAAGTAGATTTTAACCCCACTTCTATATTTCTCGTATTAAGACAAATATTTGCAAGTATTAGTTTGGATGTCAATACAAACTGATCTGATGATGGAGTCAGGAGGTGGAGAGCGGAACTCTTCAATGAGTTCAAACGGTGGATCACACTGATTGAGTCATCTAGCGAAAAGACGTCAATAGGAGTTAGCGGATACATACAGACGCGAAAAGCGACTTAATTTTTAACCGACTTCCAAAATGGAGGAAGGGGTCTCAATTCAACTGTTTATATATATATATTTTATGTTTGTTACGTCAGAACTTTCGACTGGGTGAACCGATTTCGATTATTCTTTTTTTATTTGAAAGCTGGTGCTTCCCGTGTCGTCCCATTTCAATTTGGTCCAGTACTGACATTTTTATGGAGTCTGTTTTTTATATTAATAATTATAGGCGAGAGTGAATAGGTATCTTCTAAGTCTGCGTGCTTCATCTTCGACCACAACGTCGCTTACCAACAGGCGAGTTGGTGGTTAAACGCGGACTTATTCGCGTTAAAAAATAAAAAATAAATATATAGTACTAGTGCTGTTGCCCGCGACTTCGTACGCGTAATAATATTTTCATATACACTTTCAACCCATTTTTCCTCCCTTAATCCGGCCCTTGCGCAAAATAACATAGCCTATACTTCAATCTGGTCATAGCTAAGCATATTCGTGAACACCGCATTTAAATCCGTCCAGTGGTTTAGAAGATGTGCGTGGACAAACAAACAAACTAATAAAAATTCAAAAACTATCTTATCGAGTTCAGCTGCTTATTTTAAGACTGTGTAATATTTTTTTTTATATCTCGCAATTACATATTTTTTTATCTCTACGTTTTTATTATATGTACAGATAGATGTATAGACTATGTAGAGATGTGGGTTATTATTATTCATTATCACGCCTGCACTGACTAACTTATAAAAGAATTCCGACTGAATGATTAAAATCACCATCGATACATACAAAAATAGCAACTTACCAAACAGGTTTCATTACAACTCGAACAGTCTGATAGATCTCATCTTTGTATATCGTTAACTATTTGATTTTAGATAAAGCAGAAAGCTGTTTCCTTTAAGTCTCACGTTTTGAGAATTTCATAAGACTAAAGTTATATGATTATTTACGGGATATTTACCGTGGTAAGGTTGCGGAAGGAGCTCTCGATATTTCGCACCATGTTCACGTGAACATGGTGCATGTAACTGCGCCGAAATATCGGGAGCTCATTCCACAACCTTACCACGGTAAATATCCCGTAAATAATCATATAACTTTAGTGAACAACCGTGATAGTTTAAAACAGTGTTCATAAGACTATTTGAATATTTGACGTTTTTTAACCGACTTCCATAAAGGAGTAGGTTATCAATTTGACAGTTTTTTTTTAATGTTACCTTAGTAGTTTCGACTGGGTGAACCGATTTTAATGATTCTTTTTTTATTTGAAAGCTGGTGCTTCCCGTGTGGTCTCATTTCAATTTGGTCCAGTTCTGTCGTTTTTATGAAGTCGGTTTTTTTTTTTAATGTATTTATAATGTTATACTTTTATCTACAGTTGATATTAGAAAGAATTACAACTGAACATAGTGACCCGCGTTTACCCGCAATCCTAAAGGAACCATAAAGAACTCGCCGACATCCATAAAGGAGGAGGTTCTCAACTTGACTGCTTTTTTTTTACGTCAGTACTTTCGACTGGCTGACGATTTTGATGATTCTTTTTTATTTATTTGAAAGCTGGTGCTTCCCTTGTGGTCCCATTTCAATTTGTTCCAGTTCTGACATTTTTATGAAGTCGGTTTTTTCATTTGTTAATTATTCTGTATAAAAAAGAATCAAACCAGTATTCAAATAAAAAAAAAGAATCATCAAAATCGGTTCACCCAGTCAAAATTTCTGACGTAACAAACATTAAAAAAACTAGTTTAATTGAGAACTTCCCTCCTCCTTTTTGAAAGTCGGTTAAAAAAGGTGGCCGCAATTTCATCCAAATCCGTTTAGTGAGCGGTTACCGAGTGAAGCTACACAGAACCACGCAACAATAAATGCGACAGTTTTACTTTCGCATTTATTATTATGTTCGAGTGCAAAGATATTTAAAACCAAGGATATAGCCTTATCAGATATTAATTGCGGAACATCATGCGAATGTGAGCCTTAATGCGCCGAGATTTGAAAGAGAGGTGGCAGAATTCGCCTGAGCTCCAGAAAAAGAATTAACACACCATTCATGTAGCCGATATTTATGTGGAAATCCATGTTATATTGAAGTGAAACTTCTTATGCGACTTCCAACAAGGCTGCGTTAAACGTTTAACGCTATCATGGAGGGGGTATAAAGTTTCACTTCTTCCGCGCGGAAGGACTCCACGCACAATTTTTTTTGTGGTTTTCTTAAAATATTAAGCATAATTAATAAATCTGGGAATGAAAACTAACTTTGATGCTGTAAATATTACTTGTGTGTTATCCGAACACACATTATAGTTCATATACCTAGTAGAGGAGACGTGGAAGATCGATCTTCACCGATCTGATAACCAGATGAGACATATCTATCTATCGAAATAAAAATAAATCTATCAAAAAGTGTTCATAGCAAGTTTTTAGCTTGTAAATAATATTTTATGTACGATTTTTTGCAGGCAAGCTTATATGATTGATTTTGTAATTAAAATATCTAACCTATTATATCAATTTCGAGTGGTTAGCAGATCGGTGACCTATATTGACTTACCTGTTCACATTTGCTTGCCAGGTAGCCATGCACAGAAATGAGTAGGCAACCCTACCTAGGCATATTCTGTGTGTTAAAAAGTAAAAACTATCAGTTGAGATAAAACTCATTCGGTTATCAAAAGAGTGAAAAGGTGATGAAAGAAAATTTATTTAAATTAATTAAATTTTAAAATAGCTATGAACACTTTTTGATAGGCAAGTTATCATAGGCATATTTGTTTATAAATATTATTTGATAAAAAAAATACATCTCAAAACGTTATAAATGCCTATAAAATTTGAGGGTTGCCCTCGATTTCCTTGGAATCCTATCATCAGATCCTGACTTGGTGACAATGGGACCAAACTGGAAGCACCAGCTTTCAAATAAAAAAAAGAATCATCAAAATCGGTTCACCCATTCAAAAGTTCTGAGGTAACAAACAAAAAAACTGTCGAATTGATAACCTCCTCCATTTTGGAAATCGGTTAAAAACAGCGTCTTAAAATAAGTAGCTGAACAAACAGAACATCTTAAGAAAGTTTTTAGAATTATTGTCTATTCAGTTCTGATGAAGTCGGTTTTTTATATTGATATTTTTTTTATTTATATTACACGGGAATTACTCACGTAAGATTAGGCCGGTTACTCCGACTATAGTTTCAACCGCATTCGGCGGTCCTTATCAAGGTGAATGCGCGCGTTTGCTTTGTGTTCGCTTTTTTTTTATGATATCTCGCAATTTCAGTTTTTATTATATGTATAGAAGATAGATCACAAAAGTTAAACTTTGTTTCATTACGCTTCCAGGTTCGACGGCCCGAGCTTCATTGGTGGCATCATCCTGACCTTGGGTCTTCTCGCCATCGGCTTCATGGGGTTCAAGTACTACAAAAACCAAACTGAAAGGAACTATCACACTCTCTAAAAACTACATTCTATGTTTTCACTCTCTATAATGTTTCTAAGTGCACCAAACATAGGTAATAAGGTTTCTTTTTGTGTAGAACTATTTTACTTTCCAACCTAGAGTGCACTGAACAGACAGGGTTCCATAAAATCTCAAACTATTTCACTATAAGGTATTATGTTCGGTGGCTGGGTACGAATTTAAAATTATTTTTCCATTAGTGAATACATTTGTTTATGATTTAGTAAAAAAAAATTTTTTTTTTGTCATTCTCATTTCGTTTGCATAATTTTTAGGCGTAAGTTGATGTTTAGGGTTACGCGGAAAAGGTGTGCTAAGCCGAAAGGGGACCAACCATAGTTGGGATCAATCCTGAAATAGCGAAAAATATCAGCTGTTCCATACATTTTGTAGTGTGAATGAATGTTTTCTATGGAACAGTTGATATTTTTTTCGCTATTTCAGGGTTGATCCCAACTATGTACGCTCCCAACTTTTGTATGCTCCCATACAAAAGTTGTACATAATGATGGGTACTATTAATATAACCACCTGATTGCGCACGAGTCATAATTTGCTTGTGCACGTCGGTCGCTTTGGGGCGCTTGTGATTGGATAAAACAAAAGTCATTCAGTTCGCGACTAGGATTGGCCCGCTCGATCGATCATGCTGAAAATTTAGTATCTTTTCATCACAGCGGGATAAAGGATGAGCTGTCAAGTGGTTATATCGTCATTGGGTGCTATGGACCTTCAGCTCAGTACCACTTAAGGGGTACCACCCTTGCTGCGTAACCCCAGTATATCTTACCTGTAATATGTTAAGGTATACTACTATTTTAGATGGGATTGATATTATTTTGTATATGAACCAGAAGTCATTTTCCAATTTGAGATTTTGTTTACTTTTATAAATGTTCTAGACTAATTATAATATTATCAAAGGCACATTTAGGACCATAACAGATTTTATATTATATCAAAGTGCAATTTAATTTTAATCATAATAAGAATATTCTCTATCTGAAAAGCTGTGCCATTTTTGGAAATTGAAATATTTATAGCACCGCATTTCGTAAACTTTTTTTTGCTAAACACTTGCGTGTTGCATTTCAGCTAACTATAAGTGTATAATTATATTTTATAAGTGTTGAGTCTCAGTTTTTAATATGAATATAGGTATGTCATATTTTATAAACACGTAAGTTATGAATGTTTTGATATGACATAATTGTAATGGCAGGTTTTTTCTTAAGTGTTAAATTAAGGCGTTATTGTAAGGAAACGCATGTGATGATGAAAATAAGGGTCTAAAGTATTAGCTATAATGATTTGGCATAACAAAGTTCTTGAATCTCGATTAACATCAGCACCACCCTACTAAGGGAATGTACCCATACTACATACCCATTTTTTTACAATTTTACCCCACTTTTCCCCTCGGTGACCACCCGTAGTATATGCTCCCCTCCCCCTCTAGTTTTCACGTAGTCATTTATGAATGTTTTTAAATCATTTTTTAAACAGAAAGTAAAAAGATATAATATAATTGGCACATATTTTCTTTGCAGCGCGACGCCAAAAGTGCGTGCATTATTAGAAAAGGTATGGCTCGAAAAAGCGCGAGATTTCCGTAGAGAATATTGACTACGTGACGAAAACCTAAGCCCTGTGACCAAGCGTGGTATTTTGAAGACCCTTTCCCCCTGAACTGGTCACGTAGTTTGGGTACGTTCCCTAATATGTTCCATACTATGCGCAGTAGCTTGCGCGAGTATCTACTACGCATCGTCTGCAACGAGCTACTCTTTAATTAGTGCAAGTGGCACTGGAAGTGCTTAGTAGCACTAGCGTTGGTCCTTGCGCAAGTGAAGCTTCGTTTCCCCGCCCTACTCGCGCGAGTTGTGCGCGTCGCCACGCGAGTGGCTATTTACGTTTGAACGCTGGCGCGAGTACTTGCGCAAGCTACTTACGCATGGTCTGCAACGGGCTTAATTCTCAAACCAAGAATCTCGGACAACTTCTTTATGCCAAATCAAGCTGTAAACGTTTGTTTCGTGATATTGCACGCTATTTTGTAAACTGGGAAATGTTGATTCCATCCTTAAGTGCTCTTAAAATCTGAACTACATATTTATGAATAGTTATTCAAAATTGTGTGAACGCCACTAAAATTTTCTGTCTTGTAACGTCTGGTACTTCTCATGTTTGTCACAGTTGATGGTTATGTTAAATAAAGGTATATATGTATTAGATGTATGTTTTATTTGATGACTTACAATACACACTAAAATTACTGGCGTCCAAAGAAAAAGTGCCGTACTGTATTTCAAGTGTTTGCACATAGAGTGCTTTTTAACCGATTTCCAAAAAAAAGGTTATCAATTCGATCGGTTTTTTTTTACTTTCGACTGGGTGAACCGATTTTGATGATTCTTTTTTTATTTGAAAGCTGGTGCTTTCAGTGTGGTCCCATTAAAATTTAGTCTAGTTCTGTCATTTTTATGAAGTCTGTTTTTATACTGATAATTATCATGAAAGTAGTCCCACGGCAAACAGCGGCACTAAATTACCATGTTGTAGTTGTCAAGAGCTGTTTGAACCACAATAATAAAAAGCGTAGAATCCGTAACGTGATTTACTAAGCGTACAAGGCCGCCTGTCAAATAGTATGTAGCCTTTGGAGTCTTACAGGCCCAACATTAAAATAGTGTACAACCCTGCAATTTCCGTCCTGTCAAATCTGTTTCGTTCTTGTAACAACAATTTTGGCGATTGCATGGGCGAAGGCCATTACCTTTACACGTGCCTGTTTGCTTTTTGTATTTTGTGTTACTATTATATATATTAATTGGGTGAGTGTTATATATAATTGTTCCGACTAATAAGTAGAGAAAATGGAGGACATTGCCCTGGCGCCGGAGCCCCCGGACCCGCCGGATTCGCCTGATATAATGGAGGTAACTGTTGAGACTACTAGCAGCTCAACTGTCAACTGCAACTCTAAGAAGCGGCATCGGACGGATTCCGATAGTTCAACGCCTGCTAAAAAAACAGTAACAAGTCAAGAGGCAGCATCGGCTTCTGTACAATCTGTATATTTACATCCAGCCATGTCAATTCTTGGAATCAGACAGTACGAGGAAGCCGATGCTGGCCCTTACATTGTTCATGTTTCTAGGGTGGAGCCAGATCCAACCGCTGGCACAATCATTCGACCCATCAAATTTGGCCAGTTTTTGCATGAGAATAAGATAGACAACGTCTGTCAAGATGGAGTCAAGAAAGTAGGGAGAAACAAAATAGCTATCCATTTCAAGTCAATTACCGCTGCCAACAAATTCATGAGTAATCCTATACTGATAACACATAAATACGAAGCAGTTATACCAACATATAACGTTACTAGGATGGGATTAGTGCGTGGGGTCCCTGTGGACTGGTCGATGGATGATTTCGTAGAATCCTTACAAATCCCTGGCAACCTTTATGTCCTTAAGGCCAGAAGGTTGAACAGGAAAAATAAATCTGATGGGAACATTACGTGGGTGCCGACGCAAACCGTTGTCCTCACCTTTAGAGGCCAACAGCTGCCAAACAGAATATTCTCATATTATTCATCATTAGTTGTTGAGGCTTACCAATTTCCGACAATACAATGCTTGAACTGTCTTAGGTTTGGACACATTAAATCCCAATGCCGATCTCAACCTCGATGCTTCCGCTGCACACAACCTCACAGTGGAGATAGTTGTGATGTGCAGGAAGCAGAGGCCACTTGTCTATACTGCTCCGCCCATCACTACTCTACAAACAGTAAATGTCCTGAGCAAAATCGTCAAAAATCCATAAAAATGATAATGTCCCGTGACGGTATATCTTACCATGAAGCCTGTGGTCAAATGCCTAAAGTAAGCAGGATGTTTAATCAAATTGCTCGTGAAGCAATTAGTACCCATGAACGAACCCCTCAGCCCCACCTTCCCTCTACGGCCATCTCACAGCCTAATCAGTCTTATAAAAAAACTATTTATCAAAACCCCCATCCTAGACCTCCTCCCCTAGGAAAACCGTACGATCGAACCGCACACCATAGTATTGTTGCTCAGAGTCCCTCTTCTCTTCCCAATGGATACTCACTCCAAAGGGTCCAACCCCAGTCCCCCGCTCCTTCCTGTGACTCCCAAGACCAACTTCTCGTCCAACTCCTTACTATCATTGTAAGCATGATCTCCCAAAATTCTGTTTCCTTACCGACCAACGTTGCCCATATGATTTCACAACTTTCATCATTAATAGGCCATAATGGATCTAGTCCCATTAATTCAGTGGAACTGCAGGAGCCTCCGTCGGAAGGGTCCTGAATTAAGCTATCTCATCCGAAAATATGGCCCCGTCCTGGTGGCCGTGTCGGAGACATGGTTTGCCCCTGGGATACATTATCGTGTTCCGGGATTCTCATGTCTCCGTGACGATCGCCAGGATGGAATGGCCGGATGTGCTTTGTTTATAAAACATAATCAGATATTCTCCCAAATATCTCTACCTTTTCACAGCCCAGAAATTAATGCTGTGGCTGTACGAGTTTTTAATATTTCATTTATATCTTTGTATATTCCCCACCCCGCCCCATATCTTATCCCAGATATCCTTCTAATTATATCATCGGTCCCCCCTCCAGTCGTCCTAATGGGAGATTTCAATGCCCACCATACCTCATGGGGTTCCTACCAATGTGACTCTTTCGGTAGATTACTTTTTGAAGCGTTTGAGGAGGCAAATTTATGCATAGGGAATGACGGCTCACCCACTCGAAGAGTTCTACCCTCTCAAAACCCAAATTCTGTTGTGGACTTAACTATATGTTCCCCATCTCTCCTTCCCTCTCTATCCTGGCAGGTCCTCCCTCTCAGCAGAGGGAGTGATCATTTCCCCATATTAGTAAGTTTAAATTTCAGAGTATCCCAACCTTCTCCCCCCTCCCCTCTTTTAAAGCATAGACTGTCCGGTGCTAAATGGGACTTATACTCTTCATCTCTGGATCTTAAGTTAGCATCCATCCCTAATCCTACTGAAGAAAACCCTTTAGTATGCTATTCAAAATTAACAGACGCTATTTTATCCTCTGCTGATGAATCCATCCCTCTCAAGAAATCCAGAAACAACCTTTTCTCCCCTCCCTGGTGGGATTCTGAATGCACCAAAGTGGTCCGAGAACGTAACTCGGCAGAAATTAATTATAATCACAGTATGACTCCTGAAAACTACCTTACATACAAAAGAGTGGCGGCAAAATGTAGAAAAACTCTTTCAACTAAAAAGAAACAGGGCTGGCTAAACTTCTGTGAAAGTCTGTCTCCAACAACCCCATCATGCATGGTTTGGAAACAGATCCGCAGATTCAGGGGATCTTACAATTCTAGCAACCCTTCTTCTAATGATCCTAGTTCCTGGATGGACGCATTCGCTGACAGGTTGGCTCCTCCATATGTTCACCTGAACCCTAATCCCTCCATCCCGACTTATTCCCTTAGTTCGACCCATTTTGACTCCCCCTTCTCGCTTGACGAATTGCAGTTGGCTCTAGACGGTTTGAAAGATTCATCTCCTGGTGTAGATGGAATCCCCTACTCTTTTATTACGAGATCCAATGAAAACGTCAAACGATATTTTTTGAGCTTAATAAATATATTCTTTGAACAGGGTGTTATCCCTGACTCCTGGAAAACACAAATAATAGTCCCCATCCTTAAACCCGGTAAAGACCCTTCCGATCATAAATCTCGTCGTCCAATTGCCCTCTCTTGCGTAGCAGCGAAAATTTCTGAAATCCTTATTAAAAATAGACTTGAGTGGTTTGTTGAAAATAATAGATTACCTGCAGGCTCACAGTTCGGCTTTAGAAAAGGAATGAGCACCTCAGATAACCTCAGCATATTAACTACGGATATTCGCATTGCCATGAAAAATAAAAAGTTTGTTGTAGCAGTGTTTCTAGACGTTGCTTCAGCGTATGATAATGTCCTTCTCCCGACCCTCAGAAACAAATTGTTGCAGCTGAGTATCTCGGCGAAGATGGTTCGATTCATAAGCTGCTTTTTTGATGGAAAGAACAATAATCATCAAAAATCAACAAGACCCAATGCCAACATCTAGGGTTGTATGGAGGGGTCTTCCCCAAGGTTCAGTCCTTAGTCCCCCTCTATATGGCTTATATACAACAGATCTGGAACTTGCTGTTAACCCCTTCTGTCAAGTTCTACAATATGCTGATGACCTTGCCCTTTATGTTACCAGTGAATCTTTTCAGGAACCTGAAACCTCACTGAACTCTGCCCTACTATATCTTGAAGACTGGTTGAATGATCATGGGTTGTCTATTTCAGCTTCCAAAAGTAATGCTATTGTTTTTACAAAAAAAAGAAGTATCCCCGAAATAAACTTAAGGTGTAATAATGAACCTATACCACAAAAAAACTCAGTTAAGTTCTTAGGACTATGGTTAGATACAAAACTAACTGGTGTCCCTCACTCTGAATATATTTCCTCTAAATGCGAAAAGAATATGAATATTCTCCGCTCTCTTTCTGGCGTGTGGTGGGGCTCGCATCCATTTTCTCAAAAATTATTATATAACTCTATAATTCGTAGTCACTTTGACTACGCAGCATTCCTACTTGAGCCTGGTAATAAATCCGCATTAAACAAATTATCCAAAATTCAAGCTAAATGCCTTCGCATCATCCTGGGGGCTATGAAAACCTCACCAACTAATGCTATACAGGTTGAATGCGGAGATCCGCCTTTACACCTTCGAAGACAATTTCTAGCCGACAGATTCTATACTAAGCTAGTTCAAAATTCAGACCACCCCCTTTGGCCAAAGATACAGGAACTACATAGACTTACTTCACCCGATGACATCAGAGGTCAAATTAATCTACCTTGTGTTCTTCGCAGCTATGTTAAATTTTCACATCTCCCTTTTCCTATTGTACAATTCCCAATTAACCCCCTATTCTCCACTAACTACAGTGCATTAACCTATCAGCCTTCTGTCATCCTCAACTTGGGTATAGATAAAAACTCAGTAGAACCAAGCAAAACTTTCTTTGAGATTATAGATACTAAGTGGAAAGACTGGTTAACAGTGTTTACCGATGCCTCTAAATTAAATCAAGACAGTGATGTAGGAGCGGCGGTTTGGATCCCTAAATACAATATTGTTCTGAGTAACAAGTGCCCTCCACTGGCCTCAGTTTTTACCGGTGAGGCAATAGCCATTCTCGAAGCTATTCTTTATGTCTGCTCTCACTCTATAAACAAATGCATTATATTGTCTGATTCTAAGAGTTGCCTCCAAGCTATTTTGGCCAATCAGTTTAAAACCAAAAAGAAATTTCCCATCATCCTCAAAATCAAAGAAGAACTATTAAATTGCCATAACCTAGGTTTACAGATTGTTCTAGCATGGATACCTGGACATGCAGGTATCCCTGGGAATGAAAATGCTGATCTTTACGCCAAACAAGCCACCATTTCTGGTAACAAAGACCACTATCATGTCTACTCCCATGATCTTTCCTCTGTTTGCCAACCACAACTGCTAACTACTTGGAATATGGCCTGGCAGAGGTCTAAGTACATCACAGGCAAATTTTATGGCCAAATACAACCCACAATTCCTCCTAAACCTTGGTTTTTCAAATTCAAAAAAATTGATAAACATGTAACGTCTACCATCTGTCGCTTGCGGTTGGGTTTCGCTTGTACTCCAGTGTTCCTCGCGAAAATCAGAATCCGAGACCACTCCCTCTGTGAGTGTGGGTTAGATGATGGTACCACTGACCACATTTTCTTCGAATGTCCTAATAATAGAGGCTCCCTATATGAAGTCGTTCCCGATGACCTTCCCCGACCCACTAATTTTTCCAATTTACTCCCTCTTGTATATTCCCCCTTTGTTTTTGTCCTTAGTAAATTTATTAAAATTAATAATATTAAACTATAATAGGTGTTGTGCATGTATATAAATATTTGTATTTATTATTAAATAAGTAACTAATTTTATGTATATCTGTGTTGTGATGTCATGTGTTTGTCCCGTATCAGGGTAAAGACGTCAAGATCATCAAGATCATCAAGAGAAAGACTACCGATCATATACGCATATTGAGAACCCACTGCCCATAAACCGGACAATCTCTAGAATAAATGTCTACCTGAATCTACACAAGACATTGGCAAGTTGGGGCAATACCACAGAAGCCAAGAAGAAAAATTGAATTGAATTGAACAATTTTGGCATATGAGTAAATAATGTAACATGTTTAATTCGTTTATGCTAAATTTTGAGTTTCTATGCTCTAGTCCTTTTTCCAAGGTTTGAACGCCAGAAAGATTTTTATTAATTTGCCATCGTTGAGTTGTGTACTATGCCGTAAGTGGTGCTCGAGAAGTGATAGAGATTGATACGTGATAACAGCGCTATGTCTGGGGGACTTCTTTCATTAAAAGCACTTTACATATTGATTGATACAAAATATTAAAAAAAAAAAATAGTAGGTATGTACACACTATACACTCATTATCAAATTAATCATAAAAATTATTTATATCTGATTCAGCCCCAATAAAAAACTGGTTTTTACTGTTTAACATTTTTATAAATTTCGGAATTATAAACTCTTGCAATGGGCGGTTTTCTGACAACTCTAGGAACATAGTTCTGCACCATCTATAGATGGCGCTGACGATACATGTTTTTTTTCCATTTCTTCAATGAAACATGGAAGAGGAGACATTTTGTAACACGGCTAGGCAAGGCACACTTATGTACCTACTATGTTGTGTTGTGGAAAAACAAGTACTTTATTAGCAAACAATAATCACAAATACTATACTACGAAATAAAATAACACAAAAGCAAGCATGAGTGTCAGACAGATAGATATTGTCCGTCTGTGAGAATAAGCAAGCTTTTTTATTGACCTTACCTAAGTACTTAGTCTGCGGCTTTGCAAAATCTTCATAGCCATGTGTCGTCAACGCCATATATCGCATACCTATATATGAACTATAAATTATTCTTTATTGCCTAGTGGAAAACTTCCCATAGAAAATACACATTTAAATTTACTGATTTTTCAATTCAACATTTATTACGGTAAATGTATCTAAATTTAAATAAATAAACTAGCTGGTTTTGTTTTTAGTTATTGTACCAACACGTCCAATATGCACTGGGCCAGCATGGTGGGTTAGGACCCATCCTCTCTCTCTGAGATAAGGCCTGTGTCCCAGCAGTGGTAACATAGGCTGAAATGATCTAACCATCCAAGAGTGATCCATCATGGACCGCATCTTCGCTTTACAATCGCAAGCCTATTTTTATTTTTTAAGAATTGGCCAGGATCGTCACGCAGTGGGTGCCTGATGGACGACGCAGTGAAGGAAGGCCTATGAAAGGCTGGCGTGACGATCCTGATTCATTCTGGAGAGGTGGCGGAGGACCGAGATTTATGGAAGGAAATGGGGGAGACCTTTACCCAACAGTGGGATAGTATAGGTTAAGAAAAAAAAAATACTTTATCCAACATCCGTGTATTAATA
Source organism: Agriopis leucophaearia (assembly GCA_949125355.1). NCBI lineage: Eukaryota > Metazoa > Arthropoda > Insecta > Lepidoptera > Geometridae > Agriopis > Agriopis leucophaearia. Next base: position 14,138,492 of record OX421271.1, on the reverse strand, counting down.
ACTTTATGATTACTAGACAAAATAGGCGTACGGACAATGGTACCCTTTCTTTAGAGTGTAAAGTTTAGATAGTACTGTAAACAGTTGATAAATCTTATAGATTCCTACAACACTTTCTAATTAAGACTTTCATATGGTACGTGGATATAATTCAGTAAAACACCCAAGTAAGTACATATAAAATGTTGACTAAAGAATATTTAACATGATTTCTTGGATACATGCATTATATTTTATATCTATTCCGAGAATGATAAGTTTTCTTAAACATAATTATGTAGACATTATATAAATTATGTAGACATATAATACCTTGACATTATTATTAACATTCCGTCGGAAAAGGAATGTTAATAAATGCTCGGCATGGAAGCTTTGCTTATGAAGCGCCAACTTAGATGGTGTGGGCGCGTACTGCGTATGGAAGATCATCGCTTGCCAAAGGCTGTCTTCTATTCTGTTTTGGCAGATGGTAAGCGTAAGCAAGGAGGCCAGCATCTTCGATATAAAGACGTCCTTAAGAGACATCTCAACGCCTGCGGCATAGACCCTGGAAGCTGGGAGGAGCTTGCAACACATAGATCCTCATGGCGAAATACAATTAATAAAAAGGTTAAAGCGTTTGAAGAAAACCGTCTCAAAAATCTAGACCATAAACGCCAAATTCTAAAAGAAAGACCCAAGCCCTCCTATAACTACAACTTTAATTCTTCTGGCCAACTCTACTGCACAGCTTGCGATCGGGTCTTTAGGACTAAGTTTGGCCTAGCGAGCCACCTTAGGGCTCATGATAGGAAAGCTTTATTAGGAAGAAATGATTAAGGGTCGCCGTCATCGAAATCGATGAGGAGGACTATATATATTAACATACAGGGAAGGAATATTCCTATAAAAGTTGTAAAGCTAAGATTCCTAATAATAATGTACTTAATACATTAAAGCTTGATTCACAACAATTAGAAATGTTGCGCAAGATTTTAAAAAAATTGGTCGATCTCTTAAGAGCCATATCACAAAATGCATCATTCTATTTTAGGATCAGATTCTGTATCTGGATTTAGAAAAAATGAAGTGGCAATCGTCAAAATTAATATAAAACAAGTAATATTAAAATTGTATGTTTTAAGTCAGTAATTGAACGAAATCCAACCTCAAACTTCCCCTCGGAGAGTTTTTCGAAAAACTACTTTTGTAAATTGGAGGTAAGAAGTTGATATGTTTAGTTTTTCAAAATATGTCCGTTATTTTTAATAACAAATATATACATATCTATTAATAACAGAAAATGAATTTTCTGATAAAAATATAGATACCTACATATAGATGTATATTCAATTTCATAGAATCATAACGCCAAGAATCCAGTTTTAATTGCTTTTTTAGGACAAAATGTGACAGGGCTCTTAAAGTAAATACTGTTAAGAATACAACTAGCAGCATCGAGATATAGCACAATACCTATGGAGTCACAATCGTGTCAAAAAAATGTCCGAACCAAAACTCGGCGCACGCTACGCATTGCGCCGAATTTTTTGTTAGTTGTATGGCAACCGCGATCAGACTACAACGCCGCGACTATAAAAATTGGTGTCTAGGAATGTACGACGCTCGGACGTTTTTTTGACTGTGTTCACTCAGATATTGTGACTCTGTATGTATTGTATCTAGATGACTAGCAAGCATAAAAACTCCTGAAAGTGAACTTTGTAAACTGAAATTTCACATTTCTTTAGAAAACAATTTATACACAGTTTTACTGACAGCGGGACCAACATTACGAGTAAAATTGTTGAGCTTCAAATTGGCGAGAAGTAACTCTCCTTCTTTTACAGTGCCTTTCTCATAGGCGTTCATAAGAAGTCTAGGCGTGCTATACTTGTGCGTGATAGCCAAAGCTTTCTCAACAGATAACCCTTTGAGTTGAAGGAGCATTTTTATAAAAGTGTCCCTGACGGTTAGCGGTTTGCTCTTACATGAATACTTGTTGAAAAACTCGAATGTCATTAATTCTTTGCCTTGCGTGTCCTTGTTGCATCCCCTTAGATGTATTGGCTGAAAAAAAATGGTTGATCAGGTTATATCATACCAAACTTTTCAATTCTCCGTTTCTAATTTGTAGCTAGTTTCTAAGGCTTCCTTCTTTCCTTAAGAGATATAATCTGGGCCGTTTCAAGGCAAGAGTGAATAGGTATCTTCTAAGTCTGCGTGATTCATCTTCGACCACATTGTCGCTTACCAACAGGCGAGTTGGCGATTACCAACAGGCGAGTAGGCGACTCAAGAACGGAATTATTCGCGATAAAAAAAACATACTAAGTTATTTAGAGCTGTTAAAACCTCACCCTAATTGGGTAAGGCCCAATTAGGCCAGAATATGACGCGCTGGTTTGTAACTCACACATTTGATAATTTAAAAAAAAAACTGTTCTGTGTGTGTACTGTTTTGAAAAATGTGCTTCGGTAATTTTGCGAAGTTAATAATAGGTCGGGGAAAAAGTCTTTTCGTATTTTGTATGTATAAAGTTGTAGTAAAAATCTCATGGGTTGAACTGTTTGTATCTGGATGGTTTTGATATCATTAAAAATATGACATTTTAAAAAAGGAATATAAAAAGTAAAAAGCAATTTCCCGCCATTTTTCAATTGTTTTTTTGTTCGATAAAATGAGTGAATCTAACGAAGAAATTCGATATATTGTGAAATTTTATTACAAAAAACTGAAAAATGCGACACAAGCCGCGAATAAAATTTGTGACGTTTATGGACCTAATGCAGTGTCATCAAGAGTAGCACAATGTTGGTTCAAGCGTTTTCAGTCCGGGAATTTTGATGTCAAAGATGCAGCTCGCTCTGGTCGCCCTGTTACGGATAAAGTCGATGCCATTTCTGAAAAAGTGGACCAAGATCGGCATATTAGTAGTTACGACGTAGCTGAAGACCTGGGGATTGACCACAAAACAGTTTTGACCCATTTGAAAATAACTGGGTATACAAAAAAACTCGATATTTGGGTGCCACACCAGCTCACTGAAAGAAACCAAATGAATCGTGTACTCATTTGCGATTCTCTATTGAAACGTAAAGAAACCGAACCGTTTTTGAAAAGATTGATCACTGGTGATGCAAAATGGATCACCTACGACAAGAATGTGCGCAAACGATCATGGTCAAAGGGCAGTGAAGCACCACAGACTGTAGCGAAACCCAGATTAACACGTAATAAGGTGATGCTGTGTGTATGATGGGATTGGAAGGGCATCGTTCATTATGAGCATTTACCGCCGGGCAAAACCATCGATTCGGATCTCTACTGCCAACAGCAGATGAGACTCAAACAAGAAATTGAGAAAAAACGGCCGGAATTGATCAACATAAAGAGTGTGGTCTTTCATCATGATAACGCCAGACCGCACACATCTTTGGCCACTCAGCAAAAATTTAGAGAGCTTGGTTAGGAAGTGTTAATGCATCCACCACATAGCCCTGACCTTGCACCCTCAGATTTCCACCTGTTTCGATCTCTTCAGAATTCTTTGGGTAGTGTTAGATTAACATCAAGAGAGGACTGTCAAAACTACTTGTTGCATTTTATTGATCAGAATTCCCAAAATTTCTACAGCAACGGGGTCATGTCACTACCTAAAAGATGGCAACAAGTTATCGAACAAAATGGTACATATATATTATAATTAAATGTAATTAAACTTGAAAAAAATATGTCTTGAATTTGTTTATAAAATACGAAGAAACTTTTTCCCCGACCTTATATTATAAATATACTTCATGAAGTTTTTACGAATGAATGGGTGCTTGGGGCTAGCAGCTTCTGCAGCTCTTTTATTGAAAATGAGGACGGGTGACTCAGATGAGAGGATTGCCATATTAGTATGGTACCTACCACGTCGAACACTGGATAATTTAATGGACAGTGTAAAAGTATACATACCAAGAATTCATGAACCAGGTTCTCAGATAGCATTCCCAAAAAGGTGCACGTATGATACAATGAATCAGTCTTCACAACATTAAATTCTTCTAAAATGCTTGTGTTAGCAACAGCTTGCATCAGAGTTGCCATCGGCAAAGTGTATTGTCCATTCTTCTTATAATTCTCCACCAAGTAGAGCACATTTTTTAAGCCACATTTTCTCAGTCTAAATTTCTGTTCGCGAAATCTTCCATCTTTTATGCTGCAGGCTAAATCGTCCATCCGCTTCCTCTCTACAATGTATGGTAGCACTAGTTCTTGGCCAGTCTTCTTGCTTCGAGCTATCCAGAGAAAATCTCCAATAGCAAGACTTCTTCCTTCGTATTTGCAATATGAGTTTGGGCTTGCTGGGATTGTTGTACTGAAAAGGAAAAAAATTAATAATATATCTACACTAATATTATAAAGAGGAAAGATTTGTACCTATTTTTGTATGTTTGTATTGAATAGGCTCCGAAACTACTGAACCGATTTGAAAAATTCTTTCACTGTTGGGAAGCTACACTATCCCCGGGTGACATAGGCTATATTATATTTTGTAGCGAGGCCGAAGGCCGAGCTTACACTCGTGCGAAGCCGGGGCGGACGGCTAGTTTTAAATAAACTACACTACACACTTTGCAATAAAAGGGCTTGTCATCATCAGCTCGAAGACACTGATGAACATAGGCATAGGAACAGCAGGGTGGATTAATTTTGGTGGTGATCCAGAGCCTATCCTCTCTCTCTCTTGACCCGTGTCCCAACAGTGGGAACATGATAGACTGATGATGATGACAAAAATTCGCTTTCGAGCAACATTTAATAAAATCTGGGCACAGCTTAGTCAGAAAATAGCACCTCACTGTTAAACATTCAAGTCACAGTAGCTATGACTGCACCAAAGGTAAATTACGAATAGAAGCCCTAATACATAACATAATTAGACACTTGAAGCTGTCATAACTTCACTAACCCACCACCTTCCACGGCTATCGTCAGTATGATTGGGAGAGAGGTTTTGACAGTTCTAGTTCTAATAGTTGAGTACACATTAATTATATTACATAATAATAACTAGGGTTGCCAACCATGCTGTTAAAAAAGTATTATACTTTTTTTTGGAATATAAAATGAAGTGGAGAAGTGTATTGGTAAAAAAACTTTATTTTTCCAACATAATAAAAATAAACAAATAAATAAATATCTGGGACATTATTGCACACATGGTCATCTGACCCCAAACTAAGCAAAGCAAGTAATATGGCTACCAGAGATGATATACATACATATATATTGTTAAATACATACTTAAATAGATATTAACACCCAGACATAGAACAAACATAAATATTCATCACACAAATGTTTGTCCCAGGTGGGAATCGAACCCACACCCCCAAGCACAGAAGGAAGATAAAGTAATTTTTGTTTCTACAAGCATAATATACTTTTCTTGTGCAAAAAGTTGGCAACCCTTATCATAACTTTCAATCCATTACTTACTCAAAATTCTCACGTTTGTCAATTAGCATGATTATTTCGAAAGTGCCTGGAGGCATCTCAATAAACACAGAGTCCTCCTCTTCATCCACTGATGCGATAGGCGGGGGTGGCACTAATACAACATCCTCAAGGCTTGGCACCCTGTCATTCCTCTGCCCGTGGAATATCACATCATTAACTGTCACCTTAGGAGTATTTTCGTTAATAAGTTCCACTGCTACGGCTCTGCCCATAGCCGTCAACATGTAAAAATCTTCACTCTTATTGTCGAAGTTAGTAATTTGAATCAATCCTTTATTTATTAATCTTTTAGCATTTGTCCAAGCTGTGTAATTAGAATCAGGTTTTGGATTTGTAAATGATTGACTCGTATGTTTTTGAGCTTTCTGAATCAACTCATCCTTTGTTAAGCGGTCTCGATACGGACATTCATTGAGCTGCTCTAGGAGTGCCACTAAAATAGCATATGCTCCACTTTTGTAGGCCGGTTTGTACATTTTACGAGGTAGCACACATTTGCCTATTTCCTCTAAATCTCGTTTTGTTTTTTCTTTGCAGCATGATTGAAAAGCGTCTGCAGCAATCGCAGTAGACTTGCATTGATCACAGCATTCAGTTTCTTTGTTGTGGAGACATTGGTCATATGGTTGACTGAAACTTGGATCTTCGTTTGTTAAATTTATTTCAGTAACAGAATTTTCATCGTCGCTCAGATTGAGTACTTCAATCAATGGTTTACGTGTAGATGGTTGATCTTTATTGGTATAATCATCCCAGTTTTCATTGATAGCAAAACTGACAATATTGACGTTATCTCGAGATTCCTCTTTATGTAGACCGCCATAGAAGTCTTTTCTACTTTTGGTTATTAAGTAATTGTTTAGGGCTTCAGGTTCTAAATATTCTTTTATATGAGAATTAGTTGCCGTATTGTTATTTTTCTCTGATTCTATTCCTCCATGATTCTTCCAACCTGAGTTTTTACATATAACTGATTTTTCATTGCAGTCAGTTAAATTGACATTTAGTATATCATTACCGGCCGTTTTCTTGTTATTTGACTCACCAAACTTAGATTGAAACGGACACTTCTCCGTATTGGTATCTAGTTTTTTGTTCTTCCTGTGATTTTTAACAGTCGAAGTCATTTCAGAAACGAAAATCTCTTCTACAGGTGGTGAAAACCTCAACTTCTCAGATTTTTCATCACTGGAAAATCCATTGTCAGAGACCTTAGTCTTTTTATGTTTAGTTGGTTGTCCATTTAACTGAGAGTCTATGTACCTGCACAGTCTCTGATCAAAACCTTTCAATATGGCACATTCAGCTCCGGATGACAGTGGTAAAGGATACTTTTCCAAGGATGATATTGCCTCTTTAATAGTTGGCACAATACTACTCCGATTTTCGACCGCGTCTTGATATAGAGACTCCAGCAACTCGCGATAAAGTTGGTTGGGATGACGGCGCTTACAAGTCACCCGTTTAGAACAGATTGATTCGGTCATGCTTGAGTGTCTGTCGTCAATAAAGCTGTGACGTTATAGATGATTGATGTGTCAATCGATAGTGCAATCGCATCCCGATCTTTTCAGCCGAAGGCCGGCCCGGGCAAGCTGCACCGCGCAAGCGCCACCCTGACCTGCCATCTCCAGAAGTTTATGCACAATATATTTCTGCTAGGAGCTCCGCGAGTAAGTGTTCCGTGGCTAGGAGTACCTAAGTGTTCTGTGGAACATATTTTGCAAATAATTTTCCAATGACGCCTTTGTCTTTAATAGTAAATCAAGCACTACCACAATAATCTTTAATCAATGAGTTTAGGAAGTCTTTAATAGATACGCTTTCTATTACTATTTTTTATTATCGTTCGACAGTTAAGAGTAAAACTAAAACAAATAACCTAATTCTCTTTGCAAATAACATATTTGATTGATTTAATGCACCCGTCTCTATTTTATTATTTTTCATTTTAAATTGAGTTTTTAAGGTCTTCTAACATACCTCTTTACTTTTATTCTTTGCTTTTATTTACAAAATTTTACATAAAAAACACGATTCACCAGGAGGCAATAATGTACGACACAGATAATGTACGGCATGATATTGTACGGCATAATAATGCATAACATGATAATTGGTGTACGTGTACATTGAATATCATGCTTGCAACATGCTGCAACAAAAAACTAGATACCAATACGGAGAAGTATCCGTTTCAATCTAAGTTTGGCGAGTCAAATAACAAGAAAACGGCCGGTAATGATATACCAAATGTCAATTTAGTCAATTTAATTTTTTAATTTTTTCAAATGTTAATTTACTGCAATGAAAAATCAGTTATATGTAAAAACTCAGGTTGGAAGAATCATGGAGGAATAGAATCAGAGAAAAATAACAATACGGCAACTAATTCTCATATAAAAGAATATTTAGAACCTGAAGCCCTAAACAATTACTTAATAACCAAAAGTAGAAAAGACTTCTATGGCGGTCTACATAAAGAGGAATCTCGAGATAACGTCAATATTGTCAGTTTTGCTATCAATGAAAACTGGGATGATTATACCAATAAAGAACAACCATCTACACGTAAACCATTAATTGAAGTACTCAATCTGAGTGACGATGAAAATTCTGTTACTGAAATAAATTTAACAAACGAAGATCCAAGTTTCAGTCAACCAAATGACCAATGTCTCCACAACAAAGAAACTGAATGCTGTGATCAATGCAAGTCTACTGCGATTGCTGCAGACGCTTTTCAATCATGCTACAAAGAAAAAATAAAACGAGATTTAGAGGAAATAGGCAAATGTGTGCTACCCCGTAAAATGTACAAACCGGCCTACAAAAGTGGAGCATATGCTATTTTAGTGGCACTCCTAGAGCAGCTCAATGAATGTCCGTATTGAGACCGCTTAACAAAGGATGAGTTGATTCAGAAAGCTCAAAAACATACGATTCAATCATTTACAAATCCAAAACCTGATTCTAATTACACAGCTTGGACAAATGCTAAAAGATTAATAAATAAAGGATTGATTCAAATTACTAACTTCGACAATAAGAGTGAAGATTTTTACATGTTGACGGCTATGGGCAGAGCCGTAGCAGTGGAACTTATTAACGAAAATACTCCTAAGGTGACAGTTAATGATGTAATATTCCACGGACAGAGGAATGACAGGGTGCCAAGCCTTGAGGATGTTGTATTAGTGCCACCCCCACCTATCGCATCAGTGGATGAAGAGGAGGACTCTGTGTTTATTGAGATGCCTCCAGGCACTTTCGAAATAATCATGCTAATTGACAAACGTGAGAATTTTGAGTAAGCATTTTCACCACATTCCAGCCAGACTTGCAGTCTGGCTGGAATTTCATTTCAGTTTCAGTCAGACAGGCGGGAGGCAATAATGTACGACACAGATACTGTACAGCATGATATTGCACGGCATAATAATGTACAGCATGATAATTGGTGTACATGTATCGTTCGCGCAAAACTTTATGAGCCCTCTGAAGTTAGGCCCAGTGGCTGTGCAGTACGCATATTATAGGTATCTGAGGGACTTTACAGGGCGTCGGGGAGGCCTCGCGCCTAACTTCAGAGGGCTCATAAAGTTTTGCGCGAACGATACATCGAATATCATGCTTTGCATTATCGTGCCGTGCAATATCATGCCGTACATTATCGGCTTGGTTCAATAATGCACACCCCGATAATGTACAGCATGATAATTGATGACCATGAAAACGCGCATAATGAGAGACAGATCTGGCACACAGCTGTTCAGAGCACCCTGACTTCAATAGGTTAGGTTCGAAATGGGTCACAGGACCGACACAGAGCACCCCGACTCCACCTAGTCTTGTGGTCCCTACCCCAAGAGTGTATATGGTGGCTATGTAAGTAGCATTAGAGACGTTTCTTTTGGAGTGCCGCAGGGAAGCATCCTCGGTCCTACACTTTTTACTGTGTATATCAATGATATTGCAGACCTAATGGCACTTCGAGATGATACTCAGGTTGTGTGCTATGCTGATGATACAGCCATTCTGTTCAAGGGAAAGACCTGGGATAGTGTTTTTAAGAAAGCTGAGGCTGGTTTGTCAGTTGTTGCAACATGGCTTGATTCAAACCTTCTGACTCTAAATGCGGACAAAACTAAATATTTGTGCTTTCAGAAAACCATTGTTTCGAAACCTCCGCCGACGCATGAGATTAGAATTCATAAGTCTTTGAACTCAAACCTTTGTCAAACGCATTCATGCTTTTGTCCTAAGATTAATCGGGTCACCGAGATCAAATACCTCGGAGTAACTCTTGATGAAATGCTCTCGTTTAAGCCACATATTTTAGCTCTCTCAGGCTGCGTTAGAAAAATTATCAACATAATGAAACTGCTTAGAGACGGGGCGGATAAAGAACTTCTCATGATGGTCTATGCGGCCCTCTGCCAGTCCATTTTAACTTATTGCATTCTCGCTTGGGGTAGTGCTGCAAAGACCTTCATGATTAAAGTTGAAAGAGCCCAAAGAGCAGTACTTAAGGTCATGTTACGTAAACCTTTTAGATATCCGACTAAAATTCTGTTCGAAGAGACCCAAACACTATCAGTCCGCCAACTTTTTATTCTAAAAGCTATACTCACTTACCATAGAATCTTTAGACAAACTTTACTTGACCATAATTCATCTAATAAAAAACGTAGACCAAATGTAATGGTTCCAGCTGTTAAGTCTTCCTTTGCAAGACGTTTTAGCATTTACACTCTTCCATTTTTGTATAAGCGCATGATGAAGATCTGTAATCTTAGTGATTTCTCCACCTACGGCGTCAAGGTGGAAGTGAAAAAATGGCTCCTAACACTAGATTACCATGCTACGGAGGCTTTATTTATCATTCAATTATAAATAAACTATTAATAACTTAAATTAATTACTAAATAAAACATTTATTTAGAACACTACACTTCCACCCTCACACACTCGCTATCATTATCTAAATTTATAACTCTACCCACACACGCACACACACACACACACACACACACATATGCACTCACACACGTACACACATCCACACTCACATACACACATACAATCACTTGCCCATAAACAATAATAGTAATCATAATAGTACTAAGTTCTCGTTTTATTCATAGTATTTTGTAATCGACCACAGTCTCCCGCGATACAGGCTAGCCCTAGTGCGGGGACTACTGGAAAACTGTACATTTATAATGCATTTTTAGGTAAATAAAGATATTTGATTTGATTTTTGATTTTGATTTGATATAAAAAGCGCGGGAGCCAGAAGCTCAAGGGAGGTCCTGAGTGAGAGGGAGCCATACGAGACCGAGTGGAGCGAAGCGAGCCGGCGACCTCCGTAGCGTAGCGAAGGTCGAGTGTGGCGAAGCGACACTCAGGGGCGACTGCAAGAGCTTTTGGCCCACCTGGAGACAGATTTGAGTTGGTTAGGTTTGATATGAGTGACAGATCAGTTCAAACAACGCAACAGCCAATCAGAGCAGAGACATTTCAGCAATATTAGCCAATACGAGAGATGCCACCTTTTATCATGTTGTACATTATTGGCCGTACATTCTCGGCCCGTGTCGTCAAAACACAGCCCGTATTGCACGACATGATAAAACAAGGCATAATAATGTACAGCCCGATAAAACATGGATTTTTCCCATGTACATGGATTATTGCCTGTACAGTCTGCTGGCTGTGCTTTCCTTGCCGTACTTTATAGACACGAGCCGATAATTGACGGCCAGTATTGTATGACATGGATTGTACAGCATGATATTCGATGTACATGTACACCAATTATCATGCTGTACATTATTATGCCTTACAATATCGTGTCGGCAAATATCATGTTGTACATTATAGACACCCAGTCAGACTGTCAGCAAATATTGACTTGACAACTTGACTGTCAGTTAGTGGTGTAGTTTGTATGTAGTGCGCGTCGTTTTTATTTTGAAGATTTTGCGAAAAACTTGCTTGAAGATTATGATGTAAAAAAGTAATACGAGCACAGCAATCAAAATGTCGCTCGAAATACCTTTGATGTCCACCGATGAGGTGATTCTGCAGTTCAGAAATAATACAGTTATTACATTTCCTAGTGTCAGTGTCACAATAAAAATGATCATTGTGTTATATTTTAGGTGATTGAGCTTGATCCAGATGCGTTACCATCCGGTGAAGAAGTCCTCAGTATATTACAGCATGAGAAATCCCAACTTAGCGTTTGGATTCATGTCGCCGTAAGTAAACTTAACCTCAAACTTTATTAACTATTTGTACACGTAACATAGCATACTATGTTTATACCTCGTGAACAGACAATTGTTGGGTAAGGTTTTACAAAGAATCATCATCATCAGACGGAAGACGTCCACTGCTGAACATAGGCCTCCCCCTTTAACCTCCACATTGAACGACATCCTGCCATCTGCATCCACTGGATGCCCAAAGAACAACACTACACAAACAACAATTTTTTTACATAGAATACTTTGGTGTTTTTGTAAAGTATTTGGGATTCACTGATGGTATAAAATACACTAACACAAAATATTATCATTTAACTTTATATAGGTACTCACAACAATTTAATTTTATACATATTTTCGCTATGACAATGACTAATTTGGCTTGCAACTACACAAATTACCTTAGTATGGTTATAGTCTAGTGTTGGTTCAGATACATAAAGTGCTGAGCCAATATCCAGTTTTAAATATAAGTTTTGTAAGTTAATTTGATAAAATTATTTTAGCTCGCTTACTACAAACAAAAGAAGATTGATGACTTTCTCAAAATTTTGGAAGCGTCTCGTGCAGACGCCAATATTGAATACAGAGACTTTGAAAGGGACCAAATGCGAGCCTTTGACATGCTGGCCGCTTACTATGTCCAGGAGGCAAACAAAGAGAAGACGAAGGATAAGAAAAAAGAACTCTTTACAAAGGCTACACTACTCTATACTATGGCAGATAAAATCATTATGTACGACCAAGTAAGTTATTGTAAAATTATTAAAGGAGACACTGTTTCATGGTTGATATTCCAAAAACTCAAATGAAGAGCTTTGATCCACCTTTATTGTGAAAACTGCTAGACTATGGAGTGTTCCCTGATACTTACAATCTGGGCGTCTACATGTCGCCAATGAATCATTAACTTCTATGCATGCATGCTTCAACATAGATCACAGCATCGCTTAACATCAGGGGAGTTCACGGACAAACTCAAACCTATACCTAATTAAAAAAAGTATATAATCGTCTATATCCTATATAGAGATGAAATGAATATCCGGTAACTCTCTGGTATCTGGCCTGATCCGCCATTTCTTTTTTTGCAAAAATCATGTTGCACAATAAAACTTGTTTGTATGTATATGGATTGGGAATATAGAGACAAACAAAAAATGTCATGACATAATGTTCGAAAGGGTCACATTACGGAGATAAATGAACATAAATATTGCAGTGACTTTTACCTATTTAAAAATTTTCAGAACCATCTTCTCGGCCGAGCATATTTTTGCTTGCTTGAGGGCGACAAAATGGAGCAAGCAGATGCTCAGTTCAATTTTGTACTGAACCAGTCTCCTAACAATGTCCCATCATTGCTTGGTAAAGCCTGCATTGCCTTCAACCGTAAAGACTTTAGAGGAGCGCTGGCATTTTATAAGAAGGCTCTAAGAACAAACCCAGATAGTCCGGCTGTGTTACGACTAGGAATGGGACACTGTTTTATGAAGTTGAATAATCAAGAAAAAGCCAGGTAAGTAACTTATGATTACTGTTTATACAGCTTTTATATAAGATCTTTAGCGTTTTAACTCACTTGGAAATCTCTCAGAAATGACACATTATTCCTCCAAATTAGTATCCTATATTAATCTTCTTCCCCCTAAATGTCTCCATGCAATAAATTTACGTTGTTCCATTGGACTGTTGCTGCTTAAAATAACACACTTGTCATTTATAACATTAGTCTCAGACCAAGTATTTATTTGTTCTGACAGCTGCAGTAACATTGTAAAAAGCTGAATAAAACATTTTCTTTTAACATCTCACTGAAGTATATTGACTACCTGCTACAATAAAAGTCTACACTTCAAATACCTAGAAAAAGTGATCATATTTTGGGGTTTTCTTTTAGTTTTGTACAATGTTTTTGCAGCTTTCAGAGCAAATGAATACTTGAACTGAGTCTAGTATACAGTCTAACCATTATAATAATAGTAAGAAAAAGGAAGTCAATATAACATTTTTGTGACCTCACCTAAAAAACCTTACTTAAGTTAATCAATGCTTACTTGTAATGTTGTAAGTAAAAGCCAAATGTATGGTAATAAAACCAGATCTGGATCCTGTCTGAATCAGCATGCGTCTACTTCAGAATGCAACTATAATGTCAGGTGCTTAGGGGAGATATTCAAATGCAGGCTAGCTGAATATCATAAGAACTGAATCATCATCATTATCAGCCTATCATGTAACTACAGCTGGGTCTCAGGCCACCTCTCAGAGAGAGAGAGTATGGGCCCTTATCCTTCATGCTGGCCCAATGCATGTTGGTGAAAGTCATAATTGTCATTGAACTTTTTTTAGGTTCTTGGATATACCGATTTCTTCATGATGTTTTCCTTCACTGTTTTTGAGCAATGGCATGAAACTGCACATAATTTATTTAAGTACTAAATAAGTCATTGGTGCAGGACCAAGGATAGAACTGATTGCCGTCTGATAGTAAAGTGCACATGCTACCGCAAGGCCACCATCGCTTCTCGAACACACTCGAACTCCGAATACCATCAATGTATTTTAGTATGCAAAGCTTGCAAAACCTTTTCACTATTGTTGGATTTCAGTTTGTGTTACTTAAGAGTTAAATACCTTAGTTATTGGTTTCAGGATGGCCTTTGAAAGAGCTCTACAATTAGATCCGCAATGCGTCGGTGCCCTAGTCGGCCTCTCGATACTAAAGCTGAATCTCCAAGAGAACGAGTCTAACAAAATGGCCGTGATTATGTTGTCAAAGGCGTATGCTATCGATCCTAAGAATCCCATGGTACTCAACCATTTGGCCAATCATTTCTTCTTCAAAAAGGTATGTGACCCTTCAGATATTCAAATTAAATCTTTGCTCTGAAACAAATTATAGTTTAACTAGCCGTCCGCCCCGGCTTCGCACGAGTGTAAGCTCGGCCTTCGGTCTCGCTACAAAATATAATATAGCCTATGTCACCCGGGGATAGTGTAGCTTCCCAACAGTGAAAGAATTTTTCAAATCGGTTCAGTAGTTTCGGAGCCTATTCATTACAAACATACAAAAATAGGTACAAATCTTTCCTCTTTATAATATTAGTGTAGATATGATTTGGGCTCTGCTAAACTAGGCTAACTAACAATATAATGTAATTGACGTGACGTGTCAACCCACATTGCGCTTGAAGTGAATCATGTGGTCCATGCATTGATGTCGATTCTGATGTACCATTCTCTAAACTAAATTAAATTTGACAGCTCTAAAATTTGTTGCCAACCTTTTCTGATATATTGAAATGAGAAGAAACGCCAATAATTTTAGTCCTGTTAATTTAGTTTAGTTTAGAGAATGGTACAGACAGATTGACCTCTTTGTGTCATTTTAAATTCTGCACATGTTGGTGTATTGATTCAATCATGAGCTGTATGGGATGAAATAGGCATGTTCACTAACAATTTTTTATTACCTCATAAATAAATGCCCATCCAAATTTTTCTTAAATAAAAGTTGTAAGTATTTTAATTACATGCTAGACAGAACGCACTATAGCAAGATATGACGTCAAGCTTTGCTGGCTCCATACAAATGCTATACTAACACACGCTTTGCGTAAGAGGGACAAAGCATCCCCACCAAAAACTTTAATCACATATCTCAGAAACTTATCAGCCAATTTTTAAAGTATGTGTAATGTATTTAGTTAAATTCTTTGCTAAGCCTGTTATTTGAAATAAATGAAACATCAGTCTATTCCCTAGCAATGACAAACTTTGCTTTGATATTAAACTCACTCTAGATCATGTAGACATAATAAGGCACAAATATCAGCAAGAGGTTCAATAGCGAAGCGATGTTTTTATGATGGTGATATTGGTGATAGATGCATTGCATTATGAAGTTTCTTGAAAGTAATACTTACCAGCCCGAGTTGAGGTGATGCTGTGCTGATGTGTGGTGTGATGTTAAGATTGAAATTAGTTGCAGTTTTTTTTTTCATTATTTCTTGTAACAATTTATATATTTCAGGATTACAGCAAGGTCCAACATCTGGCCCTCCACGCCTTCCACAATACAGAAAACGAGGCAATGCGAGCGGAGAGCTGCCACCACCTCGCTAGAGCCTTCCATGCGCAAGGAGACTGCGACCAAGCCTTCCAGTATTACTACCAATCCACACAGTTTGCACCACCCAACTTCGTGCTACCACATTATGGGCTAGGACAGATGTATATTTATCGAGGAGATTCTGAAAATGTATGTATACATGAATCTAAATTTATGTATGTCGATAGCCCCATTGGTCCAGTTGGTTGTGAATCTGCCTTCTGCGCTTGGGAGCGTGGGTTCAATTTCCACCTAGGACAAACGTTCATGTGATAAACATTTGTGTTTGTTCTATATCTGGGTGTTCATAATATCTATTTAAGTATGAATGAAAAAATATACATATGTACGTATATTGGTCTCTGTCTCTGGTAGCCATATTACAAGCTTTGCTTAGTTTGGGGTCAGATAAGTAAAATCCATAACTGATCGCCACCAGCAAAGCCAAAGGAAACTATTGAAATCCCTCGACCTACATTATCTTTGCAACCTTACTTTATGGGTTTTCCTTGGATATGTGCTGAACATCTTGATTCTACATTTCAAATCCAAGCAATGGAACAACCTACCGGCGTCCTTGTTTTCTGAGAGATATAATATAAGTGTTTTCAAGCTCACTGTGTGTACATTCCTAACATAAGTATCAATTTTCATTGTACAGGCAGCACAATGCTTCGAGAAAGTTCTTAAAGTGCAACCCGGCAACTACGAAACGATGAAGATCCTCGGCTCGCTGTATGCCAACTCAGCGTCTCAGTCGAAACGGGACATCGCTCGACAGCACTTGAAGAAGGTGACGGAACAGTTCCCGGATGATGTTGAGGCTTGGATCGAGCTCGCACAGATATTGGAGCAGAATGACTTGCAGGTGAGAGAGAGGAAAGGCTAAAGCTGGAAACAAACTATCGGACGTGACTGATAAGTATGCACAGTACAAGTATGCACAAAACATCCGACGCGCCAGATTTCTGTCGGACGTCCGACAGGGTTAAGGTCAGCCTAACGTTACGTCCACGACTTACGTCCGATAGATTCATTGTCTAGATACCTTTATGTCGCGTCCGTCAGCCGCGTCTGATAATTTGTTTCCAGCTTAACGGTCGAGACAAGCGACCGATTTCGGAGCCATTAGAACTTCTTCATCAGTGCGCGGGCGATCGTCTCCAGGAGCGCGCGTATTTCCTGATGAAGGAGCTCTAATAGCTCATGCCCATTTATACTAATTTTCTGAAGTCGGTTTTTTAAGTTGATAAATGATAATTTTACTAAACATTTACAATTTTCATTATTCTTTCTGTTTAATTTCACACCACTACATTCAACATTTTATATCTTAAATTTTTTTTAATGCGCTAGCGAGATAAGAAACGCACGAAGCATAGACTCTTAAGCATAGATTCCACTGATGAAATATCAAATGTCATAGGGTTCACTAAACGCGTACAGTACAGCAATGAAGATCCTCAAAGAAAAGGTAGATGCGGACATCCCGGCCGAAATACTTAACAATGTCGCGGCGCTGCACTACAGACTTGGAAACCTACAAGAGGCTAAGACGTACCTTGAAGAGGCACTGGAAAGGTAACTCAAAATATTCATATAATTTATTGAAAATTGTTGACTAAAAATTCAAATTTGTTTATTTAAAATTCAAAATTGTTTATCAAAATTGTTGATGGGCTCTATTTATGAACAGCTTTTTTTATGGTAAAAAGAAAGAATAAAATAAAATAATGAGAAAAAATAATGAGAGTGTTCCCATTACAGAGAGAAGGCCGACGCGGAGACGTTAGACGCTCAGTACTACAACTCCATAGCCGTCACCACCATGTACAACCTGGCGCGACTCAACGAAGCACTATGCGTCTACAACAAGGCTGAGAAACTTTATAAGGACATATTGAAGGAGCATCCTAACTATATCGACTGCTATTTAAGGTACGTATTCTTCTAACTATAGAACATGGTCATGGAGGTTTCACTCCGAAGTTTAGGTAGGTTCGTCCGGCGCACCTTTCGACGGGCGTCACACACCGCTTGGCTCGCACTAGCAACGACGCGCGTAATAATCCAGTTTATTTCTTTGCATAAAAGAAATTATAACTAAAATGTATTCTGTTATTATAGAACTGGATTTGTTATATGTTTTTTTTCTGATCGATTATATTCAACAGAATCTGCAAATTAGAGGTCCCAAATGAGGTATCCATAAGTTTTTACCTAAACATACATTGGGATAATTATTTTTTAATAGGCCTCTTAAACTTTTACTTTTCTATGATTGTTATTTGAAACAAATTCAGAATAAGCGTTACTTTTTTTGTGCAGGTTAAAATGTCATTACAATTAAAAGAGAATATAAGTAATAGGTAGGTTAGGTACTACATAGACTACATAGCAAGTAACTAAATACTAACAAGTATTCTGTGTAAATATCAAGAAGACAACCCTAACGTTACACGTGCTGCGTCAGGAGAGATAGAGCTACGTGACAGAAAGAGAGCGGCTCTCTAGGTGAATTTAAGAGACGGTATCCAGAGCTGTGGGAGTTGAATAGCTACTTTATTGCCTCGTAGATAGAGTCCTTATTTATTTAAATTTATTTGCGGAGTGAAATTTCTATTTGTATTCTGTGACATGGGGGCCCAACGCGGACTTATTCGCGAAAAAAAAAACATTACTACAGCGGCCTGCAATAGAAGCATTTATGAATGAACGTAGATGATGATGATTTGCATTTTCTACAATACTGTACTCGAATACTCAGAAAAAAAAAATAAGTGTTATACCTACAGTTTCCCTTGTAGCACTTAAAACCCCTCTCCCTCGGTCGTCCATTCGTTTACATTTGGGCACATCGTATGCAGTTGTGTGCGCTCAATATTGAAGTATGCGTTTGTAAAACTAGTAAGAATATCTCAGTGTGTACAACACGCGTTTATCTCGCCCCCTTCAGTTTTCGGCAGACTTTCGGTACTAACTCGAGCTTAAGGCAAATCCAAACTATATATTATCAAAGACTATGCATCACGTCTCCTTGAGTGATCTGGATGTATTTAATGATATTTTATAGGTTTTTAAAAACAAAATAGTAAAGTCTCTAACTGACAAATAATGTTATAAATATTATATACTAGCTACTACTATTATATACGCCCCGCAGTTTCACCCGCGTAGTGATGAAAATCGGTGATGATGATGAAAAGTAGCCTATGTGTTATTCCAGGACATAAGCTACCTCCATACCAAATTTCATCAAAATCCGTTTAGCCGTTTCAGCGTGAAGGAGCAACAAACATACACACATACACACTCACACAAACTTTCGCCTTTATAATATTAGTGTGACTAGCTGCGCCCCGCGGTTTCCCCCGCGTGGTGATGATGATGATGATAAAAAAAACCTATGTGTTAATCCAGGACATATGCTATCTATATTCTAAATTTCATCCAAATCCGTCCAGCCGTTTCAGCGTGAAGGAGTAACAAACATACACACTCACACACGCACAAACTTTCGCATTTATAATATTAGTGTGATATGTTTATTCAATAATCTAGTTTTAGTGTCTAACCACTTGTATGGTGAATGTTGTATACGCCTATAAAAGTGTTCATATCAGACGCATGTCTAAAAAATGTAATTTTTAAGAATTTGTAATATGTTCACTGTTGGCGTATCTTAATAAATAAATAAATATATCACATTTAGGACAAACGAATGTGGCGATTATTTTCAAGTTAATGTTTGCTTTTAGGTTGGGCTGCATGGCTCGGGATAAAGGTCAGATCTACGAAGCGTCGGATTGGTTCAAAGAAGCTCTGAAAGTCAACATTGATCACCCGGACACTTGGTCCTTGCTTGGCAACTTGCATTTAGCGCAGCAAGAGTGGGGACCTGGCCAGAAGAAGTTTGAAAGGATATTGCAGAACCCTTCGACATGTATTGATGCGTATTCATTGATTGCACTCGGTAAGCTTTGTTTTAGATTCTCAAAAATGAAAATACCATTACAGTTACAGACCAAAATGTTTTTTAATTTTTTATTGAATAGATCTACGTTGTGTTGCTAACCTATTATAAAAACTTTAAACGTTTATATCTCAGAATTGTGCAAGTTGATATAAATAATTTCTTCAGTGTATGTATTATTTTTAATAATTATCAGTACTTACATATATTATGTACTAGTGGTGTTGCCCGTGACTTCGTACGCGTAGTCTTTCATATAAACTTTCAACCCCACCCCTCTTAATCCGGCTCTTTCGCAAAATAACATAGCCTGTACTTCAATCTGGCCACAGCAAAGCATATTCGTGAAAACCACATTTAAATCCGTTCAGTGGTTTAGAAGATGTGCACGGACAAACAGACGAAAATTCAAAAAACTGTGTTAACGTGTTCAGCTGCTTATTTTAAGACGCCCGTATGTATACGTATGTATTTGTGTGTCTGTCTGTGGCATCAGAGCTCGTAACGGTTGAAACTGGTTTTGAATTTAAAAAAAATGTTTGAAAGGTGACTTGCTCTAGAGTTTCTTAGCTATGATTCAAGGAAATCTGTATAGCCGTTTTAATGTTTTCAGCTTTTTTATCGGTTTTATTTTTAACCGACTTCCAAAAGGAGGAGGTTATCAATTGGACTGTTGTTTTATATTTTTTATGTTTGTCACCTCAGAACTTTCGACTGGATGAACCGATTTTGATGGTTCTTTTTTTATTTGAAAGCTGGTGCTTCCTGTGTGGTCTCATCTTTTATGAAGTCGGTTTTTTATATTGATAATATATTTTTCATTTATACTTGTTAATATTGCTTCATCAGGCAACGTGTGGCTTCAAACGTTACACGCGCCGAGCCGCGAGCGCGAGCGTGAAAAGCGCCACCAAGAGAGAGCATTAGAAATGTACAAGAAAGTTCTCAGAACTGACCCCAAAAACATCTGGGCGTCAAACGGCATCGGATGTGTGCTCGCACATAAGGTATTTAATTCGTAATCTTTTTTTAAATTTAACATCTCTTTGGGGATTCGAAAAATCGTCAAAATCATCTCGCGTAATTTATGGACGCCCTCTTATATAGGAATACGCATATACCCTGTGTTGAGCCGAAAGCAGGTCAATGTAGTCATCATGATGAACAAATTTTATTAATGAACCAACCCTGAAATCGCGAAATTCCTGATCGTCATTGACACTCGACGAAATGTATGAAACAGCTGATTTTTTGTTGTTGATGAATAATTCATAATATTTCTGATTCATTCATTGTCTTCAAAAATGTTTTATGTTGTCCTTACGTTCAAAACTGTACAGTGGTATACTCATTTGAGGAAATAATCCGTGGCCATAGACAATCTAAAAGGTCTAACTACTAAAGACAATCTATTATCTATCAATCCATTTTTCTATCGGACTGCCAGAGCGGGCACGAAGAATCGGCACCGCTTTATGTTTGATATTCCGAAAACCCGTACGAAGCGCTTTGATTCCACTTTTATTGTCCGTACTGCTGGTATCTGGAATGCGCTGCCTGTTCCCCGATAGTTACAATCTAGGTGTCTTCAAATCACGAGTGAATCGGCTTTTTCTAGGCAAGCGTGCTCCATCGTAGACCGCATCATCGCTTCACATCAGGCGTGTTGGCGGTCAAACGCAAGCCTATTTAGGCATTAAAAAAAAAATGCTCAAGCCCACTACCGTTGGCAGCGTACCCAGCATGCTGGCGGCATTACCACGCTGAATGGCGATGCTTACATGCATAAATTTTGACACATATTTTCACTTTCAGGGTTGTGTAAACGAAGCGCGCGACATCTTCGCACAAGTGCGCGAAGCGACGGCTGACTTCCCGGACGTGTGGATGAATATCGCACACATTTACGTTGAACAGAAGCAGTACATCAATGCTATACAGATGGTGAGTTTCTTCATCATCATCATCAGCTAGAAGACATCCACTGTTCATGAACATAGGCCTTCCCCGTTAACCTCCACACTGAACGACATCCTGCCATCTGCATCCACTGGATGCCTGCGACTCTCACAATGTCGTCGGTCCATCTAGTGGGAGGCCTACCTACGCTGCGTCTTCCGGTTCGTGGTCTCCACTCAAGAACCTTCCCCATCGGTTGTTAGTGCTTTGAGCTACTTGGAAGAGCGGAACGGTTGAGTTTACTTGGAATTAAATTAATAAATAATGTAGCTTACAATATTACTCGTAGTTTCACAAAAAATATCATTTGCTATATAAGAGCAATTGTATACGACAAATTATCTTGCACAATAATAATAAAATAAAATGTAATAGGTAAGTACAGATCAACAAAAGTAGTCTTAGTCATAATCATTACACATGTATTATTTTATGCTGTACAGTGTTCTCTCTAGTAGAAGCTGCTTCACTTCATATCAGTACTGTGTAGTCATAACATTACTCTGATGCATCGTTTTTGTACCTTAAAGACGAGCTCAATGTGAGTTTAAGCCATATGTTCTCTTGAAGCGAATGTGAGTAGGTTCCTGGTAGATATAACTTATATCGTGCATGTTTCAGTACGAGAACTGCATCCGCAAGTTCCGCATGCAGCACGATGTAGAGTGGCTCACGTGGGTGGGGCGCGCGCACGGTCTCGCGGGGCGCGCAGGCGCCGCACGCGCCGCCCTGCTGCGCGCGCGCCGGGTCGCGCCGCACGACCAGGCGCTGCTGTACAACACGGCGCTGGCGCTGAGACGCCGCGCCGCGCTCGTATTGAAGGACGAGCGATCTGACCTGGATGTGGTACTGCGGGCGGTGCACGAGCTGCAAGTGTCGCACCGGTCAGTATATAGCTGTTCATTTATGCGGTGAATAATAAAAAAGTTTATCTATCTATATTCAAGGTTACGCGGAAAGGGTGTACTAAGCCGCAAGGGGTCCATATCTATATATGAACCCCTATAAAATAGAACCCCTATTTCTCCTGGTCACGCTATAACTTGAGAACGGCTTTACCGATTTCATTCATCTTTTTTTGAAATGTTTTCTAATACTTCGTAGAAGGCTCTAACCAATTTTGAGGTAATTTCGTGATCCTGGAGCGGGTCGTAGTAGTGAGGCCGAAGGCCGAGCTTACACCCGTGCGAAGCCGAGGCAGGTCGACCAATAATTACAAAAAATATACTATGAGACCAACCCTGAAATCGTGATAAAAATATCAGCTGTTCCATAGAAAACTGTTATTCACACTCGACAAAATGTATGAATCAGCTGTTTTTTCGCGATCTCAAGGTTGGTACCATAGTAAAAGTTATTCGTAATAATTAGTTATACCCTTTACCGTATACCCTAATACCCTGTTATACCCTTTTGGCCTAGCACACCCATTTCTGCGTAACTCTGTATGTTGTGATGAGAAGTCATTAGTAGTCCAACATTGGGTCGCCTCTGTAATGTATTGCAGAGGTGGCGCCCTTTAACACGGCGCCACTGATCCTCTTCTCCCTTTAGATATTTCCAGGGGCTAAGCACGGCGGTTGCCGCTGGCGAAGGACCTGAGCGCGCGCGGTACGAGCCGGCGGCCGCGGCGGCGGAGGCGAGAACATGCGCCGACCTGCTCTCGCAGGCGCAGTGGCACGTGGCGCGAGCGAGACGGCAACACGACGAGGAGGTGACGCTCCGCGACAGGCAGCGCGAACAGCGGGAGGCGTTCAGGAAGCAACAGGTATGATCCTCACTCGTTTCATATCTCATTATTACAGATGAAACAAATATACAGATAACCAGCAACTATCCGGTATGATAGATTAATATCTGGGGATACCCGAATTTTCTATGAATAACTAAAATTTCAGCTTTATTTGTACCAAACTAACAATGTTTATTTTTTATTGTAAAAAAGGCTTGCGCTTGGCCGCCAACTCGCCTGATGTTAAGCGATGATGCGGCCTACGATGGATCACGCTTGCCTAGAAGAAACCGATTAACAAACAAATCAAGTCTATTTAATAATAAGAATAACGCAGACGCCGAAGACACGCGAACGCAGCATAAGCTGATGTGCCTTTACCACACAGTGTCAAAATTTAGTATTTATCTGTTAAGATTATCTTCTTTATTATCATTTATCATCATCATCATCAGCCAGAAGACGTCCACTGCTGAACATAGGCCTCCCCCTTTAACCTCCACTCTAACAACATCCTGCCATCTGCATCCACTGGATGTCCGCGACTCTCACAATGTCGTCGATCCATCTAGTGGGAGGCCTACCTACGCTGCGTCTTCCAGTTCGTGGTCTCCACTTAAGAACCTTCCTTCCCCATCGGTTGTCGGTTCTTCGAGCGATGAGGCCTGCCCATTGCCACTTCAAGCTGCAAATTTTAATGGCTATGTCGGTGATTCTGGTTCTTTGGCGATTATCCACGTTCCGGATTCGATCGCGCAAAGAAACTCCAAGCATAGCTCTCTCCATTGCCCATTGTGTGACATAAAAAATACTATTTACAAATGGTATTGGTTAACAGGAAGACGAGCGTCGCCTTCGTGAAGAAATGCAACAGAAGAGCTCAGTGGAAATGCTCCAGAAGCGGCAGGAATACCTCGAGAAGACCAAGAATGCTATTGTGTTCTCCGACATGCCTTCTGAAGGCAAGTCGCGCGGGCGCGGCCGACGGCGCGACGAGTATGTCTCGGACTCGAGTGGAAGTGACAGGCCCAGGGAGGGAGGGGAAGGGTAAGTGTTTTAACCGACTTTCAAAAAGGAAGAGGTTCTCAATTCAGCTGTTTTTTTTTCTCTTACCTACTTCAAAATATTGACATTGCAAATCTATCAATGCCTGCATTTGAATTTTCTACTCTTTTTATCGACTTCCATAAAGCCTCATTTTTGGAAGTCGGTTAAAATGAGTAGATCAATGTGAAAAACCGACTTCATTAAAATATCAGAACTGGACCAATTTGAAATGGGACCACACGGGAAACACCAGCTTTCAAATAAAAAAAAATGATCAAAATCAGTTTACCCAGTCAAAAGTTCTGCGGTAACAAACAAAAAAAAATACAGTCGAATTGAAAACTTCCTCCTTTTTGGAAGTCCGTTAAATTTTTTGTTATATATCATCATGACATGGGTATCAAATGAAAGGGTTTGCTGAGAAGCATACAATAAATAATATGACGTCACACAAAAAAACTTGCTCAAAAATAAACGTGATAAAATTCCTGTTGTACTTGCCATCATACAGAAATACACTCGAGATTCACAACAATTCTGTCGAACTATTCTACACATTATTTCAATTTTTTTTACTCTTTTTTATGTACTGACAGACGCGAGAAGAAGCCGAAGAAGAAGCGCGAAGGAGGCGGCGGAGGTGGCGAGGGCCGCAAGGGACGCAAGAAGGGCCGCGAACGAGGCTCCGGCAGCGACAGCGACCCGCCCAGGAAAAAAGGCCGCAAGCGGGTGAGAAACAACTGTTTTTTTCACTATAGTTTGGACAATAAGTGTCGTCACTACTCGCACGTGTGAATTCACGTAATAATAATTATATAAATTACACATTATTACACATTCCATAATTATATTTTTTTATGTTCAAAAGGGCCTCTTGGTGTTGGCTTCGGCCCCACCAATGCCCATCAAATATCATTATAAATTACACATTATTACAAATTCCATAATTGTATTTTTTTTTTGTTCAAAAGGGCCTCTTGGTGTTGTTGGATTCGGCCCCACCAATGCCCATCAAATATCATTATAAATTACACATTATTACAAATTCCATAATTGTATTTTTTTTTGTTCAAAAGGGCCTCTTGGTGTTGTTGGATTCGGCCCCACCAATGCCCATCAAATATCATTATGAATTTTACACATTCTATAATTGTATTTTTTTTGTTCAAAAGGGCCTCTTGGTTTGGCTTCGGCCCCACCAATGCCCATCAAATATCATTATGAATTACACATTCCATAATTGTATTTTTTATATTCAAAAGGGCCTCTTGGTGTTGGCTTCGGCCCCACCAATGCCCATCAAATGTCCGGGCTAGACCCGAGAATAAATTTAATTATGAATTAGTAAATACTTAATTTCGTTTTCTTGGATTACATATTTTTTCTAGTTATTTTGATTTAAAAACCAAACTATTGAACCGATTTTGAAGAAATTTGAAACAATATCCTTTCAAATAAAATAAAAAAATCCATATCGGTTTATAAATGACGGGAAATCTGAGGTAACAAACAAAAAATATATACAATTCCCTACTTTTTTGAAGTCTGTTAAAATACAAACCGACTTCACGGGCACTGGGTGAAACTGAATAAACGATTCAAATTATTTATTGAGAATAAAAACAGACAATTACACTGACATTTATCTCACAAACTGTTAAACTAAAATAGATTTCCTGATAAATAATTCTCGCAGTTTAAAAAACACTTTAAAAATAAGTGGTTTTTATGTTTTTGTGACTATTTGGATGATAAATAGTAATGTAAGTGTGTATGGAGTATTTACTTACCGATCATATGTTCGGTTTATAATATAGAGTCCTGAGTATAGCGACAGTTTCAAAGGTACGAGACGCAGAATTACTTTGTTGCCGAGCGAAACACAACTTTTCATCTCACCTTAGCGAGGAAAATATTGTATTTCTTCTAAGTTGAGATAGGGAACTTCTTGAATCAAACTTTTTGAGGTTCTATTCAACGAGGTTGCAATGTTTTAACACTGAAAAAAAGTTAAGGTTCGACAAATTCATCAAGTTAAATTTTCTACTTTACTTTCTGCGCCAGCGCATAAAAAATACTTTTGTGCGCCGATTTTAAATGATAAAGAAAGACTTTACGCGACTTTATTACAAATCATTTAATTTCATTGACAGGGTGAGAAAGGCATCGGTCGTCGCGAGAAGGCCAAAGCGAAAGCCGCCGATGAAAAGCTTAGCGCTAAACAACGCGCCAAGATCGTGTCAAAAGAGACCATCTCCACCGATGAGTCTGATTCGGACGCTTCTAAGAAGAGTCGCAGTCGTAGCCGCAGTCGCAGCGGTAGCCGCAGCCGCAGTCCGCCCGCTAATAAGGGACGAAAGAGGATCATGTCCGCTTCGGATAGTGACAGGTAACGATGGATAACTTCAACATCTTCCATCTCACTGGTTACAAACAACAATGCAAACAAAAAAAATACTGGCCAAGTGCGAGTCGGACTCACGCACGAAGGGTTCCGTACCATTATCTATAAAAACTGAAAAAAAATCACGTTGTTGTATGGGAGCCCCCTTAAATATTTTATTTTTAATTTAATATAATATTATATATATTATATATTATAATATTTATATTTAATTTAAATATATTTTTTTTAGTATTTGTTGTTATAGCGGCAACAAATACTAAAAAAACAGAATAAAATACATCATCTGTGAAAATTTCAACTGTCTAACTATCACGGTTCATGAGATACAGCCTGGTGACAGACGGACAGCGGAACCTTAGTAATAGGGCCCCGTTTTACACGTTGGGTACGGAACCCTTAAAAATTTAGGCGGATCGTTATTTTTATTTTTTTTATTTATTGAAATCGTTCAATAATAATTCTCGCAGTTTAAAAAAAAAAAAAAACACGCTTTAGAATTGTTTGTCCGGAAGATTCAATTTAACCACGTTTTGATGTACTTTAAAATCACGTTCTAATATTCCGTTACATACATACACACCAAGCTAATAACATCGTGTTAAAAATACCCATAATTTTATGTCTTCTCAGGTCCCGGTCTCGTTCGAAGTCGAAGTCCCGCAGCCGGTCACGCTCGGGCTCCGCAAAGAGTCGCCGCTCGCGCTCCAAGTCCAAAAGCCGCTCCAGGTAAACAATACAGTGTCACCATCAGGCCAGTGTCCTGCTCGTCTCGTCACGCAGTTGCATTAGCAAATCGGCCTAGTATCACTAGTCCGATGACGCTTCTTCGTCTAAGTAGTCCGGAGTTATAAATAATTGCTAATAAGTGCCTATAAAATTTGAGGGTTGGCCTCATTTCCCTGGGATCCCATTATCAGATCCTGACTTCGTGACAATGGGACAAATTTGGAAGTATACCCTACCGAACAAAAGATTGCTTTTTTTATCGGTCAACAGTTGGCGGAGAAATCGGTGAACATACATAATTTTAAAAAACAATGAATCATAGAACCGTCCTTCTTTTTCGTCGGTTAAAACATGCCTGAAGGATAAAGTGCCACATGCCTTCCACTGAACTCTACTGGATAATAATCTAAAGTTTGGAACATTTCAGGTCGAAGAGCGGTTCGAGGTCCAAAAGTCGATCCCGCTCACGGTCCAAAAGCCGTTCAAAGTCAAAGAGTCGCTCGCGATCCAAGAGTCGATCCAGATCCAAGAGTCGTTCCAGGTCAAAAAGCAGGTCACGATCCAAGAGTGTTTCGAGATCTCGATCCAGGTACGTTTCACTTCCAATAGTATCTTGCTGGAGAAAACAAATAGATATGACAATAGGAGTCCCAAAATTATCTCCGTTACGATGCCGTTGTAAAAAAGTTAGCCACAGTCGAGTTCGAAATATGGACGGCGTCTCCTCTTGTTGTTATTACAGACGCATAAATGCGGTGCCGACGTAGTACTGTATCGGCAGTTTTCACGACATGATGTCGTACTGTGGCCTTAGTACGAGCACTTGCGAAAAAGTTATCGTTGCGTAAACGATAGCAAAATGTATGAAAAATTTAACAGCGCCTCTATCGGACATGAAAGGAAACTGAATTTTTTATACATTTTCTATCGATACGTTTACGTAACGATAACTTTTTCGCAAGTTCTCATTCTAAGGCCACTGTGCACGATACGACGTCGTGTCCGATTGCTCGCTGCTTACCTAAAACGCAGTGTGCCTTAATCGCGTTGAACCTAAATGTCTTTTCAAATAAGCGTTTAGCCTATGTCAATTTCTTACATTGCCCAGTTCGCGATACGACTATTTCGTATAGGTTATTTCTTACATTGTACAGTTCTCGATACGACTATTTCGTATAGGTCTATTTCTTACATTGTACAGTTCTCGATACGACTATTTCGTATAGGTCTATTTCTTACATTGTACAGTTCTCGATACGACTATTTCGTATAGGTCTATTTCTTACATTGTACAGTTCGCGATACGACTATTTCGTATAGGTCTATTTCTTACATTGTACAGTTCTCGATACGACTATTTCGTATAGGTCTATTTCTTACATTGTACAGTTCGCGATACGACTATTTCGTATAGGTCTATTTCTAACATTGTACAGTTCGCGATACGACTATTTCGTATAGGTCTATTTCTAACATTGTACAGTTCGCGATACGACTATTTCGTATAGGTCTATTTCTAACATTGTACAGTTCGCGATACGACTATTTCGTATAGGTCTATTTCTTACATTGTACAGTTCGCGATACGACTATTTCGTATAGGTCTATTTCTAACATTGTACAGTTCGCGATACGACTATTTCGTATAGGTCTATTTCTAACATTGTACAGTTCGCGATACGACTATTTCGTATAGGTCTATTTCTTACAGTGCCCATTATGCCCATTGTGCGTGGAGTATTTCGCGATTTTCATTAATTTTGGCGTTGAACATCGTAATTTTTCACGACGGTGACGCGACGTCGTGCCACGCCGTTTGCATCTGTTTAGGCCCTAACGGGCCACCATTTCATCGACCACAAGTATTATTGTTTGCTAACTTACTATTACTCACACATACAATTTTTATTTCTAGGTCCAAAAGCAAGTCCCGATCCAAGTCCAAGAGCGTGTCTCGGTCCCGGTCCCGGTCCAAGTCCGGCTCCCGGAGTCGGTCTGGATCGCGCTCCCGGTCCGGGTCGCGATCGGGAAATTCCCGACCAGAAACGCCCGTCTCAAGGAAGTCCGTGTCCGCTAGTGAGGACGAAGCTTAGTTGTTTATGTAAATACTTGTCATTTGAAATTTTGCAAATAGTTAAAATTTTCTAATTTGACTGTACTATAGGTACTTCTATATTTATTTTCATCGATGATGTACAAAACTTGTTATGATACTTTGTCATTTTTACTACGGACAAGGTACATAAAGCCCGTTACAAACGTAGCTATAATATATATTACTATACATCAATTTTCTATGCGCAGATATAATATATATGATAGCTGCGTGTGTGGTAACACAAAGGAAGTATTCAAAATATATCGTAATATAATTAAATATTACTCATATTAATATATATTATAGCTACGTGTGTGATGGGCTTTAGGAACAAGTATAAATTAGAAATCTTAATAAATTCTTGATAAATAAATTATAATCAAACGGCTGAACAGATTTTCTTGAATCATGGTAAAGAATCATCGAGATACAATACTTATAGTCACAATCGTGCCACAAAAATGTCCGAACCAAAACTCAGCACACGCTACGCATTGCGCCGACTTTTTGTTTAGTTCTAAGCCAACCGTGATCAGACTACAACGCCACGCGATACCAGTGCTACCATGCCCTACCGGACAAGCGACGTTGAACACTATGCAAGCGACATAACGTCTAAATTGAAGTAAATGTGGCATTGTGAACTATATAATTGATGTCTAGGTATGTACAACGACGATCGGACGTTTTTTGACTGTTTTCACTAAGAGATTGTGATTCTATAGGTATTGTATCTCTAAGCTAAGAATACTAGATCAAGTCGTCTTTCAAACAAAAACTAAATCAAGATTGTTTCAGCATTTTGGGAGCTTCGATATACACAGATACACACGTTAAACTTACAACAACCTCTGTTTGTGTCGGAGGTGAAAAATAACTGATAGATCGCCCGTTATCGTTCGCGCAAAACTTTATGAGCCCTCTGAAGTTAGGCCCGAGGCCTCCCCGACGCCCTGTAAAGTCCCTCGGATACCTATAATATGCGTACTGCGCAGCCACTGGGCCTAACTTCAGAGGGCTCATAAAGTTTTGCGCGAACGATACATAGTAATTCCACATAGTCGTTGACGGATGAGCAATAGACAGATTATAATAATGAGAAAAGGACAGACATATCACATCAGTAGCAAGATTGAGCAAGACAAATATGATTATTATTTTTCATTTTGCATATGGATTTTTTCCTACTAGCTCCTTTACCCGACTAAATTAAATAGTACTAGTTAAGTAAAATTTACTTTTAGTTTACTTGTGACCGCCATATTGTCTTCCTTATTTACTAGCTGGCTTTAAACAAACGTATTACATGATTAGAGTAAATAGTACTACTTAATATGTGTAGGCCATATTTTAAAGTTATATGCTGGTGTACTATCCACATACCACCAAGGAGTTCTATATTAAAATTGCTTGGTGGCATGTGGCCAGTACCCCACAATACTAAAACTCCTTGATGGCATGTGGCCAGTACCCCACAATATTAAAACTCCTTGGTGGCATGTGGTCAGTACCACACAATATATTAAAACTCCTTGGTGGCATGTGGCAAATACACAATGCAGACAAAATTTCTGTAGGTCATTCTCTTTTTTTAAAATCTTTTTTCTTCTCACATCGTTGACAACATCATAGCATCTCTTTCTCTCTCTCTTTTTCGGTGTCACAATATACCAGTTAGATGACTTTTGCAGGGGGCCATTTTGAGTAATAATTTGTTCGTACGTTAGGCTACCTTCCTCACAAGGCTAGGGACTGCAAATTTATTGAGTTAAACTATTACCACTAGAAAAGTCCATACTCCACATTTTAGTGCACCATTCAACTTTCTTCCATAGTTATAACTATGAAAATTTATCGCAACTTTCTTTTACAGTTCTTTCTACTATAGAATATACAAAAGTATAAACGAAACTAATAGGTTTCTAGTAAAACTAAACTATTCCTCTGTAAGAGCAGGCCACAATGATGTATCTTCCGATGTAAAACTGAAATGCTGATGTGTATAGTTTACTGAAGAAATAAAAATGTTGGAAAATTATTATATTATTTTATTTGTGACGATATTATCAGATAAGATGGTTTGGCGATTGTTATCGTCCACTCCATTCCCATACCTAAGTGTTACATAACTTTTCAAAAACCGGCCAAGTGCAAGACGGACTCGCGCAGTAAGGGTTCCGTACCATTATCTATAAACGGCAATAAAATCACGTTTCTAGTATTTAAATTAAATATTTATTTTTAAAGTGAATATATAACTAAATATTCTGTGAATATTTCAAGCGTCTACCTGTTGTCGTAATCAATATCGAACAAAAACGAGCAAAAAAAAAAACACTTGTTGTAGGTATGGGAGCCCTCTTAAATATTTATTTAATTCTGTTTTTTAGTATTTTTTGTAACAGCAACAGAAATACATCATCTGTGAAAATTTCAACTGGCTAACTGATACGGTTCAGGAGATACAGCCTGGCGACAGACGGGCGGACAGGGGAGTCTTAGTGATAGGGTCCCGTTTTACCCTTTGGGTACGGAACCCTGTAACGATGAGATTGAAGGTGATGACCATACCATCACACTAACTGTTAGAGGAACGGAGGAACCTAAACTAGAATAGTTTTTTTTTTACTTATACTTTCACACTGCCAGGCAAAGCTCCCCCCCCCCCCCCCCTCCATCCGTAAGTCCCGGTCCTCCACCACGTCTTACCTACCTCTCCGGAATGAGTCAAGATCGTCACGCCAACGTTTCATAGGCCTTATTCCTTGACTGCGTCGTCCATCAGGCACCCACTGTGTGACGATCCTGGCCCATCGGTTGGGTTGCATATGCGCCATATGTCCCGCCCAATCACATTCGGCTTCTTGGCCAACGTCGATTCCAGAAAACAATTCTAGCCATTCTAGAAATAAAATTATAATTATCAATATAAAAACCGACTTCATAAAAATGACAGAACTGGACCAAATTGGGGCCACACGGGAAGCACCAGCTTTCAAATAAAAAAAGAATCATCAATATCGGTTCACCCAGTCGAAAGTTCTGAGGTAACAAACATAAAAAAGCAGTTTAATTGAGAACGTCCTCCTTTTTGGAAGTCGGTTAAAAAAGATCACCATACATACGTGTATAGGAGTTCATTATGACGAGAAATGTGAACTTTGAAGGCAATGTCTGGGACCCGTAACTTAAGCGCCCGGGTTTCCCCCTGGATATTTTATTTTTCTATCTGGTAAACTAGGTTATGTTATATATTAAAAATAAAAAGATTTTGTCATGAAAACCTTGTATATTATCTATTTAGATAGGTACAATTTATAGTTATTTAGACAAATCGCAGGACACAGGGCAAAAAATATTTCACTATTTTGGAAAATTAAGCAATCATACGCAACAATAATGTAGCTTAAATATATTTTAATGTAATAACATTTAACATAATTAACACAACCGTTTCTTTGGTGAAATAACATTATTCAAAATTACCTACGCTCTCAATTCCAATTATTTCTTCCCAATATAATAAAGAGTATTTAGATTTATCTAATGGACTAGACTTTACTAAACTTAACGGCGTCCCGGACATTGGGTCATTTCCATACTTTTCATACAAAAGTACTCCTCAAATTTTCCAGAACCACTTGGTCCAAATTCTGTTAAACTTGGTAAGTAAATTTAAATTTGCAATATGAATTCAAGACAGCGATGTAGCATGTGCGCTTTACAATCTGACGGCACCCGGTTCAATCCTCGGCCGTGCACCAATGACGTATGTAGTAATTCAATAAATGATGTGCAGTTTCGATGCCATAAAACCGGTATGTCCAAGAACCTTGAATAGCATGCCATATTATTCACTGGTTACTTTATGATGTAATATAGGTATAGTTAACTTTAGAAAAAAATATTTTCCATATCGGTTTATAAATGAACGAGTTCTGTAACCCTTAGTACAAGATTTGATAGTTTTCGAAAACTTTTTTAGTTTTCGTTTTGTTCCATACATAGCTGGGCTGAGAGCTATTCGAAACCTTTGTTCGTATTTTAGTCAAGCAACCTATTCTGCCGATTACTACCGATTTTAGTTCCTCCGCATTTCCGCTGGAGGTGCTTTACTAAAATGTATGGAACAATACGAAAACGAAAAAAGTTTTCGAAAACTGTCAAATCTTGTACTAAGGGTACTGAAGTAAAAAAAACAACTGTTTTGAGAACTCCCCCTTCCCTTGCCTCCTATTTTGAAGTCGGTTAAAAATATAAAAATGACCAGATATCCGGTCCCGCCTTAATACCCAATAATACAATCTTAATATGTAATAATTGAGCGTCATACGTAACACAGCTAAAACTCGACATTAAAATAACTTCGTACATAAAATTAAATCATCTAATACGAGATTCAAGCATCGAGATACAATACCAATAGAGTCACAATCGTGCCAAAAAAAAAAACAACCAAAACTCGGCGCACGCTATGCTTTGCGCAGACTTTTTGTTTAGTTGTAAGGTAACCACGATCTGACTGCAACGCCGCGCGAAGTCAGGGCCCTGATTTCATAGATATTTTTACTTGTGGGCTGGTAGAGTTCACAAAATTTGTGAAAAATATACTTTAAGGGACATCTATGGTTGATGCAATTTTGTTCTAAAATATACTTTTGGTATTTTTAAATTAGAATAGTTTATATTTGTTTAAGTTGTTGTAGCACCGCTTTAGTGTATCTGTTATGGTGTTATAAGTGTTTTTTTAATAATAAATAAATAACTACAAACACGCTCGTAACGCGGCGCGTTAAGTTAACCTCAAAGAGTTGACCTTTATTTCCTAAATAATAGAGGCCAAATTTTTAATGATTAACTTAACACGCCGTGTTACTTGCGTGTTTTAGTTATGGAATCAGGGCCCAGTACTACGATGCCATAGCGGACAAGCGACGTTGAACACTATGCAAGCGACATAACGTTTATATTTAGTTACATGTTTGTTTTTGCATGTTGCATTGTGAACTATATAATTGATGTCTAGGTATTTACAACGACGCTCGGACGTTTATTGACGGTTTTCACTCAGAGATTGTGACTCCATAAGTATTGTATCTCGAAGGATTCAAGGCATAAAACTCTGATAAAAACAATATAAATAAACAATCACAGCTTATAAAGAGATCTATACTTATAGGTAAATAGAGAAACTTCTAAATCTTATACAATCCAATACAATTTACTTCTCTCATAGAAACTACATTAAAATTCCATACAAATGCATATCTTTGAGTATTCGCAATATAAAACTGGGTAAAAAAATTCGAGAGTATGGCAGTTTCGTTTAGAAAGTGGTCAATTTATTGCTTATATTATGAGGTTACTAACTTTCTAGATTTTACAGTAATCGTCTGTAGCCAGGGGCCCTATTCTCGCCTGCTCGATATCAACTCATTACAAAATGTCATGTGAGCGAGAATAATTCTTGACAACGCCAGAATAGGCACCCTGTTTATAGTTTTTTTTATAGGTCCAATACGATTTGCATATTCGGACTGTTAATACGACAGACACGAGTCTATAGCACGCTATCAATCTAGAGTAGTCAATGTTAAGTCATTGCATGCTATGGATCTATGCGAAGTGCGTTCACTATCTCACTTACGCATTTCAACATTTCTTTAGTTTCCATACCTTCAACTCTTAATTTGTGGCTATTGTGAAGTAAAGATGCCTCACAACTCTGCCAATGTCACGTAGATAGACCGCCAATCGCAATTTTTATTGTACGGTTTTGTACAGTTGGTCGGTGGCTAGAAAAGCAGTTTTTTTTTTAAATATATGTAGCAAAAACACGAACACAAACAAACACAAATGAGTTGGAGAGGAACTGGACAAAAGACACACATTTATAAAAACGGAAAACATTGACAGCTACGTGACGTCATTTCAAATTCGTACGATTCTATTGGTCGACGGCTAACCGTTCAGCTCAGCTTTGGCGGGTGTAAGGGTGCTTTTCCACCAGAGATGCGCGAGGAAGAAGAGCTATGCGCGAGGTAAAAATCGACCAATAGGATCGCTTTATTCCATCTCGCCTTGCCTCTTATTGGTTGATTTATACTCGCGCACCGCTCACCTACCTCGCACATCTCTGGTGGATACGCAGCCTAATATAGGTACTCCCATATCCTACAGCAATGCATGATTTGTTAATTTTAAAGTCCTGAATAGTAGTCAGACTGATAGCGTGCTATATTAGTCACTGGTTACTTTATCATGTAATATATAGTTAACTTTAGTGTGCGCTAAAAGTTAGGCGTATAACACTAGTACTATTTTCCTATATGGTTAGTGACTCTAAAACTACACAAAATTGGTGATATTCAAATGTTGAAAAAGTACAATTCTTTATTTTGGGCTCGTATATAGCGGATATAAACTTCGAAAGGGATATATTTTGTTAGCAATAAAAATCTGAAAAATTACTAGAAAAGTTTACCAAATATGACGATGGGTAGATTGAATTATGAAATGCTAGGGCGCGTTCCGAATTACCTTAACAGCGGCCACGACACTGACAGCTGCACTAATGAGAAAAAATATCTTTGCTGTGATTAGGAACGCGCCTCAAATTGGTTAGTTTCCAATACTTTGTTAAAATATGATATCGGAATCAATTTCGATGTGCCTTTGTCTAAAGTCTAAACTAAAATGAGTTCGATAGCCTAGAAGTTACTGCTGTTCTATTTTAGATATTGAAATGAATTTTAGAGCAGTCATAGTATCTATTACCTATCTCGGTTTCTGTAAAACACTATCAAACCGCGGTAAATATTATTCTGTAGCATATTGACTGGCAGTTACCAATCTTACATTCAAACAATAAATATATTTAATATAAAAAAAACGTTAAACGGGATTCGACCCTAATTATACCCCCTTAAAAGATATAATTTCAATAAGTTCACAAGTCGCGAAGAAAACGAAAAAACATAGTCGAATTAAGAACATCCTTTTTACAAGTCGCTTGAAAACCGAGTAGTAACCGAGATAGTATCGAGCGCGTCAAAATCGAATTTCAGATTATAGTTTAGAGAGGCACAACGGAATCGACGTCACATTATTTTGCTTAAGGTGGAAAGTTTCACGTATGGCGGGAAATTCAAATTTCAAACAGTTTTTTTTGTTCTTGTAGCTAGGCCGGGTAATTATTGTAAACGATCATGATGTTTGCGAAAATTGATTATTATTCCGTACAAACTTAGTTAGTACAAAGTTATTTATCTTTGATGCACATTATTACATACATTTGTCAATAAACAAATTTTAACTGTTATACTTTATTAGCAAATGTAAGTAATATGGTGAGTTACTGATTAATAACTGTACATGATAATGTAAAAACAACCAACAATTTTCGCAACACTGTCATTTCAAAATCATTACCTGGCCTAGATAAAAGGACAAAGAAACTGTTTGAAATTTGAATTTCCCGTCAAACATGAAACGTGTCACCTTAACATTTTTATATTATTATTTATTTGAATTGATTCACTTTTATTATTTATATGAATTGGTGTCTTTTATAATCACATGCCACATTCTTGCCAGCGTTATCGAGTAGATGGATATATTGGTACAAAGGCGGAGCTCCATAGCTGAAAACATATCAGATCTATATCAGGACAGACACCGCAAGTTCATGTATTTTACGGTGTCTGAAGTTGGATCAGTGCTCCAACTTAATTCAGTTTAATCGCCGACGTCTCGGAAGTAGCAAGTCAGACGTCAATATAAAAATGACAAATCGCGCCGTAGTAAACTGTAAAATCCCTTCGAAAGTAGTTGGCCGTGTGAATGGAGTTAAGAACTTGTTCCACGTGCGTGTGAACGCACGATAGTTATATCTCGCTCGCGCATTTCAACATTTCCCAAGATATAAAATAACTGGGTGTACTTACAAAAAATCTAAGAAACATAAGACCTCTAGAATATTACATATTACCTACAAATGTTAAACACAAATTTTTATATTGGTCCAAACAATTTTTAAAAACATAAAAAGAAAAAAAAAATGTTTATCCGCAAGCGAGATAGTGTATTGTGGCAAAAGCTCTTATACTCCACTATGTCTGTCCATTATGTCAATCGCTATTAGACAACACATACAAAGTTGACGACAAAACTTTGTAAAGCGTTTACCAAATTGTTAATTTATTTTAATTATTTATTTGTATCTGATATAATTTGCTAGACGCTTTACAAAGTTATGTCGTTAACTTTGTATAAGCTGTCAAAAAACGATTAACATAATGGACAGACTATATATAGCTCTCGTGACGTCATCAGTAGGTAAAAATGCGGCACGCTGTGTTTGCATATAACTTGTCGTGCGGTGTCTATTCTTATATAAGTCTATGTCAGACCTACTTATCCCACATTTACATCTTTGTATTCCTACATAATGTGCATGAATGTATCTCGTATTCCCCCACTCAGTCTCAAATATCCTAACTTAAGAGAGAACAAGTCACGAATAACCAATGATCTAAACGCCCGTCGACGTTACCTATCGACAAACATGTAATACAGAGTTATTGGTAAGGAGTCACTCAAGTATTACCGTAACCAGAATTTTAGTAATTTTAAACTCTCCTCTCATTTGTCAGCAAAAGCAGGCCTGGCGTACTCCGCACTTTAGGTATGAAGCTACAAGTAGTCGTCTTGTCGGACTTGCCGTGCCCGCTGCCGCACGATAGACAGAGATAACGCGACAAGAGTTACGCGATAGATAGAGAGGCAACTTCTAGGTTAATATAGCTGTAGGTAGTTAGCGCTCGCACGTCCTGAATTTCACTTTATTGTGTAGTAGCAAGAGTCAAAATCGGTCCAGCCGTTTTGGATTCCAAAGGGAACATACATACATACATACACACATCGCCTTTATATAGAAGATTTATAGACTAAAAGAATTTAATGCCCCTTTAATATTCAACCCCTCCCCCTTTTTGGTGCTTACGTAATACTTGAATGGTCCCTACCACCCCCTCCCTTTCTAAGTTCTCCCTTTAACTAACAACCTGTCGCATACCAAACAACTTTAATTCCATCACTAAATAATACGTTTTTATTTATCCTTCTACAGGGTTATGCATATAGACTGTACTATGCCGAAAGGAGGTCATTGTAATCATCATTATGAACTTTTACGTTTTGTTGTCAGTGTCAATATCCATTTGCTATGGAACATCTGATTTTTTTACGCAATTTCAGGGTTGGTCCCATAGTAAAAGTTGTTCATAATGACAAGTACAATGACCTTATTTTCGGCTTAGTACAGTCTATATGCTTAACCCTGATATATACATAATACATAAACAAAAATGTACGTAGACTTTGCGTGAGGCCATTTTCGGACTTAGTTACAATTATAAGGGTGTTTGGTTATCATCATAAGCCAGAAGACGTCCACTGCTGAACATAGGCCTCCCCCTTTAACATATGCATCCACTGGACGCCCGCGACTCTCACAATGTCGTCGGTCCATAGTGGGAGGCCTACATACACTTCGTGTTCCAGTTCGTGGTCTCCACTCAAGAACCTTTCTTCCCCATCGTGTATCAGTTCTTCAAGCAAACGTGTTTGGTTATACAATGGATATATTCGGTCTAACCGGACACCCCATACATATGGGGTTACGCGGACAGGGTAATAAGCCGTAAGGGTCTATTATACTCATCATTATAAACAAATTTTAGGAATAAATAATATCAGCTGCTCCATACATGTTGTCGAGTGTTAATACCCGTTTTACACACACACACACTTTTATTCACAGTTTTACACCTAATATTTTATGCAATTTGAGGATTGGTGCCATAGTAAAAGTTGTTCATAATGATGAGTAAGATCTACTCCCCTTTCAGATTAGTACATCCTTTCTGAGTAACCCTGTATAACAGACAAACTCAACCTTCCACCTCTGGGTTATCCACTAACAAGCGTCCTTACTCCCTCCGTTCTGTTGTCCGAAAGTGGTGCAGACATTGCCATTGGGCGCGCTCTGAGGCCCGCCGAGGAACGAGGTGAAGGTGGTGTCGCGGGACATCGGAGGCTCCAGCCCGTCGATTGGGATGCAGTCCAGAGTGGGAACTGTGTACTCCCTGGGGACAATGACAACAGATTTCAGAGACGTTGTGTATACAGAGTATAAGAGAAACGCTCCCGATAATGAACACTAGATATAGAATGTATGTGTATGTGGTGATTGCCGATTACCACAAAAATGTGCTGTTTTTTTATGTTCACAATGTCATCGTAATCATAATTTTAGCCATAGCACGTCCACTGCTGGACATAGGCCTCCCCCATCGATTTTTCGAAAGGGCCGGTTGGAAGCGGCCTGCATCCAGTTATTTCCTGCAGTCTCTTTTAGGCTGTCTGTCCATCTTGTGGGATGTCCTACGCTGCGCTTAGGCCCGTGGTCTCCATTCGAG
Source organism: Agriopis leucophaearia (assembly GCA_949125355.1). Lineage (NCBI taxonomy): Eukaryota > Metazoa > Arthropoda > Insecta > Lepidoptera > Geometridae > Agriopis > Agriopis leucophaearia. The sequence continues at coordinate 14,098,186 of OX421271.1, read as the reverse complement.
AACCTTTCGTCCCCATTGGCTATCTGTTCTGCATGCTATGTGCCCACTGCCACTTCAATTTGCTAATCCAGTGGGCTGTCGGTAAGTTTCATTCGTCTACGGATCTCCTCATTTGTCATTCGATCTCGTAGAGAAACCCCGAGCATAGCCCTCTCTATCGTTCATTGTGCGACTTGGAGCTTGCCCAATGTTCGCAATGTAATGCAAATTAAATACCAGCTGACGCTTAAGGCCAATGATTGACCTGCGCCGCTCACACGCTTGTACGCTTTACATTGCTGGTTTGCAAAATAAATTCGGCCGGCCACGTCTGGCCGCTGTATTATAGCCAAGCTACCCAGTAGGTAATACATACATGGAGACGTTATCCTGTGAATGTGCAGAGTCGTTCACAAGCTGAGGCAGCGCTTGTTGAGGCGGGTCGGCACCGGCCGGCCGCGTCTCGCGTCCGCTGAATAAGAACACGCCCACTATCGCCAGGAAATACGATAGGAAGTACAGCCCGTGGAACTGTGGACAAGAGAATGTGTTGACGTTTATCGGGACTTATCGAGCAATATTTTGTATAGGTTAAAATAGTTTAAAAATTACTAAAAGAATGTGTGTTGATGGTAAATAAGTTTTCGTGTTTGTTAAGGGTGAAACTGGACTAACAGGTGCCTAAGAGCCTATCTATATGCCCGCGTCCCTGGTGTTTACAGCACGCATCAGGATAAATACATATATAAACAACACCGGCCAAGTGCAAGTCAAGCTCGCGCAATGAGGGTTCCGTAACACCACAAAATACAATAATTTCTGTTAAACTTCTATTTATTAGAACAGAAATTTGTCACCGACTCACACTTGGCCATTATTTATTATTTGTTGTTATACTTTAGAGAATGTACTATACTCATACCAAGATTGATGCTTGTACGTATTACTGTTTTAGAGCAATAACAAAAATACGTAAAAAAACGTACTATGTTTTACATTGTTAAACTTGTTTATTTTCCGTAAAAAATATATTTTTTAGAAGACATTTGAACAGGTGAAGTTTAAAATAGGCATATATTTTTATTAAACTCACCTTGAATTGAAAAATATACATTCCAGCAATGAGCGTGTAATAATCCGCAGACAAGAATGACAGATGCAGTATTATTGCTCCCGCATCTCTGAGCATAAAGCACTGGAGTATCTGAAACAGCGTCTGCACTCCGCAGTAACTTCCCAACTGCACTATCGTCTCAAATTCATACCAGTTGAAGGAGACTAGTTCGTGAAACTCTAGGAAGAATGTCTGGGTGCAAGATACGAGACTCCCTATGACGCCTAGTATGGCAAGGTAGTTGGAACAAGTGTAGGTGGTGAGCATCATTTCTTGGAGCACGGTCACTACGGCGAATAGGAGCGAGCCGGCCAAGCAGAGCATGTCGCCGACCAGCTGGTTTTTACCTGAAAATATAATTATAAAAGTTTAGGGGTTTTAACTGAGTCAGTGACAAAGCTATTAAAATTTGCAAGTTGAAGTGGCAATGGGCAGGCCACCGATGGGGAAGAAAGGTTCTTGAGTGGAGGTCAGAACCCGGAAAACGCAGCATAGGTAGGCCTCCCAATAGAATTTAGTGGGAGGCCAACTCTCACGATGCCATCTAGTGACTAGATGGACTGATGACTGCGATATGAGTCGTGAGCATCCAGTCGATGCATATGGCAGGCTGATGGTCAGTGTGGAGGCGATGTATGGGAGAGGCTTATGTTCAGCAGTCATTATCATAATCATTTATTTGGCGAAAGAGTTACAAAAACAATGGAATAATAAGATGGAATATATATAATCAAATTTGGCCTATGTTCTGCAGTAGACGTTTTTTAGCTGATGATGATGACCTCAATGTTGTGGTAGATTCTCTGCAACTCTCAGAATCTGCATAGAAGCAACTATCCCGGTTAATATCCCAGCCGCTTTGCTATTAAGCATGTCAAGCCAATTTGGAAGATTTTCCAATATTAATGTGTCTAATTAAAGCTAAAGTTTGAAAGTTTTATCTAAAAGTTATTTTTGTTTACTGTCATTCTGGGATAAATAAAGTTAACTGTTTAGTATTTGGAATAATGACATAATTTTATTATAAAGCTTAGGCTGGACTGAGATGTTTTTTAGTTTCATGAGTTTCGATTGTGAGCATGATAAACAAACAAACCATGAGGCTGACGATTGGGCTGACATAGACATGTTGTCTAAAAGCCCCCAAAAAATAATAATTTAAGATTTAAAAAAAAAAGACATTGGGCCAGACGGCATGAGGCCATGAGGCTTTCACTTACCATCAGTTGGTGCTCCTTCGACATCGGCCCAGACTACACAGACGACTGCCATGAGGCCCATAGTAGCCCCTGCCACGTGCGCCACACCGAGCCGGCGCCCGCGCCACGCGCCACCGACCAGCGCGGCGCCAACACCACTGCACGCCAGTAGCTGTCAGCTCAGAACCGACGTGAACCGCTGAGACATCACCAGAAGCCATGCTGCTTCCACATCTAGTGTGCACGCCATTATTAGGATCCACCATCTCCTGTGAAGTGTAAGAAAATTTCATGACATCTCCTGCCAGAACTTCTAATTCTAATCTAAAGTGGGGATGATAAAACCTGCACTAAAATTCCGCTTGGGGTGTTTTGTGTATTTGCCCCTACCAAACTACGCAAATGACCTTAAAATAACGTCTCGAAATAACAATTAAGTCCCAGTGGTTTTATAACTTTATACTGCTTGTTAAAGTACAACAAGTCATTGCATTGGTGATCAGTAAACCTTCTATGACTATTACTATACACAGTGTTGGTATGTATGATTAAATAAAACTTACTTAGAGAGTTTCTCAGTGCCATTACAGAATAGGGTCGGGGTAAACAGCACGAACAGCAAAAGATAGGGCACGACCAGCTGTCCTGTCGTGGGAAACTGCCAAGTAGCGCTCTGCAGTAACGTCGTTAGAATACACTTAACGCTCAGTAACAGGGATATCACCTGACCCAGTAATATACTCCGCCACACTTTCCTGCACATAACATAATACTAACATTTAGTTTCATGTCAATTAAAAGGGATGTAATAACATTGCAACGAAGATACTAGCCATCGCCCAAGTTCTGAAAAGTATGATTCGACTTTATCACTGAAACTCGATCTTTCCATTATTTATGTGGTAATTTTCAACAGCCCGAGTGATAATGGTCACAGGATAGGTAGCTTTTGAAGGTATTTCTCATGAATTTCCATTATTTTTCCACTGAAAAGAACTGCTGAAACGAAATGCAAAACAAATTTTGACATTTCAGGTTTTCGTTGAAAAATATTATTTTGTTTGCCACAGCCACAGATAACAAAACTGTAGTTGCTTTGATTTTGAGCTTTGCTTCAAACATGACACTGTGTGTGTCTTGTCACCTTGACAGGCATAAACACAGATTATTTATTATATTATATGTAGCAAGCTAGGCAGGAACGAAAATAAACAAATTCGTGGAATTTCTGCTCTAAGCGATTTTTATAAAGTATTTTTTTAACATTTCGTTTTAAGTACCAATTACTACATCCAAAATGGGAGACGGTAAGGATTTACTATCAATACAGAATGTGTATATACCTGTGGACACCATCGCTAAATCATAACCTATTTTTCTTCATTTTGCAGAAGATGTAATTCGCAGAAGACTGCTAATAGACGGAGACGGCACCGGTGACGATCGAAGACTTAACGTGCTCCTAAAAACATTGATTAAATGGTGCAATAGCACTGATGATAAACCTGAAGAGAGGTTAGGATTTTTGTTTGAAGAATTAACACCATTCCTTAGATTTTTTTTCTTAATCCAAAATTGTATCTATACAAACTAATTAATATTATATTTTACAGTAAATCGACACATGACAGGATGCTTGCCCAACTCGCTCAATGTGAATTTGCTGTGACAAAATCACAACTCGGTTCTGAAATGATGTTAGCAGAGTTAACAAGCTACGAAACACTCTCGAAGATTCTGGAAACTGGCATAGAAGTAGCCAAAGGTAACATAGAGAAGAGCAAAGTCGATCTCGCTCAAGCTAAGACAGTAAGAAAGAACAGGACAGAGTATGATGTACTAGCGAAAGTTATAAGCGAACAGCCTGATAGGAAAGAGACGCTGGATCGTTTAAGTACTTTAAAAACAGATCTATCAAGTTTGGAGAGTACTAAACAGCAGTTGGAGAGCAGATTAGCATTAAGAAAGAAACAGTTTCATGTGCTGGTGACTTCGATACACCAGTTGCAGGCATTGTTAGATGAACCTGATGATGCGGAATTTATTCCTGATGATGTGGAGATGAAAGAAGTTTCAACTGATTAGAAATAACTAGAAGTAAGATAGAATATATCAGCTTTTAACTACTAAGAGCACCAGTTCTTTGTGGTTAGAAATATACTACAGATATGATAAACTTCATAAAATCCAATGAAAAATATTCAAAACATGGATTTACAAGTTTGGATGTTGGGTCTAGTATAAAATTCACGAGTATAGGGTCTGTCCATCACCAGTTTTAAGCGGTTCAGTTTAGGACTAGGTGATATTGGAAAATAACCCGAACATAAACCTTATAGGTACAGGCCAAGATACGGTTTGCGTTCGCACATTCACCTAAACAGAATCACTTAAAACAGGTGATGGTACGGCCCCTGAGTTAACTCGCATGAAATTAGGGGTCGTCCTTAATCACGTGAGGTTCTTGCCCACATTTTTTACTTGAAAGATGAAGGTAGCTAGGCTAGTTGCTTTTTAGAGACAACTTCTCTTTGGGGATTTCGTGTGGCTACACATAAACTAGTGATTGTAACATCCCTCCCCCTATCATGATCATTTGTAATGTTATTCTACTCCTTTTTAAACCTCACATGATTAAAGGACCCTTAGATACATTTTAGAAATATCAACAAATTCAAACCTTTGATGTTATAACAATGTCTAATTTAGCTTGCAACAATTGTAGTATACATGCACAAATTACTTTAATAGTTACAATGGTTTTAGTCTACCATTAGTTCAGAGATTTTTAAGCACAAACCCAACATCCATACTTTTAAATATCTTTGCATTAAACTTGTCAAGAAACAAACTCACTGCCTGATACAAGATTAGAAGTAACAAATGAATACCTAACATAATATTACACTTATTTAAGTAGCTAAGTATTTTTACAATAAAAAAAGACAATTCAAATGCATGTATATTCATTGAAGATAATCTTGTCTACCAAGTCTTAAATTGACAGTTTTAAAAGCGTGAAGTGCCCCTTTAAGACTAACTGCTGGATAAAAGTAGCTTAGATATATTTATTCCTGGTATAAAGCTATTTATTTCATTGTTATAAGTTGAATATGGGCAAACATACCCCACACAAACATTCGCATTTTTTACCTCAACGCAAAAAGTGGGGTGTTATAAGATTAACATGTGTCTCTGTGTAAAACTGTGTGTCTGTCTGTGGCATCGTAGCTAGCAAATGGCTGAAAGTATATACCTAGTTACTTTCAGATTGGTCCCATAGAAATTTCATTAATCTCAGTTCCGTAGTTTGGCTTTTATATCAAAATAACTGAAAAATTTGGTTATTATGTCATAAAAGAAACCGAAATTGCATATTTTCAAAATTTTAAGAAGTTGATTATTTAAATTGATAATTGTGAACCCAATTAAAAGCACCTATAAATAACCGGCCAAGTGCGAGTCGGGCTCGCGGGTTCCATACCATTAGCTATAAAAACGTAAAAAAAAACATGTTTGTTCTATGGGATGGCCCCCCTAAAAATATTTGTTTTATTTGCATTTATTTATTTTTAATGTGAATATATAACTAAATATTCTGTAAATATTTCAAGCGTCTACCTGTTGCCGTTATCAATGTCAAGCAAAAAATCACGTCTGTTGTATGGGAGCCCCTTAAATATTTATTTTATCCTGATTTTTTTTGTTATAGCGGCAACAGAAATACATCATCTGTGAAAATTTCAGCTGTCTAACTATCACGGTTCATGAGATACATCCTGGTGACAGACGGACAGACAGACGGACGGACAGCGGAGCCTTAGTAATACACACCCCCCCCCCCCCCCCCCCCTTTGGGTCCTTTGGGTACGAAACCTTAAAAACAAAACTTACCAAGTAGGTACCTACAAATGAAGGGTTGGGGGCTTAAGAAGTAATCTTTGTAAGTGCCAAGCCCATCGTTGGCTGATAAGGGTTGACAAATACATACTTCATTTAGCTAAAAGTGACCCATAAAATTAGGTTATATTTTAAGGAATTAGCATAGAATTTGACGTGTCCGCATTCAACTCCGTAACTGCTAAAATAGTCCATATATCCATAGCTATCCAAATCAGTCCGATTTTGATATAATTTGTTATAGAGGTAGTTATTCTATACTCTCGGTTAGGGTTACCATACCAAAATTTTAAAAGTCCTGACCTTAATAAAGCCGGTTATTTCAATAAGTCTGTACCCTTAGTACAAGATTTGACAGTTTTCGAAAACTTTTTTCGTTTCCGTACTGTCCCATACATTTTAGTAAAGCGCCTCTAGCGGAAACGCGGATGAACTAAAATCGGTAGTAATCGGCAGTATAGGTTGCTTCACTCAAATACGAAAAATAGTTTCGAATAGCTTTCAGCCCAGCAATGTATGCATCAAAACGAAAACGAAAAAAGTTTTCGAAAACTATCAAATCTTGTACTAAGGGTACTGTACATTTTAGTTACAAAATTCAAACACTTTGCATGATGTTTTTATATTTATCGGGATTTATCGCGCAATCCTACTAATATTATAAAAGCGAAAGTTTGTGTGTGAGTGTGTGTGTGTGTATGTTTGTTGCTCCTTCACGCTGAAACGGCTGAACGGATTTGAATGAAATTTGGTATGGAGGTAGCTTATATCTTGGAATAACACATAGGCTACTTTTTATCCCGAAAAAATATTTCGTTCCTGTAGGATAACTTCAATAAATCAACTTCGTATGTTTTAGACGGATTTCGATGAAATTTGATATGAAAGTAGCTTATCCTAGCATTATCACATAGCATACTTTATATCCCGAAAAAATAAAAGATTCCTGTAGGATAATTTCAATCAAAACTCCGTTACTGTTTAACGGATTTCGATGAAATTTTGTAAGGAGGCTTTTTATGTTCTGGATTAACACATAGGCTATTTAATACTACTAACTACTTTTTATTGAGATTGTTCAAGGACTATAGTAGATATAGACAACTTTGTATCCCAAAAAAAAAAAGACTATTCCTGTAGGATACCGTAACCAATGACGGCTGGGTAAAATTTAGTATAACTTTATACTAACCATTTTTTTTTTTTTTACTTTTCTTCTATGTTTTTCCACGGGAACTACTAAATGATCTGAATGATGATGACTGATAAATGAAATTATGATCTAAAGATAAGCAATGGGCCATATTAAAATACACAATACTTTTGACCCCGTAACAAATTATGGTTCCCGGTTCCCGTGGAAAAACATAGAAGAAAAGTAAAAAAAAAACTTTCGATGTAGTTAGTAGTAGTTTTCTGGGTGGCAAGCGGCCCGCGAGTTCGAGTGTCAAGGAAAGATGACGTAAAAACAAGTGAAAATAAATTACTTGCGACGTTGCGCGGTTTGCTGGACCGCAAGCGGCCCGCGAGTTCGAGTGCCAAGAAAAGGTAACGTAAAAACAAGTAAAAAATCAATATCGCGCGGTTTGTTGGACTGCAAGCGGCCCGCGAGTTCGAGTGTCAAGAAAAGGTGATGTACAAACAAGTAAAAAAAAACTTTACATATCGCGCTGTTCGCTGCCCTGAAGCGGCCCACGAGTTCGAGTGTCAAGAAAAGGACATGAACAAGTAAAAAAAAAAACTTTCGATGTCGCGCGGTTCGGGTGTCAAAAATAGGTGACGTACAAATAAGTTAAAAAAAACGATGTCGCGCGGTTCGCTGGGCCGCAATCAGCTCGCGAGTTCGAGTGTCAAGGAAAGGTGACGTAAAAACAAGTAAAAAAAAAAAACAGATAACTAGCACTGAGACCCAAAGCATGTAAATATTTAATAAAATTCACCATTTAAACATCTGCCAGGCTGGGATCAAACCAGAAACCTCCTGCTCATAAGGCACATGGGTTAGTACTTAGCCATACCGGTCGTCAATAGCTAGGCTGCAATATTTATATCGTCCTAAAATATAAGTACCTACTTTGTAGAGAACTCGATTATATTTCTCTCAAACAACGCGGGCGAAGCCGCGGGCGGAAGCTAGTATTAAATATAGGTAAAAAATAGATACCTTTCGCTCGACGTTTCGACCATGTTACAATGGCCGTGGTCACGAGCTGACTGAAAACTGCGGGTGAGTCCGGCGAGAAGTGCGGGTATTTTGTTCTCCTACCCTCACTTGATCTTGAAAAATTGCAGGGTTGTCACTAACACACACAATACTGACTGTATCGGTAAAAGTCCTAGTACCTACACATTGGTTTGAACATTTGCTTACTATGGGATTCCACGACGCCGCTAACTTAAATCCATCCTCCCGGTTGAAATTGCGATGTTTTCTAATTTCAACCGCTTCACGAACAATTCTTGAAAAATAATGCCGTTCAGTGGAGAGGACCTTCGGATCGTGGAGCTCGAATCGATCACACATGCTCGCGATTTGAACATGTGTTCAAATCGCGAAAGTTTAAAAATTTCTTTGCATGATGTTTCCTCACATCTCATATAATTCACCCGCATGATATTCCCTCTGAAACTGTAGGTACATTTCTCCGTGATAAAAGTATACTATGTCAGTATCCGGCTGTCCCATTCCATCTACAAAAAAAACACGTCTGCTCTGTTGCTGCGTTAAAGAGGAAGAAAAAAAAAACGTGACAGCGGAGCTCAGGCGGAACGAGATAATGAGTCATGCTCTTTCGTGCGTGCCGCCGGCGTTCATCGATTTATAAGAAGTTATCACGTCAAAAATAGTTATTTGTTATACAAGAGTTGCTTTTTAACCGCGTGCTCAATTTTGATGACCGAGCAAGCGAAGGATTCTAAAATTGAAAAATTTGAATCCTGAGCGATAGCGAGAGAATCAAAAGAGCACGAGTTGAAAAATCTTTGCACTCGAGTGCAACACGTAACTTTTCATCCCACCTCGGCGAGGAAATGACAAAATTTCCCGATATGTACCTACTCTGATCTTTGTGACTACATGCAAAAAAGAAAATGGCACGCGCAAAGCACATAAAAAAAAAGTACACCAAGAAGATTCTGAGTCTAGAGTATTTAACAAATTAAAAAAGGTTGTATGTTAAATTCGCCACCGTAGGAAATGAGGTAGGTAAAAATTGAGGTAGAAGTAAATAGGTTTAATGATGTTTTGAATTCACAAACTTAGTGCACACGATGTTCTAAATCCTCTAGCAGATTAAAACGGCTTTTGCACCACAGACATATAATACAGAAGTAAAAGTTTGTGTTTTGCACTTAGATATCGAAGAGCAAAAATACTCTTTCCGAGATGAGCTAATTAAATATTTTTTTAGTTCTTATGTTTTTTTCCAATTTATTTCATACAAATATGACCACAAAAAATGGATAAACGGTTTTTCACATTTATTCTGGCCAATGTATAAAAAATACTAAAACAAAAATTTGTTCAAAATTTATTGAAATAATAACGTCGTAAAATGACCGATGCACTTTTTTCAAAAGTAGACATTTATTTTACATCTTATTATAACACTAGCTAATGCCCGCGACTTCGTACGCGTAGCGCAAAGTAATTAGTGGGTGGACGATTAGACTGACATTCCAAATATAAATGTTACACTAACGAACACGAACGGAACTTTAAATAGGCACAAATCCATCGGATTATTTATACTGAATATTTTATAGATAATACCTACACATATGACATGATTGTAGATTTATTGCTCTCCATTTTAATGCGGATTGTCATACTATCGTCATAGTATGATTTTAGTCTAGTTTTAATCTGACTCGATACAGGTATCCCAACATGTCCATAGTTTCAAATATATTTCAATCAAATAATATATTACTTTCACTGGTTAAATACGTTGGAAGTGTGGAGCCATGGAGCCAATAAGGAAAAAAAATTGGTATAAGTCAAGCGAAATGTCATGCATGACAAACGTTATTATTGAATTATTAGTAAATAGTAAGTAGGAAGCATGGAGCGGTATCTATAATTAATCGCTGTTATTTAACATTACTCCGCGTAAAGATTGTCAATCAATGATGTCTAAATAATTTTTGCCCGCCTTCTGCGCCTCGACCCTTCCAACAACTAAACCGCTTTTGTTCACCACCATAACATCCAAAATAGCTGCTAATCATAGATCAGTAACAGATTAGATGCCGCGAGTTCACCTACTTTGCGTGTCTGTTATTGGTCTTAAGTTTGATCCTGGCAAAAAAATGTATTCATTTTAATCTCCGTCGACTTGGTATATTAGCACGTCAGAAGTCAATACAAAAATAAACGTACTTTAAATTACGCCATAATAAACTGTAAAACCTCTTCAAAAGCAGTTGGCTGTCCTGAAAATAACAAAAACAAAAAAAACTATTTGGTGCAGTCTATCGGAAGTTATGCGGGTACATACATTTCGGCGATTCGTTTTTATTTCATCATCATCATCAGCCAGAAGACGTCCACTGCTGAACATAGACCTCTCCCTTTAACCTCCACACTGAACGACATCCTGCCATCTGCATCCACTGGATGCCCGCGACTCTCACAATGTCGTCGGTCCATCTAGTGGGAGGCCTACCTACGCTGCGTCTTCCGGTTCGCGGTCTCCACTCAAGAACCTAACCTACTTCCCCATCGGTTAACAGTTCTTCGAGCGATGTGGCCTGCCCATTGCCACTTCAACTTGCAGATTTTAATAGCTATGTCGGTGACTCTGGTTCTTGGCGAATATCTATATTTTTATTTACATATAGATTATATGGCAACAGCCGCTCCAGTCTTCCTACCTACCATGTCTGCGAGTAGAAGTCTGTCATTACGACAACATTACTATAAAATAAGCTAGATGGCGTTATAAATAATTATTAAAAAAAATTTTTTTTACTATTTATTATCATAAATTAATATAGCCTATGTTTCAATCAGGTATTTTATAAGCATATTCATGGAAACTGCTTTGAAATCCTTCTAGTAGTTTAAAAGATGTGCGCGGACAAACAAACAAACTGACAGCCGACAGATTTGTAGTTCCATAGTTTGAAAATAGATTGCGTACTAAAACGATGTTTTGCGAAAAAATTGTAAATTTGCTTAAACTTTACGAATAATATTATTAAAAACGTAATAAGGTATTCAATAATTCCTAAAATAATGAGTGTAAATGGATCGTAGTTTCACAAATATGAAAAGTGCGTCTATTATAGGTAAATACGACACTTTACCTGAATCACGCAAACGGGATTTTTTTTGCAAGTTAAACCGATAACCGGTATTGCTTCTACTTAGTTAGAAGTCATGTGTGAAGGTATTTGATCTACACATTTATAATATGTTAGGGATTAGGGATTAGGGATAGGGATAGGGATAAAATGCGCGAGTGAGGTCGCTGCCCGGTATTCTAATCCGTTTAGAAAATTTGGAAGTGGTTGCGGCACAACAATGGTGTTGGTTTGGAAATAAAGAAATTAATCCGTTTTGTCGCGAAACGCGAGATCGCTAGTGCATTTTTACCTTTAGCACCATAGGCAATTTTTGGGACTGAACTGGCCGAGTATGTTTACTATTAAAAAGGTAATTGTCTATGGAGAAAAAAAGAGACATATAAAAATGACAAGAAAAGATGGGGTTGAATTTATAATAAAATATTGATAAAATCATTAGCCAAAACGGAGAGTAGATAGGTAGGATGTGATTTTAAGATGAGCCCGAAAGAAAATAGGTATGTATGTCTGTGGTATTCAGCAAATACTCTGTTACTCTTTTATAATACCAAAGCCTGCGGGCTACTGAAGGTTTACGGCCTTATCAAAGCCTGCGGGCTATCTGAAGCCTGCGGGCTATCAAAGCTCTGCGGGGCTACTCATGACTAAGGGCTACTGAAGCCTGCGGGCTATCAAAGCTCTGCGGGGCTACTCAAGACTAAAGGCTACTGAAGCCTGCGGGCTACTGACCGTGAGTAAGTATGAAACAATCCTGCGGGACACTACTTAGAGCTATGCTTAATTTATGTGCTAACATGCATAGTTCAGAGAAAGCTAGAAGGAAAATTGGTATACACAAGAAAGAAGTCTGAAGATGGACAGTTGGAGAGTCAGCGTGCTCAGGGGCTAGAGAAGTACAAGCTAAGCAGTCTGGAAACGAAAGGATAGCAAGATAGTTTCCTATTAACAGTCAAAATGCAAGTTGCAGTTTCCATGGTATGAGTATATTATTGATATCAAACTATCACAACTTGTATTTCTTTTCTAACCGAACTCTATACAATTCAGGCTCAATAAGTAAATAAATAATTCGCATAGAAGAGGGTTTTGCGACATGGTGGAGATGCTGGGATTCCTCTTCTTCTTCTTCTTCTTCTTTTTAAGAGAGAATAACACAGGCCCACATAACATAGGAACAGTGCAGGGTTTAGTGGATGAAGTGGGTGGGTGGGAAATGGCGCCTTTCCCATTTTTTCCCTGTCTTCTTTTACTACTCCTCGCATTTCTTAGTTAGGTTTAAACATAAGTCTCGAGACGACAATAGAAAATAGAACTAAATAGGTAATTTATAATATTAAATTTTCAATCATACAATATGAATAAATGCAATTATGTATCGGTCGGTATAATTAGGATTTTTATAAAATATTAAATAATTATAAATAATATTAAATAATACGGGTAACAAGTTTCATATCTAGTCATATTATTTCTCCCATTCATTCGATCTCCTGCTTACAGTTTCCATTAGAGAGGTTCATTACAGAAATAACTGGCACAAAATTAAAAAGCCGAAATAATTCATTCCATGTTACATAATAATTTGTGCACTGAGTGTGTTCCAAATCGGGCCAATACTGCCAATGTCAGTAACAGTTGTTGTATAGTGGCATATTTTTTGTCATTGTCAATCGGTCACAGAAATAAATCGTTGGCATTTGAAGTGCTTCGGAGCACCCCTGAAATTATTTTGTGACAAGACGAATGTAGAAAACTGCGTATAATGAAACGTTTTATGAACTGGAATGAGGTCGAGTGTGGATTCGATTAATCGATTCTGTTCTAATGCTAAGATGGTGAAAATATTTGTTTTCATGAATTTTGTTTATAATGAGCCAACGGCTGGGTGAAAGCCACCGTGGCAAGAAATTGTTTATACGAATATTGTGGGTCAGGCGCTGTTACAGTACAAAACTTAGTAATATATGGGGTGTGTGAAATTGGTTTAAAAAATAAACAAAAATATTGCCTCGAGTGGAAATGTAACTCAATATAAAAAATATAATATCTAATGTTGAATTTTGAGTACAAAATAATGGAGCAATACTTGATGCTATTTTAAGTAAACGATTTGACTAAATTTATAAATATTCATACGTAATGATACGATGCATAATATTATCTTGCCAAAATATTACTGTTTGTAAATGTGTAAATATACGTGTTTATGATTTAATACTCGATTCTGCCGTACATTACGAATTCTTATTACGATGAATAAAATTCCAGTCAATAAAACTCTTTGAAAGTGATATGGCAATCGGAAGATTGTTTTTCAGACTGCGAATCATAATCGAGTTGATGTGAATGATTTCTAAGAGAAACGGTTGGACGATCGGCTATTGGAGTCATAGAGGCAACACTATTTTGTTTGCCGTCATTTTATTTGACACCAAACATTTTCTTTGCAAAACAAATGAAAAACAAAAAAAAAAACAACTGAAAAAATTTCTAGACAAAGGGCTTCGATCTGGGTGAAGGGCTTTGAATGGGAATTAAAGGGAAAACTAAATACAAAAGTTGAAAATCCGTTATAAGCTTATTACTTTAGAAATATCAAGCGATGTTTTCTATATTTTCTGTTTGATAACTGTGGAGACGCTGTCAGCACGAGTGATACTGAACCAATATGGATGTCTATCAATTACGACTGAATATCATAAAAGATCAAGTCAGGGACCACATCAAAAAATGCCAGGAGGTCTTAGCGGACTTGCGAGCAGGAAAATGTCTTGCTCAACAGGTAACAGCGGCACTGATACCTTTACGTGCCAAAAACCGGAGGTATGTAAATGAAATACATCTATATTTAAAATACATGACCGTGGAAGATAGTGACTCTGTCATTGTACACACAAACATACAAATGGAGGCAGACACACTAATAGAAGAAGCTGATGATGCTATTAAAAATATTAGGTGCATAGAACCGGTAGATAATGTCACAAGTCGTCTCCCGAAACTTGAGCTCATTAAGTTTGGAGGGCAAGTGCTTAAATGGCACGAGTTTTGGGATAGATTCTCATCAAGTGTGCACAATAAGCGAATCAGAGATGTGGATAAGCTTGCTTATCTGAATAGTTGTTTAGTTGGAAAGGCAAAAGAAGCTATAGTAGGCCTAGAAACTACAGATAGAAATTATACAATTGCATTGAAAGTTTTAGAAGAACGGTTCGGAAAAAGAGCTACAGTTATTGACGCTCACTACAGTGAACTGTTTAAGCTTCAAACCAAGAATGAAACTGTTTGTGAAGCCAGGAGAATTATCAATGAAATAGAGCGACACCTGAGAGTGCTGAATTCCTTAGGTGAGGACACCACTGGAGCCTACTTAAGAAATGTCATAATAGAAAAGTTCCCACAGGATATTGTGAAGGAACTGAGAATGAGAATGAATTCTGAAGATGAGTCAGTAACCGTCATAAGAAAACACTTAGAACATATTGTTACGGCAAGAGAGGCGAGTGACCAGAAGATCTCTCCCACCTTTACGACAGAGGCACTACATATCCAAGAGAAGAAAAGTTATTATACCAATAAAGAAAATAACAAACATAACTTTAACAGACCTTTTCCACAAAGAAAAAGAAAGATGGTACAAGAACCTGGTAATTACGGTAAAGTGATGAAGAAGTCATGCATATTTTGCGGAGGTTTGCATTATAATGATGAGTGTCGTACGGTGACGTCAGTAGAGGCTAGGAGGTCAAAGCTAAAAGATAGGTGCTATATATGCCTACAAAAAGGCCACAAATCATTCAATTGCAAATCTGATAGGAAATGTGTGTACTGTAAGAAAGTAAACGCACACAACAGGGCTTTGTGTCCGAATAACCAGAATCAGAAGTCATTCGTAAAAACATTTCAAACAAGTGAAGAAGGAGTATTAGGAGTGTTACAGACAGCTATTGTAAGAGTTGAAGGTGCAAAAGATTGCCGTTTGCTATTAGACACTGGCAGCCAAAGATCATACATATCCAAAGCTTTAGTAAGCGAATTAAAGCTCAAGATAAAAGACAGAAATACACTAATGGTGTATACATTTGGGAGTGATACACCTAAAGAAATTAAAAGCTCTATAGTTAATTTAACCATGACAACCCGTAGAGGAAAAACGTACACCATCCAAGCAAATGTGATGCCTTATATCACAAATGAAGTCTTGTGCCCGTGTGATTACATACAAAATAAAGGTGGTTATGACTTGGCAGATGATGGTTCTTTGGGAACAAGAATTGATATACTAACAGGAAATGACTATTATGGTATGTTTATGGTAAATCAAAAAGAGCAGATTGAAGAAGGATTATATTTAATGGATTCATGTTTTGGTTGGATATTCTCAGGACGAATGGAGGTGGAAAACAAGGAACAAGATATGACAGTAGTTACTTATTGCGATAGTGGTACAGGAAAGTATTTTACACAACTTGACCCACCTTTGAAGGATTCAAATATTTGTCAACTTTGGGATTTAGAAACTATAGGAATTCGTGACCCTCCAAAATCTACCCAACAAGAAGAAGTAGTCAAACATTTCAATGAGAATGTAATAGTTAAAGGAGGAAGGTACCAAGTAAAATGGCCATACATTGTGTACCCTCCGGACCTACCAACAAATTTTGGTTTAGCATTGGGAAGACTCAAGAGTGTAGTACTACGTATGGACAAGGATATGATGAAAGATTACGACGATATATTTAAGCAACAACTAAGTGACGGGATAATAGAAATAGTAACATTTACAGATAAACCGGAAAGAAATGGACCTGTACATTATTTACCTCATCATGGAGTAAGACACGAAGGAAAGAAGTTAAGGATAGTATTAGATGCATCGGCAAAGACAAAAAATGAGTGTAGTCTCAATGAAGGTTTGTACAAAGGTCCACTTATGTTGGAAGACCTAACTGCATTGTTGATAAAGTTTAGACAACATCGTGTAGCAATCACAGCTGACATTGAAAAGGCTTTTCTACAGCTAGGTCTGCAACCTGATGATAGAAATGTAACCAGAATGCTTTGGTTAAAAGACATCAAAGAAGGTGTTCATGAGCAAAACTTATTGCATTTAAGATTCTGTCGTGTCCCATTCGGGATTATATCCAGCCCATTTCTGTTGACAGCAACTATACATCATCACCTTAACCAAAGTGATCCAAAGATAAACTTGGTAGATAAGGTGGCAAAGAGGTGTTATGTAGACAACTTGGTAACAGGGGTTAACTCAAAACAAGAAGCCATTAAACTGTACCATGATACTAAGAAAACGTTTGAAGAAATTTCGATGAACATCAGAGATTGGAACTCCAATGATAAAACTTTCATAAAGGAAATTCCTGAACAATTCAGAGACAAAAATTCCGATGTAACAAATGTTTTAGGAATGAAATGGGACACTAAGGAGGATATTCTAATGTTGAAAGGAGTAAGTAAGCTTTTATCAGAAAGACAAAAGAAAGATTCAATTACAAAAAGACAAGTATTGAGAATTATTTCTTCAGTATATGACCCATGTGGAATAATGTCACCAGTTATGTTACCATGCAAGATATTCCTACAAGATCTATGGAAGACAAAAACAAATTGGGATACCAAACTGGACGAGGAAAAGCAAGAACGGTGGCTTAGACTTCAAGAATCATTGAAAGTCATTAGTAAGTACAAATTCCCACGATATATCAATTATATTGAGGCGATAAATTTGGAGCTACATTGTTTTACGGATGCGTCTAAACATGCTTATGCGGCAGTAGTTTATTTGCGAGCTTGCAAAGGAAAACAAGTAGCAATATCATTAATAATGTCGAAATCGAGATTGACTCCTTTGAAAGATAATGAAAATCTGCAAATTCCTAGGTTGGAACTTCTAGGATGTCTTATAGGAGCCAGATTGATAAGATATGTAAAGAAAACTTTGGATTTAAATATTAGCAGGCTAGTCTTATGGACAGACAGTACAATCGTACTTGATTGGATTGCCACAAACAAATTACTGCCACCTTTTGTGACACGAAGAGTAGAGGAAATAAAGAAGGATAAAGAGATTGAGTACAGGCATGTAGATACGAAACATAATCCGGCAGACATTGCATCAAGAAAAGAAGGAATACAAAGGATTGATATGTGGCTAAGTGGACCAGAATTTCTGAGGAAAGAGGAAGTAGAATGGCCAAAGAGACCGCAACTAAACAATGTAACAAATATTTTGGCGGTTGGCGAGGGTCTGGTTGCTACACCAGAAAATTCAGAAGAAGAGCTGTTAGAAAAAGAAAATGGAACTAAAGATGATACAGAATGCAATGAGGACAGTCATGAAGAAGCAACAGATAGTTATATAAATCAGAGAAAAGACAATGAAAAAGAAGTAGAAGAAAATGAATTAGATTTAAGGGAACAAATAAGGAAAATACAGAAAGGACACTATTCTGATGAACTGGAAGGGAAACGGACTAGTCTAAAATTAAACTTGAATTTATTCAAAGATGAGGAAGGAATGTTGAGGTGTGATGGCAGAATAGGAAAATCAACATCGTCTTATGATACAATATGCCCAATTTTATTGCCGGGAAATTGTGAATTAACACAAAGAATTATTCAAGATATACATGTCAAAAATTATCATGTAGGTACGTCTCACACTTTGAGTCTATTAAGGCAACAGTACTGGATACCTAAAGGAAGAAATGAAGTAAAGAAGGTGTTGAGAAGATGTCCTGCATGCATAAAACATGGGGGAGGACCTTTTAAACTGCCAGAGATGCCACAGCTACCGAAAGAGAGGGTTAATTTTAAAAAACCTTTTGATTATGTCGGAATAGATTATTTTGGTCCTATTTTAGTGACATGTGAAGAGAAGACGCAGAAGATGTGGGTAATTTTATACACGTGCCTGGCTATCAGGGGAATTCATATGGAGACTGTGAAAGACATGACTTCAGAAGAATGCTTACTAGCATTAAGAAGGTTTATTGCCACCAGAGGAGTACCTATACTAATAACGTCGGATAATGCACCACAATTCAAAATTACAGCAGAAATTTTAGACAGTGAATATTGCACTAAACAAAAAATAAAATGGAGGTTTATACCTGAATTAGCACCGTGGCATGGAGGGTTCTACGAGCGCCTTATTGGAGTGGTAAAGAATTGCCTGAAACGAACCTTAGACAAACACTTACTTAGTGATAATCAGTTTCTGACGATCATTAAAGAAGTAGAGGCCGTACTGAACACTCGACCTCTGACATATGTCTCGACAGATCAAGAACACATACTGAGACCTAGTGATTTTTTAGCAATGGGAAAATGTCTAGTAATGGAAGAGTCTGGAAAGGAAGTATTAGAGACAGAACAAGTTACTAAGACTGTTCTAGTTGATGTTTTTGTCTTTCACATTATTTAGGTAATGGAAGTGCAGGTGTAACAAAATTCTAACATTTCCTTTTGGTTTGGGAGTGTCGCGAAACGCGAGATCGCTAGTGCATTTTTACCTTTAGCACCATAGGCAATTTTTGGGACTGAACTGGCCGAGTATGTTTACTATTAAAAAGGTAATTGTCTATGGAGAAAAAAAGAGACATATAAAAATGACAAGAAAAGATGGGGTTGAATTTATAATAAAATATTGATAAAATCATTAGCCAAAACGGAGAGTAGATAGGTAGGATGTGATTTTAAGATGAGCCCGAAAGAAAATAGGTATGTATGTCTGTGGTATTCAGCAAATACTCTGTTACTCTTTTATAATACCAAAGCCTGCGGGCTACTGAAGGTTTACGGCCTTATCAAAGCCTGCGGGCTATCTGAAGCCTGCGGGCTATCAAAGCTCTGCGGGGCTACTCATGACTAAGGGCTACTGAAGCCTGCGGGCTATCAAAGCTCTGCGGGGCTACTCAAGACTAAAGGCTACTGAAGCCTGCGGGCTACTGACCGTGAGTAAGTATGAAACAATCCTGCGGGACACTACTTAGAGCTATGCTTAATTTATGTGCTAACATGCATAGTTCAGAGAAAGCTAGAAGGAAAATTGGTATACACAAGAAAGAAGTCTGAAGATGGACAGTTGGAGAGTCAGCGTGCTCAGGGGCTAGAGAAGTACAAGCTAAGCAGTCTGGAAACGAAAGGATAGCAAGATAGTTTCCTATTAACAGTCAAAATGCAAGTTGCAGTTTCCATGGTATGAGTATATTATTGATATCAAACTATCACAACTTGTATTTCTTTTCTAACCGAACTCTATACAATTCAGGCTCAATAAGTAAATAAATAATTCGCATAGAAGAGGGTTTTGCGACACGTTTTTTGAAACAAAAAACTTGAATTACCGTAAAAAAACTATAATAACGTGCTAAAGTCAGGGTGTTTCCTTCACAGCTATGCTATGTACGTACACCATTCCCCGGCGCATGAAACATTATACCCACCAGACATTTTATACTAACAAACCCCAAGGGACCAAAACACAAATAAATACAAGGTCACAAAAATACAGCTAACATTTACTTCTACACCCGGTCTAGTTTTTTTAGCTCTGTCAGTTGCAGTTGATTGTAAATACATAGCTATTATTAACGGTAGCTTCAAATCATTTGTTAGAAAAAAAACTCAGGGGCTAGAGCATTTAAATCCGGGTCGTAGTGCAGGTTCGAATCCTGCCGGTGTTGGTTTTGAATTGTCTCTACCATTTAAATTGTAGGTAAATCTGAACGTAAGATTGTAGCCAAATGGGCTAAAATCTTACGTTCAGATTTAACATTAGTAGTCAACGATCTGTATAAAATATAAATATGCTTTGAATTCATTGATTGCAGTAGAATGTTTTCTTTTAGCTTGTCACAATTTTAATGCAGCTGTCAAAGTTTAAAAAAAACATTGACTGGGTACAGAGTAGGTAGGAACCACAGAAAAGAGAAGGGTAATCTAAACGAAAAATTCTCACTTCAGTGGTAGGAACCACACATTTTCGCCCTTATTAAATTTTTACTGGCCACATGTGTGCTGTGTACCTAAGGCCCGCGTACCAGACAACGCTTTTTAATATTACAAGAGAGCTTACGTAAACAAGATAAGACCTCTTACAGTATAAACATTAGAAATGGTCGGGTCACTTCATTCTGCATTCACGTTGTACTGGAGTACTCAGATATGCAGTACGATAAACAAGGTTGGACTGGACGTATTGTGGTTCTACAAAACGTAATATAGTTTTGTTTTAATGCTAAAAGTAAGAAAGTAGTTGACATGATGATCAAAATGTCATCAAATAACGAAAATTTCTCACTGCATTAAATGGACTACAAAGAGAGGGGGGGGGGGGAAGTTCTAAGGGGAAACTGTAGATATAACTATAGATAGAGAGATAACTATAGGTGTCGCTTCCATATTTTTAACCGACTTCTTGAAAGGAGGAGGTTCTCAAATAGTTTTTTTTTATGTTTGGTTACCTACCTCAGAACTTTCGACTGGGTGAACCGATTTTGATGATTCTTTTTTTATTTGAAAGCTGGTGCTTCCCGTCCATTTGTGCAGTTCTGACATTATTACGAAGTCGTTTTTTTATATTGATAATTATATGCGGTACAAACATGTGGTTTTGAAAAACATGGTTGAACGTTTACTGGCTGCTTTATAGGTAGTCGAGTAATACCTAAACCTACCTAGACGGTGGCCAGTTCATAGTAATGTAGCCATTAGCAAATCGCGTGTCTGTTGAAACTATACCATATTCCGCGCGATGTTTGTACAGTATATACATACCTATCTGTATGTAAATTATAAATACTGTTGAAAAGTCAATAAAGCCAAATTTATTATTAATGGCACCAAGTTCTGCGGGCTCTGTTCACATATCTTTAAATAGTGTTGTTAGCGGAGCCTTAAAGCTTTTAGCGGGCTTACACAATAATAGCTTGAAGGCGCGAGTTAGGTATGGTTTGGTAAAAATAAAGGTTCAAGGTAGGCTTCTGTCTAGGTTTATTGTTAGTATACAATATATATAATAATACAAGATGTATTAGGGACGCAATTGAGCGGAACCAAGGCTCGAAAGTGTTCACAAAGAATTCGTTTATTGGGAAAAGCCAAATGACGAAGCTGAAGATCGAGGATGGCAGTACCATTTCGTCAAAGCCGGAGATTCTGAGAGAGCTCGAGAGGTTTTACGGACAGTTGTACACCTCGACACGACAGCCCATTGTCAGTACAGCTCAGGACAAGAGAGCTAAACTGACCCGACACAACACTGAGGACATCCCAGACATCAGCTTGTACGAGATTAGAATGGCTCTGAAACAGCTTAAGAACAACAAGGCGCCGAGTGATGACGGAATAACGACAGAACTACTGAGAGCGGGTGGAAAACCGGTACTTTTAGTCCTCCAGAAGTTGTTTAATTCCGTCATACTTGAAGGTACTACGCCTGAAGCATGGCACAGGAGTGTGGTGGTGCTCTTCTTCAAAAAAGGTGACAACACCTTATTGAAGAATTATAGACCCATCTCACTCCTGAGCCATGTGTACAAGTTGTTCTCCAGGGTCATTACGAACCGTCTCGAAAACAGGTTTGATGACTTCCAGCCTCCCGAACAAGCCGGTTTCCGTAAAGGCTGGAGCACCATAGACCACATACAGACGCTCCGCCAGATTATACAGAAGACTGAGGAGTATAATCGGCCATTATGTCTAGCGTTTGTGGACTATGAAAAAGCCTTCGATTCAATCGAGACCTGGGCAGTATTGCAGTCCCTCCAGCGTTGTCATATCGACTATAGGTAGGTATATCTAGGTGCTGAAGTGTTTGTATAGAAACGCCACCATGTCGATCCGATTACAGGACGAGAGCACGGAGCCAATCCAATTGCAGAAAGGCGTGAGACAGGGAGATGTTATCTCTCCAAAACTGTTCACGAACGCATTGGAGGACGTTTTCAAGCTTTTGGACTGGAACGGATTGGGCATCAACATTAATGGCGAATACATCACTCACCTTCGTTTTGCCGATGATATAGTTAGGTATCATGGCAGAGTCGCTGGAGGACCTCAATATAATGCTCAGCGACCTCAGTAGCCTTTCCCAACAGGTGGGTCTTAAAATGAACATGGATAAGACAAAAATCATGTACAATGTCCATGTTGTACCCGTGCCGGTCAATGTTGGGAACGATACTCTCGAAGTTGTTGATCATTACACCTATCTTGGACAGATTGTTCAGTTAGGTAAGTCCAACTTAGGCAAAGAGGTCGCCCGAAGAATCCAACTCGGATGGGCAGCGTTCGGGAAATTGCGTGAAATCTTCTCGTCCAAGATACCACAGTGCCTAAAGACAAAGGTCTTTGACCAGTGTGTGTTGCCAGTGATGACATATGGTACAGAGACGTGGTCCTTAACTGTGGGTCTTTTGGAAAAGCTCAGAGTCACACAACGGGACATGGAGAGAGCTATGCTCGGAGTTTCTTTACGCGATAAAATTCGATATTCGCCAAAGAACCAGAGTCACCGACATAGCTATTAAAATCTGCAAATTGAAGTGGCAATGGGCAGGCCACATCGCTCGAAGAACTGATAACCGATGGGGAAGAAAGGTTCTTGAGTGGAGACCGCGAACCGGAAGACGCAGCGTAGGTAGGCCTCCCACTAGATGGACCGATGACATTGTGAGAGTCGCGGGCATCCAGTGGATGCAGATGGCAGGATGTCGTTCAGTGTGGAGGTTAAAGGGGAAGGCCTATGTTCAGCAGTGGACGTCTTTTGGCTGATGATGATGATGATACAATATACATAATATAATAAAAACGTAGAGTAAAAAAAATCTGTAATTGCTTAAAATAAGCAGTTGAACACAATAAGATACCTAGTTTGTTTTTAGAATTTTTGTTTCATTGTCCACGCACATCTCTTAAACCACTGGACGGATTTAAATGAGGTTTTCACCAAAAACGTCTAAAATCGACTGTAGGTAGGCAGACATCCACTTATCCTCATCGTAAGCGTCAGACGGATAGGATGCTGTAAAATTAACACAAACTACTTACTAACTCTTTTGGAAATAGATGGGGGAGGCCGATGTTCAGTGGTGGACGTCCTATGGCTGAAATGATGATGATCAGTGCCGGATTTTAATTTTTTACGAGTGTAGACAACGTTATTTCCGCCGCTGCATGTACCTCCCTAAAATAATAATTTTTGAGCTTCCTCTAAAATATGCCGCCCCTAGGCCGCGGCCTTTATGGCCTATTGACAAATCCAGGACTGATGATGATGACTTATAAAGCTGTGATAAATTTGGTGAAATCGGATACCTGCGATGCGATGTGAACCCCTCTGAACTATCTACATAGGCTTCAGTAACGAGTTAAGATGTCGCAAAGAATAAGTATACGAACTCGAGTCAACTTCTCTCCCACCCCTTTTCTTCCGAGAACCGCTCAGTTTTCATAATATCTGCTGTGCAGTTGAACCAACTTGAAATGAACTCGTGCAAACAAACTTGTATCTCGTCTTATTCGAGTGGAGATATAGGTCGGTAGAGGTTCGTTGAAGCGTATTGCAGCTAACAGGTTAGTGAGTAAAACGATACGAGCAACCGCATAAAACTAAATCGAAAAAAAAAACTGTAGAGATCTTTCTCACGTCCAAGTAGGTGCAGATTTCTTTATATAATATACCAGCTGCGCCCCACGGTTTCACCCGCGTGGTGATGAAAATCGGTGATGATGATAATGAAAAGTATCTTATGTATCAATCCAGGACATAAGGAATGTATATTCTAAATTCCATCCAAATCCATCTAGCTGTTTCTGCGTGATTGAGTAACAAACATCCATCCATCCAAACTTTTACATATATTATGATACTAGTCGTTCGCCCCGGCTTCGCCCGGGTGTAAGCTCGGCCTTCGGCCTCGCTACAAAATATAATATAGCCTATGTCACCCGAGGATAGTGAAGCTTCCGAACAGTGAAAGAATTTTTCAAATCGGTTCAGTTGTTTCGGAACCTATTCAATGCAAACAAACAATCAAATCTTTCCTCTTTATTATATTAGTATAGATTAGTGTGATTTTAAGGGGTTCGTTATATCGAATTCTGCAAAGTGATCTCCTGTTTTACTTATTAATAATGTAACAACTTTCGTCTGATCGTACATGATGGCTGTCCGAAAAACAAACTTTTAAGGCGCAAGTCCGAGTAGACATCCACACGTTAGTGGCGACGGTAAGCTCAGCCCCCAAGCCATACGGAGCAAGCATCGCGAGTCGAACGCACGCTTCGCCGCATCACCTACTCACGCGAAAAATGCCTTCTTGGTGGGACTATCTCCACCTCAACCGGCAGTACCAAAATAAAAGAAACCTAGAAGAAGGTCTCTTCCAAATCGCTTCCCAAACCTGCAATATCCTGGTAAAAGTGAATAACACGAACAATATAAACTTGACGAGGAATAACAGGAGCGACGAATACGGGTGTGCTGGGCCGCCCAAAGGCAAGAGTTCCATGCAGGTGTGCGTGCCCAAGTTCAGGAAGAACTCCACCACATCGGGATGCAATCCTGGACTATCGGTGAGTCAACTCTAGTGATCTCTACTGGCTTGTTTGTTACTGAGACTTTTTCAAACTTGACTAGAAAATACGTAGGTAACTGACTTACAACTGTTTAACTATACGGTTGGTTTATTCCCTGAAAATAATTGACATGATTGTTTAGCAAACCTGCATGTATTTTTAAGTTAAGTTTTTTAAACTTTGGTTGGACTTTAAATATATATTATGGTATCCCGAGTAAATGCAAACAGGGGTATTTAAAATGTGCCGGAGATCTCTCACTTAACAACTCTTGTGCCATGACATTTCACAAAACTTTAAACAATCACAACAAAAAATATATTTAAATATTGTATGAGTTTCTTTTAGCTTTGTATTTTGCAAGAGCTCATAAGCAACGTCCCAGGACCATTTTTATTCTCGTTTGAGACCACGTAAAGTTATTATTATTTAGAGCTCTTTTTAAAATTATTTATTAAGCCCTAGTTTTTATTTGGGGCTGTATCGGGACTTGGCCAGGCGATTGGTGGAGGCGTAGGGTATCCAGAATGCTGGCTTTTATCGCCCATAAATTCAGCATTGCAATTCAACGTGGCAATGCCTCCAGCATTTTGGGGTCCACTAATGGTCAGCTTAAAGGTCGGCTTAATTAAGGTTTTAGTTTTTATTTAGTTCTTAAAGTATTAGTTTATATTTAAGTTTCCGTTAGTTTTCTGCTTTTTAAATTGTAGAATTAAAACTGTAAGATATTGAATTAAAAATTAAAAATTTGCTATTAAAAGTCATGGACAAAAAGTAAAGTATGATGTAAGGAAACTTTCTGTAACATATTTAAATGTATGTGTGTGTGTGTGTATTTGTGATTTGTGTGTGTTTGTATTTAAAGGGAAATTTCAAAAAAATTACGACCGGCAGGATTCGAATCTTTGTTAATCTAGGTTTACGCCCCAAGAAACGGTCCGCTTAGGTTTTTCTGTAAAAAGTTATTTAAAATAATTAGATACATAACCGTTAACAGTATTGAGTTTTTCATCGGCCAAAAAGCTAGACGTCGTAAACCTAGTCCTGGTATGTGCTATGCAAAGAAAAATTCCCGGAACATTTCACCGAACAATAACCGATATTTATTACCGAAAAACATATTTATTTGGATAAAACAATAGGTAATAACTGACTACAATACCTACTTGCTTATTAGCTTTTGCATGCGCGAAGCTACTCTACTCTCGCCCGAAAATAGTGCTCTGTCAAGGTCATAGGGGGCCCTATTATCCTAATGTGCCCAGGGCCTGCAATAGGTTAAAGACGGCTCTGTTTATTGTACACACCAGAAATAAAAATTACAAACGGATAAAGAAACTTACGAGCTAGTATCACAAGTCACAAGTGTCACCTGTCAAGGTGACCTTATCGCTCAATGTGATCTCTTCCAGGCAACCGTTGTATGGAAAGAACGGATCATCATCTTCGTGTTGTCATTTGATGGGAAGTTCAATAAAGGGGATTCATCCCCTAATTTACAATTGTCCGTGGGATCACCCTCGAAATATAGCCTATCCAAAAGTCCTTTGACAAAATATAGCAAAAAAGTATACCTTTCGAGTTTTGCCGGTCTGTTGTGTAAAAATAGGGGTTGAGTTAAGCATCGAGAAGAGGGGCAGACAAGCGGAAGCTAGTTCTATAATATTATTCATTAATAATTAAAAACTTACACTACACTACCTTAATAGAAAAGATAGGTGGAGCCAAAACCTGAAAAGAAAATACGTCTGCGAGTCGTATTTTCTATTCTTTACAAGAGTACACGATGCAACGCGTAAACTGGGTGATTGGTTAAGCAGTGGAAATAATACGGGGATATCATTATATTGTTGCGTATTCCACTTGTAGGTACATTCGCAATTTTATGTCCTTGTCTGTGCGTGAAGATGCACTGCCGGCGGCCGCGCCGTGACCAGTCACCTTCCACAGTCCACCGGCAATAAACGGTGTCCAATATATTGTGCGTTAGCTTACCGCGCTCCAAACGACGCTGAAGCTTCTAGAAGCTGCTTGTCTTGCAGGTTAGCTAGTTTTAAACTGTATTTACGCTATTGCTTCTATTAGTTAACAGCTAGTCTCATGCGATCGTTGGCACCATATCGATTTTAGAAGGAAGACATCGCGGCCGCTGCAAACGCCGTCGCGATCGACCTTGTTCCAATTATACTAACTTTATACTCGATATTTGTTTCGGTTTTTTAAATTATTTCAAGCAAGTACGAGATTAATATTTGAGCTTTTAGTCGCGTAGTCGGTACCCACGTTCGGAAAATTAACAATTCACATAAACTATGTTCGGAAATTTACATTTCACTTCGATTTTTTTTAAACTATGTTCGAAAAGTTTACAATTCACATCGACTTCTTTTTAAACAACGTTCGAAAAGTTTACAATTCACACCGATTTTTTTCAACTACGTTCAAAAAAAAATTCAATTCGTATCGACTTTTTTGTGCCTATAATGTGGCGCGCCTCTATCTCATTCGTAAATAAATCTCATTCATCAAATGTGATGCGTTTTATTAAATAATATATTTAATACCAAAAATATTTGTACATGTATAGATTAACCGTGATCCCCAAACTAGGCGAGGCAGCCTGTGCTTTGGGGTTCTGAGCACGAGTTGTGTAGGTACATTTTTTTATGATACTCTGTGACGAGACGAGCGAAGTTGCTCGCCCGATGACTCTTCACGCTTGACCATAACAGCTCAACGTCCCTCAGAATTTTGAACTTCAACAGTTCAAAACCCTGGATGGCAATGCACTGCGCTCGTCACCCCGAGATATAAGATGTCAAATCTCTGTGTGCCCTGTAATTTCGCTGGTAACATTGCCCTTCAATCCGGAACACAGTAGTCTGCACACTACTGCTTGGCGGTTGAATAACTGGCAAAGGTGGTACTTCCCCAGGCGGACCCCTGCAAAAGAGTCCTACCACTACAAAAAACACAAATTGTAAGCTTACCGTATTGACTATGTTATTGCAGCTATTTGTAAATATAAATGCAAAGTAGATATATAATAGTTAAAGTTATATATAAAATAAGTGCCCACAAAAAAAAATTTACGGGCATTTTGCGAAAAAAATTAAAAAAAAAATTAGAACTAATTTTAGTTTTAATATTTTTTAGAATGTAACAAACTGTTTAACCCATTTTTTGTGGTCATAATAAACAATATTAAAACCTTAATTTGTACTAAATATTTTTAAATATTAACGTCGTAAAATGACCAAAGCACATTTTACAAAAGTAGACTCATCTTATATTCTAAAAAAATATCAAATGCGTAAGCGAGGTTGCTGCATGCGGTATTATCTGGGCCTTAAGATTAAAACACCATTGTTTTAAAAATAGAGTGAAGTTAGTAGTAGTAAAGTAGATGTATGGATAGTAGTAAAGTAGGTGTATGGATTTTCTTTTGTTTAGTAAATTAAATCGCAATATACCTAATATTCAAACACTATGTTCGCCTGAGTCGCGCACAAATTACTGACTATCATGCTATGATAAACGTTTGTTTCCACAAACTATTTCTAATTTTGTATTTCTCTATTTAACAAATGACTAGGTATTTATTTTTATACATACCTACTTTCTTGACCTTTGTACTATTAGTTATACAGTACTATTTACTATTAGTGCCTACCTATATAATTATTATCTATATAAAGATTTAAGATATTTATTATCTTTATTATTACCTTGCTTTGTAATATTAGTTAGTTTGTGCGATTTTCCTTTAAATAGAATAAAATTGAATAAAAGGTAAGAGAAGAGAATATAAATCTTTATTGGCCTTATAAAATAGCTAGTTAAACTGGGCAAGTCAAATTTACAAAAATATTTAAGTATATACATTTAAAATAAAATAAAAAACTAGAGAATGAATAAGTAGTAACAAAATAAACTTTTGCCGTAGTCCTTTGCCGTGTTACCATTACACAGTGCCATCGATGGTGCAGTAGCAAATATTGTGTACCGTACCACGGTACCACGTAATAGTTTTTTGCCGCTGTACCACGGAATAGTTACATTTTAATGATAAAAATTGCAACGGAACTTTGAGTATTTTAGCAATTGTTTAGTTTTTTTGACGCTAAGCAAAACTCATGATATTGTGTTTGACGTATGTGTGTTTGTATGTGCACCTACCAATTTTAATCCAATGAACCAATTTTGATAATTTACATGGATTACTTTTTATAAAGGAAGATCATGCATGTTCAAGAATACCAAAACAATGGCATGTTCTATTCACATACTTTAGCTCTGTTTCATTGTTTTTTTTTTTTTTCAATCTGGGCGTGTTTAAACGCGTTTGAATCGGTATCTTCTAGGCAAGCGTGCTTCATTTTGTAGACCGCATCATCAGTTAAGATCGCAGGCCTATTTATCAATTAAAAAGTACTTATTTAAAGTACTTATGTAATTATTTTATTTTTTTAATTATGTATAATAATTAATAACCTTTAATAACGCCGGCCAAAAGGCTGCCAAATTAAAATGGGATTGGGCGGGACATGTGGCGCGTATGAACTCCGACCGGTGGGCCAGGATCGTCACACAGTGGGTGCCAGATGGACAACGCAGTCAATGAAGGCCTAGGAAACGCTGGCGTGACGATCTTGTCTCATTCCGGAGAGGTTGGCAAGAGGTGGCGAAGGACCGAGATTTATGAAGGAAATGGGGGAGACCTTTGCCCAACAGTGGGTTAAAAAAAACTTTTAATAAATAACAACAAATAACCTTTTTAATTATACGAACTAAAAATGAAGGCCATACCATTTTAGTAATATTAGGTTTTCAGTAGCTAGGTCATTTAACTTTGTTGTAAATGGGTTTAAAGTGTAGAATAGAATAGAATAGAATATCATTTATTGATCGGCCGACTACAACATCTTAGTATAATTAAATATTATGAGTTGGGCATCACACCGATCTCGTCGTGTCACAACGCGCTACACTATGAGCGTGCGTGCTATGCTGCGTACGCGCTATACTATGAGCATTAACTGTTAATACTCACTAAATATCTAAAATTGTTTTAGTTTCAATCGTAAATTGAATTTGAAATACTTCTACACTCTAGAAGCACATTGAATTACGATCCTAACATACTTAAGCACACGTGATTCTGAGCTTTTAAATTATTAAGCAAACTCCGAATACCTTTGAAATCCCTCGATGTAGCAATCCAATTCAAATATTTCAGGTATTTTGTGTGAAAGTTTCATTTGAATTGAAAAAGTGTAAAGGCAGGGTCTCATATTGAACACAACATATTCATGGTTTGATTTGTTACGGTCGATCACGTGAAATTGCACTTAGCATTAGTAATTGTCCAGGGAACTTTAATTTCAATGTATAAGCCGAGCTTTTAGGTATTTTGAATAAAAGATTTAGTAGGTATATTTAATCGATGTGTACGAGTATGTATGTAGCCAAAATACAGGATTATAGGTGTTATACTTCCCGTGTAGTAGTTTTATTTGTAAATTAGTACTTACATTACTTGACAGAACATAACAGGGTCTTTATTCCGCACGGGCAAACGCCCGCTATAGTGGCCACGTTATAAAATTTTTTTTTAGGTGGCATTTGTAGCACATGTAGCAGGTAACCCACCCGAGTTTAAAATCTGTAGTTTCCCCCGAGCGACGTAGTAGGTAGGTACTTTTTACCACACCTACGAGAAATTAGCAAAATTGTTCATGAATTTGCACCATTTTAAACTTGAAAATATGTATTTCAAAACTTGACACTGGCAAAAGTGCGACTGTTACTACGAGTAGTACCATTTTAATTAATTAGTACTACTTTTAAGTACCTAAATGTTCTTTCATCTTACTTGATTTAAGGTTTAAGAAAATTAAGTTTTTTTTTTAGATTATTTTTATTTTCATCGCTTAATAGGTGTATTATTTTTAAACTAAAATTAAAGAGACTAAATAAAGTATGCAATGTTTGTTTTGTGTAATTTTAATAGACCTGCCTTTAACACATCTCTCTTCTGCTTCCGCCTCTAACTTTGAAACCGAGTCCTGTAAGCCAAATTTTAAAACTTCGGTTCCTATAAAACCATCCCTGTAACATCCCCAGTAAAAAAGTTTTATTATCTTACTTAGCTATGTTCATCTATTCCACTATACACGTAAGTTGTTTCTAGTAACGATCAAAACAAGCTATTTGGTATATACCTACGAACCTAGAACAGCAGTTTATCATGCATCGAATGGGTAGTAATCGTCCACTTTTCGTGTATCCGCCTTGCCCTAGTTTCAGTGGATATTAGTCAAATACGTTTGCCACAACACCATTTGCTGCGAGATCCGGTTTCGTCTACACCTTTTAACCTAGCTTTTGTTATTAGAGACAATTAAAGTAGGCTGAATTATGCAAAACAGACACTAAAATATCAAATTTTATCGGTGAAAAATAGGTATATGCACGTGACTTCAGATATTCAATAAAAAAAATTGTAATCTTTATTTCTATAGAATTATACCAATATTTTATTTATATTACACAGGAATTACTCACGTAAGATTAGGCCGGTTACTCCGACTATTGTTGTGCTATTGTTTCAACAGCATTCGGCGGTCTTCATCAAGATGAATGCGCGCGCGCGGCTGCGTCTCGCTTTGCAAACCACGCAAATGTGTGAAAACCAAGTCCCATAATAAAATTATGCTAATATATTTTTTTTTTGTAGTCAATCTGGGACATAAATCTGGGACATATCTGGGAATCATAATCGTGTTTTAATTGTTTATTTCAATTATCTAAAAGTTGGAAATATGTCCTGGAATTATAAAATATCTTAAAGCAATGCTATTGGCTGAAACGAACGTGACATCACCGTATAACAATGTCAACTGGTATGATGACCACGTATTTCACTATTTTCGCATCTAATTCAGATTTTACGTCTGTTACACTTGTTAAAAATAGTTAAAAGCTGCAAGGTTAATTATGTAAAAGATATTTGAATATTATTCATGTTTTGAATATTGAAAATTGGAATATACGAGAAAGTTTAACATAACCTAAAATCTGCAGTAATCATAGATTTTATAAGAAATGCTATATATTTAATACCTACTCATACAAAAACACTTTTGAACTGTTTAGAGTAGGCTCTGTTTCTTTAATAGGTAAGTAGGTAATACAAATGAGAAATTATGGGAATATTAAAACTTGGCAGGTTAAGTTTTGAAGTCGAAAGTCGTAAACAAACAACAAGTTTGCAAAAGTACCTATTTATTAATCACTTATGTACTTACGTTAAAATGATCTCTCTGATCTTCACAAAAATATAAAGGAGTAAAAGGCGATACATCGTCCCTTGTATTGAGCCGCCCTGAAGAGGATACTAACTGTTTACCAGAAGAATAGAATAGAATTTCATTTATTATCATAAAGTCACATTTGTAATAATTTTTAAAATAAAAAATATTTACTACGAATGCTTCTATTATGGACTCGTCAATTTGGTACACAATTAAATATTTTGATGGTAAGTAAGACCCATTGAGTCTCACTCGGCAAACGACAATTTATAATAATAAAAAAATGAGGGTAGATCTATGCGCGTAAGTGATAATTAAGTCGGCTGTATAAGGGCCTCGTCAGACTGGTACACTTAAACAACAGTGAAATAAATTTTCACTAAAAATCTTATATTAATTTAGCTGTATAGGGGCTTTGTCAGACAATAAATAACATTAAGTAATTAATAATAACAAAATAATATTTAAAAAAATATATAATTATAATAAGCCGCAAAATAAAGTACATAATTGGGGTTCGATTCCCATCTAGGACAAACATTTGTGTGATGAACATTTGTGTTTGTTCTATGTCTGGGTGTTAATATCTATTTAAGTATGTATTTAAAAATATATATGTATGTATATCAGTCTCTGGCAGCCATATTACAAGCTTTGCTTAGTTTGGGGTCAGATGACCATGTGTGCAATAATGTCCCAGATATTTATTTATTTATTTATTTAATAATCAATATATTACTAAACATGAATTAGCAATTGATAATATTTATAGTCGTTTGTCATTAATTCGGCTATTTTGTAGACAGACTTAGAAGCAAATTCTTTACATTGTCACGAAACTTTCCCTCTGCTTTTATTTGTTGAATTTACCAGTAACCCTGTATAAGTGTATATTGCTTCATTCCTTTGCATTACCTAACAGCTATTTTACCTTGTACCTAGATCAATAACGTTATGTCTTAGGATAGATTCAAGTAAGTGACGTCCGATGCACATCGAGGCTTTCCGAGGAATGTATTAATCATAGAGCATGGATGAAGGTGAGTGAACCAGGTCAAGAACAACTCCAAGGCAATGCGTACTATCAAATTTTATAGTTCCCGTGCGTATTCGAGTATACGTAGGTTACAAGATACGGCGCCCCGGCTGATATTTAAAAAATAAATAAATAGGAATGCGTTAGAGCGCCACGTCGCCTGATACGATATCATCTTTTTATACATCTAAATAGATCGAAAGTAATTTTTTATATTGATTTGTTGTTTCACACTAAAGCGACCTCAGCTTAGCGGTGAGAGTGCTCGGGCGTTTATTCGGATCGCACAGGTTCGAATCCTGTCTGGCCTCAACATTTTTGAATTGTCTATAACATTTAAATAACAAAATAGCTATTTTACTCGCCTTTTTCTCGTAAAGATATTGAATGTAGATTTAACTGGAACTGAACCAAAATTGGTTCAGCCGTTTGGGAGCTACGAACTTATAACACCCCTCTTTTTGAGTTGAGGGCTCATAAGAGAGTTCATTACAAAAAACACCACTGCATTTTAAAATTTGTAAAGAAATCCGATATTATGAACAGAAAAAAACTACGTCGGCAACACTATTTGCAATGTAATAGGGTATTTGACTGATTTTACAAAACCATTTTTTTTTATTAAATTAAAATAAAGCAATCTTGTTATTTAATCCTCATAATTTTCAGTATTTGTGTTTTAAATGACGGATCAAAATTCAAATTATTAAACTACCGCGTAAACGCTACCTTTGACATTCATGGGGCCACGTGACATTAGTGACGTCACTCATAAACAAAGAGTTAATCTCGCCATACAATTGTTGCCTCTATTTACTTTTCTGTGACGACATAAGGACATTCGGCTAACATAGAGCGTTTGCAGTCAAGTCACGTGATCAGTGAAAAACATATTTTTATTATGTATTTTTCTAGAAATAGGGACTTTATTTTTTAATTTTAAGTCATTAAATACTTTTTGAAAATAATAATCTTCTAGGATTACACCAGTATTAATTATATTTTTAATATAGTCAACTACCCTATTCTAAAGATAACGCCCAATCGTTTTTTTTTTCTCACTTATGTTTTTTATCTACAAAAGCGTTGTAATGCGCGAGTGATATAGCCGCGCACCTCTAGCTGTCCCTTAAGGGCTCGGCTCCTAATATTCACACAGCTGCGACCTGCACACTTTTATAAAATCTTTTTTATCTTACTAGTTTAGAATATCAAATTCAAATTCCTTTATTAGTTCATACTACCCATATACACAAGTTGAAATTAAATTACATAACATTCGGCCATATCAGACTTATAAATAAAAAATCATCATCAACCAGATGAAGTCCACTGATTAACATAGGCCTCCCTCTCTGAACGACATCCTGCAATCTGCATCCACTGGATGCCCGCGACTCTCACAATGTCGTCGCTCTATCTAGTGGGAGGCCTACCTACGCTGCGTCTTCCGGTACGTGGTCTCCCTCCACTCAAGAAACTTTCTTTCCTATCGGTTATTGCTTCTTCGAGCGATGTGGCCTGCCTATTGCCACTTCAACTTAGAATTTTTTATAGCTAAGTCGGTGACTCTGGTTCTTTGGCGAATATCCAGGTTACAGATTCTTTCGCGCAATTTTTTTTTAAATCAAATTATAAAATTTTAACATAATATTATAATATCAGAATGAAATTATCAACACGTAATATAATAATAATAATAAAAAGCCTTTATTTAACAATCTTAAATGTTACATTTCATCTTATAACTTCATTATACTAATATTAAACATGGTTGTTATGAAAGTAACGTAATCAAATGTTATCGTTTGAATTAGACACCGGTTTCGTGATTGTCTTGCTCTTTGGCATAGGCCTCCCCAAGTGTTCTCCACAACGATCTATCCCTTGCTATCCTCATCCAGCATGGTCCTGCTTCCTCCTTGATATCATCCTCCCATCTTCGACGCTGCCTGCCTTTACTTCTCTTTTTATATCTAGGGCACCATTCCGTCACTTCGTTCGTCCACTTTTCTATCTTACTTCTTGTTAGGTGTCCTGCCCATTTCCATTTCAGTTGTTTGATTTGGTATTTTATATCT
Source organism: Agriopis leucophaearia (assembly GCA_949125355.1). Lineage (NCBI taxonomy): Eukaryota > Metazoa > Arthropoda > Insecta > Lepidoptera > Geometridae > Agriopis > Agriopis leucophaearia. The sequence continues at coordinate 14,062,649 of OX421271.1, read as the reverse complement.
ATAATCTTGGTTTGTTTTCTGATTGTTTTTAACCTAATTTTGTCTTTTAATCTTATGTTGAGTATGCTTCTTTCCATTCGGTGTTGACAAGTTTCTAGTGATTTAATATTTTTCTTTGTACAACTCCATGTCTGACATCCGTAGGTCATGCTTGGTAGAATGCAAGTATTAAATATTTTCTTCTTCCCTTCTATTGGTATATCAGAGTTTTTCATTACGTCTTTTAGAGCCCAGTATCTCTTCCATCCTAGGTTTATTCTATTTTGAATTTCTTTGGTTGTGATGTCTGTTGGAGATATTATTTGGCCTAAGTATGTATATTCGTTTACATATCCCAGTTCAGCAGCATTTTTAGGTTTTATGGGAGTTTTGACGTAATTTGTCATTAACTTTGTTTTACTTGTATTTATTGATAGTCCTACCTTTCCGCTTTCGTTTATCAGTTGTTCAATCATAACTTGCAGACTGTTTGGATCACCACATATTAATATAAGATCGTCTGCGAATCTTAGATGGTTTAGGAATACTCCATTAACATTTATACCATATTCCTTCCATTCCAGTTGTCGAAATATATATTCTAGGGTTGCCAAGAACAGTTTGGGTGATAAGGGATCTCCCTGCCTAACTCCTTTCCTGATGGGGAAACATTCTCCTAACTTTTCTGTGCGTATTTTAGCTGTCATATTTGTGTATATGTTCTTTATTATCTTAGTGTATTTACTGTGTACCCGTTGTACGGTGAGGGCTTCCCATATTTTCTCATGTTTCAGCGAATCAAATGCTTTATTGTAGTCTATGAATGCTAAGTAGTAGTTTATTCCATATTCATTGCACTTCTGCATCATTTGTTTAATGGTATGGATATGGTCGATGGTTGAAAAGCCACTCCGAAACCCTGCCTGTTCTTTCGGCTGATTCTCGTCTATGGTCTTTGTTATCCGGTCCAGTATTATCTTGGAGAAAATTTTATATACGTTTGACATTAGCGAAATGGGTCTGTAGTTCGATATATTATCTGTTCTCCCTTTCTTGTGAAGTAAAATTATTGTAGATGTGGTCCATTGAAGAGGTATATATTCAGTTCTTAAAATGTCGTTAAAAAGGTTTGTTAGTGTTTCCAAGATAGTCTCTGATACTCCCTTTAAAAGTTCATTAGAGATGGTATCTTCGCCGGGTGCTTTTCCTCTTTTTTGTGATTTGATGGCTTTAATAACTTCATCTTTCAATATATTAGGAATTGGTTCTTCTTCGTTACTCATAGCTGTTTCGCTACTTAGAATTAGTGTACTTGGTTCGTCATGATAAAGATCGCGATAGAAATCAGTTGCTGTATTTAATATTTCGTTTCTTTTACATTTATGTTTTTGAGTTTTGTGATGTGTTACGTTAGTAATCCAGTTTGTATGGTCTTGAAGTTCCTTCCACGCACTTTTGATTCCACCTGATTTTGTTATGTGGAGTTGTATTAATTTAGTTTTTTGTGTATTTCTGTATTTCCTTATTTCAGTGTATATTTCTTTACTTATTTTAATTATGCTTTGTCTGTTGTTCTTCCTGTTCTTAAATAAAAGTGCTCTTTGTTTTATTAATCTTCTTGCTTCAGATCCTATTCTGTCTTTAAATGGTTTTTCTTTTTCTAGGATTTTATTAGTTCCTTTTATTTCTTCTTCTAAGATATCATATTTTTCCTGGACTGTTCTTAGTTCACTTATTGGTATTAATTTAGTTTTTAGGGATTCTAGAACATGGCTTGGTAGTGGTAGTGTGATAGGTTGTTTAGTATTTTGTAAATATTTCCTAGAATTTTTAGGTTCATTTAGATGTAATTGACCTCGGAGTAATCTGTGATCAGTAAAATAGTCAAAATTGTTGAGGACTTCCACGTTTAAGAAAAGCCTTGGTTTATTTGTAGTTATGAAATCTATCTCATTTCTTATTTGGCCGTTGGGAGATTCCCACGTCCATTTTCTTTTAGGTTTTCTTTTATAAAAAGTATTCATAATATGTAAGTTATTTTCTAACGCGTAGTTTATCAATCTTTGTCCATTATCGTTTCGCTTGCCGGTTGTATAGGGTCCAAGTATTTTATCTTCGTTCTTTCTTCGTTGGCCAATTTGGCTATTAAAATCTCCCATCACGATAATGGTGTTATACAGGGTCTCCATTGTCTCATTTAGGTTTTCGTAAAAGCTATTTTTAATTTCTTTTTTCGCTACCTCAGTAGGAGCGTATACTTGGACTATTGATGTTGGGTGTTTGTAACCAGGAAGTATAATGTTTAAGATAGCTATCCTGTCTGAAACTCCTTTAAATTCTATTATGTTATTTTTCAGGTATTTTTTGACTAAGAAGCCCACGCCGTACATTCCTGGTATTTCATTTTTATAGTACATTATGTATTCTTTATGATCTTCAATATTTTCTTTTGATCTTCGTACATCACTTATGCCAAGAATATCCCAATTAATGTTGTTTAACGCTTGTTCAAGTTCTGTTAAACATTCTTTTGACTTTAATGATCTTGTATTCAATGTTGCTATGTGGAGTCTACTTTTCTTCGTGTTCATTTTTGTTGTATTTTTCATTTTTAGTGTAGTATTTTGGGGGGTTTGGTCGATAACCCCGCGGTGACCAACCGTATTGGGGTTTTTCTTGTTTTTTCCTTTATTCTTGCCTATATAGTTTGTTTTTATTTCGTTACCGGTGTCTGACATTTCCTATGCGTTATGTTGTTGAGATGGTTTTTCCGTCATAGACGCAGATCTTGCTCTCATATACTCAAATGCATTTGTTTTATGTAGTTTAGAGGGTGCGATAATATTTTTCGATCCACTGGAGAGTGATGTGCTCATATTGTTAGGTGATATCGAGGCTTCTCTCTTTCTTTTTTCTGTATCTGGTGTTTCTTTTATAACGATTTTATTGTTCCGAATGAATGCGTCCTTTCCATTTTCTTTTTCTTGTTTGAGTTTTTCCTGTAGGTTCTTCCGTATTTCCATCGTTTCTTTCGAAAAATCCTCAGTAATGTAAGTTTGTTTCGGCATTTTATTTTTATTTTTCAGTATCATTAGCTTCTTTTGGAATGATGTGAAGGATATAAGTATTGGCCTTACTTTACTATCTCCTTGTTTCTTTCCTAACCTATAATAGTTATTTATTTCGTATATATCTATGTCGATATCTAGTTCTTTTAGTGTTTCTTTAATTAGGTTGAATAATTCTTGGTGATTCTTTTCTGTTTCTGTTATACCATGTAGTAACAAATTATTTTTCCTAATTTTTTCTTCTAAATATTTTACTTTTCCTTCTAATCTTTGTACCTCGTTTTTCAAATATCTGTTTTCTTCCAGAAATGGTTGTAGTTTCTCCTCTATATTGTGCATGATGGTTTCATTTACGCTCTTTGTAATAGTTGCGGTTTGTTGGTCAAGTTCCGTTTTCATCATTTTAAGCAGTTGTGCCATCTCTAGTGATATTCCCGTAGAACTCATGTTGAAAACAAAACCTTTTATTCTACGTGTATTGGAACGTATTTTTTTTTTTTTTTTTGCCCGTTGAGCTAGCAACACTGGGTTACGTTTGCCACTGACAAGTCTGGTGTCACTGTCACGCTGTTTGGTTGTCAATTGATAATGAAGTATTTCTAACCTCAATTCGTAAGGTATTTTTATTTGTGATATTATCGATTTATTTTCTCGTGATTTTCGCGTACCTTTTTATAATGTCCGCGTAGATCTATCTTCTTGATGTAGAATTTTGTAATGTGCGGCCGGTATTGGTTAATTTTCACTGTGATTTCAATTAAAAACTGGGAGCACTTTTCGTACACTGTTGTCGCTTTGACATCCGGAACCGGAAAAAAAAAAAAAAAAAAAAAAAAAAAACACGTAACACGTACTTAAATGAATATAAAATATTCAGAAAAAAAATCTTTTTGTTTTATCATCTTTTTCCCAATTTACAATTTAATTTTAGTTCACGGTATATGTTAAGAAAGACAAAGAGGAAAACTTTGGAAAATTTTGTGCTGGGTTGGAATAACATTTGATGTTGTGATAACTACTTATTGTATGTATTTGTATACAATATAGGTTTTTTATGATCATTAATATTATATTACAATTCTGATCGCTTTACTACGGCGTTATTAAGTTAACACGTTGCGTGCTGATGCCTCTAAAGCAATAACGATTAGCTCTAGGCACAAGTACTATCTAGTATCTATAGTGAAAATTGCTTCTGGGGTGATTAGGTAAGGGGTTTCATTGGAAATCAATTTGTATTGCATTTAGTAGAGAAAATAACTGTAAAATGAGCTTGTGCTGTACGGTCGATCGCATAACCACGTTTTTGCCATAAAACCGTTTTAACAGATTAAACTATAACCTTGGCTAGGACTGCGCTTCGATCACAACTCGTAGTTTTAAGTAGCAAGTGTGTATAATATACGTCTACGAATATTATAGCTGAGTGCTACGAATCTACCTTGGTATACTATCCGTAGCTATAAATTAAATATTCAAAACCATGGTACCATACATTATGTACAAAATGTGCAGTATTCTTGTAGTGATTGCTAAGATATTCGTAGACGTGCTACGACATACTACTACCTACTAGAAACGAATAATGTTGAAAGTTAATAATGGTATACAACTTTTGAAATGGTCTAGAGTGTAGACCATGCATCGGTAAATGTAGAGTAGGACACCCTGAGGCTTGTTGGAGTGACGATATAAGTAAGACGGCTAGGAGTGTTTGGAGGAGAAAAGTTGATGATTGGGCTGAGTGGCGTGCCTTGGGAGAGGCCTATGTCCAGCAGTGGACTAGTATAGGCTGATTTTGGTTATGATGAAACGTTTTGAACCAGGGTTTTTGTTCCAAAACTTGTTTTTAGTCGTATTAGCTACATTGCAATTGTCGTAGCATGTCTACGAATACAGTCTACGACAGTCGTAGAAGTGCTACGATACTTGCTACGAAGATTCCTATCTATCGGAGTCATCATAGTAGCTATGGTTACGGAGATGCTACGAATAGTGTATAACATATTTCAGTCCTGCGCGAACGACAGATCTTATTCCGTTTACACAGTTTTTTGCTTTTCTAACTCGGTAGAATGACTTTTTTTTTGTGTCCCTTCCTCTAACAACTCTGCTTCGTGCCAAATTTTGACACTTTTCCGCAAAACAAAGTGTCTGCAGAGGTCTAAATTCTTCTACTTAAACTTGTATTAGAGCTAGTTACTTTCGAGAAACCGCACAGCGTTGCATGTGTTGAATATTGGATCGCTCGGAAGCATGCAGCCTTGCCCCACTTCTAATCTATCTGTATTTTTTGTCTTTTGTACCGATATGTAATGCTAGCTGGGCCGCAGTGGGAAAAGACTAGCTGGTGATGTTCCTGTACTTGTTAGGATGTGGTAGTGCTTTAGGCTGTGCTTTATCTGTCTATGAATAAATTTAAGAATTTTATAAAATGTGGTATTACAAAATGGGTCGTTAAATTTTAGGTAAGTATCTGGATTTTGGGGCATAAAACGAAACAATTAAGCCGAAACTGAAACTATACATTAAAATTGTTTATTTTATGTTAGTAATTTGACGAAATCCACTCTCAAACTTTCCCTCAACAAGTTTTGCGAAAAACTACTTTTGTAATCTGGAAGTATTAAGTTGATATTTTTTTCAAAGATTTAAAGCCGTTATTTTCAATAAATAATAAGGATCTATGTATTTATATTTATTTTTTTACAGAAATGAAATTTTCTATAGATCTTTCTTTGATAGAATAAGAACTCCAAAAATCCATCCCTTGGGCATCCGTTTATCAGAATTCGTTGCTTTTTTCGTAAAAAAAATTATGAGGACACTTAAGTAGATGGGTCATAGTATTTTAACCGACTGCAAAAAAGGAGAGAAGTTCTCAATTCGGTTGTATTATTTATTTTTATGCTTATTATACTTTTATTATTTAAAAGGAAATACTTTTCGATTGGTCTATATAAATTTAATCAAAATAGTTTCTGTAGTTTTGTTATTAAATTAAAATAGATGAATAAATATGTCATCCAAATAAACAAAATTGCGTATTTACTAATTTTGAAGTCAGTTACTTAAATTGATAATAATTATAAACAGTTTTTTTGCCTAGATCTCTTTCAAAACTCACAGATTGCATGAAGGTGGTTTACTGTAACGAAGTTTTATATCCTATGGCTATCTTCATCTAGGCTTATACTAAACACCTGGCTCACCGACACAGCCACTTCCTACTACGAAATAAATTAAACTTTTACTTTTACGTTTTAAATGAGTTTTAGAAAGTAGATACAGGTAGTTTAAAAACAATAGTTGGGAAAGCGTCGGGCCGTTTTTCAGGGTCATTGCAAGTTCACCATGCACCAGAATGCCTATTTTTACATCGTACTAACATTTGACCGCGATCTCACCTGATGGAAAGCGATGATATCGTCGGAGATGGAACAAGTTTGCCTAAAAAATAGTTTTCATATTCTCTTTCTGCGTAACCTTGTATACAGGGTTATGTATATGGACTGTACTAAGCCGAAAGGAGGTCATAATTATGAACAACTTTTATAATGGGATCAATCATGAAATCGTGATAAAAATAAGCTGTTTCATACATTTTACAGAGTGTCAATAAACTGCTGATCATTTTTTTCGCGTTCAGGGTTGCCTTCATAGTAAAAGTTGTTCATAATGATGACTACAATGACCTTCTTTCGGTTTGTAAACCCTTGCCACGTAACCCTGTATATAATAAATATCATAGCTGTAATCATAAATAACAAAATATGAGTTCAATAACCGCCCAAAATATCTCAACATCCATCTTTGTCGTGCAGAGAATACTCGCTATGATAGAGTCCTTACAATGTGACCAACTTATATTGTAGACGTGGCCAAATGAAGAAACTTAACATATTAGAAGTGCGACTGTCAGTTTCGTTCAGAAAATAAAATAGTGCCTCTCCCGTTCAACTGTATAAATAAGTTTGTCGTTGTCAGTTGAAAGCAGGAACGTTTTCTTGTTTTTTTTTTCGCGGAAACATTTTCGGGTAAGTGATACAAATGTGGCTGTTTCAAAACAACATCATGGCTCCTATCTGTTCTATTAAGGCTATGTACTAGTTTCTATTCTGTGGCAGGGGTCGGTGGCCGACGGTTTGGGTTTAAATCACTTCCGCTACCGGAGTTGGATTTGTTGTTTTGCTCCAGAAATTTAGATATCGTCGGAAAAGAGTTTTTATTTTAGAATGCATTGTAATCATGCGGAAGATTATCAGGGCCTGCCATTACTATTATTACATGGCATTTTTCCCCACAACGGAACTGATTTATCGGAACCAAATTCGGTATCGGAGGTTTCAAATTTGGCTTGTCGGAATCGAATCCGGAGTCGAAGTCAGAGGCAGAGGCGCAAGTTAGTGAAATAGAAATCGAAAGAAAGCACGTGGGGAGAGAACATACACTAGTTGTTGTAGGTACAGAAAGAGCCGGATTGTTTTTATACCCTCACAATTTAGTATTATTACTGATTTACAAATGATCACTTAAAACAGAAAAGCAATAAATGTTTTTTGCATTGCATGCTTCATTTGCGATACTATGCATTTTTTTTTTTTTTTTGAACGAAAATCAGAACAAACTTATTTTTATAAACTTCAATTGTAACAAAAGTGTGTGTTTTTCACACTGACATGAAACGGCAAAGTACTTTGTCTGAACGTACCTTCAAAACACAGTCTGGTGAATTTAAAAACGTGGCCTTTTAACATCTCTATGCCGCTCCTCCCTGTCATAAGAATATAAAAATGGAGATTGCATCATGAACTGTGACATTTGATAAAATATCGACGCTAGACTGTTCAAGGTAAGAAACATTTACCTAACAAATCTGTAAAGTTGATAGCTGGAGCCACCATCGTATTTCTGAACAAATCTGAGAGCTATCCGGAAAACATTTTTAGTTCCATCTTTTCTCTGACTTTACATAAGTTGGTAAGTCTGTACATTTGCTGGTAAATGTATTACTTAGTAGGAAAACAAGAAAGCTACCGGAAATATAACTAAGTTTCCAACACGTAACCTCGGTTATGTCGCAGATTAATTCAATATTATTGAATTGAATGTTGTTCTTAATTGAAAATTTTATGGTTTCGTAACAGATTGCGTTGAAAACTATTAAGACCCGTATGCAAAACGGTTTTGATAATCTGAAACTATAAATGTACATTTTGAATAAAAATACGATTTTGTTAAAATATAATATACATTCGAAAACTTCTTAAGAGCTTTCGATTAATTTATTGCCTTAACAACATTTTTTTCTGAAACAAGAATTGTTAATTATATTTTGAAATATTAACGTCGTAAAATGGCTGACTCACATTTTTCAAAAGTAGAGACAGTAATTTTTTATAAAAAAAATATGCGAGTGAGATATTTCCACCTGCATGGTATTTTGGCCCTTAATAAGTATACAATTAAGTACATAGATGGCCAGTTAAATCCTCAAAACGCATCCTACTCTATCAACAATCTCCTGTTTTTGATAGGTCCATAGTGCCCATAATTAACAACTTTTACTATGGGAGGAACACTGAAAACGTAAAAAAAAACATAAGTATAACGGACCCCTTTCAGTTTAGTTCACCCTTTCCGCGTAACCCTGTATTATAACCAAATAGAACTTTCCATAGCTTTCATAAATATAATACAATTACTTAGAACAATAAATACCAATCATAACTATGAAAGAAAACAGAAAAGCAATGAGTGAAATTCCGGAAAGTTTTGTCAGAAACCGACCTTGATATTTCAAACGAATGTTTATCTAGGGAAAACATTTTCATGGTTATAAGGCTTTCACAGACGATGGCCCATGAAAACTGCGTGAACGATCGAAACTGGATAAGAATTCTGCACGAATTAGAGCAAGAGAATTAAAAGAGAGATTCTGCCGACTAAAGGCGCGTTCTGTTTGAATCACACTAGCGATAATAATGAGAAGGATGAAAGTTTCTTTGTGCCGTGTTAGTTCTTATTAGCGCTATTTGGTGGTTAGCGCTATTGGCGTGGCTTCGGAATGCATCCTTAATGTAGGCATCCACAGGGCCATCGCACGCATTGGACCTTCATGCATATAAACTCAGTAAGTAGAATGTTTCCACCTGCATCTGCAATGTGAACGGGGCCTAAGACCGTCGTATCGTGTACTATTACTTATTCTGTAGCGGTAGTTCTAACTTTGTAATGTCCTCGTAAATTCTGTATTCTAATGGAATCTTAATGACGGTGGTTTGCGTGACGGCCCCAAGAACGAATACTTCAGTTGCTACTTGAAGGAATTATAGAATTTGCTTAATATGGCTTTATGGACTATTTATCTTTGAACCGGTGCCGAGGAAGGGCGTTTAACTTCGTATGTAAGTATATTAGTTTTAAAATTTAAATGTAGAATGTCTGGAACCCGTTAGTGTTAACAATTAATTTTTCTGACGTAGAGACTCTACGAAACTGCTACGACGCTACGAGTCATTGGTTACGTAGTATGGTTTGCCTACGCAGCAAACTTCAACAGTTCCGTCATTGTATTTCGTAACATGTTTGCGCTCAGAAGAAGGAAATATTATTCTGAGATGTTTTCGTGTCGTTAATTGCTAGTGTCAAAAACTTCTATCACGTTCCTTGGCCAGTACAATACCACAAACATCTACTTACTCGTAATCTAAATATCTAGAATAAATAAACCCGGTAATATTCAAAAGTTCAATATGTTTGTATATGCTATGAATTGGTTTGTTAATTATTCACGTAATAGAAAAAATTGTGAAAGCACTTTTCAGCTAAAATAAAGCCCCAAATTTGAATTATATTTCAGTCCAAAACTGGCCCTACGCAAAAGCATAGCAAAAGTATACCCCCAATCTACCCCGGTTTCTGATAGACCGACAAACGTATTTTTTAGAACAGACTAGGTAAATATACTAGGATGGAGCTAACAAATTTTTACTGATGGCTGTCAATTTTGTTCAAAAATTACTTCGGGTGACTCTCTCATTAGATTCTTAGATAAGTCGGTCGCGGGGTATCTAGTGCGCATATTAACATAATTATCAATTTAAAAACAGACTTCAAAATTAGTAAAATACGTACTCTATTTTGCTTTCAATTTTCCAGTAACTTTTATTTAAAACCAAACTACTGAACCGATTTCGATGTCATTTATATTGGACCAATCTGTATATAAGTATATCGCATAAAATTGTTTATAAATGCCAGAGTTCTGAGGTAAGAAACTTTGAAAAAAATACGAATTGAGCACCTCATTCTTTTTTGTGAAGTCGGTTAAAAAGACGAATAAAGACAGACGATCAGTTAAAAATCAGAGTCTGTTATTATTGACGGTATATAATGTTACTGTCAACCACGTTGTCACTTTATAACAGGCAATCTATGAGAGTTATTTTTCCATAGATACCTTGTTCGGCCAAATTATATTATTCTATACACTGAAGTGAGATTTTTTTCTATTCTGTGATTTTATATAAGACGTTTTCAAAATGACACAGATACCACGAGAAAGTGACCAAGAAACTTATTCCTAAGCTGTGCACGAGAAAACGAATTTCGGCCCAACGATCGAAGAGACGTCTGTCTCTTTCTTTTAGTAAAATGCATTATTATCAAAATATGAAGTCAACGGCTATAAAATTGTACTAACGATACCTGCCAGAGTGAGACAGTGCTCCCAGATATGCAATCCAATTTAAACCGGTTTTCTCTCTCTGATATCTCTGTATTATATTGTGATCTTGCTTCCGTAAGGTCGCTTGGAAGAGATTGAAACGATAAGGCGACCAGTTGTTATACTAATTTTATAGCCTTTCTACCCTTTTTATGGAACTTCTACAGGGCACGCACGCCGCGACATAATTTGTCACTTTTTATAATGCCAAAGCGAGACAGGTGTATTATATGAAAACAGGCTTTTTGTCACGTTCTCGCTCGACAAAGTGACGATAAGATTTTTTCGCTGGGCGCATGTTAGCCCTGCAGGTGTGAACAATAAAGAGTTTATCTAACTATCTTTGACGCCATTAAAATACGGTTCATTTTGGAAGTTGATTTTTTCATGTACGCAATCCAATTGGATATATAAGATCATTGATGAAAACTATCTGACTATAACATATTTAGTAGATTTGTGAATTTTATTATTACGTTCTCATTTTGATTCTCATTACCGGAGAGTTGATTAAATGCTTATCAGCTGTGGACAATCAAAATGTGGAGAAACACAAAAGGGTTGGCGTAGGTACTAAGAAAAGGACGTCTGATAAGACCGTGTTTAGGCATCCGGCCCTTATTATCTGGAGCTGTTTAAAAAAAAGGTTCATGAAATTATTCAAATGGCCAAAAAGGAGTTATTTCTCAATGGTTGCGCTACAGAATCACACCCGCAAGACATTTCCTCATGAACGGTAATTTTTATCGGGATAAAAAGTATCATACCTATGTCACTAGACCTACAGTTGTAGTATATCACCATGCAAAATCATGTCGATCTCCGTTTTTCTGTTACTGGGTAAAAAATAAACAAATAGAATAACAAACAAACAACTAACCGCCCGTAGTTTCCCAGTTTTGCCTTGTATTCCGAGATAAATATCGAGTATTTTATGTACTGTTTGCCCTTATAATGGGTACCACACTTGCCAATCATATTACATGCTACGACCAATTTCAAACATTTCACACACACAATTTTGAACCACCGAAATAGTGATATATGCCTTTTTTAAGGTTCAGTAGTACACATTCGTAGTTCGAGGACAGGTAATCACTGTCCAAGACTTGACTGTTTGATTGTTAGTTCTAATTCGCTCTTGTATAAATGCCTGTTACCTACTATCTATACAATGCAGTCGGCAATTTATATATTTTTTTATAATTTAATTTATTACGCTCTTCTTATCCCTCAGAAGCGGGGGTAGAGTAGTAAAGTGTGGTCGGAGAAAATCGGCCCAACTTTGTTGCACAAGTTTACCCCAGTTTAGCCTCGCGGTAGGCTTTTAGCTCGCAATAGCGGTACTAGCTTGTACAGTGTTTTGCATACTCTGATACTGAAAATTCTATTAAAAAGCATTGTAAAATTGCATAATATAGTCGTAACGTTTTCCTACTTTTAAAATAACAAGTGCCATTTTTCTTAGCGTTTTAGATATTGGATTTAGTAGGCACTTCTTTCATGGTAAGTTTTTAAATTTTTCACGCTTTTCCTATATTAACTTTACATCTACTCGTAACTTACTAACGTTAACGTTTTTTTTTATTCCATCTTAGCGCGCTTTTGCATGCTTTTTTTTATTTAACTTGCCTTATTAATTTGGGTCAAATCTTGCAACTGAATTTTTAAACACACCAAATGAGCTGAAACTTTGCATACAATTGCATTAGCATTGTCATCCAAATTAAACGTGTATGTCAAAATGACATTATTCTAAATCCAATATGGCGGACCAGTTATTTTTTATGCATCCCCATTAATTCATATCAAATGAAAGGTTTTGCTGAGAAGAATACGAGAAGCTTGTTTTTAAAGTTTTGTTTTATTAATAGTTTTAGTATCTTTTAAAATGTGCTAAAAAGATACGAGTAGCTCTGACCAGTGAGCGTAGCATTTAGTATTTTCCATTACGAATCTTCCGTTCATCCAATGAAACCTAAAATATTTTCATACAAGCCTTCGCACTATCGATTTATGTGTGATTTTGGCAAATAATTTAAAAGTTCACTTTGCCTTAAGCTTGCCTTTTGCCTTAGCTTTATTTATATTCTGTAGATTGGTACTTTATAACGACACAAGTATATTTATGTATACAGAAGCTATAAAGTTTCCTGCTGATACCGCACCGTTTTGTGGCTTAATGACTGGTTTTACAGACGCCATATAAAAATTCTCAGATAATTTTAATGATCTATTTGGATAGCTTAGTGGGTGGAAGGAAAATTCATGATCAAAAACGATAGCATCGGGAAAGGCTTGGCTGACCTTTCATGAAACTGCAAATTATTTCTTTTGCTAAGTTCTAGACTTCGCTCAATTTATTTTCGCCAGTTATGTTTACGCTTGTAACCGGAATTAGGCTAGGTTTGCCATTGATGGGCAAATAACACGAATAATATCATTGGCAGCCGAGGAGAGCGACGACCACAGACTAGGTAAAGCTATTGGTGACGCTGATAAAAAAACCCTACGCGTAATAAATAAATAAATACAATAATTGTACTAAGGCATATCCCTCGTTACAAGCTTTTATTTAATTTGCCCTGTTAGTTGAGACAAATCTTGCAATTGAATTTTAGACTTATCCTCAACCTATTGAGCTGAAATTTGGCACACTAATGACACTAATGGCACTTTGAATGACACTGCATGATTAGTTAAGTGAGTTATTCTAAATTTAATAAGGCGGACACCCAAAGATGGCGGACCAGTTATTTTTAATGCACTTTCATGATATGGGTTTGATGAAATGAAAGAATTTGCTGAGAAGAATAAAAAGTTTATTTTTAAAAAGTATTTTTTTTATAATTTTTTTCTGATCTGAGGACAATTGTTTTTAATTTATTTATTTTTGATATAGAATAGAAATCTACGTTTGGCCATCAATTACTCGCCTGATTTGGATTTGAGGTCTGACAAACATATACATACAAACTTTCGCATTTATAATATAAATGCAATGGTAATGTGGCCAGTATTTTGGGGACAATTCCCACTGGTATCGGTTTAATAGATTAGTTTGGTAGTTAGTTACTTATTAATTTGTCGTTTTTATTATTATTAAATGCAATTACTTGAGTAGGTACTTAATTGTCCATTTTGTGCTATCTGTGAACATAATTTGGTCTATGTTCAAACATTGACAGCTACAGGATTAATACAGTGAACCCTTGTCCAGATAAAATACATGCTGATATGTGTGGTAAAGTTAAACGTTTGCTCATCGTACCATTATAGCACAAGTAGGCAAACACGTACCAATTGAAGTATTCTTCAAATATAAATATAAAGAAACGAATCTAGTATAAGTAGATTTTTCTAAACTCCTGATTAAAAAAGCTGATAATCTTCAAATGGCTGAACTAATTTTTATGAATCTAACAACACTTTCAATCAAAACACTGTTTTAAACTATCACGGTTGTTTACACAGTTATATGATTACTAGCTGCGCCCCGCGGTTTCACCCGCGTGGTGATGAAAATCGGTGATGATGATGATGATGATGAAAAAAATTGCCTATGTCCGTCCTCATGATACATACTATTACCTCGCAAAATTTTATCGAGATCGGTTAAGCCGTTTAGCCGTGATTATGTAGCAAACAGACAGAGTTACTTTCGCATTTATAATATTAGTATGGATTTACGGGTAGACGTCTTCCCGTGAACGTGGTGCATGTAGCTGCGCCGAAATATCTGGAGCTCCTTCCACAACCTTACCACCGTAAATATCCCACAAATAAATAAATAAATATCTGGGACATTATTGCACACATGGTCATCTGACCCCAGACTAAGCAAAGCTTGTAATATGGCAGCAAGAGACTGATATACATACATATATATTTTTAAATACATACTTAAATAGATATTTACACCCAGACATAGAACAAACACAAATGTTCATCACACAAATGTTTGTCCTAGATCGCGTGGGAATCGAACCCACGCCCCCAAGCGCAGAAAGTAGGATCGCTACCAACTGCGTCACAGAGGCAGTCAAATAATCATATTTATTTCGATTAAGTCACCTTTCAAACAAATAAAACTAAACCAAAATCGGAACAGCTGTTTGGAAGCTACGACACCACATACAGACACACAAATTAATCAGTTTACATTTGGCGAAGATATCGCGTAGCATCCACATAAAAACAACAAAAAAACGTATCTCGTGGAAGGACCCATTTAAATTTGTAGAAAATATCTACCCTTAGATAAAGGTGCAAACTTACAAATAATAATTGTACAAAGACGGCACATGTACGTGATTAGATAATTCTGGTGTGACATAGTATGTTACAAAGGAAACTAACATGTAGGTAGTTAATTAAACATTGTACTGTACCACTCAATTACCCGGCCAAGGTCAGAGGTCGTTTTCCATCAGCCCGACACGCATTTGAATATTTGCCTAATTTTGTTATTACCCCGTCTCTATGGCTACCGGCAACTGTAGGTAACAAGTACCATTTTGTACCAGCATATATATACCTACCTTTATTTTGCATATGGCATTGGTCTCTGGACCTCAGTACCCTGATAATTGAAAAAAGGTAAATATAAAACATCCGTAGTAAGGAAAAGTTTTTTATTTATTTAGGAATAGTTTGACTGACTTTTGGAGAAACTCAGAGTCACACAACGGGCAATGGAGAGAGCAATGCTCGGAGTTTCTTTGCGCGATAAAATTCGGAACATAGATATTCGCCAAAGAACCAGAGTCACCCACATAGCTATTAAAATCTGCAAGTTGAAGTGGCAATGGTCAGGCCACATCGCTCGAAGAACTGATAACCGATAGGGAAGAAAGGTTCTTGAGTGGAGACCGCGAATCGGAAGACCTCCAACTAGATGGACCGACGACATTGTGAAAGTCGCGGGCATCCACTGGATGCAGATGGCAGGTTGTCGTTCAGTGTGGAGGTTAAAGGGGGAGGTCTATGTTCAGCAGTGGACGACTTATGCCAGATGATGATGATGATGATGACTGACTTTTGCCAACTCGCCTGATGTTAAGCGCTGATGCGGTCTACGATGGAGCATGCTTGTCTAGAAAAAACCAATTCACTCGTAACGTATGGGCATTCCTTGCATGGTGTGTCAATTATAACATATCTATGGGTACAGAACGTAGACAGTTTGGTTTCTCTATCTACGCAATCGCTCTTGGTCTACGATACAGAATAGTTTTTTTTATTTATTATATTATACTAGCTGCGCCCCGCGGTTTCACTCGCGTGGTGATGAAAATCAGTGAAGGGGTATGGAAAATAGATAGTAGCCGATTCTCAGACATACTGAATACGCATATAAAATTTGGTAAAAATCGGTAAAGCCGTTTCGGAGGAGTACGGTAACTAACATTGTGACATGGAAATTTTATATATATAGTGATGATGATGATGATATAGTGATGATTAACCTGTATCGTCCCACTGAAGGGCAAAGGCATCCCTTCCCTCCTTGAATTCGTCTCTGTTTTGGGCAATTTGAGTCCAGTCTTTCAAGTAGGAGTCCAGTTCATCCCTCCATCTCCGTCTGGGCCATCCGTGAGGTCGTTTGCCAACCTGTGGAAGCCACTGTGTTGTGGTTTTAGCCCAACGATCCTCCGACATTCGACTGACATGATAGATAGATAGATAAACTCTTTATTGTTCACACCACAAATAACATATTACACTATAAAATAACTTTAAACAAAACAAACTAGCGTAACAATCAGCGGCCTTATCGCTAAGAGCGATCGGCCCAGTCCCACTTTAGGCAAGCGGCTTTCTGAGCTACGTCGGTAAACCGAGTCTTGGAGCGCAGTTCTGTGTTTCTTATCTTGTAATTTGCTATTAAGTATACTTATCCATAGTAGCAAGGACGATCATTAAAATTAACCTTGTATCCAATAAAAAAAAATACAATTTATACTGGGTGACTGGTTAGACAGTGGAAATATTCGGGGATATCATTGTAATCATTATGAATAACTTTTATTAAGGGAAAAAATATGATATAACGAAAAAAAAGTTTCAAGAATTTAATAAATAAATAAACATTAATAATAATAACGTTTCACTAAAATAAATAATAATAAATTAATTTGAAAATAATTAAAATCCTTTATACTTGCGTCTAGCCCGGATATTTGGTAGGCATAGGTGGAACCGAAGTCAACACCAAGAGGCCTTGTTAAATATAAAAAATACAATTATGGAATATGTATGAAAAGGAATATGAAACTATTATACAATTTATATATATAGTATTTAAAAAAACTGGGCTATAATTAAATAACGTTTCACTAACATAAATAACAATAAATTAATTTTAAAGTAATTAAAATCCTTCTTTATACTTGCGTCGGTAGGTATATAAATAAAAGTCACTTATGTGAAAGTCTTATCATCATTAATAAGTTTTACATAAATATTATCACTGGCGACACTCTACAATTATTATAAAAAAGAAAACGCCAATAAATTTCAGGCCTTTTCTTAAATATTTGACAGGAAAAGATTACGTGGACCTATTTAAGGAACCCCGTTATTTAGGAGTCCCAAGCGGGCCCTCTCGACATATCTCATTGAATTTGCAAAAACAAATAAGCGCTCTAACTTTCTTTGTGAGTCAACTCTTGAATATTATATATCTTGTTTGCTGTTACTTTGTCTGGCGTTTTTATCTTTATCTTGTCTCGCTCGTGTTTCTTGTTCCACGATATAAAGTAGGGACTGAATGTCGCAGAAGTAAATTACTTTGTAGTGTACCTACCTAATCAAACCAGTGAAATTTTCTCACAAGGTATTTTTTTATAATGCTTACGTTTTTCTCTATATTTCTTATATTAAACAATTAAACAATCACACCAAGTGCACTTACCACCAAAATATATGGTCCAAATTGATTTTATACATTCATCTTATTTTAGTTCCGCCCTTATCGGAGATCGGACACAGTGCCGTAAATAGGGATGTGCCAGAGGTGCCCAGGCACAGGGCCCAGACTCTGGAGGGGCGCAGAAATGACCACACCATGACTAAGTTTTGTTTTCAAGGGCACAGTTATAGATGCTCGCACCGGGCGCATAAAAGACTAGTTACGGCACTGATTGGACAGCATTAGGGCAATGCTTATCTTGCAGGCTGCTGCTCGTAAAAGCTAGGTAATGCCTACTGCAGCCAAACCACTTGTGCGGGTTTTTAACCTGGAGTACCTATACCACCTCCTGTCAGCACTTCTTTTTCCGGCGATCTTCATGAAGAGTTGGAGTAATTTGTGCTTGTCATTTCTCATAACGACTCTCTCTCTCTCTGACCTCCTTACAAAATTTCATCCAAATCCGTTCAGCCGTTACGAAGTTAAGTGGGTACAAACAGAAACACAAATTTTCGACACATTAAACACATTACGACCTCTGGCCCATCTATTAAAAATCGATACTGAAGTTATACCAAACATCGCATCGATAGGCAGGTAGATAGATCAAATTGTAAGATATACCGATTCACTTGATAAACCTCGCAATTGAAATGTTTATAATGTTGTCCGACAACACGCGAGCGAGCGACCTTTTACTATAGTGTGTGTTTAATTTATTTTATATTATTGTCTATGTTGATTAGGTACCTACCTTCCTAGCTGGTGTACTTAGACCTTTGAACAAGTTGATAATCAAAAGTCAATAAGTTTTATTGTCAGAAATCTTTCAGAGCGCCTGAATAAAAATGCCACGCGTGACTAAAATGCTGGCGTTTTTTCTGGCTCAAGTTATTGGCATACAGCGTGGTAATTTGGATTGTCTCTATAGTAGGTATTAAACGCATTATCAACTGAGTCGTCGAACAATAAACGTCATATCAAATATATTTTTGCGACACAAATTTAAAACAAACCGGCCAAATGCGAGTCACGTTCGCGCACTGAGGGTTCCGTTTTGTACAACACTTTTTAAGTTTTTTTGGTAATCCGCCGTAACATTACATATTCTGTGAAAATTTCAACTGGCTATCTATTAAGATACCGCGTTAACACTACACTACACTCACATCTCTCACATTAACACACACACTTCTACACAGTCACTCAGACATATTACACATACCTACCACATACACAAACCTTTCTAAGTACTCTAATAATAGTTATAGCAATGTAATGTTTCCAGTGAATTCGTTACTGGAAATAATTAGTTGGTATTCATTTCATTTCATTTATATTTTCATTTTCATTTTATTTCATTTTTGTTGTTAAATTAGTTGGTATTGTAAAACCCGCCGTCGCCTAATGCTCACCTACCATCTTTGTTTTTCTGAGTAAAGGGGTATGCTGAAAACTAGCCCTGCGTGACCTTTCGGGACCTCGCAGCACGGCGCTGAGCATACCCCTATTGCCAAACATTGTTTTTACCTTATGTACCTATCCATTTATTTTGGCAATAAAATAATTCTTATTCTTATTACGATTCGAAAGATACAGCCGTTAAAAGGTAGTACAGACGGACTGACAGAAGACAGACAGATGGCGTAGGCTTAGTAATAGGGTCCCGTTTACACCCTTACCGTTTAAGATAATAATGAAGCCAAAAGCTCATATAAAATGCTTATACTAACTGTATTCAAAAGTTTAACCAACTTTTAATTTATTTCGTTTTTATTATGAAGGTAGCACCAGGGTCGTAGTATAGGTATGTAATAGGTATATAAGGTTTCGGTATCCTCCTTACTATCGTTGCTATCGTAAGAGCCGATCTAAGTTCAAAGGTCACTTTTGGTCTCGTGAGTGGTATGATTTGATAGTCTGATCACCCACCAAAGCAATCCCAGGGAAGATAACGGTGCGGTGTGGCCAGCGCCGTTGTAGAGGGAAGTAGCAGAATTATCCGAACATTTGCCGGGAGTGTTGTTTTGAGCAGCTAAAACATCTGAGCGTGTCTATGGAAAGCCCGGTGCCCTCCGTCAGGCACAGAGGTAGACAACCAAGGTTATACCTATAATGGGTTACGCGGAAAGGTTATCTTGTTTTTTTAAATAGATACGAGTAATTCAAGAGGAAGGTTTACATATAATACATACATAATATAGTAAAGAAACACTGATAATTTTAGAGGTTAATAATTTGATGTCATAAACAGCATTGCACCCGTGCGAAGCCAGCGCGGGTCGCTAGTAATTTCTATAAACGTTTGTACTAAACTGCTGAAAGGTGGGAATTTTTATGGCAGTAAATTACAGGATCAAGTATACAGGCAACCATGATTTATATATCGAACTCGCGCTATTGTCGCTAACATTTCTCTATAGTTAGTTCACGTTCGAAATATTTTGTCACAGTGATATTCCGAAAGCTGACGAGCTAACACGATAGGTTTATTCGGAAAGCTTTGTGTTTACTCATTTCCATTGTACATGTAAATTATCAAATTTGAATGTGTAGTTGTTTGTCGTTCCAATGTGTATTTAATAGTGGAAAATCACGCAAGTAGGTAGATCAAAACTGAAGTGTTAAAACTTTTTACTCGGTAAAATAAGTTCCGAAATATATTATGTAGGTTGGTAACCTAATCTAATAGTCAATCAGTTAACACGAGTGTGTGACAAGTTCAAACACCTAAGCTTCTAACTCTTTGTTAAAACGTGAAAAACTTATTATTATTATACAACGGCAATTACATTTTATCTAGCAAAACAGTAACTGTTGGAGTAGTGCCCTGAATAGTTTTACGGTTAGTACTAACCTAGTATTTAAAATGCACATGCACAATGCGGTGGTTGTCGACGTCATCTGCTTTGCAGTAATATTTTTACCACTAATGCGCCTGCACGGCTTGTAAAGAGACGCCAGGATACGCGAAAATGCAGTTTATTAAGTGTTGTGCCGGTGATTGCTATCTTACTAGTACATTGAGTGATTTTAATAATTTAATATTAATTGAATTATTCAGTTTAGATACTTACTTAGTGACAAATATCTATAAATGGTAGGTTGAGTTGTAGTGCTTAGGATTTTGTTAGAAAAAGAAATACAATATCTATGAAAACAAAATCTGTCGCATAAAATCAAAATGTGTTCAAGTAAAAGTGTTGTGATTCAGGTTTTAAAAAATACCCGCTGTAATATGTTATTTCCGGTCAACTATCAGTCACAACGTGTTATTGTCAATGTCAATTAACATTTTCTTGAGTTGGGTGGAGTTGGGCGTCAACATGTAGTATTGTTTGGACATTGTATCAGTTTCCAAAACTTATTTCAAGTGGTAATGTGGACTAATGGTTGATTATCCATTGTTCAGTGTTTACGTAGACGAGTGTAGATGAGTGATCGTGTCCATTCATGTTGTTTCCAAAACTCCATAGAATCCTCTAGTAGTCTTAACCACTTTACGTATGAATTGGACTTGACCGTTACCTACTTACTTTGCTTGACTTTGTTGACTATTTATAAATTTTATAACTTGTTTGAAGATATTTTACCAAAACACCTTGGTATTATATGTCTGTGCAAAACACGAAAGTACTTAAATACTTGACACTGGCAAATTCACAAGACATGCAATGCCAAAATGTTTCATGTCAGGAAAAAGAAAAAGTCAAGTCTAACTGTCAATGTCAAAGTCAAAACGAATACAAAAACAAAAGAAAATAACATAACATCTAAATTCCACAGATATAGTAGGTCTGTGCTAAATTCAAATCAAATCAAGCAAAAAGATGTATAAACAGAAACAAAAGAAAGGAGAGTGAGGTCAAAAAATACTAAGTGTGAATTTGCTTTAAGAACTAAGAAGCATTGACTTTGTTTCCTATCTGTCGATTCTTTCATTATATATCTATTGTTTTACATGGTTGGGCAAATAATCCGAAATGGGTTATCTTATTTCGCTTTGGATGTATATTTACGGCAACATAAAGGTAAACTTCTTTGAGTTGTCTTGTCTCCTGTATTTTAGCCGGGTAATTAGCCAGATTTCAGTAAAATCATCAACACGTTTCCCAAAATTACAACAACATGCCCGCTTCAATCTTAACTAACCTAATAATACTTAGAAAATCAAAATATTTTTCCATGGTGTGTCGCAGACTGTACTGGAAACTGGGAGTCTGGGGAACGCTTCGTCGTCTGATGAAGAGCTGGAGCAGTGGGAGCAGATATTCATGATGCGAGACGAAAATGGAAATAGCTACAATGACAAGTGAGTTTAAAACAACTAAAAAGTATTCAACTGATTAAATTAATTTGATTTATTTATTGATTATGGGCGAGCAGCATAAGCTGATGTGCCTATATCACACAGTGTCAAAATATAGGTAGTATTTATCTGTTAAAATTATCTTCTTTATTCTTATCCATCTGTCCAGTTTGTTTTTAAGCGTATTTATGTATTTCGATGCGACCACATCCTCGGGCAACCTGTTCCAATTGAAAACGACTCTGTTGTTGAGGATGTGGTGTGCAGTGTTGGTCTGTGATGGCGCAGGCCACAGTAGGGATTTGTGACGTTTGCTTTCTCTTGTGTAATCTTTTAATGAGTAGATGCCGTGTATGTCAGGAAGGTTGTAGAACCCATTAAAATTTTTAAAGGTTTCAATCAATAATTAATTAATTAGTTAATTCCATGGAATTTTTTAAAAGCAATTTTTCTATTTAATAAAAATTATTTTATCATTACTTAATTCTACAAATTTACTGTGCTACACCAGCACCAGTTTCACAATCAGGTTGTCCTCCCTGGACATAGGCCTTCTCTAGAAGGCAAGTTGTTCATGCGATGTGCACAGTGCAAGGAGAATAACTTACTAGTAGTTGTGTAACTAGTAAAGCAGTAATTAGTACATTACAACTCAATTATTGTTTTGTTTCAGACGAAAAAAAAGGAGCATCTGGTGTCGACCATCTTGCATCCCTGTGTCAATAGTAATAATTCTAATAGTATTGGTTGTGTTGGTACCCCTGCTGGACCAGCCCAACAACTCCCACTCCAACACCACCGCTGCTCCAGTTAGTTTACAATGCTCAGATGAGTGTAGGTGAGTAAAACAATTCTTATACGGGGTGTAAGGAAAACATTCCCGAAGCCAAAACGCTACTATTGTACTATCTAAATCAGAGATTCCCACTTTTTTTTTCACATAGACCACTTTCAAAATTTAGCTGGTTCCGGTAGACCCCCTGCAGCTACATTTTTTTAAATGCCATAGGTGGCTAACAAGCATACGGGCTGCCTGACAGTAAGTGAATCACCGTCGCCTATGCTGCAACACCACAGGCATCACAGATACGTTGCCGACCCCTAAAGACTATTAACAGCCCTTTTGAAGAACCCCATATTAAAGCTACTCGTAAATGCCACAGGAGGGAGCTCATTCCACAAATTGCAGGTATAAGGCAAAAAGGAACACGTAAAATGCACAGCGTGCGATTTCCACCGATCTATGATATGTGGATGAACTTTCAGGCGGTGGCGGCTGGTAAATAATAAATTCCCCATTGTAAATGCGATATAAGACAAAGAGACCCAGCGTCTCTGCGCATGCTGAGCGGCTCTAGGTGTTCTGTGAGCTTGGGATCGTCGACAATTCTGACAGCTGTATGCTGTAATGCATCAAGGTGCTCCATTCCAAAGATCTACTATATCCCCAAAACTTGACAAAAACTTAGACCCCCCGTCGAGTCTCTCGTGGACCCCTGGGGGTCCACCTGGACCACTAGGAACCTCTGATCAAAATACTAGGGATGTAAAGGAGGTGTATCAGAGTCAAAGTCAGAGGTGGAGGTAGAAGACAGATGTGTTTAGGGCAGATCTAATAAATTAAATAATACAAACATTATTCGGCCTCTTTAAGGGCCCTCTCACATATTTTGGCAATGATAACTGGATTTTGGTGTTCTTTTTTGTCAAATAATAATAAAAGTAGGTGTTTTTTGCCAGCAATGAAATACTATATAATGTACTCTATGATAGTCCGAACATAAAGACTAAGCTAATAATGCCTAACATATCAAAATTGGTTAAGCCGTTTAGACTACATGAGGTCACATGGGAACACAGACAAACATACATACATACATCCGAAAAACATTACCCTTACAGGCAGTTGGGTAACAATAAAACTCAATGCAAGATTTCATTTTTACCGACTTCCTCATTAATTATTTTTCTAATTTTTCTTCATCTTTTTTCATTTAGGTATGTGTACTAAATTCAATACTATAAATTTTGTAAGTCTATGTAACACTAAACTCTGAAATAATCAAAATAAAGTATCATTTTCATTTGAGTTTCTATAAATAAATCCACTGTAGGTACACTGAACATGCAAAAACCTATTTAAGTCATTACTGCATAATATGCTTCCATTAAGTAAACAACTTTGAATTGCAACATAAACTATTATTGAAAGACTCAAAAGTGATTTAAAATCACTGGTAATAAAGGTCAAATTAAATTGGACTACTAAAAGGATCATGGAATAGCAAATCTTGTGCTAAAGCAAGTCAGGTCAGGCAGGTCATTGTAACTTGAGAGATTGTTTGCTCAAAACTAAAGTAAGACACAGCCTCTAGCATGTTAAGTTGTTAGTACAAATACTTGGTCAAGAGCGTGTCGAGACATGCATATGGTAGGGTTCCGTAACCAAAGCCATATAATTGTAGTCATAGTTTAGAAATTTATAGTTACAGAAAAATTCGAACAAATGAAGCTTTGTGGATTTAACCAAATTTCAGAGATGTATCATCCCGGCATAGCATATACTTTTTATGGTTTAATTTTAAGTCCTCCATTTGTGCATATTGTACTTAATTTGTAAGTGTGCAATAAAGTAATAAATAATTAAAAAAATTTAGAGAAAATAACTATACCAAAACTGTAATTGTCCAAAAATTCATGCACTTACCTTAATAATTATAAAAATTTGAAGGTTCTAAAAAATTTGGACAGACAGACAGACAAACAACGGACTATGGATCATTAAAAATAGGTAAAAGCAACTGTATGAACGGTGCGCAGACGACAGACGAGTTCTCGAACCTTTTGTGAGTAAGAAAAACTAATACGGTTTTTCCCTTTCTTAAACGCTATCCAGATTTTAGATGCCTACTGTGCCTGTTTAAACCGGGATCTAAGTTTTCTTCCTCTTTTTCTATATTTTATTTATTATACTTCAACTCTTGTCACAAGTCCAACATTAGTGTAAATTGCCCCATAAAAAGACCAAAAAGCTAATCAATCAAAATTAATACCAGTTATTTCACAATGTCGGAGTAAACATGACTTTTAGGAGTTGTGATGAATGAACACCTGCCCGTCGCACCCTTAACATTTTCTACCTAAAGGGCATGGCCAGAAGCACTAACGCTAGTTTTTCTTGTCATTATTTTCGCGTTATTTGTCTACCAATTTGTATACTACATTTCATCCTAGAGGTCACTACCTAGAGGTGTATATGTCACAGGTAAATTGTCAATGCCTTGAAATTACAATTTCACTAGATTAGGTCAGTATATTAAAAAACCTGGAAAAAAAAGATCGGATAAAACACACAGTATGCGATTTCCACACATCTGTTTTTTTTTTTTTTGAATAAGTGGCAAATAAGCTACGGGCCACCTGATGGTAAGTGGTTGACAGTTTTTGGGTACCAGCTAAAACAGTCACAAATATGACGTAAAATCGGTGTCGTATAGGATTAATCTGACAAAAAATTAATGAATGTGCAAAGCGAGACGCAGCCGCGCGCGCGCTTTCACCTTGATAAAAACCGCCGTATGCGGAAACTATAGTCGGAGTATCCGGCCTAATCTTACGTGAGTAATTTCCGTGTGATAAAAAAAATCTCACAAAATTGACAATTTTTTTGTGACTGATTGCTTGCTTTTAACGACTAAACGACTAGGCCGATTTTAACAAAATTTAGCAGAAAGATAGTGTGCATCATGAGGACGGACATAAGGAATAGCAGAAGATTTACAGTTATATGATTACTAGCTGCGCCCCGCGGTTTCACCCGCGTGGTGATGAAAATCGGTGAAGGGGTATGGAAAATAGATAGTAGCCGATTCTCAGACCTACTGAATACGCATATAAAATATGGTAAAAATCGGTAAAGCCGTTTCGGAGGAGTACGGTAACTAACATTGTGACATGGAAATTTTATATATATATATAGTGAAGTGATGATGATGATTTACGGGATATTTACCGTGGTAACTGTAGTGAACAACCGTGATACTTTAAAACAGTGTTTTAGCACAAGTTTTCTTCTATCAAAGGTTATGCTCTAGTGAAATTTTGGGCAGATCTACTTACATCATAATTGTATCGATGGATTACGGATTTATTTAAGTACCGAATAAGTTATTTTTGCAGTGCCGAGGATCGTACCGAGTAGCGTAAAGCACACTTGCTATCACTGGGCCACCATCACTCGTTACACTCGACAAAATCCATATATTATGTGACACGAGACAAAACTGCTGAACTAAATATGATCAAATTTAACAATGACGTAGTGAGCATTATTGCTACCAAGTAAAATAGATTAGCGAGTCTTTTCAATAACCTGTTTTGTTTCAGGTTATCACTAGTGGAGAGTATCCCCGAGGGTCATATGTACCCGCCAAACGCCACACATCTGCCCACGAAAAATGTGTGGTTAGATTTAATAGACGAAGCTCAAACATCTATAGAAATAGCATCTTTTTATTGGTCTCTTAGGTTAAATGAAGAATATCCTTATAATTCCTCTATAGAGGTAAGCATTCCATTTTAAATCCTTAAAACTATGTTTTTATGCTTCAATTATGTACTTGCAAATGTCTTTGGGTAAAGGTGGCGTTATTCTTAATTGACTGTGGGTAAAATTGGTGATGTCCGTAAATGCCTTTGGGTAAAGTTGGCGTTGTCCTTTCGTGTCTTTGGGTAAAGTTGGCGTTGTCCGTAAATGCCTTTGGGTAAAGTTGGCGTTGTCCTTTCATGTCTTTGGGTAAAGTTGGCGTTGTCCGTAAATGCCTTTGGGTAAAGTTGGCGTTGTCCTTTCATGTCTTCGGGTAAAATTGGCGATGTCCTTTAATGTCTTTGGGTGAAGTTAGCGTGTCCGTAAATGCATTTGGGTAAAGTTAGCATTGTCCGTAAATGCCATTGGGTAAAGTTAGCGTCAATAATGAAAATGTATGGAAAATTTAAATAAAATTATCACGATTCGAAAGAGCTGTTCGGAGCCGAGATATTTAAGAAAATATAGAAATTTTACGGAACGGTTCATACAAGTATAACCACAGAAAAGAGAAGTAAATTGAACGGAAATTAGAAGGAAACTCTGTCGCCAGGTATTGTGACAGATATATGATTGAACATTCTTATTTATGTCAACGCGTCGAACTTAGCGTCACAGTTGCTAACACAGTTGCTGTGGGTTTATATGGGTGCAAATGGTTACAACAAATTTCTTACAAAAATGCCTTGACAGCCGTTCTAATTTAAACGAATTTATTTTTCTTTTCTGGGAGTATAACTATGCAAGTGAATTAAAGTCTTGGCCCTATATACATTTTAATAATATTTTTCTATAATTAGCTTAAATAACATGTTTTTATTGTTTCAGGGAGAGCAAGTGTTCCAAGCTTTATATGCTGCCGGGTCAAAAAGAAATATTAATTTAAGAATTGCTCAAAATTGGCCCAGTAAATTATATCCTAATGTAGATACTGAATATTTAGTTAAAAAGAAAGCTGCACAGGTAATTCTACTTTATAATTTGTTATACTAGGTTATGCGGTTGACCACTGCTCACAAGATCAAATGTTTGAATGATATGACATGGTATTACGAAACTGAAATAAGTTTAGAAATACATTTTAGAATGTATGATTATCGTTTTTTTTTGCAAACCAACATGGTAAATAATAATTATGAATTTAATTATATTATTAATTGGTGGGTTATTCCACGACCTGTAATATTAGTTTTGTCACCGTCACTCCCATTCGGATTGCCATAAGTGAGAAGAGGACATAAACTATCACATTCAAAAGCATGGGATAGTTTCTGTCCTAATAGCCAGTTGAAACGGATTAAATTGACACTAAAAGTATCTTTTTCTCAATATCTTTTTTATTTTTTTTATTTTAGTTAAAGAAACTGAAGACGGAAGTACTTTTCGTGTTGTCTCATTCAGTTTAATTTCCTCAGGTGAGAAGTCTAAACTTCTCCAAGCTGCTGGGAAATGGCGTGCTTCATACGAAGTTCTGGATAGTAGATAGAATGCACTTCTACATAGGAAGTGCTAATATGGACTGGAGATCTCTCACACAGGTATTATTAAGTTTAAAAAAAACATAGTTGTCCTCGTCTAATAGACTGCAATAAAAACACCTATACCGGTGTAAAATAAAACCTCACCAAGAAGAAAAAAATACGTTTTTTTTTTTTTTTATAAAGTTCGCAATGTAATGCAAATAAAACATCAAGGTGACGCTAGAGGTCAACGAACGACCTCCGCACGCACACGCAGTCAGCGCTGCGCGCACGCTTTTGTAAGTACGCGGTGCATTGACCCCGAGTTTTGTACGCTTTACATTGCTGGTTGGCAAAATACTAAACTATTTACAGTGGTTACAGTGGTGGTTTGTAGTGGTAGGACTCTTTTGCAGGAGTCCGCCTGGGGAAGTACCACACCTTTGCCAGTTATTCAACCGCCAAGCAGTAGTTTGCAAACACTACTGTGTTCCGGATTGAAGGTCAATGTTTCCAGCGAAATTACAGGGCACACAGAGATTTTACATCATATATCTCGGGGTGACGAGCGCAGTGCATTGCCATCCAGGGTTTTGAACTGTTGAAGTTCAAAATTCTGAGTAGCGTTGAGCTGTTATGGGCAAACGTGAAGAGCCATCCGGCGCTGACTTCGCTCGTCTCGTCACCAAGTATCATAAAAAAAATATGGAAATGGTTATTGATATTGAATTTTGTTTAGATAGTATAATAATAGTGTTCGTAATTCGCATTTCCCTTACAGTTTAGTACTATAACCTAAAAAAGACTTCATAATCAAGATCATTAATAATGAATACCTAATTTACTACCCTAGGTGGAATATTTTATTTAAAAAAATGGGACCACCAAAATGTGAGAAAACTGGCTATTCTCAGAACACAGCAGCTTAGTTACAAAATAATTTATTTTTAGGTGAAGGAGCTCGGAATAGTGGCATTCAACTGCTCCTGCCTCGCCAACGACCTCGGGAAGATTTTCGATGTAAGTACACACAAACACTACATTAACTTATTTTTCAATAGACGAATGGTACGGGACTTATGATCTGGAGATCCCAGGTTCGGTGACCGGCCAGGCAGATGTTTCCTTAGTGAATTCAAATATTTGATTAAGGTGTCTATAATATGCCTGTCCTAATGTTTTATTTATTATAAATAACAGGCCTAGCAAAGGATATCATTAAATACATTACATATACTGAAAAAATAATTAGAATTGGCTGATAAATTTCTGAGATATAAGCGTTTAAAGTTTTTGGTGGGGATGGAGAGCGGATGCTCTGTCCGTAAAGCGTATGTTAGAATAACATTTGTATGGCGCGCGCCAAAATTTTGTTTTCGTTGATGGGCTATTTGAGGTTCTTGGACATAACGGTTTGCTCACGATATTTTCATTCACCGTTGTTGAGCAATGGTATCGAAATTGCACATAATTTATTTAGGTACTACATAAAGCACGGCCAAGGATGAAACGGGGTGCCGTCAGATTGTAAAGTGCACATGCTACCGCTCATTCGCCATCGCTGCATTTCCGCGTAACCTCTGTGCGATTCACGCGATCTTTCTTGCCTCACCCCCGCAAAATGTGGAATGAGCAACCTTCCGTGGTGTTTCCGAAGAGCTACTACATGGGTTTTTTCAAAAGGCGAGATTAATAGAGTCTTAGAGGGTCCGACAACGTAGTTGTGATGCCTCTGATGTTACAAGTATCCATAGGCGACGGGATGGGACGGGGACTGCTTACCATCTGGCAGCCCGTCGCTAGTTTGGATTATTTCTGTGTCCCCCTGCTCTGTCCCCCCTTGAACAGGGGGAACATTTCGGTTTGTTCTCCCTCCTGTTACCGGCGAGGGGACAAATCTACTTAATTATTTCCGGTCTGTGTGCTGTTTACTTAGGCTGTGGTATAAAAAAAATACAATTTATTTGATCGTATCAGATTGTTTTGTATACTAACTGCTGAATAATAAATGATGTTGAGGCCGTGCCTGGCGGGAAATATTAAAAGAACCATTAATAGTTTGAAGGACAGCCTCTATACAGGGTGTTCCGCAAGCTAAAAATCTTTATCTTTGCTACACTCGATTCTTCTTGCCTCTTGAGAGGAATTTAGCGTCACACGTCATGTGCATTTGCCAGACTTAACTATTGAAATATTTTTAAGTTTAATTAAATATCGATAATCAAGTGATAGTCAGTGTCAAGCAAAGTAAGTCACGGTAAACTTAAAGTCATCATCTCGGGTAAAGTGATGGAGACTGTACAAGAGACATCTATGGAGTTTTAAAATCAACACAAAAAGACATATTTCACCTCATTCGAATAACTTGTCCACACTCGACCACTTTCACGAACACTTAATCCAAAATTGTTACACATAAACACACGAAAATATTAAAATTTTGGAAAATAAAACAAAGATGTGTTTTTTTTTTACCGGCTTCCAAAAAGGAGACGGTGCTCAATTCGACTGTTTTTTTTAAATGTTTGTTACCTCAGAACTTTCACTGGGTGAACCGATTTTGATGTATCTTTTTTTTATTTGAAAACTGGTGCTTCCAGTGTGGTCCCATTTGAGTTTGGTTCA
Organism: Agriopis leucophaearia; assembly: GCA_949125355.1. NCBI lineage: Eukaryota > Metazoa > Arthropoda > Insecta > Lepidoptera > Geometridae > Agriopis > Agriopis leucophaearia. The sequence continues at coordinate 14,031,981 of OX421271.1, read as the reverse complement.
GTTCTGATATTTTTATGAGGTCTGTTTTTTATATTGATAATTATTTCATGATGGCGTCATAACTCCCACTTGACTATAGCAATGACAATATGAAATCTATGATAAGTAATGATATGGGAATAATATACGTCACATGTTTTAACCCCCGATGCAAAAAAGGGGTCTTAGAAGTTTAACTGTTTAACTGGCTGCATCGGCCGCAAGCCTATTTTACAATAAGAAAAATGTGTATATCTGTGTGTCTGTGGCATCGTAACTCCCAAACGGCTGAACCGTTTTTGATTTCGTTTTTTTAGTTGGATGGTGACTAAATCGAACGTGTTCTTAGCTATGATTCATGAAAATCTTTTCAGCCATTTGAAAATTAATCGGGTTTTTTATCGAGTGTTTAAAAAAAAACTACACTTGTTGTATTAGTAAGTACTGATTTTGGAAGAAATCCGCTACGTCTCAAATCACATTAATTTTCTCTATCCGTCATATGCATTTTTTATGACTACAATTTTATTGCAGCTGACTGAACAAATAAACGTTTGTAAATAGTGTATAGGGTATTATAATGGACATGTACATGTTTTCATGTATATGTACATTAAATACCCTGTACATGTTTTCACCTCCAAAGCTACGAAATAAATGACTGAACATTTCATAGAAAGTTAACTGTACGCTGAATCGCTTTGTAAATTCCTGAAAGTATATTTACACCTAAAGAATTTACTCCGCTATAAGTAAAAGGTAAAAGGTTACTCTTTTCTATTTCTAGTCTTTAATTACTTTTTAATCGGTGAAAAGGATGCCACAAACTGTCAAATTAGCGATTAAATCGCTAGTTGTAAGCAGGGTTTGCCGATATATACAGGGTGTTTGGTAGAGGGTCCGACAAATCAAATGAGCGTGTTCGGGGGCCCATTTGGAAAATACAAGTTGGCCAAAAAAAATCCCTGACCCTCCAATTTTTTTAAAGTTTTTTTTTTGTGAATTTTCCCATTTTCACCAAAATTGTACCTATTTACCTCCATAACATTTGTAAAATCTGTTTTAGACCGGATGTTTTTACTTGAATTTGGTCTCTAATACACCTTCAGGCCACGCAAAGCAAAATTGGGTACAAAACAAAGCTAACTAACTGATTTAGAGCTCATAGAGTGAAAAAATGAAAATAAAAATTACCTCATAGTTCAACTTTCACAGTGATCTAAAAAAAAAACACTAGCAATTCGGGAGGTAATATGCATTTAAAAACTTCTCTATTTATTACTTATTACAATGACATACTAAGTTGGTATAAAACTTACCAACTTGTTGAATAAATGAGGCAGAAAGGAAAATTCAAACAACAGAAATAAATACAATTATTTATTTAATTTAAATTTTGTTCGAACACAGCTCCTCTGTTATGAATACACGCCCGGCATCTACGGCGTATTTCTTTTGTAGTCGTGTTCAGCGTCATTTCTACTTTCATTTTTGAAAAAGCATCCCCAATTCTCGTCACCAATTCTTCTTTTGTGTTTATTTCAACTTCGTACACCAACTCTTTAGCACGTCCCCAGACATAAAAATCGAGTGGTGTTAGGTCTGGGGAACGTGCGGGCCATTCAATTGGGCCACCTCTCCCAATCCATGAATTGGGGAAAACGTTGTCTAGGTACTCGCGTACTATGTTCCGGTAGTGAGCCGGGCAGCCGTCATGTTGAAATACAACTGCCCGGTCATCTTCAAAAATCGGCAGGTCACTCATTAATTCCGGTAGGTCATTCATTAAAAATTCTAGGTAATTTTCCCCATTCAGTGTATCTGGGAGATAATGGGGTCCTATGAGGTCTCTCCCAATGACAACTGCCCATACGTTGACCGAAAACTTATGTTGGTGTGAGGCCTCTCTAGTCGCGCGAGGATTTTGCGATTCCCATCTGTGGAGATTATGTTGGTTAAAGATGCCCTCTCTCGTGAATTTAGATTCATCCGTCCAGAGAATAGTCTTCAGGAATTCGTCATTATCTACGTCCGTATGTAAAAGAAAACGGCAAAACCGCAAACGCCGCTCTGGGTCCCCTTCTACTAAACCTGAAACCAAAACAAAACCGTTTGAGAACATGAGATGGGCAACTTGTACGGCAATTATTATTATTATTGTAGAGTTCGATACACCACCGAAGTCATAATAATAAAAAAATTACAATCCACTATTCAAGAGAATTTGAGCAAAGCCCATTGTCCAGTAAACAATTTATGTAAGGTTCGTATTTTAAATGAGCAATCAGGAGCTCTAATATTCTGACGCGTGAGATATTATCTAGGTCATTATCTCTCTCTCGTTTCAAAAGTCATAAGAGTGAGAGTGATCAAAATAATCTCAAGCGTCAGAATCTAGAACACAGTTTAGAGTTAATGTCATAAATTAAATTTACCTTGCACCGGAGTGTAATGAAAAGGATGCCTTCCGTCTGCATTGACTACTGACCAAACTTTCCATGTCGAAACTCCCAAGTCACGGGCCACTTTTCTAATGCTGGTGGTGGGATCCACATCGAACTCTTGTAGAATACTTTCATCCACAACAACACGATGCTGTCTAGCATTGAGTCGTGGTTCCCTAAAATGTAGGGTGCCGGTTTCCCGCAGTCTCCGGAAAGTATTTGAGAATGTGGTGTGATGTGGTACATATCTGTTGGGATACGACTCTCTGTACATTCTTTGGGCTGCACGTGAGTTCCCATCAGCTCGGCCATAGGCAAAAACCATGTCGGCGTATTCTTCGTTACTAAACTCCGTCATGTCGGCGCAGAAAGAATCAGCAACAACAGTCAACGTCAACAAAAACAACAGTAACAACGGTAACAGTCAACAACGGTAACAGTCAACAACGGTAACAGAACAACGGTAACAGACAACAACGGTAACAATCAACAAGGTAACAATCAACAAGGTAACAATTTAACAAATCAAAACAGAAAACAGAAACCGTTGGGTTATTCGTACACGCGTCAAACAGTGATAGCAGTCAAAGCTCGACTGATAATCAGTCACACTGATTTTATTGGTTAGACAACTGGTAGCTTAAAGCCTTAGCACGCTGCCTCTGCATTCTTGGAGAGACGGAGAAAGAAGAACTAATAACAATGGTTTTATACCTGCTCGTCGTAATTGGTCCCTTACTTTACGTAGATGACACATTTTTTTATTTCTAGAGTTGTTACTTAGAATCCTATTTTAACTCAATAAGCTGGTAAGTATTATACCAATTTAGTATGTCATTGTAATAAGTAATAAATAGAGAAGTTTTTAAATGCATATTATCTCCAGAATTGCTAGTGTTTTTTTTTTAGATCACTGTGAAAGTTGAACTATGAGGTAATTTTTATTTACATTTTTACACTCTATGAGCTCTAAATCAGTTATTTAGCTCTGTTTTGTATCCAATTTTGCTTTGCGTGGCCTGAAGGTGTATTAGAGACCAAATTCAAGTAAAAACATCCGGTCTAAAACAGATTTTACAAATGTTATGGAGGTAAATAGGTACAATTTCGGTGAAAATGGGAAAATTCACAAAAAAAACCTTTAAAAAAATTAGGGGGGTCAGGGATTTTTTTTGGCCAACTTGTATTCTCCAAATGGGCCCCCGAACACGCTCATTTGATTTGTCGGACCCTCTACCAAACACCCTGTATATAAGCGGATATATATCATGATATATATCCACTTATATATCTATATATATATATATCAATTGATTTTTATTTTGATATATATCAATTGTTTTTTTCCTGTTTTCTGAACAAAAAAAATTGAGATTAATGTTTACCCTGGCTGCACGTAGCGAAAAACTACAATTCAGAATAATGTAGATTGTTTCCCAAAATGGCATCTCATTTAAAGTTGGGGAAATCCCCTTTACTTTAACTTACGTACGGCTAGCTTTTTATTGAAATTCAAACCTTAACTTCACAGCATGAAGATTATTATAATAATAGGTGCTTGTTTTTTAAGTGGTAATTAAAAAATACTTTCTCAAATAAATACTATTTTTTTGTAACTTTAAAAAAAAAAGTGGTAATTTGACACTTATTAATTTTATAGATTCCTTTAACACTTTTAAGTGTTTAATCCCCCCCTTATAGAATGAAATTTGCATCTTTTTCTTAGCCTGGATACATATCGGATATAAAAATCGATATCGGATATAAATATATTTTTTATAAAAATCGGATTTTTTCGAACCCTGGTTGCAAGTTACATAATCAGGGGACCGTTATGATAATGTCACAGTCACCATGCTACACCGCAAATAGTAGGTATAATAATTATGGTTTTAGGAATTTTGCGCTTAAACCACATTATACTAGAAAACTAACTTTTACAATGGGACCAACACTACTACGAAATATCAGCATTACATTTTGTTGAGTGTGAATGACCGTTTAAGCAATAGCTGATATTTTTGAAGTGAAAACTTCTTTAGGCGCGTGGTGCACTTTTTGGGTGAACAATAATCATGGAACTCGCGGTATCGTCACGCTGTACCGTGTATTTTAAAACAGCGCCATCTCTTGTAGAATAGGTAAATTACTACTTATGTTTTCACTTCTGACGTGCAGTCCTATGATAGATGTGTTTTTTTTTCTTATTTCAGGGTTGGTCCGATAGTACAACTTGTTCATAATTGTGGGTATTATGGACCCGTTTCGGATTAGTACATCCTTTCCGCGTAACCCTCTACACTTACTACATTCTATAGGCGTAATTTACATACAGGCTAATTACTCGCTTTGTTTGTTTTACTCACATCTCTGGAATATTCAGCGCTATGCCAAGTATAAAGTTTTAATTACTTCGCTTGCTTATTACGTGACGACAAATTTAATAGCTTCCCTAATACACACACTATATTATAGTAACAGAGTTTATATGTTAATACGTAATAATTTTTTAAACTACAGTTATATGATTATTTACGGGATATTTACCGTGGTAAGGTTGTGGAATGAGCTCCCGATATTTCGGCGCAGTTACATGCACCATGTTCACGGGACGACTGAAGAATGCGGGTGGTTGGTCGAACAGTTCAAAGTTAGGTCCAAAAAAAAAATTAAAACAAACGTAAATATCCCGTAAATAATCATATAAATGTAGTGAACAACCGTGATAGTTTAAAACAGTGTTTTTAAACTGCCTTCTACATTCCACATAAGCCCTGCGTTATTTCAAATGAGTTTCCTTCGTTGTGCTAGTAAATTATACGCTATACAGGGTTACGGGGAAAGGGTGTATTAAGCCGAAAGGGGTCCATATTACACATCATTATGAGCCACTTTTACTAAGGGAGGAAATATGAAATCGCGAAAAAAATATCAGCTGCCATAGAGTGGAAGGAAGTTAAGTGGATGTCTGTACGCGCGTGAAGCCGCGGGAAATATGTACATAATGACAGGACATTTTATAAAAAGCTTTTAAAGCGTAAAATCGCGGGTAAATCCGCGGGGCGCAATACAATGTAGCTAACTAGTTATATGCTAAAATAAACAGGGTTTTTACCAGTTACTGAATGTTCCCAAAAATTTATGAAAAGTGACTCGTCCGATTTCACCTTTTATGGACCACCTTCTTCCGGAAGTGAACTAAAAAGAACGCGGCAAACGAACCGTTTTGATGTCGTGTAATAAATGAGTCTTTGTGCTTGTCGATCGTAAAGTTTTACGGCTAGCGTTAAAGTATCATAAATCACATTCATTCTATTGACATTAAGATATTTTTCTTCTTTTATCTTTCGTTATTGTACGTAAAACCGAACTTCACTTTAAGTAAGGCGTAGTAGACGATTTTCATTTATATAACGATGTTTAAAAGTACAAATCTTTTTCTCGTCTAAGTTACCACAGTGCCTAAAGACAAAGGTCTTTGACCAGTGTGTGTTGCCAGTGATGACATATGGTATAGAGACGTGGTCCTTAATTGTTGGCCTCTTGGAAAAACTCAGTGCAATATGTGTGCAAACAAAGGGCAATGGAGAGAGCTATGCTCGGAGTTTCTTTGCGCGATAAAATTCGGAACGTGGATATTCGCCAAAGAATCAGAGTCACCGACATAGCTATTAAAATCTGCAAGTTGAAGTGACAATGGGCAGGCCACATCGCTCGAAGAACTGATAACCGATGGGGAAAAAAGGTTCTTGAGTGGAGACCGCGCACTGGAAGACGCAGCGTAGGTAGGCCTCCCACTGGATAGACCGACGACATTGTGAGAGTCGCGGGCATCCAGTGGATGCAGATGGCAGGATGTCGTTCAGTGTGGAGGTTAAAGGGGGAGGCATATGTTCAGCAGTGGACGTCTTCTGGCTGATGATGATGATGAAATCTTCATATATCCATAGAATCCATAGGTATCTCACTAGGTATTGAAATTCTAATTATAATTGATTCAAGTCCGAATGTACACTATCCGGCCTATCGGATGGTGTACATTCGTGGTGCACAGGGTTTCTTAAAGTGGGGTCCATGGACCCCTATGGGGTCCATGACGCGAGTGCTAGGGGTCCACATTCCCGAGGTTTATTTACTAGAATTCGTTTGAAGTATGCAGTTCTGTTATTTAAATAAACAAAACCAAAAATCAAGTAATTGTCAAGAAACACTGATTTCTTATTTTAAATTTCTCTTCGCAAGAGGTCCGTAGTGTTACTGAAACATTGAAAGTGGTCCGTGGCTACAAAAAGTTTAAGAACCATAGCGATAGAGTGTCCTTTCAGTGTACTTGCTATCGAAAGGAAGAGAGATGCGAAAAGTTATAACACTTGCAAAAATATCATTAAAAAGACGCTTACCTCTTACAGCACCCTAGAAAGCTAGAAAAGAACACCGGCGCTAGAATATGTTTAAAAAAAGACGTGAATAAAATAATATTGAATTCATATAATATATCTAATCTAATAAATATTATAAAGGCGAAAGTTTGTAAGTATGGATGTATGGATGTTTGTTACTCTTTCACGTAAAAACTACTGAATGGATTTGGATGAAATTTGAAATATACATTGCTTATGTCCTGGATTAACACATAGGCTACTTTTCATCATCATCATCACCGATTTTCATCACCACGCGGGTGAAACCGCGGGGCGCAGCTAGTGATTAATATTTATAACAAATTCTTGATGAACGATTCCCACAGTGACCAAGTTTTGAGCTCGCGCTGCCATTAAGTGTGTAAGTATTTCATAGACAAAGTTTTAAATGATTACTGTTGGGGAATCACAACGAAGTAGCCAGACTGAGATCAATGATCTAGTTCAGAGGAGTTTGACCTCAGCATTATAAAAACTTCAACTGTTTCTTTCATGGTGGCATAAAAGAAAAGTTATGTCTTTTGTACTGAAACCACAAACTTGTGCTGTTTCAAGCTTTTTACATTTTGAAACTACATATTTGTGGTAGCGATATAACGAAGCTCCGGTCACATTAGAGATTGTTGTTAGTTGTGAACATTCTAATAGCGTATAAATATCTGGGACATTATTGCACACACGGTCATCTGACCCCAAACTAAGCAAAGCTTGTAATATGGCTGCCAGAGACTGATATAAGTACGTACATATATATTTTTAAATACATAAATAGATATTAACACCCAGACATAGAACAAACACAAATGTTCATCACAGGAATGATTGCCCTAGGTGGGAATCGAACCCACACTCTCAAGCGCAGAAGGTAGGTTCACTACCAACTGAGCCACCGGGGCAATCTGAATAAAGAAAGTTCGTTATAAACCAAGTGGCTAGCCCTTGATGTTTCAGACACGTCAACATGGCTGACGTCAACCACCTCAACCAAAGAGAGAAAAAGAGAGGGAGAGAAATTATATTCTCACTCTTTCTCTCCCGTTGGTCAGACGGTGGTTCATCAGCCAAGTTCGATTTGTCTGTAATTACGGGAAATAAACTAATGAATAAAGATCGAGCTTGAACAAAAGAATTTATCAGGTAATGTCATTTTAAAAGCAAAGTGACCCGAGCAAACTATTTTCGTACGCAAACATTCAGAACAAAAACAATCCGTTGCAAGCAACCAATTTAAATATTGACCAACATAATATCACGTTTACTAGAGTGCACTTGCTTACCCCAGGGCCCCAGGGGCACTGGTGACTGATCTAACAATAAAGGGTTACCTGATGGAATAATGTCATTGCCGCGTCATTTTCAAGGCTGGCTGACTCGAGCCCTGTTTACAGTGCTAATGCATGCCTTAGTTAAATATGCATTTATGTATCTATAAGGGGTCATCCATAGATTACGTCACACGTTGGAGGGGAAGGGTATCATCGGAATGTGACATAGTGTGACAAGGGGCGGGGGGGTGGAGGGGTGGGAGGGGTCAAAAGCTTTGTGACGTCACATGTGACAATTCAAACTCCATAACGCGAAATTTATATGTGAATAAAAAACTTAAAAATTTTACAAACTTGATCTATATTTTATTAATAACTAGCTGTATCCGCGATTTCGTCCGCGGTAGTCCGTCCTCATGATACATACCATTGCCTCGCAAATTTTTATCGAGATCGGTTAAGCCGTTATGCCGTGATTATCTCACCTCCCTTACCTTTTCTTTATGTCCTCTCCATACTAAGGTTGCCTGGAAGAGATCGCTTATAGCGATAAGGCCGCCAATCATTTCACTAGTTTTAAGTTGTTTTTATGTTACTACGAGTATGTGCCTGTGTAATTTTTGGTGTGAACAATAAAGAGTTGTCTATCTATGTAGCAAACAGACAGAGTTAATTTCGCATTTATAATATTATAGTGTAATATGATATTAGTGTGATTTAGCACTCTCGCTTTGAGATTATCTCTCACACAACATCAGCTAACTTCTAGAGCGGCGTTGTAATGCAAGTGAGACTCTAAAATTCAAAAAAATCATAATAACTGTTTTCTTTTGATTATTTTTAAATACATGCATAAATTTGAAAAATGTGTGACGTCGCATCAGGCGGGAGGGGGTTCTGAAAATATGACAACCTGTGCCAAGGACGGGGGGGAGGGGTTAAAAAGTCCTAAAATTCGTGTGACATAATTTATGGATGGCCCCTAATTAGAATTAAGTGTAGGTGGAATCACTCATTCAACCTTAGTTGTTCATAATTTATTTAAGGGGCCATGCTATGATGTCGCGGGCTTTAGCGATACACTTCAAGATATTTAAGATTCACGTGTTGCTAGTTTTTAACCGACTTCAAAAAGGAGGAGGTTCTCAATTCATCTATATGTTTTCTTTGTATGTTTGTTACGCAATTACTCCGCCAATTATGAATTAATTTGATGATTCCTTTCTAGGGTTCCGTAGGCCACGTGGCTTATATTGTGTACAAGCAAATTATGACGCATGAATGATCAATTGGTTATCTTTGCGATTCACGCATTGTGTTGATAGTTAAGACGTTTGATTTTTCTGTCAGCGTGCTTTATCTTCTCACCACACTGTCGCCAAGTCAAATGCGGTTCTATATGGTATTGAAAATATCGCAATTGAAAACTGTAAGTGTACATTGACCCCCTCTAGTTCAAAATTCTTTAGATAGTTTTAAAGTAACTCTGTAAAACTATGATACTGTTGTCAAAGCATTGCTCTACAATAGTTTAGAACTTTACACAAAGCTGTATGTTCATGAACTTTGAACAATGCCAAGACTACCTGCAGCTTTAGTCAGATAAACACGACAGTTACCAAGAATGAGAAACTTACAAACCTTGGTAAGTTGAGAGATTTATCGTTCAGAGAAGCCACGCTTCGTTCACGCAAATGACGCTCTCGTCTCGCAAAAAGTACTGAATATACAATGAGTAGTAAAGTGGCTTTTTTAATAAAAAATAGGCTTTCGTTTGACCGCCAGCTCCCCTGATGTTAAGAGATGATGCGATCTACGAGGGGGCACGCTTGCCTAGAAGAAACCGATTCACTCGTAATTTGAAGACACCCCGATTGTAACTACCGGGGAACACCCATTCAGGTAGTGCATTTATTTATTTATTTATTTATAGACAAATACTCGTCACACTTACAGCTACGCCAAGGCATGTAACGAGTCATACATTAAAAAAATTACAATAAAAATTAAATTTAAATAAACTATTATACATTCATGTCAATTCAATATTATGTAAATTAAGTCAATCAAAATTCTTAAAAATTAGAAACATTCAATGAACACACAAACATTAAAAATAAACATAAAATTATCTTCACAAATCACAATGTCAAAAAATTTATAAAAATGTAATATAACTAAAACAGAAAAATATTAATACAAACATTCACAAACATTGGTAGTTTAATGTGAAATATATCAACGTCTGGCTGTTGAGCGATCAGGGCGTTGAGCAGAGAGATGGCCTGGGCCGTGGGAGCAAACTGAGCCGTGCACGTGCGCGCCCACGGAGCCGCGAGCAGGCGCCGCACGTGCGGCCGCCGGACCCGCTCCGGTGCCACGAGCGCGAGACGCGACAGAGTGCTCGGGTTGTCGATCCTATTGTGGAACAGCAGGTAGTAGTGAACCATTATAGCACACTTGCGCCTGAGCTCTAAGGTGTTCATACCTACCATTCCCGCTATGAACAGGGACGGATACAGGTAAGGATAATATCCATACAGCTTGTCGTATAGGTATCGTGCAAACCGCTTTTGTACCTTTTCTACCATGAGTTTGTACTTGTCTTCGTGGGGGTCCCAGATTATGGAGTTGTATTCCAGTTTACTCCGTACAAACGCATAGTATAGAGTAACAATAGTGCTCCTATCTTGAAATCGTCTAGACTGTCTCATGACGAAACCTAGAGACTTGTGAGCGCGGCTGCACATCTCGACAATGTGTTCATTGAACGTCAGCTCGGTGTCCAGGATTAGACCAAGGTCGCGAATACGCTCTACACGTTCGAGAGGGACACCGTGTAAGTTGTAGGGGTATATAGTTGGTGAACGAGCACGAGTGAAAGTTATAGTTTTGCATTTAGATGCATTAAACTCAAGGTGATTCCGTTCACACCACGCTACAACATTATCGATGTCTCTCTGCAGCGCCTCGCAGTCAGCATCAGTTCCTATACCCAAGAAAAGTTTCAAATCGTCAGCAAACATGAGGCATCTAGCCGTCTTGACGACACTTGGCAAGTCATTGACCATAATAGAAAATTGCGTCGGACCTAGCGTGCTGCCCTGGCTCACACCAGAGCAGGTCAAATACGGATCTGAGCGGTGGTTAGAAAGCTGGACATATTGAAACCTATTTGAAAAATAGCTGGCAAAAAGTTTCAGCAAGTTCGGAGTGAACCCTGCAGCTGCAAATTTGCTAAGCAATACGTCATTATGGACGCGATCAAATGCTTTTTTTAAATCAAAATAAGCCGCATCAACTTGCTTTTTAATATCCATTTCTGCAACAGCGTAGTCTACAAAATTGATGTGGTTAGTGGCGGTAGACCTACCTGTCCGAAACCCGTGTTGTGCGTCGTTCAGTTGCGCGCTGACCTGCCTGGTGATGTCACGGTTCAGGATAGACTCGAAAACTTTGCCAAGTGCCGACAAAACAGCTATAGGTCTGTAGTTCTCAACTTTAATTCTAGAACCTACCTTGGGTACAGGAGTAACCCTGGACACTTTCCACTGTGATGGGTACGTTGCAGTGCTTATGGCCAAATTAAATATAAATAAAAGGGGCAGTTTTAGAATTTCATGACAATCCTTGACAATAAAAGGCGGTATGCCATCCGGTCCTGTCGAAGAATGCGCCTTCAGTCGACGAACTGCAAAGAGCAAATCGCGTGGCCCGACACTGTCTACCGCGATACGGGACGAGCAAAGCGAGCTGGCTGCCTCGCACTCCGCTTTCTCAACCGACAGGGTCGGGGTGTCACTTAGAAATACAGATTTGAAATAAGTGGCAAAAGCATTTGCGGCATTAGCACCAGAAACAGTATTGCCGGCATATTCAAACACACAGTTGGACTGTCTGGCTGCCTGCTGATCTTTAACAAATTTCCAAAACCGCCTCGGATCACTTTTAATATCGGCCTCAGTTTGGGTTATGTACTCTCTGTAAGACGCAGCAATTAGATTTTTTACCTTTTCTCTGTAGAATTTATACATTTCCCAGTTAAACTGTGCATTTTGTTGCCTGAATCTTTTTAAATGAAAGTGTTTAATTTTTATGTTACATATTGTCTCTGCAGTAAACCACGTAGGATATTGATAGCGCGAGTTGGAATTCAATGGCCGCTTAAGGGGAACACAACTATCAAAACAGGTACCTAATATGTTGTACAAAGTACTCACCGCCATATCAACGTCCGTCTGTACGTATATCTCATCCCAGTCAATAGCAGCAAGGGCAGCGTATAACGAGAAAAAATCGGCTTTACGGAAGTTCCATTCGAACGGTATGTGATCGCGGTCCGGGTGCGGCAGACGACCGCGCGAGGCGCCGTCCCGCGGCCGCAGCGGACGCGCGCTGCGCACGCTCACCCACAGGTGGATGATAACCATCCACCTTATCGGGTACTAAGGGTTCCGTGTCGCCACTCACCTTGACCCACTCATCGCCATGATCGCTCAACACCAGATCCAATATTCCACACATTATTTATTTTATTGTGTTGTTTTAATTTACATGATGAGACCATAGACTCATAGTGCATACGAATATCCTGACTACACGAATTTAAATTAAAGTCACCCAATATTATGGTATCTAACTTAGGGAATTTGGCTAATACATTTTCAAGAACACTAAACGTATTAAAATATTGGTCCTCAGTAGAATGCGGAGGAATATACACAACACAACAAACAATCTTCTTATATTGCAAAGTGAGCAACGCGACCACGACTTCAATCTCGTCTGAATAGCCCTCGATGTCGTGAATGTGTTTTGCGTTGAGCGAGTCACGCGCCGCCAGCAGCACGCCGCCCCAGCCGGCGTCGCGCGCGCGGTCGCGCCGCAGTACGGTGTAGCCGGCGGGAAACACCTCCCCGTCGTAAACACCGGACACCAGGAATGTCTCAGTGATCGCATAAACGTCGGCTGATAGCGAGAGTATCGCCTGCTTGGCAGGATCGAGCTTGGTACGGAGACCCCTGACGTTCTGATAGAAGAATGTGTAATACCTTGATTTTTTGTTTTTATTCGGCTTTTTGTGGCTTGCGAAATCCACTATGCCATGGTTTGATATGCACATCCTCAGCCCAGTGTTCCGGCGATAGGTACCTCTCGACGTCCTTAGTCGGCACTGTTAGTTTAAATGAAGCGTAGTCACCTCGAGATTTTAAAGCATCTGCGGAGCACTTATTACCCGGACAAATATTACTCAGATGGGCCAATACCTGTTCGGTCGTAGTTCCATTAAGTACGTAGTATAAGTGCAAATAGGATTTACGCTCAGCTGCCATTAAGGTACAAATACGCGACCCCGGGGCGGCAGTGCCGCGAGTCACATTGCTGGGTGGTATCCGACGAGAATGACGACTTTTAATTTCGGTCCACTCTCCAGCATTATCATCCAAGTCAGATTGCGAATGATTCACCGCCATTGGTTCCGTATTCTCACACACGGATGCAACCTGCAGCGACACCTGCGGCGGCGCGGGCGCCGGCATCAACAGCGGTCCAGTTGGGGTGGGGGGCGCACTGCGACGCGGGGAAGCGGTATCCTCGCAGGTGGGACGAGGCGAAACGTTGCGTCTCACTCCGGCCTTCCGACCAGCAACCACGATCGCCGCCGAGGCCCGAACGTGCGCCTCTCGGACCGGCCTCTGACTCGCTGGCTTTGTACTCGGAGCGCTCCTGCCTTCATTTAATTTTGCCGTTGGTCTCGAATCTTGATGACCACTCACAAGTTGTAAAATTAGCTTATTTTGATCAAGCACTAACTTTTCCAAGGATATAATCTTATCCTGCATGGAGTTCACTGTTTTGGTTAACTCGCGAATAGCAATATCGGTCGATTTATCCGACATTTCTAATTTGTACAATTAAAAACCCACGGAGCTAAGTCAAACACCTCCGACCTCAGCGGTGGCGCGGGGGGGGGGGCGTGCATTCCACAGACTAGCAGTTCGCACAATAAAAGTGGACTTTTGAACTGTGAATGAGCGATAGAGCGTGTCTGATAGGCACGGGCAAAGCGTAAAGCCGTAACAGACGTACGTACCATGAACCTCCGTCTGACCAACAGGAGGGAAAGATAAAATTTTCTCTTTCCCTCCTGTTGGTCAGCGGCGGGCGTTAAAACAAAGCAAAGCAAGCTAAAACTGCGCGCTCGCCACTAAATATCCCATTCCGATGTTTCTCTGACATTTTATAATCAGCATTTAAAATTTAAAATGTAGCTGCCAACCGCCAACGTTGTAAAATTGTTATACCAAACTTACTAGTAATTGTCAAAGTTCAACTTTCGCGACTGGTACGTTAAAGCACCAACGAACTTGCGAATTTTAATTTATGTTATTTCTGCGATAAAAGGGGAAATTATGGTAGTTAAAGGAAAGCTTAACAGTATTACTGAGGTTCTTGACATTGCTTCCTTTGTAAGTTTAATTTGAAGTTTGAACGAATTTAAAACTTAAACTAAGCTCTATAGGTGCAGTTTGTCTTTTTTCGACACTTATTTCTAACGTATTCGACATCTAGCATATACTACTTAGCCCTTACACAACAAAAAAAAAGTTGAATTGTCCACAGACCGTAGAAGGTCTGAGACAATCAAAATGTTCAAGCCCGCTACCAGTTGGCAGCGTACTCAGCATGCTGGTGGCATTACTAAGCTGAATGGCAATGCTTATATCACATCACACATCATCAGCCAATTAACGTCCACTGTTGGACAAGGCCTCCCTCATAGGTGTTGCCAAAATCCCCACGCTTGGCAGGCGGCTTGGGGATCGCAGTACGTTCACCGTCTACTATTAGGACGCTGCTGCCCATCCTCCGGTGGATCTGGTCGCAGTTTTAGGACATACCCGGGTCGGGCCGGTCGTAAATGCTTATATGCTGAGCCAGAAATACTCCAGAATTTTGGTCACGCATAAATTAACCAGACACATTTTTTTTTTTTATGTGAGTTTGGTTTTGCATTGTTTTTCTCAGTCGAACGTTTCTACCTATATTGCTCCCACTGCTGGGCAAACAGGCCTTCTCTGAGAGAGAGAAAATGCGCCCTTATCCACCATTCTGCCTATTGCATGTTGGTTAATGTTTCTTGGACATATAGGTTTCCACAGGATGTTTTCCTTCAATGTTGTTAAGCAATGGCGTCGAAACTGCACATAATATAGGTACTAAATAAGTCATTGGTGCAAGGCCGAGGATCGAAAACAGTGCCGTCAGATTGTCAAGCGCACATGCTACCAATCAATTTCTTAGTTTACTTAGTTTCTAATCAAGATATTTTCGTGAACATATTCAACAACATTCTGATATTTCTCTCAAGGTAAACAAAGGATTGCAAAATTCTTCAATCTCACAGGTCAGAGGTTCTGAATATCATAAGAGGTTATTGAATGGGCCTTATCCCAGCCGTATCTCTTTTTCATCTCTGAACAAAATATCCGACCTTAATAAACAAAGTACTTATTCATTTCTATTATTCCTAAGAAGGTTAGGAAAGATCGTGATTTCTATAAGTAATGAGCAAATAAATAATGGTATCGCATCACACGATACGTAACCCCGCTTGGTCCTTCGAGCTATCGAATATCCGAGATGAGAAATCACGTCGAATTTCCTTTCGCATCGTCGTAAACAGCTCCGTACAAAATGTATGTTGCTCGGAAGAGATGCGGGTAAATTTCTCGCTGGAAATGACCGGTGTAACAAAAGTTTTATCCCATACTTTAAAGTGAATGGAAAATGACGCTTTTAATGTTGAACGGACATCTTTTCTTGCACATTTTGGGCTTATAAGGCTTATTCAACCGACTTCAAAAAAGATTGCTCTCAATTTGTCTGTATTTTTATATGCTAGACGATATCTTCGCGAATAGTGAACCGGATTTTTAATGTTTATTGAATAGGCTGTACTCTCGAGGGTGGTCCCATTTTTATTATAATTAAATAATAGGCTTGCACTTGACCGTTAAGCGATGATGCGGTCTACGATGGAGCACGCTTGCCTAGAAGAAACCAATACATTCGCAACTTGAAGGCATCCAGATTGTTGAAACGTTCACCAAGTGAAGCTTGGTGAAGTTCTACCTAGCAGTGGGTAGGTGTTTCAAAGAAAAGAGTTTATTATAGTATAAGTTAAGATTTAATAAAGCAAGCGAATGAATTTACAAGTCAGACAGAGGGTCGTGAGCTCGGAAGGTGATGGCGATAAAAAAGTGTTGGTCCCTTGTTTGGAGACTTAGCTTGAAGAGCTTGGGGCGCCGGTCGCCGCGTAGCTCGACGCGGCTCGTGGCACGTGGAATGTCAGCTGGGCAGTGTAGCGACGAGACAGCTCCGTCAGAGGTTTTCAGGCGTGGCCAGAGTGTGGTCAGCGCGTCACGTCGCTGTTGTTGGAGACGTGACCGGAGTACGGTCAACGTGGTAGCGAGTAAGGTCAGCACGTCACGACGCTGTTGTCAATATCGTGGCCGTAGTAAGTAGAGGGTAGGAGCCTGAAAGTGCGTCGAAGAACTCCGCATGAGGATCAGTACGGAAGCCGCTCGGCCACGTCGTGTGAGTCCCGATGAAAAGACGGCAGATCTGACCAGGCGCCCATTATCTCACATGACGTGGTACCGGCGTTAAACAAAGTTTTTGATCGGAAGGATCCAAGTTACAGAATGCTTTAAGAGCTTAGAACACAATTATATTAGAAATATAAGTACAGCGCGCGTCCATATCCGCAGATTGTACGTATATGAACCGCACTTGCACTGCGTTTTACAACACAGGTGGTTTGTAAGATAATTCACATTTTAAAAGTATTTCCAGTTTTAACACTGAACGGAACTTACCCGATTGGAGTACGGGGCTACAAGATTATATTTATAAGTTTAAAGGTTAAGACTGAACGACTTTCACACGGGAGTACCGTTGCACAATGAGCGAGATTTTTAGTTCGGGTTCTATATATAACCTATTCCTTCTAGAAAGAATATGATATTTACATACCCGAATCTTTTAAAATGCAATTAAATATTTCCGAGGGTTAGAACAATGATTTTTCGCTTAACGAAATGAAAGTGACTGACATTACGTCAATCACCTTCATCTGTCAACAATGTTTATGTCATAGTAGTGACCTTTTTTATTGGTTAAGTTTGGCTTCTAGCTATGTGCCATTTGCCATGTATTGGAAGTCGGTAACGATCATGGAACGTTACATACCCCCTTTTTCAGTTAAGAATTTTTGCTCAAGAAAATTCGCTGACCTCTCTAGCATCCTAGTTATAAAATTGCACCTTCCCCGTCCAGGGCTGAGTCTAATATTTTAACATTAAGTAGGCTCGAGTGTAAAATTAATGTAATCAGGATGCTATGGTCTGAAGTTCCCAATAAGACTTGTGGCGTACTGTGTTAAGAGTCCGGTATCGCTGTATAAATGCTATAGTGGCACCTATACAGACGGCAAGAATACCGGTGGGTTCTTCCTTTTGCTGTTAAGAATGTTAGATACAATACTTAAAAGCAGCAAAATAAAAGAAAAGCTAACAAAATAAGGAACTATTTTGCTAGTTAGTACGTCAAAGAGAGTATAGTAGTGGTATACGAGTATAGGACCATAAGATTGTAGGTAGCAATTTGTAGTCTAGGTGAGCTTAGAGAAGTTATCAGGGTAACGATAGAGTTAAACTATCAGTAAACTATAAGTGTTTAGTTTGCTATAGCTGTGGTGACGACTGACTTGAGTTACCTAGTATGCTAAAGGTTATATTAATTAATATTCGTGTTTTGGGCTTTTTTATGGAGTTCACGAGTACCGCTCCTAGCATTTTAGAGGCTTATTTTTAAAGAGTTTGCAATAACCGCTCTTAGTGTGAAGGCTTTCAGTTTTAGAGTACACTAACCGCCCTATTTCTGATATTTATAAGATATACATAAATAGATATTATATGATATATGTAAATAAAAATATTTCTAAGTATTTTTTTCAAGTCAGGTATTTTTATATTTTTTTTAAATTTTTAGAGTTGCATTATCAAGTTTTAGTTGCAAGATTAATTAGATTTTCTTCAGAGGGAAGCTATAGTGGTAAATTATTTTTTAGTTTGTAGTACAGTTGGAGGTTTTTGCAAGTTTCATTATCTGTTTCCGTAGTTCCTGCACAGAGTCATCCGAGGAACCACCACAGAGGGCAACCTCATGTGCAAGTTCAGCTTTTTGAAGAGACAAAAAGGTATAAATGGGGTACGCCATTTTATATACCTACGTCAAAGAGAGTTTAGAATCTTAGTTTTAAGAGAGATATCGGGTAAGTTTCCGTGAGAGCAAGTTTTACAATAATACAAGTTAGATGTTCCGAGTGTAGGTTGGGTGGTAAGTTTGGTAATTTGAGTTTAAAGAACAAGATTTTAAGATAAGTCGAGTATAAAAGTACTAAATGATTTTAATTATTCTATAATAAAAAAAAAACAAGTAAAAAAAATATTATAGTGCGTTTAAGACGCGGACAGAAGGGCGTTACTTCTGTAGGTGTAACCTTTGTCTTCCTTAGTCGCCTCTTACGACATGCATGGAAGCTACAGCTGGGTATTCTAACAAATAAGCTCCCGCACCAGCACAGGGCTATATTTACCCCTCAGCCTACAGACAGACACAAGTTTACAAAGAAGGAGCCGTGAATATACCACGCCAGAGAGATCAACACCTTTTTAATCAACCTTCCTGCTTAATACCTGGGCGCCACTGAAACGTTCACCAAGTGAAGCTTGGTGAAGTTCTACCTAGCAGTGGGTAGGTGTTTCAAAGAAAAGAGTTTATTATAGTATAAGTTAAGATTTAATAAAGCAAGCGAATGAATTTACAAGTCAGACAGAGGGTCGTGAGCTCGGAAGGTGATGGCGATAAAAAAGTGTTGGTCCCTTGTTTGGAGACTTAGCTTGAAGAGCTTGGGGCGCCGGTCGCCGCGTAGCTCGACGCGGCTCGTGGCACGTGGAATGTCAGCTGGGCAGTGTAGCGACGAGACAGCTCCGTCAGAGGTTTTCAGGCGTGGCCAGAGTGTGGTCAGCGCGTCACGTCGCTGTTGTTGGAGACGTGACCGGAGTACGGTCAACGTGGTAGCGAGTAAGGTCAGCACGTCACGACGCTGTTGTCAATATCGTGGCCGTAGTAAGTAGAGGGTAGGAGCCTGAAAGTGCGTCGAAGAACTCCGCATGAGGATCAGTACGGAAGCCGCTCGGCCACGTCGTGTGAGTCCCGATGAAAAGACGGCAGATCTGACCAGGCGCCCATTATCTCACATGACGTGGTACCGGCGTTAAACAAAGTTTTTGATCGGAAGGATCCAAGTTACAGAATGCTTTAAGAGCTTAGAACACAATTATATTAGAAATATAAGTACAGCGCGCGTCCATATCCGCAGATTGTACGTATATGAACCGCACTTGCACTGCGTTTTACAACACAGGTGGTTTGTAAGATAATTCACATTTTAAAAGTATTTCCAGTTTTAACACTGAACGGAACTTACCCGATTGGAGTACGGGGCTACAAGATTATATTTATAAGTTTAAAGGTTAAGACTGAACGACTTTCACACGGGAGTACCGTTGCACAATGAGCGAGATTTTTAGTTCGGGTTCTATATATAACCTATTCCTTCTAGAAAGAATATGATATTTACATACCCGAATCTTTTAAAATGCAATTAAATATTTCCGAGGGTTAGAACAATGATTTTTCGCTTAACGAAATGAAAGTGACTGACATTACGTCAATCACCTTCATCTGTCAACAATGTTTATGTCATAGTAGTGACCTTTTTTATTGGTTAAGTTTGGCTTCTAGCTATGTGCCATTTGCCATGTATTGGAAGTCGGTAACGATCATGGAACGTTACATTGTAACTATCGTGGAACACCCAATCAGAACACCCATTTAACTTTGCTTTTTCTCTATACCCACCAAAAAATTTGTCAGCCAATTAGAATTATTTTTTCGATGTACTTATTTAATTATATCCTTTGCTAAGTCTGTTGTATGTACCTAATAAATAAAACATTAGGACATAGGCCTATTGTAACAAGGGCATACCAGCCTTGTTTGTCATGTGGGGCCGTGATCTGGGGCCTTTAGACTACCTCTTAACGCGGTCTCGAATCAACAAGTGAACGGAACGGAAATCACGTGAACGCGCCGAGATACGGTTTCCGGTCAAACAACTTTTCTCAATCAGAATCGCTTGGTAATAGGCTCCAGAGGGCATTTAAGTTAACAAGTGTTTATCCGGTGCAGGTGTACTGGATGTTGGGCGGCGCGGACGCATCGGTGCCGGCGCAGTGGCCGAAGGAGCTTGCCACCGGCATCAATCTGGAGCACCCCGTCAACATATCCGACTCGCAGCACAGCTACGGCGCGTTCATTACTGTGAGTACCTACCCCTATGTGGCATCGTTATAATAATTTAACAAGTCTCAAAACAAAAAACTCAACGGCATTTAAAATACTGAATTGATGTTTTAGTCCAGTTAAAGAAGAGCTTTGCTTATGATTTGCGCTTTAACTTACCAGGGTTCATTTTGAGTTGATGATTAAGGCCCTTTTTTCCCACTTTTAGCAATTTTGGTCATTCTAGTTTTAGTTAATCTACTTCTATGGTTAACTTGAAATTATTAAAATGTTGTCAGAACAAAATTTAAAGTTTTATCTAGAAAACCTTAAAGACCGAAATACGATTGAGGACATTTTGCTCGATAAAAAAATATGAAAGTAACACGTCGTTATGACAGTAACGAACGCTTTTCTCTGTTTTTTTTTTATTAATTCAAATACGTATTTACTAAATGATGTCTACGATATCTGACTAAATGATGTATACAGCAGATTTCATAATTAAGGAGGGAACTATTAAGGTGCATTTTACATTACAGTTATAATTTTCGATTTTTTTTAGAAAAACCTCAAAAAAATAAGTTACGAAACGCACGCCTGTTTGTTTGCGCCATGATTTTTCTCCATTAAATGCGACTTTAATACAATAAATAAATATCTTGGACACATTGTTACATTACGTTTCACTTGCACAACACATAATTTATAATCATTTACTGTTGTTAAATGAGATAAATATAGCATACAACTTGCACTTAGATAACCTAATAAAAACAATAAACCATCTAGCTAAAAAGATAATACGACACTGACAATTGCATTTTTGACACTGACCACTGGTTAAGAATGACGTGAACTTGGCTTGTCATTCTTAAGCCATCTATGGTCCAACTTATTTCGACCCGCGGAAGTTTTAGGAACTAACCTACCTTACGTGTCGATTTTCAATGACATACAAAATTGCGACGACAGCGCCGCGGTTACTGGTCAAGAGAATATGGTACTTTTGAAGAGAATATTAAGGCAATGCATTGAGCAGCCATTTTGTGGGATTTGGTTTCAAACTAAGACGCTCTAACTGCAACTTACATTTTAAACGGAAATCTAATCCGTGGATTTAATAAAATAATAATAACATTACATTATTATTATCATAAGTGTTAAAACCCCAATATTGGGGTTTTAAGGCACAGCTACTACAAGGCACTAGGAAACAAGAGTGCGCGCCTTTGGCGCACTTTGGTGACCGTGCTAACCGGGTGACACCCCTGCTGGTGTCAACCAGACTTCCGTTTCCGCGCTGCTCCAGAATAAGCGTGCAGGAGAGTGATTGTCCAGCCAGTGCAATTAAAAGAACTCTTATATAGATCTTCTTATTCTGATTTAAATAGTTTTTTTGTTCTACCTTACTTTAGATTTGATACCTACCTAATAATTAGTAAATTCTGTTTATTGTTTTAGATTAAAGTAGATTATTTACAACTTTTAGTTTTCTTTATATTATATAAAATTTGTATGCGTCTAGAACGTATCAACATTGCACTCATGGTCATCTGACCCCAAACTAAGCAAAGCTTGTAATATGGCAGCCATAGACTGATATACATACACATATATTTTTAAATACTTAAAAAGATATTAACACCCAGACATAGAACAAACACAAATGTTTGTCCTAGATGGGAATCGAACCTACGCCCCCAAGCGCAGAAGGCAGGTTTACTACCAACACAACATAATTAAGCATTACGGTCTTTATTTATTGTAAAAAGCGTTGCTTAAAAGTGGGAAAACCTAACCTTAATAAAGAGCGTTTAAGAACAACAAATTGATCAAAAACCTTTAAAAAATGCCATTGCTATTTCCATACTTCGTATTCTTACTTCCTTCCTTCTATTTAAATATGACGAGTTCTTTTACCAAGAATCACAACCTAAAATGGAAACTCCATGTCGAAAACTGATCATAACGTTATAACCGCAGTTAAAACCTAGACATAATGGCGTTTTAAATTGGCAATAACGCGAAAGTGCTGCGGTGTCGTTCCGTTTTAATGCTTTTAGCGCCATCCGGCTGGCTTGCGGGTAAAAGGCGGCTGACTCATCGGCGCTGTGGACCTTTGTTGTCTGACAACTTGGCCACTAAAGGGACATTTGAACATTGGTGACGAGACGAGTGCTGAAAATTGCCTAGTAATTCTCCTAGAGCAAAATTTGCGTTGCGCGTTGGTTGGTACAAGGAAATGGCGAAAGATTTCAAAAATGCTTCTTTATGGAGTTGGGAACTCTTAAAAGATCGATAGGTCTCATAATACAGTTTTTTGACTAGGTCTGACTAAAATCTCACCTGACGGGAAGCGATGATGTGGTCGAAGATGTAGCACGTTTGCCTAGGAAATGCCAATTCACTTTTTAACCAACTTCCAAAAAGGAGGAGGTTATCAATTCGATCGATGATGTATTTCTGTTGCCGCTACAACAAGTACTAAAAAAACAGAATATAATAAATATTTAAGGGGGCTCCCATACAACAAACGTGTTTTTTAAAAAATAGTTTTTGCTCGATATTGATTACGGCAACAGGTAGACGCTTGAAATATTCACAAAATATTTAGTTATATATTCACTTTAAAATAAATTAATAAATTAAAATAAAATTAATATTTAAATTCAAATTCAAATTATTTATTGAGAATAAAAACGGACAAATTCCACTAACATTTATCTGACATATTGTTAAACTAAAATAGATTTCCTAGTAAAAATAGGAATAATATTATAAAATTACTAATATAATAAATACAAAAAATTGCTGTAAAAATATGTCAACATAAAATTAGTATGTCATACAAATTGTCATTATAGTCAACGGCTTTTTTGCCCCTGTCCCATTGATCAGTTAAATTTTCACAATAAGTCAAAAAAACTTACGTTACATTTTGCCAACTGTCACAAATAATATCACAATCAGTGTTGGTAGCAAGGAGTGCACTGAAGTGGCGGCGGGCGCGAATCAGCGGAGACATGGAGCGCGCCACGGCTGTGAGCCACGTGGAAAAACTTGGGCAATTTTCCACGCCTATTAGCCGGAACCCCGGGTTTATCTGGCACAAACAAAGTGCACAATAAATTGTGCAGATGCAAGGAGTCAACCGATCCTCTGAGCACCTTGCAGCAAGTAGCAAGCAGATCCAACATCCTTCTCACTTCTAGTGAGTTGTAGCCGAGCTGGCCGAGCAAGAATTTAGTTGGGTACATGAACGGGTAATAACCGTGAAGCTTCTTATACAGCGATCTTAAGAAAGCTTTTTGAACCTTTTCAAGCATCCGCACATAGGTGACGTGGTGCGGGTTCCTTGTAGATAATGGTACGGAACCCTTCATGCGCGAGTCCGACTCGCACTTGGCCGATTATTTATATTGATAATTATTTTAAGAACCTTCGATTGGATTGATCGAAAAGAGCCGCAGGTCTTCACCTGTTTTTTTAATTTTGAACCGACTAACCAAAAAGGAGGAGGTTCTCAACTAGCCTGTTTTTTTTTGTGTGTTACCTCAGAACTTTCGACTGGGTGAACTTATTTTGATGATTATTTTTTATATGAAAGCTGGTGCTTCCCGTGTGGTCCAATTTTAATTTCTGACATTTTTATGAAGTCGGTTTTTTAAGTATATTGATAACGTGGCGTAGGTAAATTACATCCACGGAAAAGTGGTGGATGACTATTTCAAAACAATTTGTTACAACAGAGCTTTATTGATCAAACCTGTTATTAGCTAACCAAAAACACAATGTTTAGAGGCGTACGTATAATTATAGTGCTATCTTTATTTATTTTCACCGGCCGCCCCTATGAATGACATAATTAAGAAAGGTTTGCGTTTTCCGACGTTTTGCTGGATGGACTCTACTATAAAGCTTGAAGAATAGTGAATAATGACGGATGATATTTTATTTATATTACACGGGAATTACTCACGTAAGATTAGGCCGGTTACTCCATATATCCTACGACATATAGATACAATATCATCCGTGGAAACTGACGTGGTATGAAAGTACAGTAATCACATAATCTCGGTCTGTGTATTTGTTTACTGATAGTTATCGGGCACTTTGGTAATGTGACTTCTTCAATTAAATGCCTCGAAGCATCTTTGCCTCGATATGAGGCGATGGCTCCATCTCGCGGCGAAGATTCTGAGAAACAATCAGGGATGTTTAAAACTTTAGAATTAACATTGACGCGCCAAAAACGGCAACAATATGCAGTGCGCGTTACTAATCACAATCACGCTAATGACAAATTATTCATACCCATATAGCAATATGGTTGCTTTTTTACAGATTTTCAAATACTTAAAAGTAGATACTTATTTGAAAGTTTGACCAGAATTTTAATACATTATTGGTAATCTTTCTTCCCCATCGGTTATCGGTTCTTCGAGTGATGTGGCCTGCCTGTTGCCACTTCAACTTGCAAATTGTAATAGCTATGTCGATAATAACTACGTTTTGGATTCTATCGTACAAAGAAACTCCGAGCATAGCTCTCTCCATTGCCCGTTGTGTGACTCTGAGTTTCTACAAAAGGCCAACAGTTAAGGACCACGTCTCAGTACCATATATCATCACTAGCAACACACAATTTTTTACTATACTTTTAAAGATTTTTGGCGATAACCAAGTAAAACTGAAACGCAGACAGTAAAGCTTAGCAACGTATAGTTTACCGTAAAGTTGATTTCCCTTGTCAGATGTATGAAATTCAGCGCAAAATATGGCGACACGAGATTGAGGTTGAACATGTTTTAGTGATATCGACATTTTCGTGGAACCAATCTGTCTAGAGTGTTTCCTCTAATACATTCCGTGCAGCATGTAACACGCCAGCCACGCAGCTTTATGTGCCGTCGAACCAATCCGCAGATTGGTTACGACTGTAAACTGTCATTATGTGTAATGAATATTATAATGCTTTGATAATATGTAGTTTGGATACCTTTAAACTCGACTTAGTAACGAAAAAGTCTGCCAAAAACTGAAGGGGACAAGGTAAACACGTATTGCACACACTGACATATTCTTACTAGTTATATTGAGCGCACACAACTGCAAACGACATGGTTAAAATGTATACGAATGGACGACCGAGTACAAGTGCTAAAGGGGAAACTGTAGGTCATCATCATCTGTCTTTTATTGTCCACTGCTGGACATAGGCTTTAATGCACGCCACTGAGCTCGGTCGGCAGTTCTCTGCATCCAGTTTTACCCACCGTTTTACGCAGGTCAATAGACAATATTAATTTGAAATAAAAATCCACACACACACTTACAGCTTCACACTACCAATCGTCACTAGTCGTCACTCTACCAGGCCAGAGGGTGTCCTACACTACGTTTGCCAATAGGTGGTATCTACTCTAGAATTCGTCTACTCCATCGGTTATCGTTTTTGGGCAGTGTGGCCAGCCCACTGCCACTTTAGCTTACTAATCCTTTAAGCTGTGTCGGTAACTTTGGTTCTATATCGGATCACTTCAGAAACTCCGACCATAGCGCTCTCCATCGCTTAGCCACTTTGAACTTGACACCTTACCCGTGAGTGCCCATTTCGGCACCTTAGCTCATAATGCGTAGGACACACTAGTTCATGTCTTGTCTTGAGGCACTGTGGTATGGCGACGTGAAAACTTGGCGGAGCTTACCAAATGGTGCCATGCCATTAAAATTAAAATATGACGTTTTAACCAGAACATACGAACCGTTTTTCGGCTATAAAAATGTTATAGTGTCTGTTTTACACGATGGACAAATACCAAACCAACAAATAATAAATACCGCCCAAGTGCGGGTCGGAATCAAGCACCGAGGGTTTCACGCCTAAAATGTGTTTTCTTTCATATAGTTCGAGATCTTTAGAGCGCGCCCGACTCACATTTGGCTGGTGTTTATTATTTGTTGTTTTACTTTCGATTGTATTATACTATAATCAAGCCAAGTTTGACGATTGTACGTTTAACCATTTGTACATTAGAGGCAAGACAAAAATACTTTTGTTGTACAGGGCAATTTCATCTGGCTACCTATCTATTACGGTTCAAAAGGTACACTCCGTACACCCCGAAACACATTACCTACCCTCCTTCTTGAGCAGCCGGATACAAACTATTTCGTCGCTCAAAATCCCAAGTTAATGAGCACCATTTATTGGCCCACTTATAAGATTTAACAAAGGTCACGAATTAGAATAAAGAACAGTAGTCTACCTGAGCACCCTAATTTACCAAATTCTGAAACTCGAGCTTTGAAACCCGAACATACTCGTACCATTTAGTCGGGTGTTATCCGTAGAATAATTAACTGTGTAACTTTTCACTTACGGAGCGACACAGAAGTCTGTCACATTACTATTTAAAGTGATTTCTAAATCAGAGTTCACCAAAGTTTATCCTCTAGCTATCTTAATTATTCATTTGTATAAGTGCCCAATCTTACATGCAGTACAAGAAAGATTTTTTTATCGACAATCTGTTTTATCGACTCTTAGTTATCAAATTTGACATTTATCAACATATATACACTTTTTTGATTGACTAAATGTTTGGCGGATTTGTGAGGCATCTTCACAATGGCCAAGAGTTAAAGTTAACTATAGATGTCAAATTTGTCATATTTCGTCAACAAATGGATTATCTTCCCTCTTTAAACAATCTCACTGCCTCCTCCCGCTTTACATTCTCTTTGCTCCCGCTGTTGATGGCAAAATTGCCCAACACCCAAAAAGCCAGTAGCCACAGATCTGTATCATTATCTGTGCTTTTATCACAGATCTGTTTAATCTGTGACTTTTATCGACTCTAAATGTCAAACTTGTCGAACGATAAAATAGAGTACTATTTTTTCATCTTCCTAAAAGGATTTTGGCTCTGCGCGTCTTGTGCATTAGCCAGTGTCAAGCACCGCTGGTCGTCTATTTGGCCGTAACAACTTTACCTAGCTGTCTATCAAAGAGGGCATTACTCCCCAGTCCCCAGTAATTTGTCCAGGTTTTATACGGCTATACAAACACGTTGTGACTGATTTTATGACACGCCACACTACACTTAAAAATTTACGGTTATTGATACAATGTACGATGGGGATATTGGATTTGGATTAAGATTGACTCTTAATGACTTACCATAGTTAAAGTTACCATCAAAAAATCAGGCGTATTCATACCGTAATTTAACTGGAGTTTGTTCAGATTATCTTGTTCCGTAGACGCATATTACTTTACTGCCCCAGTGGCTCAGTTGGTAGTGAATCTACCTTCTACGCTTGGGGGCGTGGGTTCGATTCCCACCTCGGGCAAACATTCATGTGATGAACATTTGTTCATGTTCTATGGCTGGGTGTTAATATCTATTTAAGTAAGTATGTATTTATAAATATGTATGTACGTATATCAGTCTCTGACAGCCATATTACAAGCTTTGCTTAGTTTGGGGTCAGATGACCGTGTATTCAAAAATGTCCCAGCCAAGGGGAAAAACTTAAAAAAAAACTTTGTTATGTACCCTATCGTTGCATAGGTCTTTTGGAAATGAAGGTAATGTTTGAAACATCACCTTTTTAGGGTTTTGTATTTATAAAGTGTATCGCCTAAAAGAGGGGGTATTTTTTATTATTTTCCTAAACTTGTGTATTTTCGAGTGTTAATGTGTAATAATGGTGGATTATTATTTATTAAAGTGTTCGTGAACGTACACAAACGTGGGAAAGTGATATAAAGCGGTGAAACATGTATTTTTGTGATGTTTCCAAAACTCCATAGCCTCTTGTAAAGCCTCCACTACTTTATTAGGACATGACTTTGACTTGACCGTGTTACTTTGCTTGACTCTGACTGCGACTATGACTTGTTTTGTTTGACGATATTTAATTTAGTATTAAGTATATTTTAGTACTTGACACTGGCAAATGCACAAGAAGTGTGACGCCAAAATCCTCACAGGTAAGAAAAAAAAAAATCTCAATATAAAAAACAGACTTCATCAGAACTGGACCAAATTTCAATCGGACCAAATGGGAAGGACCAGCTTTCAAATAAAAAAAGAATCTTCAAAATCGGTGCACCAGTCAAAAGTTCTGCCGTAACAAACATTAAAAAAAAACAGTCGAATTGATAACCTCCTTTTTGGAAGTCGGTTAAAAAGTAAGGTATATCATTTCCATCATTTCAGTGGTTTTCGATTTCTAATTCCAAGGAGCGCTACGATTTCGTGACATTATCTACCATTTAATCGCTTCCATGACATTGTAATAGTAGGTCATAAGTTTGTTTTTAGTGTTTTATGTGTCGGGCAGGTCAAGGTTAGGTCGTATACTTTATGGCTTTTAACACTTTTATTATAACAACTAGTCGACCGTCCCGGCTTCGCACGGGTGTAAGCTCGACCTTCGGCCTCGCTACAAACTATAATATAGCCTATGTCACACGGAGATAGTGTAGCTTCCCAACAGTGAAATAATTTTTCAAATCGGTTCAGTATTTTCGGAGCCTATTTAATGCAAACAAACAAACAATCAAATCTTTCCTCTTTATAATATTAGTATAGATAGATAAATGAAAAGGTGACTGGAACTAAATACATGTAAACTGCAAGATTATCCTAACCTTCATGATTTCATAGAGTTATAATGTCTGTTATTAAACCTTAATTTAGCAAGCCATTTTTTATATAATACAAACTTAATATTTAAACATATTTACGAGTACCTATATAGCAAATTAAGAAGGCCACAGCCAGCGGCTGTAAAAATTCAAGAGTATAATCTAAATAAATTTAATTAATACAAAAAAGCTTTTTTATGTGTTTGCTTCATTTAATATACCTATGTAAATAAAACTGATTTTTTTTAATTTTTTTTTTATGATACTCAGTGACGAGCGAAGTCGCTCGCCTGATGTCTCTTCACGCTTGCCCATAACAGCTCAACGCCACTCAGAATTTTGAACTTCAACAGTTCAAAACCCTGGATGGCAATGCACTGCGCTCGTCACCCCGAGATATAAGATGTCAAATCTCTGTGTGCCCTGTAATTTCGCTGGAAACGTTGCCCTTCAATTCGGAACACAGTAGTATTTGCACACTACTGCTTGGCGGTTAAATAACTGGCAAAGGTGTGGTACTTCCCCAGGCGGTCCCCCTGCAAAAGAATTCTACCACTACAAAAAACACCATTACAAATTACAAACCATTGCAAATGATACAAAATTAAAATTAAGTTATGTGACGACAGTTCGATGTATGAACAAAAACTGGTGCACTTTGGCTTCATACATAATTATAATATCTATATGATATATTTATACCACTTACTAGCGCTGCTAATATTTTTTAGATTTTACTTTGTTAATATTTCTGTATACTTCTGTCAATTTAAAACAAACTTAATGCTGTCTGGGCTCATTCAACCTAAATCAAACTCCATTCAAACTTTATATAGTGGTTATTATTTTGGGCCCAGCTGCAGGACGTTTCAATTACAGTTTCAAGTGTCACTTATCCACTGTACAGACGCATTAAACACGATTTACCCCGCGCTATCCACCCTTGAACCCTATTTAAACTGAAATGAGAATTTACGCAGCGCCTACGCTTCAAACAACTTAATCCAGTACCAAAACTTAAAAAAGTATACCTATATTGTTTTATTTTATCACTAGTTTCATAAAATTAAATCGCCAAATTCGTCAAAGTATAAAAAGTTTAGGGTTCCATAGGTAGGTACGTACTGAAAGCAACTCTTATAAGTTCGTTCTATCCCTCTGTCTGTCCGTCTGTCTGTCTGTCTGTCCGTCCTAATTCTTTAGAACCTTTCTAACATATTATAGTAATTAAAATAAATGCTTGTAACTTGACAGTTTTAGTACGTAGGGTGTAGATTTCAATTTTAAAAGTAGTAAGTATAAAAAATAAATATCTGGAACATTTTGCACACACGGTCATCTGACCCCAAACTAAGTAGTTATTAACTAAATATAGTTTTTAATTTTAGGACTGGCTTTGGTATATATGTATGTGAAATAGGGATGAATTTTTTTGCTGCACTCCTCGTGCATTTTAGTTAAATAGAACTTTTAAATTGAAGGTGAGGTTTGATACATCACTTTTTTATCAAGTGTACCTTTGCGAAGCATGGGCCGCCAAAGTTGCAAAAGGTTGGTTCCTCCCCTGCAATTCTAAACTTTTAGACATAGAAACTTGCAACTTACCATGCTGATAGGTCATATCAAAATCCTTTATTCAAAATAATGTCTAACGTTACCTGATTTTAACTCGATAAATCTAATAAATTCAAGACGTTCTAGCTCAAAGTTAAGCTTTGAAATGGTCTTAACAAAGAATGTTTCCCAAGTAGTTATCTTTTGACTAAACTATAAAAAGTATCTATGTTATCTCGGGATATTACATCTCTAAAATTTAATTGTCCACAAAACTTCCTTCGTTCGATTTTTTCTATATCACCCACCAATTCCTGAACTATGAATGTGGCACCAATTATTTTGCTACGGAGCCCGGTTTTCTTTAAATCATTATATTCTTGCGAACTGAGCGACTTGTCCTTAATCATTTGAAACTAGTGGTATAGGAAAACAAAAGGTTTTCCCTATATTACTCTAAAGTAGGGAAAATAATTAGGGCCTGCTATGCTACTTTGAAGCAATGTTTCGTTCTAATTAACATTTTTGCGGTTCAGCAGGTGGGCTACCATAATTTCAAACATATTCTAATAATAACCTTACATTGAGCTTTGTCACGCTCTCTCGGCTAATGAGAGAGCAAGACAAAATTCAATGTCAGGTTATTATAAGAATATTTTTGTGAGTATTGGCTTGTAACCGAGCCCCAACTGAGGCAGTAACTAATATTTAAACCGTTCTCTAGCTTGCTTCAACCCTCTAATTATGCCATCAAACCGCGCACCTACAATAAAAACATCATTTCAATCGCACGCCTGTCGTTCTTATTTGCCCGTAACTATATCAATCGACACAAATTGTGCCGAATTTTCGACTGTTTACTTTTCATTTTGTGATAGCTTGAAAATTGATATCCATCTCTACATAAAAGCTGGAATTATGAGATAGTATTTGTTTGTCCTCTCGCGTCAAAATTGATTTTTAGGGTTCCGTACCCAAAAGCTGTAAACGGGACCCTATTACTAAGCTTACGCTGTCTGTCCGTCCTACCTTTTACGGGCTGTATCTTTCAAACCGTAATCAAAAACTGGTGAAATTTCAACTTCGAAGAGGGAAGATGTTTGGCTACCTTGTACGACATGACAAATTAATTAAAACCATCATAGAGGGATATGTAGAAGGAAAGAGAGGACCGGGAAGACCAAGAAGAGTATTCGTAGACCAAATAAAAGAGAAGGCAAATGTCATGTCATACAGGGAGGTGAAAACGCTGGCAGAAGACCATCAAGCCTAAAGTTACTCCACCGACAAGAGCTACGCTCTTAAATGTTGAATGAAAAATTTCAACTGGCTATCTATAGCCAACATAGAAATGTAACTTCGATAATTCTCTATAATCTATATCTATACTCTATACATATAATGAAAACGTAGAGATAAAACAATTATAAAAAATATATAAATTATAATTATATTACAAGCTTTGCTTAGTTTGGGGTCAGGTAACCGAGTGTGCAAAAATGTCCCAGAAAACAATCTGTAATTGCGAGAAATAAATAAAAAATATGGACAGGGCGTCTTAAAATAAGCAGCTGAACACGTTAATACAGTTTTTAGAATTTTTGTCTGTTTGTTTGTTTGTCTACGCACATCTCCTAAACCACTAGACGGATTTAAATGCGGGTTTCACGAATATACTTAGCTATGAGCAAATTGAGGTATAGGCTATCTTATTTTGCGCAAGGGAGGTGAATTAAGAGAGGAAAAAAGGGTTGAAAGTTTATATGAAAATCTAAGCGGACGAAGTCGCGGGCAACAGCACTAGTAATATATAAATTAGTGGCTACAATTAATAAAATTAAGAGCGCATTCAATTTTAAAAACGAGTAGTGACATCGTCTATCGCCAAAGTTAAAAATCGTCCATGTCTATCGCGGATTCTGGGCTGCGGGCCGCATCACTATGGTCGGAGGGTCGCGTGCGGCCCGCGGGCCGTATATATGTTTGACATGACTGCTCTACTTCATCAGACTTCCATCGTGGTTTGCTATTGTAACAGACAGTGGGCCGCCGGCACGTGAGCTTGTTTGTTATTGTGCTTTGGAAACCAACGACATTTATACTGAAAGCAAGTTGGAGCAACTTGTTTGATAAATGTATCGATATGTTCGTGCTAGGACTTTGTTGATATTCTAATGACCATGCTATTATCATAGGCTTATGAATGTTCGTGTCGACAGCTATTTTGTTTCTGATAAGAAACTGAAGGGCACTGACAAGGCCCATTCGTAATCCTTGGAATCTACTTTTGTATTGACATTAATTCACTGTTTAGGAAAACGGATATTTCAAAGCAATCAAACGGGTTTTTTTTATGATACTCAGTGACGAAGACGAGCGAAGTCACTCGCCTGATGACTCTTCACGCTAGCCCATAACAGCTCAACGCCACTCAGAATTTTGAACTTCAACAGTTCAAAACCCTGGATGGCAATGCACTGCGCTCGTCACCCAGAGATATAAGATGTCGAATCTCTGTGTGCCCTGTAAATTCGTTTTCGAGTGTTATTTTCTAAAACGGGTCGCTTTAGAAAATAACACTCATCACGAAATATGCGATACGATTATAAACACTCAGCGTTCAAGCTTTTTCTTCTTCTCTTCTTTTTTCCTAATTTATCGCTGTCGTAATAGAAGTTGTTATGATGATTATGGCTGATTCTAGAATCACAATAGTTATAAATTTAAAAACCTGACTTTAAAATTATTAAGTGCTCGCACAAAATAAATCTTACTTACCAGCCAGCCAACTCTGGCTTTGTGGTTTTTAACTGGTTAAAAACGACTGAGCCAGTCACTAACCGAATTGATAACCTCCTTGAAGTTGGTTAAAAAAATAGATATAGCCGTCCGCCCCGGCTTCGCACGAGTGTAAGCTCGGCCTTCGGCCTCGCTACAAAATATAATATAGCCTATGTCACCCGGGGATAGTGTAGCTTCCCAACAGTGAAAGAATTTTTCAAATCGGTTCAGTAGTTTCGGAGCCTATTCATTACAAACATACAAACATACAAAAATAGGTACAAATCTTTCCTCTTTATAATATTAGTGTAGATAAAATAAATAGATTTAATTTTATTATTGCATTTATTGTAGATCTTGTTAAACTTCTTTATGTTTCTAATCTCTATACTGTATTTACGGATCTTATCGCATGTATTTTACATCATTTTTAACACGCTTTTATTAGCGTGGTATGTATGTATGTAACGGGATCTTTGAACTTGATTTTCCACTACTTCAAAACGTCGAATTAAATTGATTATTTTGCACACTTATCAAGGACCAATGACAATCCAATAATTTAAATAGTTTGTCCCGTTATCATTACCAGGATCTTTAGGATTAGCGATTTTAAAGCGTGTATTTTTAGATTTTTAAACTGCGTGAATTATAAATCCTGAAGTTGCACTTTGCAGTGGTACAGAACAGATAGATGTGTTTTTTTTTTAATTTTTATTCAAGTTAATTGTCTTACTATGAGTAAAATTTACACAACACTCTAGTGTGGGATAAAAGAGTATGGAGCGTTTTTGTGGTTGAAAATGATGTACAAGTTCTGATATTCGAAGCCGTGATATGATGAGTGATATCCCAGCAGCGCAAAGCCACGGAACCCAACTGCTAATTTATGTGTTTATTCACAACATTTATATGAGTTATTGACGGGATATTTACCGTGGTAAGGTTGTGGATAGAGCTCTCGATATTTCGGCGCAGTTACGTGCACCATGTTCACGGGAAGACGGGGTAAATGTAGTGATAGTTTAAAACAGCGATTTTTTTGTTTCGTTTCAGAGCTCCCCGCCACCGTTCAGCCCTGCTGGCCGCACTAATGACGACGACGCCATTGTAGCAACCATCGGAGCCGCCGAGCAGTTCGTGTATATCTCTGTAATGGAGTACCTGCCTGCCACACAGTTCACTCCCCGGATCACGTCAGTACCACCACAAACTAAACCTTATTATTACTTACATAAAGAATACTACAGTCCTGCCACTATTTTAATGTCAAAGGTGGGAAACAAGCAAGCCATCTGATGGTTAACGATCACCGTCGGCTATACTTGCAGACCTTTCTTAAAAATGTGAAAAAGTGGGCTGTAGACGTAAATCTCAATAAATGCACTTTTCTGAATCTCAATATATTTTGGAATAATTTTCATATTTCTTTAAAACGTTGCTAAGCTACCAAACTAAGAAAAATAATTATCAATATAAAAAAACCGACTTCATTAAAATGTCAGAACTGGACCAAATTGAAATGGGACCATACGGGAAGCACCAGCTTTCAAATACAAAAAGAATCATCAAAATCGGTTTACCCAGTGGAAAGTTATGAGGTAACAAACATAAAAAAAAACTAATTTAGAACCTCCTCCCTTTTGGAAGTCGGTTAAAAAGAGTGTCACTACCTGGAAACGTCAATATTTTTTGTATATTCCATGGTATAATAATATACTTCGCCAGGTATAGCATTCCGAGACACAAAGGTGACGTGGGTGACACCCACCTACGTCATCGTCGCTGTGCTACCTACGTAGCATGAAATCATAACTCCGCAATCTCCGTAGAAATCCGATAAAACTATGTCGTTTTGATTTAAATAATATGTTTACTAAATTTAATTTAATTCGTGCATAACTTGTATTGCTTTGCTAGAGCGGACAAACAAAATGACAATTGAAATGCTATTTGTATATTATTTACTAGCCGTCCGCCCCGGCTTCGCACGAGTGTAAGCTCGGCCTTCGGCCTCGCTACAAAATATAATATAGCCTATGTCACCCGGGGATAGTGTAGCTTCCCAACAGTGAAAGAATTTTTCAAATCGGTTCAGTAGTTTCGGAGCCTATTCATTACAAACATACAAACATACAAAAATAGGTACAAATCTTTCCTCTTTATAATATTAGTGTAGATTTAATCGATTATTAACAAATTTGTTTCCAAATCTCTGTGTTTTTTGCAATAAAGTGGCAACTGGACAGTGACGCAGATAGGTGTCAACTCCCCGAATGCCAGACCTTGTTTCTTGGATCATGGTATATTCTTACGTAACCTCTGTGTATTCGCCTCGTTTTAGTGATAAAACGTAATCAAACATCTTTGCACATTGAAATATTAGACGCAAGTACAAAATAATCATTGAAGACAAATATTGGCCACCAATTATTCTAACTACCGTGGAGGCCTTAACGTAAAATTTTCGGAGAAGAGCGTTCTTCAAATTATGAACACATACCAAGTTACAGAAAAAATTATATCCCCCGTTATCGTTTCCAGATTTTGGCCGAAGATCGATGACGCACTCCGCAAGGCAGCGTTAGAGCGTAAAGTGAAGGTGAAGCTGCTAATCAGCCTGTGGAAACACACTCCGCCGGCTGAAGATTATTTCCTACGATCACTCGCTGCCCTCACTGACTCCTACCCGAGATGCGACATACAAGTGGTAAGAAACTTAGAGAAGCGGCCCATTCACACCTCCCTGGATCACCCTTTTGGTTATATTTATATGATATAGAAGTAAATAAGAGAAGTGGGGCACGAAATACCTCGAGACATACCGTTATATATATGCGATAGACCTTGGTAAAAGATGAGGAAAAACGGCCCGATAACATCTCCCTGAGGTACCCCTTCTACTATGTACGCTTCTGTTAGCACACACCCTCTTCACATAAAAAGTTTTTTCTAAATCTCATACAAAAACGAATTAGTAAAATTTGTCTGGCTTTTGTGTGGTAATTTTTGGCATAATTGATGCTGGTGTCAAGTGTATCATATCAGAAGCTTTAACAATGTCAAAGTTGTCATTTTCGAAAAGTATCCTGTAAAGTATCAGTTTTAGTTTGAACAAACATACCATCTAATAACTGCTTGATTGTCGCATAAACTGAGTGGCAGACTTGTTTTTTAGTAGTTTCCCTAACAATTATTAACCGAATCTCTTCACACTTAATCGATTTAGCATATTAGCTTTTAGCATATCACAAACATGTTATTTCACCTGTACAGAAACGTTTCATCGTGCCTTCAACGCCGGACCAAGCCAAGATTCCTTTCGCCCGAGTGAACCACAACAAATACATGGTGACTGACCGCACGGCATACATCGGCACATCCAACTGGTCTGCAGATTACTTCATAGACACCGGCGGCGTGGCTTTTGTCTTTGAAGACGACGGTTCCTTGTATGGTAACGTAACAAGAGATATAAGAAAAGACTTGCAAGATGTTTTTCTTAGGGATTGGAATTCGCCCTATGCTGTTCCACTGAGGAGCTTATAGCGTCGATATATTCGATAAACTGTTCCTTGTCTACCATTGAATTTGTACTAGCAAAGTAAATTGCAAAAGTTATGTTATGATTGAAGTTATAAACTTTAGTCCGATTGTAAACATTGAAGGCAAAATTTTGGAATGAATCATCTACTATTTGTATAAAACTATTGAATTTACAACCTTATGGGAACACTAGTTTGTATTTATAATGTAAAATTTATGAAACGGTTCGAATCAACATAACCTTTTACTAATTAAGAGTTGAAGTGTTATTGTTGTCGGTTGGGGTTTGATTATCTTCCTTTCTAAAATAAAATTAGGTTTTAAATGCTACATGACGTGAAAATGTTGTGTACTTCATTTACATAATATTATGACAGTAATTTTTACTGACCTTAGATTTAATTTTACGTAGTCATTTTTTATGACTTGTTTTGTATTTCTGTATTGTAATTGTCATTTTATCAGTTTTTTAAACGTGATTATAATTGTCTAATGTACTTAGTAGAAGATCTACGAGTAAATTAGTAATTTAAAGTACTTATTTACTATAAAATTCTGATTATTAGTGAAGAAGACGGGTGCCTTCGATTTCGTGTGACGAATTTGTGCTTTCTGTCTTGCGTGATTGTGATTGTAGATTTTTATATACATAGTTGCTAATAAATTAAATGAGGTGTAAAAATTATAAATTAAAGCTATGCACATGGCAAATTAGACGAACATTTTGTATGCAAACAAAACATACAATATCTTTAAAGCAATACTATAAAATAAAAAAATTGCGCTCTAGACATATCACTACAAAATATTTAGATGTTCTTTGAGTTTACAGCATAATCGTCTTTAGATATTATCACATGTATTCCTAGAAAAGTGACATTCACAACGTTTAATTAAATTACACGCTAGGGTAACATAATCTATATGAGAGATTAATTGATAATTTTAAAAATGTGCTATATGCCAGATGAAATGTCCAATAGCATTCTACCAAAATAAAACCTTGTACAATAAGCTTGTTCGCAAAATGCACAATATGTTATGTAAAATGTACAAACAACAGAGATAATCCAAGTGAATGTAGTATTTGGAGATAATGTAAGCTGGCGAGGCGAGTGCGAACACATCTTGTCTATCAGGCTTGATGCCTTCTAGACGAACGGCCTTTTATTGGATGTGGACTATAATTTAGTTCATTGGTGTCGTTGCAAGTTTT
This sequence comes from Agriopis leucophaearia, assembly GCA_949125355.1. NCBI lineage: Eukaryota > Metazoa > Arthropoda > Insecta > Lepidoptera > Geometridae > Agriopis > Agriopis leucophaearia. The sequence goes on along the minus strand of OX421271.1, from coordinate 13,993,696 downwards.
AGGCTAAGATTCAGAGACAACGGTCTAAGACCAGTCTTAACCGAGCATCGGGTAAGTCGATCTTTAAAATTTGTTTTCAGTAACAGTTCGTCACAAACTTAGCGCGTTCTTAGCTAAGACCAAGGACGTTTAAAACCAGTTTAAAAAAATATCGTAAAATTCGTATTCGTGTAAAGAATTCGTAACGTTGAGTGAGACATACTTGTTGATTTCCGCGACTTGGTACACGTAGCGCAAAGTAAAATGTACACGTATCCACGCAAAATACGGCCGTGTCTACGACACAGGCACAAACCCATTTGTTTATGGGATTTTTTTCATGACACTATTGTCTATATGACATTTACCAAACACCTACTAAAAATGTATTAAAAAAAAACTGTACCTACATAACATACCATACATAGCTAGGTGCATATTTAATATACACTAATGTACCTACCTATATATTTAAAAGTACCTTTTTGAGGTTGTTCTATGGGCTACCCCATAAATGATCAGTTTCAAAAAATAAGCAGACCTTTCAATAAACAGGGTTATTGAGTTAGCATCCTCTTAAAGCTTCAATACGTCAAAACAAACAACTTCTGTTCTTGGACTTATCAAAATTCACGAGAAAAAATAAACTGCTGTTTCATATATTTTGTCGCGAGTATTTTTTTTTCTAATGGAAAAGCATTTTTTTTTTCGTCTGTATAAATTCGTACGAAAGACAAGAGAATAATTAAAATGATATCTGCTTAATTATTGAATTCCTAATGCGTGTTAAAATATGTTTAATGTTTTGGCTCGTGTACTTATTTAATCAGTATTCTTACCAAATAAAATAAGACTAGTATTAGAGTAAAGCTCTCATCTGAAAGCAATATAATATTTTTATCGTATATGAGTGTATATTTAAGGAGTGAAACCAACTGGTTTGTAAATAAAGATTTCATTTTTTATATCTGTTTTTTACTTCTCCACTTGTGTCGATTGCAACTCGTCTAACTTAACAATAGCACTGACAGTTTGATCGTAGCCATTGGGCCTACAACATCGAGTACTTACCCACCATCCACCTCCTGAGACCACCTAGGTGAACCGTGGAACGTTCACCTTTTTTCACCTGAGTGCGCCTTGGGAAATATTTAGTTTCCACCTTGTTCTCAAAACTCTTCAGATTTGAAGTGCAAAGAGATTATGATTATATTTTAATGGCCTATTTGAAAGGTTTTGTTTGACTTTTGTTGTTCAACATTGACAGCTTATACTTATTCCGATCCTAAAGTACAAGTCTAAGTGAATACGACTCCTCATTTCAAAGTCTGCGTTTTGTGCGTGTGCGTAAGAGACAACCGGCGGCGACGCTAGGAACAAGACTCGGGCGATTTATAAACATCATTTATAGTAGGCTATGTGACAGGCTCAGAAAAATAAATAAATGGAAACGTTATATCTACAGCCCCCCCTTTAGCACTTATCGTCCATTCGTATACATTTTGAGCACATCGTTTGTAGTTGTGTGCGCTCAATATTGAAGTGTGCGTTTGTAGAACTAGTAAACATGTCAGTGTGTGCAATAGGTAAGTGTTTACCTCGCCCCCTTCAGTTTTTGGCAGACTTTTCAGGTACTAGCTCGAGTTTGAAGGTAGATCCAAACTATATATTATCAAAGCTGTGATTTATTAAAGTAAAATATAATTCAACTTCTGAAGACATATTTTTTATTTATTTTTTTACTTGGCTACTGCTGTTGTCTCCAAGCGCGGAAGGCAGGTTGACTACGAATTGGGCCAATGGGCCTTTGAAATAAATAAATATTATTATTAATTCACATTTGTTTTTTATGGGATTTAAGTACATCAAAATTTACAACATAACGCGCTTTAATTTATGTTTTAAATTACTATTTAATACTTAATAAAATAATTGTATTTCATTAGAGGCAGTCTATATTATATTATCTGTAAGTAGCTCGTTATCTAATGTAATAAGAAAATGTCGAGTCAATTCACAATTTTACTATTTCAGTCAAGCTACAAGCTTACAAGTCATACCAAATTGCCATGCAGACGTAACGCCACAGTCGCACATTTTGTGTGACTAAAAATAGATGTATCAAATAATCGGTAGTTCCTAAAATATGTCCTAAAAGTTCGACAGGACTAGAAATATCTTTCACGTTTAATAGTAGTTGATGAGATAACTTCCAAAATATAAATTATATGAAGTAAAATATTGTGCATTTTGGTTTTATTTTGTGCTCATTCATAGCATATACCGTACTGTTGCGTTCATCCGATCGTCATGAAATTTTGTTGGCAAATGGGCTGTGAAGATATAGGGATATGGCTCCCAAGCTTACAGTTTGAGCCGAAATACTGGGTTATTATAGGCATACGTGGACTTACCCGCGATAAAAAAAAACTAGTATAGCCTCCCAGACCCAGAGTCGGGCATGAAGATGAACCATGGATTATTTTTCAATCTGTGATTTTTAACAAGTTGCATGCACATCACAACAAGGATGATTTTAACTGTCGATGATCACAATGACGTTTGCGACAGTGAGTAGTGACATCTAGTGATCTCATGCGACAACAGAATAACCTCCGTAGAGCTCAGTACCCTTAGTACAAGATTTGATAATTTTCGAAAACTTTTTTCGTTTTCGTTTTGATGCATACATTGCTGGGCTGAAAGCTATTCGAAACTATTTTTCGTATTTGAGTGAAGCAACCTATACTGCCGATTACTACCGATTTTAGTTCATCCGCGTTTCCGCTAGAGGCACTTTACTAAAATGTATGGGACAATACGGAAACGAAAAAAGTTTTCGAAAAGTGTCAAATCTTGTACTAAGGGTACTGAGCTCTACGGAGGTTATTCTGTTGTCGCATGACATCACTAGATGTCACTACTCACTGTCGCAAACGTCATTGTGATCATGGACAGTTAAAATCATCCTTGTTGTGATGTTAAATATAATTTCTTTAAAATTAAACTAGATGTCGCTCCGTAACGAGCGAGCGTTTTCTCAATCTCGGTGACGAGATTTTCCGGAGAAACTATATAAATGATTTCGAGCTATTGTTCTGTATAGAGAAAAAAACCTCCTCAAATTTTCATTTTCTAATTCTTATTTTTGAAGCGGCGATTTTAAACACCGTGTATATGTTATTGTGTAAAGAAAAGGCGCGTGGAAATGCGCAAAATGTGTCACTGAAATGAAAATATACGTACCTATATGTCATAATCTTTCTTTTAATGAGTGTGAAGTATATCTTTCTTTTAGATCATTTTGATCCGTTGGGACCAGAAAAAATTCTCACTTCAGTGGTTGGCACTTTGTTTAGCGTTCAGTTTTCTTTCGCTAGTTCATTGAAGTATCGGACGAATAGATTGATTAATTACAGTTCATTGAATCTTCTAATAACTGGTAATAAGATTAGGAGATGCGAGTGGCAGAACATAATTTTCTCGCACAGTTGAATGGAAATTTAATTAACTTGTATAGATAGATAAATAATGTTGACAGCCCCGTTAGCTTAGTTAGAAGTTAACCTGCCTTCTGCGCTTGGGTTCGATTCCCACCTAGGACAAACATTTGTGTGATGTACATTTGTGTTTGTTCATAGGTGTTAATCCCTTGTATGTATTTAAAAATATATATGTATGTATATCAGTCTCTGGCAGCCATATTACAAGCTTTGCTTAGTTTGATGTGTGCAATAATGTCCCAGATATTTATTTATTTATGATGAGTAAAAAAATGTTATTATGTTCTTAGCGGGAAATGCATTCCGCCTTCGTTCGTAACACACTCACAATCACATCACATTCGAAGTTTACTTAGTATTATAAAAAACGAGTGTGTCTTCCAATAGCGAGAATGAAAGTATTATATTAACTCCAGCAGGCCTACTTACTTGCTTACTTGTGTAGCGGGCGTTTTCCGCAACCAGGCCGATCATTGGCCCATTTCGCGTCACCCGGCTGCAGCAAGTTCAGCCAACCGGTCTCCTCCAGGAAAGCCAGCAGCTCGCTGATGCCTGTGCAGGCCTCCTGGAGCGTCCTCGGTGATCCAAAGATAGTATTTCGTTGTTCTTCCACGCTGCTGCACTCCAGCAGCAAATGCGCGGCTGTTCTTTCAGTCTCCATACACCCTCTGCATAGGGGACTGTCTGTAACCCCAATTTTAAAAAGGTGTTTGTTTAAATGGCAGTGACCTGTGTTTGCAGTTTTTGGTACTAGCCCAGTATTCTTTGTGAAGTTTTGTAGTGCGCTGTCGAATCCATGGTTTGATTTGGCTGAAAGGTAGGGGGATTATCGGCTCGGGCCCTACAGGTCGTATGCTCGAGCCTCTCCGTGCTAGTAAGCAGTAAAAACGGTGGAAAGACAATCTGTCCACAGCCCGTGCTAGCCCTGCTGAGAACACAATCGAACGTTAAAAAAAAATGTGATACAAAATCTTTTACCTAAAAAAATCCGTGAACAATATATGAAAGCATATTAACAATTTCATGCTTTGGAAAAAAGCAAGAAGAGCGAAATCTTTTTCTCAAAATGTTTTTTGGCCCATTTTCAAGATTTAGACAATTCTAATCAACCTACAACTCTTTGCAGTATAATCTCAAATCTACCGTTCTTATTCATAAGTGGCACTTATTTTCTCATAGAGTAAGAAAAATTTCTCATAGAAAAAGTAGTAAGTATGTGTCCACCTCAGAAACAAACAACTATTTTAAGCTTGAATAACTTTGAATCCCTCGCTGCACTCAGGATTCTACTTTAGAATCCCTCGCTACGCTCGTAGTTCTACTAATTTTTCGGCGCAGTCACATGCACCATGTTCACGGGAAGGCTGAAGAGAAGAATGCGGGTGCCACGTACAACTCGTGTTACGCAGGAATGGTTATAAGGCTCAGGTCGGTAAAACGAAGCCAAAGAAGAAACGGATGAAATCGAGGGTGGAACGACAGCCGACTTTTTTGCCATACCTATATAAAAGGAGTCACAGATAAAATAGGTAGAGTTCTTGAAAAATATGCTATCAAGACCATATACTTCACAATCTCGCCGTTTCATCATACTGTTTTTTAGGGTTCCGTACCCAAAGGGTAAAACGGGACCCTATTACTAAGGCTCCGCTGTCCGTCCGTCTGTCACCAGGCTGTATCTCATGAACCGTGATAGTTAGACAGTTGACATTTTCACAGATGATGTATTTCCGTTGCCGCTATAACAACAAATACTAAAAAATAGAATAAAATAAATATTTAAGGGGGCTACCATACAAAAACGTGTTTTTTGCCGTTTTTATAGATAATGGTACGGAACCCTTCGTGCGCGAGTCCGACTCGCACTTGACCGTTTTTTTTTTGTTTCGCCCATTTTGGAAGGTAAATGTCAAAATAACTTTATCTCGCGCTGCAAAGGCGTCGCTCACCCATCCTCTTCTATCAGTTACCGGTACATGTACAAGAACACCGACTTCATAAAAATTTCATAACTGAACAAAATTAAAATGGAACCAATGGCATTTTGGAAGGTAAATGTCAAAATAACTTTATCTCGCGCTGCAAAGGCGTCGCTCACCCATCCTCTTCTATCAGTTACCGGAACATGTACAAGAACACCGACTTCATAAAAATTTCATAACTGAACAAAATTAAAATGGAACCCCACGGGAAGCACCAGCTTTCAAACAAAAAAGAATCATCAAAATCGGTTCACCCAGTCGAAAGTTCTGAGGTAACAAAAATACAGGAATCTTTTTTGGAATTCTGTTAAAAACAATGTAATATCAAATTTCGTTATCTTTATTAAATTAATAGCTCAAAATACATCTAAACAAGGAATCAAAATATCAAATGAAAAAAAACTATTCAATTATGCATGGGTGGCACTATCTTCGACGAAGTCCTTCGCCTCTTCCTTCGTTACACATTCGACATGAGACACTTTGTTCCGGAACTTGACTCCGTAGAACTTGTGTGCATGCTCTAACAGCTCCGGTCGGAAGGTGGTGGTGATGAACTGAGCTGATGATGAGAGCTCGTGGATCATGTTGGCGATGGCTTTACGGTGCTGAGCGTCCAGGGCCTGCGGGACAGAACACTGCTTGTCAACAATCTGCATGCGTTCTCTAATAGGGTATCCGACTGATGTTTCTTTGTTAACAAGTGGATCACATTTAAAACCGACTTCAATAATCACACTAATATCATATACAGTGGAATCCGTTTATAATGACATCAAAGGGAAATAAAAAATACGTCATAATAAACGGATTCTACTGTATGTGAAAGTTTGGATGGATGGATGTTTGTTACTCAATCACACAGAAACGGCTTCATGGATTTGGATGAAATTTGAATTATGCATTGCTTATGTCCTGGATTAACACATAGACTACCGCGGTGAAACCGCGGGGCGCAGCTAGTTAATTATATAAAAAACAGACTTCATAAAAATGTCAGAACTGGACCAAATTGAAATGGGACCAAATGGAAGCACCAGCTTCCAAATAACAAAAGAATCATCAAAATCGGTTCATCCAGTGGAAAGCTCTGAGGTAACAAATATAAAAAAAAAAAAAACAGTCGAATTTATAACCTCTTCCTTTTTGGAAGTCGGTTAAAAGTGCTCAACGCGCCTAAAGAAGTTTTCACTTCAAAAACTGTCCAGTATCTTATTACGGTGATGGGTAACGTCATGTGATGTTACATTATGCCACAGTACTGTTACCGAGCTATAGCTAGCTGTTAAAATCTGCAAGTTGAAGTGGCAATGGGCAGGCCACATCGCTCGAAGAACTGATAACCGATGGGGAAGAAAGGTTCTTGAGAGGAGATCACGAACCGGAAGACGCAGCGTAGGTAGGCCTCCCACTAGATGGACGACGACATCGTGAGAGTCGCAGGCATCCAGTGGATGCAGATGGCATGATGTCGTTCATTGTGGAGGTTTAAGGGGGAGGCCTATGTTCAGATGTTTCAGCAGTGGACGTCTTCTGGCTGATGATGATGATCACTGTTACCTGATCAATTTCGTCGAAGAGGTAGAAGGGCGCGGGGTCGCACTTCTGTATGGCGAATATGAGCGCGAGCGCCACGAGGGACTTCTGTCCCCCGGAGAGCTGGTTCATCTCGCGCATGTCTCCCTCGCCGCCTGTGAACGACACGCGGATACCCACGCCCGTGAACTGGTCTGCACTCGTGCGTTGCTGCAAACGATACAATGCTTTTCACACCACCTGGGCCTCGATTCTAATAAACCAATTGTTAATGAATTAGAATCGGGGCCCTGCTCAACAGTGTTCAATTACATATCATGCAACCTCAACGTAAAGTAAAGCATTATCACTTAAGGGATATAAAGTTGCATGAAACTCCCTGGGGAATAAAGTGATTTGAATTCGGAACGTTAAATTCGTGTGGAAACTCGTGGAAAACTCTAAGAAAATGCCCATATGGCATCGAAAAGAGGTTTGTTCGAAAATCGAACTGGCCACCATAAGCAGATGTAGAAATAAAAAAGGTACGTTTACAAAGAATGTGAAACAAAAGACTGTGTTTGGTGCTGTGATTTTCAGTGAAACCTGGCTTTTTATTATCTCGCAGAAGGTGTTAAAAGTAGAGTATGCTCCTCTGGAATAAAGCCTGACTTCGTCTTGGCCAGCTTGAACCCCTCGCTTCAATCGCTCAGGGTTCAATATGCCGCCCGCGACGTAAGGCACTGCTTTATTCCCTTAGTGCATAGTCTACTATTATTTACCTACCATGGAACGGAGAAAGTATAACATTTCATACGCATAGCTCTCACTGCGTCTGAGATCAATATAAATAATAACTAATAAATATATTTCTTCTGTACAAGCATTTGTAACCTAACTCCTCCTAAATTGCTGGACCGATTTGGATGAAAGTTTGTGTGTATATTTCAATGGGTTCTTGGATGGTTTTAAAACACAATTGGACCCGGTAGGTGGCGCTGCTGTCGGTATGTCACCAAACTGGGCCGATTTGGATAAAATTTTGTGTGTATATTTCAATGGGTTCCTGGATGGTTTGAAAACACAATTGGACCCATCACAAATAAGGGTACAATGCCACGTCACCGTGGTTGTGGACGAGAGGGGAATATTGGTAACATTAAATTTAAAATATCATATTTAATGTGGCGCTGCTTTTACCGGGCAGGACGCCGTCTGCCGGGTCTTATTGCACATATGGTCATCTGACCTCAAACTAAACAAAGCTTGTAATATGGCTGCCAGAGACTGATATACATACATATATTTTTTTAAATACATACTTAAATAGATATTAACACCAGATATAGAACAAACAAAATGTTCATCACATGAATGTTTGTTCTAGGTGGGAATCGAACCCACGCCCTCAAGCGTAGAAGGTAAAGGTTCACTACCAACTGAGGTTTTATAATACCTGGTGGACCACCCCTAAAAAGGCCTTCCTTTTTCTTCAATCGACGCAACATAACACAAATAAGAATAATCATGATTTAAATTACACAAGGAAACCAGCACACCTACTAGAGGAATCAAGACTGAATAAATTAATTGCATTTCAAACGTTATCACAAAGGTCAACTTCAAATATTCTATCAAATGAATGTTAACAAAATATGTACAGCACGAAAATTATTTGTTTGAATTTCATAATTGGTTCATTATATGTTTTGAATGACAAAAATTCATGTCGTTTTCAAGTCAGATTTTTTTGAAAGGTAGTCAAAAATGAGCCCAAAATATGAAGTTTTACAATGGAGTTTCTTAATGAGACTGTTTTATTGTGTTACGCGTAATTACGTGTACTTTACGCGTTGTCTTTGCCCATAATGAACTGATTTAAATGTTGTTTTTTTTTTTACATCTATTGGCGCGCCTTAGTAGTAAAACAGACATATGCCGTGACGGCAAATGACGCACTTTTATGCTGTCATGTTTTACATCTGCCGTGCATCCCGGGAGATGACACTGGAAAAAATCAGGCACGGATTTCTTGTTCTATGTATTGGCAACAATGAGTAAATTAGCAGCTCCGGTGGCCGAGTTGCTATTGAACCTACCTTCTGAGTTTGGAGCGTGGATTCGATTCACACCTTCCTTCCATTCAAACATTCCTATGATGAACATTTGTGTTTATTCTATACCTGGGTGTTATTATCTATTTAAGTGTGTATCTCTGGCAGCCATATTACAAGCTTTGCTTAGTTTGGGGTCAGATGACCGTGTGTGCAAACATGTCCCGATTTTTTTTGTTCTTACATCAGCGGTGACTTCGGTCCCATCTTCTTTTCCAACGCGCATGATGAGGCTCCCCCGTCCTGTCGGCACCAGCTTCTTGAAGACCTCCGTGAAGTTCTTGCTGACTTGCTTGAATGTGAACTGGATCGCTTCCAGTTTGCGATGCTCTAAAGTTTCGATCAGCTCTCGGATCTTTTCGCCGCTGGTAAAGAGTTTAATGACACCGGTTATACAAATATTTACATAATTATTTTTTGAATTAAATTTGTCAAAGGATAAAAAATTGAGTAGATATTGTACGAGTACTTGGAAAAGCTAATGTTCGACATTTTAGAAGGGTAAAAAGAATCGAGTTATATTATTCTTTATATATTCTTGTTAATTTTGCTCCTAAAATATCGACGAGTCAAAAATTTGACACCGCAACTCTTTGGTAGTAGCGGCTGTACAAAAACCAACACAAAATCAAACAATATGAAAATATGTGTCAGTCAGTTTGTGAGACGTAAGTCAATCACATCCCTTTGTTATTTGGGTTGGGTAATCAACCAGACAAATTTTTGAGGTATAGATATCAAGGTTAATATAGAGATTGACATAAATTTGAAACTGATTCATAACACGGCTCATTAACAGCAATTTAACAAAGCCATTATATAGCTATTTGCTAAAATGTTCCATTAGGTCTATTTTAGAACAATTAACATCGTTTAACACAACATATTTTAGATAGCTGTGATACCGTCATAACAGGTGTCCGGAACATTACTTAAATTAGCGTAGGTTAACATGCGTATTAACGAATCCAATCGATAGGCTAACAACAAAACGAATTAAGAAAAACACGAAGGAACCGCCGTATTTGAGACCGACATTATGTATTCAGAATCGCATTACCCATTGGAAACGTCGAGAGCACAGTTGTGTAAACACTATGTACCGTTTGTTTTTCGTGGCTCTGATAACCTCAGCTAGTGGCCTTAGCCTTTGGGATGTTCTGATCGGCAGCTTCACGAGCGTAGTTGGTGGATTTGCACAGGTCTACAGACCGGTCGGATCCGAAGAAGCTTATATGAGCATCAACCAAATAGCGGAAAAGTATGGCTATCCTCTGGAAACGCACTCGGTGGTTACTGACGATGGGTACATATTGAACATGCATCGGATGCCGTATGGAAGAAATGTGACGAGTAATGGTCGTGTAGTGTTTCTAATGCATGGAATATGGGACAGTTCAGACGGCTGGCTGCTACAGGGGCCGGACAAGTCGCTCGCGTACATCTTAGCCGACCAAGGATACGACGTGTGGATGGGAAACGCGAGGGGAAATAGACACACGCTCCATCATGAGACTCTCACTTCAGACATGCGTCAGTTCTGGGAGTTTAGCTGGGAAGAGATAGGACTGTACGATTTGCCAGCAATGATTGATTATGTGCTAGACTTTACGGGAGAAAAGAATTTATTCTACGTTGGCTTCTCTCAAGGCACGACTGCTTTCTTCGTGATGAATTCAATGAGACCGGAGTACAATGATAAGATACGACTGATGTTCGCGCTGGCACCCGAAGCGTACATTGGAAACGCGAGGAACATCCTTCTCAAGATATTTTCACCCGCACATTCCTACTTGCAATATCTACTGTGGAATTTCAACATATACTCCCCGAGCACGGATTTCTTCAATAAAATATCCCCATTCATGTGCAACGTAATGGTAAGGTGTGATAATTTATTTTTCTCCATCGTTGGGTCTCATCACGTGAACGAAAGTTTGTGGCCGGTGATTTTGGGGCATGTGCCAACCGGATCTTCCACCTTGCAGTTCATACATTACGGACAGTTGGCGAACTCTAGAAGATTCTGTCGTTTTGATTTCGGACGTAAAAAGAATGTTGAGAGGTATGGTCAGGAATGGCCGCCAGATTACGAATTGGAGGCTGTGTCGTCGCCTATAGTTTTATTCTACAGTGGAAACGATTGGTTCTCAGATCGTCGCGACGTGGAACTGTTAAAGAAGAGGTTACCAAAAGTAGTGGGGTCATATTACGTGAAACAGTTCGCTCATATAGACTTTGTGTTCGCGGATGCAGCGTCCACATTGGTGTACTCTAATATCCTCAACCAAATCAAGAGCAGAAGTTAAATTTCAATAAAGTAATAACTAAGTTTGACAGCACGAATCAGAGTTGACCTAATATTTATTGCTATAAGTAATTAAAGTAGGTAATAACTAAATTTGACTTTGAACTTTGAATTTGCCTATGGCCGAAATGATGATGATGAAATTGCATCAATAAATACATACCCAACATCGAGCTCCTCTTTTCTTTTGTACAACTTTTCCTTCTGTTCCGAGAAGCTGATGAATTGATCCAAAGCTTTCTTGTTCACATGGTTGTATTTCTTCAAGTGCTGATTCGCCTTTTCCAGTTCTTTGAAAAGCTGAAACACGTTTTTTCAACAAGACAGAATATCATAAGCATAATATATGCCTGTTTTAAAACCACTTCAAAAAAGGTGGGGTTTTCAATTCAGTTGTATTTTTTTTTTGTGCCTCAGAACTCAGTCTTTTATAAACCGATTTGAAAAAGTATTTTTTATAGATTATGATCTAACGACTTTAAAAAGTTGCCAACCTTTTATTAACCTTTAATTATTTCTTTTATTTTTTTGACTGTATATTATTATTTTGTTTGACATTGTTTAATTTATTATTTTTTATTTTACTTTTTCACTATTAATTTGATTTATAATAGCCGCCCGTCCCGGCTTCACACGTGTTTTTTTATTTTATTAATATAGCCTATGTTACTCAGGGATAATGTAGCATTTTAATAGAGAAATATTTTTTTAAATCGGTCCAGTAGTTTTTGAGTTAATTCGTTACAAACATACAAAAATACAAATCTTTCCTCTTTATAATATTAGTGTAGATGATTTGTCCTTAAGGGTTGTTTTGTTGCCTGAAATAAATGAATTTGAATTTAAGACTATTATTAACAATGCCTTCGAGAAACTCAAGTTCTTTGGAAATATCGAAAGACTAGTCATTCATGTGATGTGTACCTGTTTCAAAGACATCTTCTGGTATTTGGCATGTAGCTCGGGTGCATTGGGCAGTGTGCCCAGGGCCGCGATCTTGTCCAGAGATTCCTGTATTTTCTCCTGTAGCAACACCTCTTTGGAAGCCATCTTCTCCAGTCCTTTGGAGTCTTCTTCCAGTTTATCTTGAGCTTCCTTTTCCTGAAAATATACAACAACATTGTTGTTTAGAAATGAGAAAGAATGGAGTCAAGGCTGTTGAACTTATGTCAAGCTTGAATTTTAAGTTTATTTATTGAGTAAAGACCGCGAACCGGAAGACGCAGCGTAGATAGGCCTCCCACTAGATGGACCGACGACATCGTGAGAGTCGCGGGCATCCAGTGGATGCAGATGGCAGGCTGTCATTCAGTGTGGAAGTTAATGCATCCATTGCATCCACTGGATGCCCATGACTCTCACGATATCGTTGGTTCATCTAGTGGGAGGCCTACTAGATGGACCAACTTTATTCAACTGTTTTTGAGCGATGGATAAATGATGTATGGATTGCTAAATAAGTTATTGGTGCAGGGCCGAGTATCGAACCGAGTGCCGTCAGATTGTTAAGTGGTCAAGTTAACGCTTGACCACCATCACTCTAGCAATTCAGTGCCACCCAGAATTTAGAACTTCAACAGTTCAAAACCATGCGCGGTAATGGACTGCGCTCATCACTTAGAGATATTGGATGTACTCTTTGATAATATATAGTTTGGATCTGCCTTAAACTAGAGCTAGTACCGAAAAAAGTCTGCCAAAAACTGATGTTTACGAGATAAACACGTATTGCACACACTGACATATTCTTAATAGTTCTACAAACGCACACTTCAATATTGAGCGCACACAACTGCAAAGGATGTGCTCAAAATGTAAACAAATGGATGACCGAGGGGGGGGGTGTAAGTACTAAAGGGGAAACTGTAAGTACGCTTCCATTTATTATTATTTTCTGAGGATGTACTGGATAGACGTACTTCAAAACTAATGGTAGAGTAACAAGCAAGCCATAGCACGTATTCTTAAACATACCTTATTTCTCCATTTATCAAGCTCCAATTTCAACATCTTTTCGTTCTTGACAGCTGCTATAACCTTGCGTTCAACTTCCTCCATGTCTTTGTTAATCTGTTTAATCCGTTTCTCGGCGGCTGAGAGGTCTGTCTTGCTGTTGGCGAGGCGTCGCTTGCGGTCCTCTACTGATATCTCTTGGAGCGCTTGAACTAGCTCGTCTTTACGTCTGTTGGAGACGAGATAAAGGAGGATATAACATTTAGAAAAGTGCAGTTTTTAACATGCTACACATAGGCCCTGTTTGCTTCAAAAACACATTTTTGTTTTGCTGCATAGGATAGTATTTTTTTTTATGATACGTTCAGTATTTAATATGCCACATATTAGCCCTGTTTCCTCCAAAACAAACGTTTGTTTTTGCTGCATAGGATAGAACATTTTTATTTTTTTGATTGAAAAATAGGCTTGCGCTTGGCCGCCAACTCGCCTGATGTTAAGCGATGATGCGGCCTACGATGGATCACACTTGCCTAGAAGAAACCGAATTTAGAAAATTGCAGTATTTAATATACCACATATTAGCCCTGTTTTCTCCATAAACATATTTTTGTTTTTCTGCATAGGATAGAACATTTAGAAAAGAGCATTAATTAATATACTACATTTTGGCCCTGTTTGCTTCAAAAACGAATTTTTGTTTTGCTGCCAAAGTGGCAAAATCCTGCATTTATAAACTATAAGACATTGAAACTTGTAACTTTCAAGACGGATAGGTGATATTTAAAACCTTAATTCAAAATTATTTCAAACATTATCTGATTATGACTTTTCGAGTAACAGCGATAAAACTGTAATAAATTCAATGCGTTCTATCTCAAAGGTTATTGTCATTTTTATCAAATGATCTTAACAAAGAATGTTTCTCAATCGATAAAACAAAAAATATGAAACAAAATCACTAGCACTCATATTAGTACAAAACTACGTAATCAATTTCAGCCTCAATTTGGTTTAAAATCGATTCAAGTAGATTCGATTTCAAACCAAATTCCAGTTTACCTGATCAAGTTATTGGTAAGCAAGTTTTCAAGCTTGTTCTTGGTGGCTTCGAAATTCATTCTGGCGCTGAACGCTTCTTTATTCTCCTGCGTGAGGCGACGGATTGCGTCGTTAAGCTCGTCTACCTTGCCCTGGTCTTGGGTGGACAGCTGTTCCATTAGCTCCTGTTCAGACATTATAATGGATTTAGATCTGCATTCTTTTTTTAAAGACATGATAGACTTGCGTTTGATGTCCACCTCGCCTGCATGGCTAACATGCACACCGCGACATAATCCTGTCGTGGCTGTCGTCGCCCTGTCGAGCGAGAACGCGACAAGGTGCCTACGGTTTTATATACGTCTGTCTCGCTTTGGCACGACAAAAGAGTCAACAAAACCCTGTCGCGGTGCGCATGTTAGCCCGCCTGGAAGGATAAAATTGTAAGAAAATGACATTAGCAGTCACGTGACATCTCCCAAGCTAATGTCATTTTCATACAATTTTATCTTTCGGTAGGCGTTAACGCTAATAGAAAGTGGTTTTGTCTGGACCCCCTAATTTTAAGCGATGATTACAATGGACCACGGTTGCCTAGAAGAAACTGATTTACTCGTGATTTGAAGACACCCAGATAGTAACTATCGGGGAACATTTATTCAAGCAGTGCATTCCAAAGACTAGAAGTTCGCACAATAAAAGTGGAATCATATTTTTATAAAAATTATAAAAAAGTCTAAATATGTATATTGAAATATTAAGCTTTGCAAAATGACCGAAGCACAATATTCAAAGGAATTTTTTTATTAAAAAAAACATTCAATGCATGAGCGAAATCGTTTCCACGATATTCTGGCCCTGAAACAGACGTGTTCATACCTGGTGTAACTCGGACTCCAGGCCTTCCTTGGTGGCCTGCATCGCCTCGAGACTGGAGCGGCACTGTGCTAGGGAACGCTCCTTAGGTCCGCGGAACCGCTCGATGGAAACTAGCTCTTCTTTCATCAGACGGATATCAGCTTTTACTTTGTCAAATATGTCCCTGGAAGTAAGAGATGATACAATACAGCACTTGAAACCGCAGAAAAGACATTACAACAAGAATTCATACACACATAAATACAGGCACAAAAGGCGGTATTATCGCCAAAAGCGATCTCTTCCAGACAACCTTCAGGTAAGTAGATAGATATCTTGTGGAGTACGAAAACATTTTGGTTATAAGATTGGGGTGTACAAAGGTCATTTGTACATTCCGAAAAACTTCTACTATGGGACAAATTTTGAAATCGCGAAAAAACATCCGCTGTTCCATAAATGTTGAATAATAAATAAATATCTGGAACATATTGCACACATGGTCATCTGACCCCAAACTAAGCAAAGCTTGTAATATGGCTGCCAGAGACTGATATACGTACATATATATTTTTAAATACATACTTAAATAGATATTAACACCCAGACATAGAACAAACACAAATGTTTGCCCTAGGTGGGAATCAAAACCACATCCCCAAGAGCAAAAGGCAGATTCACTACCAACTAAGCTAACGGGGCTGTCATTTAACCATTACTCACTTAGCTTTCCCCTGTTTAGTCTCAGTTCTCTGCATCTCAGAGACGATGGTATTGATGCTGGTCTCAGTTTTGTTGAGCTCCAGTCGAAGCGTGCTCAGCTCTTGTTCCAGCGTGGTGATCTGTTCCATCAGCTCGGAGCGGGTCTTTTGCATTTCTAAACGAGACCGTGACTGGTTAAAATAACCACCGGTTAGGGAGCCCTTCGATGATACCTGGAAACAAAAATTATACATAGAAGTCACAACGCGTAGAAAATTATAGTCAATAAACGTCCGCAGTTTCATATAAAAACATAGCTGTATACAATTTATATCGAAACAAAACTATTTTACCAAAACTAACCGTATATTTATACATTTACAGCTCAGTTCTCTAATGTCTGTTCGATTTGCACAACATCGTCAAAACTTGTGAACCGTAGTTGAAAAAACGAGACGGCGATTATGTCTGAATCGCAAGTGGGAACTTCTCTCCCGAGAGAAAGAGACAATTTTCTTTTTCTCTTGTTGGTCAGACGGTGGTTCGTCAGCCAAGTTGACGTGTCTGTTACGGCTCTTACGGTGTGTTACGGCTTGTGCAACTATCGCGTGACTGTGGATCCAATCTGGCTGCGTATTGAGTCCAGCCATATTGAGAATTGCCGCGATTAGCGCGTCATTGTGGCATTTTTTTTAATCGAAGCTTTTAGAACGTCAGTGAGGCGTTGACAAATTAATTTACTAGATGGAGACTTAGGTTGAGACTTACTTGATCGCCCTCCAAAGTGACACAGTCCAAATGGAACTGCTTCCCCAGCTCCGTGGCGCACTCCAAATTTCTGCAGATGAGAGTCTTGCCGAATATGTACTTCATTGCTTTTGCATACTTCAGGTCAAACTTGAGTTTGTGAACCATGGCTATTGCATTCTGTGTATGATAATTACCAATATAAAAAACCGACATCATCAGAACTGGACCAAATTGAAATGGGACCAAATGCGAAGCACCAGCTATCAAATAAAAAAAGAATCATCAAAATCGGTTCACTCAGTCAAAAGTTCTGAGGTCACAAACATAAAAAAGACAGTCTAATTGATAACCTCTTCCTTTTTGGAAGTCGGTTAAAAAGAAAAGATGCAAGGTCAATACAAAAGAAAGCGCGTGTTCACGTTGAGGTCGCGGGTGCGGGCGCGGTGGTCTTGGCGAGTTTTTGTTTACCATGATATAATAATAATTATACTGCACCAGGTATAGCGTTCCGAGGCAAACAGTTCTCATGGGTAACACCACAGAAAATATAATATTTTTTTTATTTAAATTAGTACGGCTGTCAAGGCATTTCTGTAAGAAATTCTTTGTAGGCACTGGCACCCATATAAACCCATAGCAACTGTGTTAGCAACTGTGACGCGGAGTTCGACGCGTTGACATAAATAAGAATGTTCAATCACATATCTGTCACAATACCTGGCGACAGAGTTTCCATCTCATTTCCGTTTTATTTACTTCTCTTTTCTGTGGGTAACACACATGCATGCCTACACACACACACACTAAATTAAAAGCTGTGTGCACAACTAGCAGTCCAATAACATGGAAGAAAATGAGGATCTGTATGTACTCACATTGTCACTAGGGTATGTCATGTCCCGTACTTGCAAACGGTTCAAGGGCATGAAAGTGACCTCACCAGGCAAGCTCTGCCGATTCATCTCCTTTAGGATCTTTGTACCCACTGTATCAGATTCTACGATGTGGTGGAATAGACGGTTACCAGCCGTTACCTGTTGGTACAGAATCGTACATTATTGCCTCTCGAATTGTATTAAGATTTCTACCAAATGACATGTAATTGTTTGTAAAATATTTATTATTTTAACTTTGTGTTTTGTGACGTTTCGAAAGTGTATCCTGGTGTACCTACTTGAAATAAAGATATATGAACTATAATTATTTATTTGATATCTCGCAATTTACAGAACTTTTTTCTCTCTACGATTTTATTATATATATATATAGATATATAGGAGACCTTTGCCCAACAATGGGACAGTAAAGGTTATAGGAAAAAAATTATCAATTTAAAAATGTCAGAACTGGACCAAATTGAAATGGGACCACACGGGAAGCACCAGGTTTCAAATAAAAAAAAAATCATTTAAATCGGTTCACCCAGTCGAAAGTTCTGAGGTAACAAACATAAAAAAAAAGTTTCATTGAGAACCTCCTCCTTTTTGGAAGTCAGTTAAAAAATAGAAGATATAGATACCTCGACGGCTGTGTAAATGGTCTTCTCACATGTAAAGTTTTCAATAACAGGCCCATAGTATTGGGTCGCTATTTTAGCCCACTCTCCTCCCTTTTCTTGGAATGTTTCTAGTACTTTACGAACACTGTCTCTTCCATTCAGGATTGGCTGCAAAGGAAAACGCACTTTAACAGCACAGAAATAAATATTAAAGAAGCGGAAGAGCCACTGTGAGGATCCGAAGATGGCACTTAGGGTGTGCAGTTACACTGTGCAGTTAGTTTTTGGTTGTTGTAATTGGTGCAGAAGATGGGGTGGCGTTAGACGCGCTCGCGCACCTCGTACGCTTTCGAGGATGCGCACTCGTGACGTGGAGACGTATAGCACGCGCGACGATCAATCTCCAACTGCTCGGCTCTCGTAGGTTGGAATGCCAACACAACGAAAACGCACGGCGCGTAGCAATTCTACCATCACCATAATACTCGGAAACTCATCATCATCAGCCAAAAGACGTCCACTGCTGAACATAGACCTCCCCCTTTAACATCCACCTGAACGACATCTTGCCATCTCCATCCACTGGATGCCCGCGACTCTCACAATGTGTGGGAGGTCTACCTACGCTGCGTCTTCCGGTTCGCGGTCTCCACTCAAGAACCTTTCTTCCCCATCGGTCATCAGTTCTTCGAGCGCTTCGAGCGATGTGGCCTGCCTCTCGCCACTTTTGCATGCAATACTCGGAAACTAATGTTTCTCTATGCGTGGTTACGTGACTGTAGATGTGCATTGAACGCGCAAATCTCGATATTGGAAAGAAATAATCATGAATACATAAAACTGACTTGATAAAAATGTCAGAACTGGACCAAATTGAAATGGGACCAAATGGAAGCACCAGCTTTCAAATAAAAAAGAATCATGAAAATCGGTTCACCCAGTCGAAAGTTCTGAGGTAAATTTAAAAAAACCGTCGAATTGAGAACCTCCTCCTTTTTGGAAGTCGGTTTAAAAGCGGAAAATATAGGAAAATTGGTACTGTACCAACCAAAAGTTAAATATTGCGTACCTTTCCAGCCATGGAACGTAGTGCTTGGTCAGCCTTCGCCAAGTCTTCTTTGAGCGATGATAAGTTTTGAGTCAGGGTTGTTTCCTTACGCCAGAGTTCACTAAAATAGGTAAGTAATAGAATGATTTATCAATTAATTATTGCCACTTTTTCAGAACTCACAGCAGAGGAAGAGACAGAAAGGTACAGAGAACCTACAATGTTGGATGCTCGGTTAGACGATAGACGTACCACTCGAAATAGTGTTTGAACATAATTAACAATATTAAAAAACCGACTTTTTTAAAATGTCAGAACTGGACCAGATATGCGCCCTCTATCCCATAGCACGTGCATTAATTGGGCACTATCAGTTTTATAGAGCGCATGCCTGATTTAGTACTGAGGTGTTCCGAAAGATGTCTCTTATAATAATTTTTGTGTGGGAATAACTTTTTTAATTGTTAAAAATAAAACATAGTAGAACTGGACCAAATTTAAATGGGACCAAACGGGAAACACTAGCTTTCAAATAAAAAAAAGAATCATCAAAATCGGTTCACCCAGTCGTAAGTTCCGAGGAAACGAACAGAAAAAACAGTGGAATTGATAACCTCCTCCTATTTGGAAGTCGGTTAACAAAATTGAAAGCCATCCATAACAAATCGTTAGTTCTATCAAGTTCTATCGAATGGCCAAATGAGTTGCTAAACCTCTACAAATAAGTTGGTACTAAGCCAAAGAAAAGAGGTCATTGTATCCATCATTATGCACAAATTTTGCTAAGGGATCAATCCTGAAATAGCAATAATTATTAACTTAAATAACCGATCTTCTAAGTCTTTGTTTGAAAGTATATCCTTTTAAACAAAGACTTTTCGAAATAGGTTTATAAATGACAGAGTTCTGAAGTAACAAACATTTATAAGAATACAACCGAATCCCCCTCCTTTTTCGAAGTCGGTAAAAAACAGCCGTTATCATACATTTTCTTGTAAACGAAAGTTTTCGTAAGTACAATGACGTCTTTTCGGCTTAGTAATATTATTCTGTGTTACCCTGTATTATTATTCGAAGGAGTACAGGGGGTCTACACAAGAACCACTTTCTGTTAGCATTAACGCCTGCGGAAAGATAAAAATTCGATAGGTTTTCCCGTGAACATGGTGAATATCGGGAGCTCCTTCCATAACCTTACCACGGTAAATATCCCGTAAATAATCATATAACTTTAGTGAACAACCGTGATAGTTTAAAACAGTGTTTAAAGATAAAATTGTATGAAAATGTCATTGGCAGTCACGTGACATCTGTCAAGCTAATGTAATTTTCATACAATTTTATCTTTCCGCAAGCGTTAACGCTAACAGAAAGTGGTTCTTGTTTAGACCCCCAGGTATAAATAAATGATTGTGGCAAGCCTCATGAATTTGCTGCAACTCCCATGTGCCATACATTGCAGAAAGTTTATGCTAGTCTGTGACGTTGCGGTTAACGCCGTCATTTATTTAAAAAAAAATTAAACAATAATACTACAGAATTATTATGCAGAACCTTGCGACTTGCGTGCGTTCGAAATGGTTTACTTAATTTATTGCCGCGACATCAAGGAACGCTAAATACGCAGCTACTATCGCGTATACTGTGGTCGCTGTGCATTCAACGCCGCGCTCGGAGTGCAAGAAGGCTCAGAGACGATTCACTTGTGCCGAAGCCTGCACGTAGCTACTATCGAAATTATTTTACTTCATCTATAATCCCTCTAGGGTGAGTTTTTGTTATTGTTGTCACTACTGTTAGTCCAGCGCTTTTCTTTTCAATGTTTAATTGTTACTAAGCTGTTCTGCCGCGCCTAGCTAACTGCAGTTAAGGGTATTTCGTGATCGCTGTGTCAACGCGGATTTGCACCGCGTGACCGCTAACTAACCTTCACGCTACCCTACATGGCCTGGCAGTCAGTACTTCCCGGAACGCATTTTAATGCGTTACTACCTCGTTCCAGGATTTACATTTACCTTTCACCTTCACTGCACGACCTACCTGACGGCGACCCAGCAGTGGCTGGACGGTTCGTCCCGGGTCGGCAGTAAATACAACTACCTGAACGTGACGGAAGGGAGCGTGTCTGAAGGGTCAACGCGGACGCGAGTGCATAATACCTACGCTCAGGCCAGTGATCCCCTTCTAAACATACCAACTTGGTGCGAAGAGTGTGCGGCCGTGCAATGTTTGCTTGAACAATATATACACACCCTGAGTTATTCTGTGGTTTTCTTGCCTAGCCGGCACCCTAGAATTAACTACCTACCTGCGGACAGTAAGGGGTTCCAGACTACGAGAATCACCCAAACGCCGCAAGTCCTTTAAATTACTTACTTTCTAGCACTTTGCTCTTGGTCTTTTCTCTTCTTACATTCGTAATACTGTTTATTGTGCTCGTCTATGGCCACTCTCTGCCGCTCCATTTCTTTTGTGGTCTCTTCAATTTTCTTCTCTAGTTCGGTGAGTTTTTTAGCGTCGCGGTTCAGGTCGTCGCGGAGTTTGGTCTCGTGGTCTTTCTTGTCTTTTATTTGTTTATTTAAAGACCTATCAAAGAAAAGGAAGTTATCACTTATCATGAAATAACTAGCAATGACCTGTGGTGAAACAGTAGAACCAGTACTTGGGAAAAATTACTCGTCGGATTTTAATGAAAGTTGGTAGTTTGTTAAAATGGTTAATAAGACGGTTACTAACGTTAGACGAAAGTCTTCAACCAGTATGTGATGAAATACGGCACTGAAACGTGGTCTCTCACTATGGGTCTCATTAGCAATTTGCCGTCCTGTCAAAAATATATCTGTTTCGTTCTGGTAACAACAATTTTGACGCACGAGTAAAGAATGTAACATGTTTAATTTGTTATGTTAAGTTAGCACTACTTCTATGCTTTAGTCCTTTTTCTGAGTCCATAGCAGTGACACTCAGAGCCTTTCAGTGTAACCTACCAGAGACCTGTATAAGAGAGAAAAAGGTATGCCTTACAGTACTTACTTCAGCTAGAGTACAAATCTGGTCGTTAGTATAGTAATCTAAATAATATACCTTTCTCTCCATATGCGGATGAGAGAGACAGAGACAAATTTAAGAATACTGACTACAGCTTTTTTTCTAACCAGTTGTCCCTATGTTTAGAGGTGAACTGAGTACATGACTCCTTTCTATAGTTAAAGCCATAGAAAAGTATACATTTCTTTCCATATGTCAGGGAATGCTGGTGAGAGAGAGATAAATACTTGTTTCACAATTCTCACTTCAACTCCCTCTCAATCCATTTGTCCCTGTCTTGTTTGGAGGTAAACTGTGTTCCCCGTCCTTGTTTAGCGTACAACTCTTGCCGTTTCTGTTGGTTCAGTGCCAATGATCTGGTGCACTCTTCCTCTCGTCCCTTCATCTCTTCGTATTTGGGCTTGAGTTCTTCTAATTCGCGCTCCTTTTCGGCTATTTGTTGCCGTAAACGGTCGAGCTCGGCTTCTGCTCTTTCCTATTCAACAAGGAGAGAAAAGTTAAAACACACGCACTACAGAAGCATAGTAATCAGCCAGAAGACGTCCACTGCTGAACATAGGCCTCCCCCTTTAACTTCCACACTTAACGACATCCTGCCATCTGCATCCACTGGATGCCCGCGACTCTCACGATGTCGTCGGTCCATCTAGTGGGAGGCCTACCTACGCTGCGTCTTCCGTTTTGTGATCTCCACTCAAGAACCTTTCTTCCCCATCGGTTATAGGTTCTTCGAGCGATGCGGCCTGCCCATTGCCACTTCAACTTACAAATTTTAACAGCTATGTCGATGACTCTGGTTATTTTGCGAATATCCAAAGACTTTCTATAACTAGACATTGAATGCAGGGCGAACATGTTCAGACCACTACTGATATAAAAAACACGCCCACTGATTCCACTGAACCTCACGTCATTTCCGACCAATACCGTAGGTACGCCATCACTATGCTTTGTTTACATTTTGAACTGACGTCGAATGGGCCAATTAGCATTTAGTAACCCCTCACCCCGCCCCTCAGGTATTTGACTGAATTGTTTCCATTGAAAATAATCGTAACTACAAGTCTGGGCTGCGTAGTAGCTATACCTAGTCTGTGATTCCATTACTTACCTTGGACTTATTGTCACCGTCGACATCATCACTCAAGTCTTTGATCCCAAGTTCTAATTTAGTCTTTTCGCGTAACAGCTGCTGTTGCTCCGTCGATAATATGTCCTTCTCTTCACGGGTTGATACCACTTCCTTACGGGCTTCTTTCAGTTTCCTACAGGCATACGAGAATAAGATTTGAAAGGCTTATATTATAACTTATTATGCGAAACAAATCTAAGCTAATTGCTATGTCAACGTTCATTTACGAAGTGGTTACGAGCACAGAAAAGAGAAGTAAATAGAACGGAAATGAGAAGGAAAATCTGTCGCCAGGTATTGTGACAGAACCTTGATTGAACATTCTTATTTATGTCAACGCGTCGAACTCCGCGTCACAGTTGCTAACACAGTTGCTATGGGTTTATATGGGTGCAAGTGGCTACAACAAATTTCTTACAATAATGCCTGGACAGCCGTCTTAATTTAATATATTTTTTGTTGTTACGAGAATAAAGTTTGTAAAGGCTTAATATAAGATAGATAGATAGAAACTCTTTATTGTGTACACCAGAAAAAAATTACATACAGATAGAAAACACTTATGAGCTAGTGCCACAAGTGATCGCTAAAAGCGATCTCTTCCAGATCTTCTTCTTATTATACCTTCTTATGAGAAACAAATCTATACTAAGTGCTTTGTCAATGTCTCATTTAAGAGAAGTTTTTGTGCGTAAATAGGCTTGCTTTTGACTGCCAACTCGCCCGCGCCAACTCGCTCGGTGGTTAAGGGAATAAGGTTTGATGGAATGGAATGGCCCTTATTCTGGAAATAAATCTATGCTAGGGAACGTACCCATCTATGTGACCCATTTATTACAGTTTTTACCCCTCGGTGACTCCCCCTCTTCCCCTCTAGTTTCACGTAGTAATTCATAAATATGGTTTTGAATAATGTATGCATACAGAAAGTATAAAAACAAAAAGCCTTAAATTTTGTCTTTATTAATACGGCGCGTGACGTCAAGAGTGCGTGCATTATTTGAATATAGCTCGAAAATACGCATTTCCGTAGAGAATATTGACTACGTGACAAAACTTAAGAGATATTTAATATGAGATCAACTCAGAAACCGCGAAAAAAATATCAACTGTTACATACATTTCGTCGATGATGATGATGATGATTGTTCCATGGGACAGCTGTCTTTTTTCGCGATTTAATATTTATTCTATAGTAAAATTTGTTCATAATTCTGACATCAGGCCGGCTAATCTTGTGCATGCGATATTGTTTCTGTCTCTCTCACACTTATGTCAATCCAAATCAGAGTGACAGAGACAAAACTAATATTGCAGGTCCTGGAATAACCTCCCCTTCTCCAATCCAACACAACAAAAAAAACCTAACTGATCTAGCCCCTGCCTATAAGAACATACTTTTGTATTATAATTATCAATATAAAAAAACAGACTTCATAAAATGTCAGAACTAGACTAAATCGATTCACCCAGTCAAAAGTTCTGAGGTAACAAAAAAAATACAGTCATTGAGAACTTCCTCTTTTATGGAGGTCGGTTAAAAAGCAAGTCCTTTAATACTAAATGATTGTGTGTTACCTGTTTGCTTCCCTGACGTGATCCTGCGCTTCCTTGACCAGGTTGGCGTATTGTTTCTGCTCTTTGCCACTGTTCGAACGCTGTTTCTCCAACTAATGTCAAAAAGAAACACATTAACTAACTCGGCCATGGGCGTATATAGGTGGGGGGGGGGGGGTTTAGTGGAACCGAACCCACGCCCCCAAACGCAGACTAGCTATCTAGATAGATAGATCTAGCATATCCATCCATCTTTTATCCATTGATAAAAGGCAAGGACATGATGTAGATAATAAGAACGTAGGATACTATTATTTTAAAATTTTGGTTTGTTTCCGGAATCGAAACCAGGAGCTCCCGCGCAATAGGCAGACATTTCAAAGTCCCTCTATACCAGTTTTTCCCAAACATTGTTCTGCCATAGCCCGGTAGTTTTCACACTGCCCCTTCGTGATCCGCTTAATACTTTTAAACCCAAGCTGATTTCATTAGGTAAAATAATACATATTTATTAATAGTAAAAAAAATTCATGAATCACACTAATATCATGATGTTTGTTACTCAATCACGCATAAACGGCTATCGTTTACGTAACGATAACTTTTTCGCAAGTGCTCGTACTAAGGCCACTGATAAGTTCAATATCGACATACCTCCTCCAATTTTCTCTTGTTCTCGCGATGCTCAGTGTCATGTATGATAAACTCGAGGACGCGGCGCGCCCGATCCCACTTCTGATACTCTTTCAGCTCCTCCTTTTCCTCTTCCAGGGTCTTGAGACGTTCTTCGATGGTTTGCAGGAACTCGTTGATTTTCTCTACCTGATAGAAAATTAATTATTAATTACATGAATGAGTTGTGGCCTATAATTATATAATTCTATTTTTAAATTTACATATACATATTATTTATTTGTTAGAAAACTATAAGTACATATTTGGAAACGTAATAAACTTACCTAAATTAAAATAAAGAATCAGACTAAACTGTTATAAATTAAAACACTAATCTAAAAAACCGCTGCCTGTAGGCAACGTTCTGTAGCATTAGATAGAGATAGATAGATAGAAAACTCTTTATTGTTCACACCAAAAATTACAAACGTACATAGTAGGAAACATAAAAAACAACTTAAAAAGTAGTGAAACAATTGGCGGCCTTATCGCTATAAGCGGTCTCTTCCAGGCAGCATTTTGGTCACGAGATGCTTCGCGATCAGGCGTTTAGATAAATCTTTAAAAAATATTTTTGGCACCCAACCCCCACGGACTTAGTTTCGACCCCAAAAGGCTCAAACATGCATCCACTATCTAGACTACTATATTTGCACTTTTTGAGTCCTTCAGCGGATTCAGCTGCCGCACCAGCCTTGTTTTGCGTAAACTTTCGCATTTATAATATTTGTAAAGTAAAAAAAAATGAGGGGAAGAATTATGCATTTGACTGTACCGCGTACCTCACGTGACTCGCGCCTAAGTTTCGAGACCTCAAAAAGATTTGCGCATACTATAACGCTCGATATGTATCATACAGAAGCTCGTAAAATCAAGACTAAAGATAAACAGTGTATTGCCTGCCTTATCTCCCACGAAATGCAGTAGTCGTGCAGTCATTCGCTTACTAAATATTTACGTAATTACCTGCATATCAAATTATCCTGTCATAAAAACACATAATAAAAGAAATGAAGTAATAGTTAACAAAACATTTTTATGAGGGATTTATAAAGAAGCCTATGTATATTTTCTGATGAAATTTATATAATTTACTGCTTGTTTGCATAGTATTCACGATTTATAGGTAGGTATATTAAGTAAGGTGTAGGTAGGTTAATAAACTGGCAATTGTGACAACTAACTAATGTCTTCATTAGTTTTGATTGAATTGAAATTAAGATATGTACCTTTCTTCTTTGCTAAGTAAATCGTTTTAAAAAGCAGATGTTGCAAGTTATGATTACTTACATAGAGTGAATAAAAGCAGCCAAGTGCGAGTCGGGCTCGCGCACTGAGGGTTCTGTACCACAATATAAATTATTAACTACTAAAGTACAAAAAAAAATTATGCCCGCCTGGGCATAATGTTTTTTTCTCACCCATCTAAGTACCGACGCGCCCGACGTTGCTTAACTTCGGCGAGTGATCGTATGAGAACCGGTGGTGAATAGGAATTTCTCACCAACTCGCATTTGGCCAGTATTTATCATTTGTTGTTTTACTTTAGAATGTGTACTATAATCATGCCAAGTTTGACGCATGTACGTATTACCGTTTTTACACAAGAGCAAATACAAAAATATGTTTGGCAAAAATGTTTGTTGCATGGAGCCTTTAGTTTATATTTTTTGCCTTTATTATTATTTCTAAGTTAATCTGCCGTAACATTACATATTCTGTGAAAATTTCAACTGGCTATTATGGTTTTAAAGATACAGACATTAAAAAGTAGGACGGACGGAGACACAGACGGACAGACAGACATGCAGACAGACAGAATGATGGACAAACTTCGAAGACTTAGTAATAGAGTCCCGTTTACACCCTTTACAAAACCCTAAAAATTATTCTTTTTACATAGACTAAATTAACAAAACTCTGCTTCTATAAAAATTAAGGTTTTAGATACTTATTACATATTTAAAACTATGGGTAACCTGTCAGCGCAGAAAATTTCAAGATATTTCATAGAGTTCAAGATTATCAGTGCTTTTTGTTGAAGTCGTGATAACAATTACAGAAACTGCACCTGTCGAAGACAGGACTAAGTCAATATAGCTTTTTGTTTATTTAATAAACTAGTTTGGTTGGCTTTGACCACCACTTTGCCTGATGCTAAGTGATGATGATGCAGTCTACGATGGAGTACACTTGCCTAGAAGAAACCGATTCACTCGTGATTTGAACACACCCAGATTGGAACTAATATATCCGGGAACACCCTTGTTATGGTTACCTTGCCAACAGTTTCCTTGAGTATAGTGACAGATTCCTCGCGCCTCTCATCATAGACCCTGGTTCCAGCCACTTCACGGAGCAATTTCAACCTGTGTGAGTCTGGAGCGATAGCCATTTGGTTGATCTGCAGACAAGTAATATTATAATTAAAAAAGACCACAACCAATTCAGCAAAGAGTTTATAATTTTTCAACAGCTTAACAGATTTTACTAAACATATCTAAGAATTTCTGCAATGAAACCCAAATTCGCACCGGCCCGTTTTGGAGGAAAATGATAACATACTACCATTCAACTTCTTACATGTGATGTGTAAAAATAAATGTAAAACCCATCTAGTCTGCGATAATGGTAATAGAAAAGTCTAAAAATTTATGGGATTGACATAAGCTATCGAAACGTCACATGATTCTATTGTCAGAATAGAAATTTGCTAGACAAGGTCAAATCAACCATAATAAAGACAATGTCATTGTGTATCATTCTATTCCACACAGTAAATCGACAGCATTAAACTGATCCCTAAGCCGCCTGCCAAGCATGGAGATTATGGCAACACCCCTCTCTATGAGGGAGGCCTTGTCCAACAGTGGACGTAAATTGGCTGATGATGTGTGATGTGAAACGGATTATTACGGATACCAAGCTTCTTCTCTAATAATAATCGAATATATGCCCCCCAAATTGCAGTAAGTAATTTGTGACCCCCTATGACCCCTAGGTTCTCGAGTGGAGACCGCGGACCGGTAAGCGCAGCGTAGGACGTCCACCCACAAGATGGACAGACGACCTAAAAGAGGCCGCAGGAAAACGCTGGATGCAGGCCGCTTCCAACCGGTCCATTTGGAAATCGATGGGGGAGGCCTATAGCAGTGGACGTCCTATGGCTGAAATGATGATGACCCCTTATCCACCCACAAGATGGGCAGAAGACTAAAAGAGACCGCAGGGAAATGCTGGATGCAGGCTGCTTCCAACCGGCCCATTTGGAGATTGATGGGGGAGGCCTATGTTCAGCAGTAAATGTCCTATGGCTGAAATGAGGATGATAATGATGACCCCTAGAAAAAAACTTTTTTATTTATGGTACTCACTTTTCCCTGTTTGACAATGTAGTAAGGGTTGGAGTTGGAGAGACCAGCACTCTCCAGAAGGTTGAGGACTTCTGATCTCGGTACCACTTTCTTATTGAGGAAGAACTGGTCCTTCTTGGAGCCGATGACTCGACGGAGAAAGATCTCATCTTTTTCGATCTGAAATGTTTTTTTTTATGAATCAGTAGTTTCTGTCTTGTAATGAGATTATACAGTAGAATTCATATATAACGACTTCGCTTATAACAACTAACTGATTTTAGCGACGATAATGTTTACTCAAGTTAGGTTTCATAATTAGGTAATGAGAAAATATAAGCGACTAACTGCTTATAGCGACCATTATTTATGATAATACGTTCAGTTAAAATGACGCGCAATGTTTTGTTTACACAACCTATGCAACAATACCTCAGTGCCCCAACTTCACACCGCCCTACGAGCTTTCACCTCTCCTTATTGGCGCATTCAGAAAGCTGTACGAAGTTCTTACAACCAATCAAAAGTTTGTCAAAAACAAACTCAAATAACTTTCTATGTTAGTAACAGAGTATTTTCGTGTATTCCACACGTATTACAGTACATAATTTACCTATGTTTGTAATTTGAAATGTTTAAGAACCATTAAAATAAAACATGTGATTCCTACAAAAAAAAAAATTTACCTAAATAGGAAAATCAAACTTTCGCATTCATCTACACTAATATTATAAAGAGGAAAGATTTGTACCTTTTTTTGTATGTTTGTAATGAATAGGCTCCGAAACTACTGAACCGATTTGAAAAATTCTTTCACTGTTGGGAAGCTACACTATCCCCGGGTGACATAGGCTATATTATATTTTGTAGCGAGGCCGAAGGCCGAGCTTACACTCGTGCAAAGCCGGGGCGGACGGCTAGTAATATATGTATTCGTAAGTTTAGTATGTACTTAAGAAATAATCCTGCCGTTTTGTGCGTCATCTGGTAAGTACGACATATTACGCCGATCCCTTGAAGGTTTTTATATCTGGATTCTACTGTACATGTTAATTTAAAATTGTGATTTTTTTTTACTATATTTTTTAATCTAATTATATGTCCAAATGTTATGTTCAAGTTCAAGTTCAATTTATTTCGCCATAGGAACACAAAGAACACTTAGCTATGTCAAGTTACAAAAGTAGGTACAACAAATTTCAAGTTAAAATGTAGCTGTATATGGGCCTTGTCACCTTAAAAATAATAATTAATAAACAATTAAAGATCACAAGATTTGCGCGGCTGTAAAGAGGCCTTGTCAAACTTATTACTATTGTGCAGAGCTACACTAGTCCATGCAGATTTATCTTCAACATAATCTTTAATCTTATAATAAGCTTTACTTATTAAATTTATTTTTACTACAGTTTTGAACTGTTTTTCATTTAATGCTAAGACTACTAAGACTATGACAATGGTTACCCACGAGTCCATGGTTACTTGATAATTAATAATTTTAATTTGAATAGGATAAAAACATTGACACCAAAGCAATGCCAAAATAGTAAAGTTTACTGCTCACTGCTCATTGGATAGAATAATATCTGGATAGTATGACTATATAAGACTTTTTTTTAATTGTATTGCAGGCTTGCCGCTTGTATGCCACCTCGCCTGATGTTAAGCGATGTTGCTTTGTCCCTGGATGGCCCGGAAACCAGATTAAGCTGTACTTACGGGAATTCTATTGTCAGAATTGTCAAAGATGATCTCCACAAAGGCAGATATGACCCTGGGTCCCGTGCCTTCGTGTAACAATGCCAGTCTCTGCTCAGGTCGTAGGTGAGAGAACTCATCGCTCAGGACAAATTGAATTGCTGAAACAATAGAATAGAATAGAAAACTCTTTATTGTTCACACCAAAAAATACATATGTACATAGAACAATGTAGTCTGCTTAAAAGTTTTGCTTTTTGATCCAGTGCTTGAAGCCCTGTAGTTAGACTAGCGACACGGGCTGGAGCTCTCGCGTCACTTGCAATGTTATCTCAAGGACTGTCACTTTTGTGCCTTCTGAATTTTGAATGCTTATGAATGTACATGCACTCAAATTTACATACGCGGCACAACCATGAGTCTCAAGCACTTATGAATTGCAAGAACTTGTGACATTTAATTATTGTTGAGTTGTGGTAATGTAGTTTTTTCACATAAGTAATCAAAATTAGTCAGTACCCTTAGTACAAGATTTGATAGTTTTCGAAAACTTTTTTCGTTTTCGTTTTGATGCATACATTGCTGGGCTGAAAGCTATTCGAAACTATTTTTCGTATTTGAGTGAAGCAACCTATACTGGGATGCGTTTACGGCACTTATCCAGACTAAAACTTATACTAGATAAACGATAAAACACCCGTTTTGGGACTCCACGAGGTGAAAAATTATACCGGCGAAAATTTAAACTGCCCGTTTACGGGCGTCCGCTGGTATAAGTTTTCGCCTGACTAGATTAAATTTTATCTACCTTTTGAGGTCGCTAAATTTTCGCCTGCTGTCAGATTGACAGCTGTTGAGGAGGTTAAGCCGTTTTTGATATTATTTTGTTCGAATCTTTTTGTTGTAGATGTTTTTATTTAAAATAAAATTTTATATCTATATAATGATAGATTGATATTTCATATTTTACTATTATATACCATTTTATTTTACTTGACATTTATTTATTATTGAATTTGACAGCTAGTATTGACATATATGACATAAAGCTATGACGCCGTTCAGCGAACCTCCGTTAGTTTAATTTTTCACCGGTGAAAAATTCGCCGAGTCCGTAAACGCTCCCCTGCCGATTACTACCGATTTTAGTTCATCCGCGTTTCCGCTAGAGGCGCTTTACTAAAATGTATGGGACAATACGGAAACGAAAAAAGTTTTCGAAAACTGTCAAATCTTGTACTAAGGGTACTGGTCTACTGTATTAGAAAGAAAGAAGCAACAAAGAAAAAAAAGTACGAGAAATTGGGCCAAGATATTCTGCAACAAACAAGACAATACAAACCATGAAAGAAGTTGCTTTTTCCAGAGCCATTGCGTCCGACTACAACACTATGCCGTTTGTCGAATGGTTCCACCACTATCTGCTCGCGATAACTCTTAAATCCTTGGATAATAACCTGTGAAAACATACAAAACAATAAGCGTCCGCATTAACAACATCTACAAAAATTCATAATCGCACACTGAACTGCACTTATTTAAATACCACAATACAATTCAATAGTCAACCAGACTTAATAATTCACCTGTTTTATATACATTTTGAGTGCTTTTTTCACGGAAAACTACGTTTTTGTTTGTCAACTAAATGCATCAATTGACCGCCATCTTACTTATATTCTCTTTGACCGCCATTTCACTAATGTCAAAACTGAATGAAACGAACGGACTGATTGAACAAACCACTTATGAAACATTCATTACCCATAGATAAAAAAATACTGGTTTGGATATTGATCGAATATGAGTATTGTGGTGAATATAATATGAGTTATGGTGAACGCGCACTGATTCAACGAAATCAAACTTTTAAATAACCTTAGAGAGAGGATGTATGTTTGTGTGTTGTGTAAATCATAAGCCAACAGTGGTGGATTTATCAGTAGGCTGAGTAAAAGCCTACAGCGACAAATTTCAGGGGCGAAATTTTTTTTTATATTGAAAGCAGCATTTTTTGTAGAATTTCACCAGATTTTTTCCATCAACAATGAATAAAAGTAGCATTCAGGTGATTGAGGAAACAGTACAAGCATCTGCAATTTTTGCTGCTATACATAAAGACACTTAGCGTTTAAATAATAATTATCTTAATTAATTTAAATTATTTAAGGCATGGAGATTGTTATACATAGAATTAGCACAACGGCTACTTTTTATACAAGAGAAATGAACGATTCGTGTAGGTTATCTACTTATCACTTAACGTCGTTTTATGGTTTTATAGATTTTAATAGTTTATCCAGATATATAAATCATATATATCTATAATCCAGAAGGATTAGCACGTAGCTACTATTTAAACGAAAAAATATCGATTTCTGTAGGGTAGCTTTTTTCACCCAGGAAAAAACTAACGATTCCTGTGGCATACCTACGTAGTCTAACAATTTCGCACTCGCCTCGCTTGCGCATAATTCTATTTACTGCAATATTTTTCATATAGCGCGTCAAGTAGGTAGGTAATTGAATTTGATCTACATTGCAACAAATCAATATACCTAGTGACAAATATTAGCAAAAGCTCCGCTCGCGCATTTTTGCTGCTCTATTATTATTAAACACTTAGCTCCATAATAAAAAATAAATAAATATGAAGCCAACAGACCAGCTTTAAAAATTTCATCATCATCATCAGTCAGAAGACGTCCACTGCTGAACATAGGCCTCCCCTTTTAACCTCCACGCTGAATGACATCCTGCCATCTGCATCCACTGGATGCCCGCGACTCTCACAATGTCGTCTGTCCATCTAGTAGGAGGCCTATCTACGCTGCGTCTTCCGGTTCGCGGTCTCCACTCAAGAACCTTTCTTCCCCATCGTTATCAGTTCTTCGAGCGATGTGGCCTGCCCATTGCCATTTCAACTTGCAGATTTTAATAGCTATGTCGTTGACTGGTTCTTTGGCGAATATCTACGTTCCGAATTTTATCGCGGAAAGAAACTCCGAGCATAGCTCTTTCCATTGCCCGTTGTGTTCCATTTAAAAATTTTGCCACAAATGATTGACATAAAATAAACCGACAAAAGAAACCGAATAGAAAGAAAAAAATTGTAGGGCGATAATGTGTTTATTATTGCTACAAAAATAAGTAAATATTCACTAGTCACTAGTAGACAAACGAAAAGTGAATTTTACACGGTATTACCTAAAACATGACAAGACGTGCAAGCGCGTATGCAAAAACAGAAATATTTTAATGGTAAGTATTATGACTAAAGGTATTCTATGAGCAATGACGCGTCGTTGTTTAATTAATTTTAAAATAATAAGCAACTTCATATAAATGCACAAAATGTTTCTTAACTCAAGCCTATTATCATGGATTAACGATGCTATTATTAAAATCTTATTTGATATAAATAGGTACCTTAGCTAGGTACCTGCCTATTTATATCAAACATCATATTTTTCAATTCAATACATCATATTATTATATCAAACTCTACACTTTTCTAGATAATAGGTAGGTGATTGTTTTCATCGGAAGACACCCTTAATAATTATGTAACTGTAGTTTAAATAATTAAAATTATTTCATACTTATTTGGTCATAGCCCAAGTATTATTTTTTAGTTAGATACTTAAAAGTATAAAAGTACATAATAATAACCTCGCAGCTGGCTAACATTGCTGTTATAAAATATTTTATTGAATATCAGCTAAATGTTTTTATTGAGTTATGTGATAACCAGTATTGTTACTTTAACGTTTAACCGATTTTTTTGTCTACGACTGGAATATTTTATTATGTCTGAGCCAATAATAGAATTCGCACTTATAGTCTAAGTAGATAAGTACATATAATCAATATTCAATTTAAAATCCCCTATTGGCATTCAGTCCTATGAGATACTTGGCAACGTATACTCATGTCCATTTGTTGCTAGTAAAGACCTTTACGCGATATAATGCACTGCAAAAAATGCGTCATTTAGTTCTCTAAGACCAATAAAAATATTTGCTCGACTGTGTTTCGTAGACATAGAACCGTGATACGCAGACAAAATTCGTTAATGTATTTAACTGTTTCATTCAATGTCGGAAAATATATTTTGTCATTAGCAAATATTGTAAAGTTGTTTGTGAAAAGGATTTTGAAGTTCATTCATTATCCAAGACGTGAAAGAAGCGGAGCCCTATAATGAAGCTGTTCCTCTGTTTGAAATATAGTATTTCCTTTGCGTTTGTCACGGCAACGTGAAATTTTAACTAATAATTAGCTTTTTAATAGACAATTTTCTAATTTCACCGAAACAATCGGCCGTGACCGTTACAACTGTGATAGTTTAAAACAGTGAATTTTTAAATTTGGGCATAAAAGTAGAATATTAACCAATTACTTAAAATTTGATTTAAGAAATAAAATTTATTACAAACATTCAATAAAGTCAGTTTGATCGCAGTTTAAAACAAGATTTTGCATTTAGGAGAAAGAATGGCAGCTACAAATGACAATCAAAGAACAGACTCACTTGGAGAGTTACAGAATTTTGGCCTTTTCCAAAAAATACAATATTTTCTTGTGCTGTTGCCTCTGGTTGTAGTGGCCATGTCAAACGTGAACTACATTTTTGTTGCAGAAGATGTTAATTACAGGTAAGTTATTAAGATGTAATTAAATGTTTTTGTTTCCGCGAGTCTTGCATTTAGCCGCAAGAATAAATGACATTACTTAACCTACCTACCTGTATAATTTATAGCGTTTAGTAATAAAGTTTTATAAATTAATTTACTATGAATCTCTTCGAAAACATAATTATCAACAATGTTGCATCTCTCTTATTTTACCTATAGTTAATGATAATAGATGGCGATAAGAGCGTATCGAGAAAAGTATAATATGGTATGTTTCCGTAGCCAAAGCAAACCTAATATAATATTTTGGTCTCATTTATAGTTCAGAAGTCAATGGTAATAGAGTAATTAGAACGAATGAAGCTCGGAAGACAGCCAAATTTCATGTACCTAAGTACCTATTATTGGACATAACATAATATATACTTTTTATGAATTAGCCAAAGAAAAAACTACTTGTTACGATTATTTCACGAAAAGGTTAATGATTTTTAAGCGGTTTAGGTGTAATTTAATACAGCTATAACTTACACAGTTATGAATTGTGATAACAATATGTTCTTAAAATTAAAATAACCGAACAGTTTAACTTCTATATAGCGTGATTAAAAGTGATGTATGAAAAATTTACATTCATTTCAAATTACTAACATACCTATTCACAGGGGCGTATTTACCCTAGGGCCAAAAGGGCCATGGCCCGGGGCGGCAGGCTGTATGGTGGTTGAAGGGGGAGGCCTATGTTCAGCAGTGGACGTCTTCTGGCAGATGATGAAGATGATAATATTAGTGTAGATTAAAAGTTTTTACTTTTTCCGTTAATTTATGGGGCGGCGAACCTTACAGGCCCAGGGCGCTGAATCTTAAAATACGCCACTGCCTATTCAACGATAGGTATCCCATACTAGGAAGAGCAGCGATAAAAATCATCACCATTTCACATGTACCAGAGCCGCCCCTAAAATATAAAGTTATAAATTTTTATACTTTTTTTATGTATTGAGATTTTTAATAAAACATTAAAAGTGTCATGCACTTAGCTTAATAACTACTTATAGAAGTTAGAAGGATCTAAACTTTAGATTCTAAAGGATTAGTATGGATTGACAGAATTAACTTTGTATGTAGTACCACACCGAGAAAAATACCATTTATTATTGTTTGAATAACGTAAATAAATGAATTAGTATCTGAGTACGTCGGCAAAACTGGTTTAGCTAAGGTTAAAGTTGAACTATTATACGAAATTACATCTTGAGCATCACACACTAAAAATATGACGTAGGTTAAAATAGATGTGCCTTTTGTACCTATATGTAGAGTTGCGAACATGATCTTAACATCCTAGAATCCTGAGTTAGTACTAACCATTACCAAGTCCAATTCCAGTTTTTCACTACTACAATGAAATCCATGATTTTGCCAAAAGCCGATGTAATAAACTATCTTGATAAAAAAAATCTTGCGTGGGTAAAAATATAAGAAAAAAATATTTTCTTTATTGCACACTTACAAATAATATAGGAACTAGGAACTCAAAAATGGGCGACTAAGCATTTTCTAATAGTCATTCAAGTTGGAGAGAATGGCATATAAGCGTTCATCAAAAAAGACAAAGGATATTAAATTTATTGGTCAGGTTTATTTTGAAACTTTTAAGTATACTTTGATATTTAGTTTAGTTAATACTAATGGCATAACTATTTAAACTCAATATGACAAATCATACTCATATGACTAATAAGTACTCGAATAGATTTACTTAATAATTACGTGAAACACTAAAACTAACATCCTCAATAATAAATTAACTATACCTACTCGGAAATAAGTAATAATCTTCTTAGCCATAATGATGCATAAGAATACCTAAACTTATCCATACACCTAAAAGCCAACATCTAGACAATCCCCAGGGATTGTATCAATTATGGTTAGTTAACGTATTATTTTTGCCAAGCTCTTTTTTTTAAACCGACATTTGTTTTTGCAAATGACGCCAACTATTTTATTTGTCTTAATAACAGCAAAACTTCCTGTATCTAAGAGACAAAAACACTGCAAACTGCAAAT
The DNA here is from genome assembly GCA_949125355.1 of Agriopis leucophaearia. Lineage (NCBI taxonomy): Eukaryota > Metazoa > Arthropoda > Insecta > Lepidoptera > Geometridae > Agriopis > Agriopis leucophaearia. The sequence goes on along the minus strand of OX421271.1, from coordinate 13,956,272 downwards.
TTAAGCAAATTGTCCAGAATATTCCGCCACTAAAATTAACAATTATGAATTGTGATGTCTAGCGCTTTGTATCAAATTGAGTTTAATTGATTCGCAGATTTATATCAATTGAGCACGATGGACATATGATAAAATATATAGGTACCTGGAAAATAGATATTTGTTATACAGCTACATGTAATGTCATTTTTAGGGTACCTTACCCAAAGGGTAAAGCGGAACCCTATTACTAAGACTCCGTTGTCCATTTGTCACCAGGCTGTATCTCAAAAACCGTGATGGTTAGACAGTTGAAATTTTCACAGATGTTGTATTTTTGTTGCCGCTATAACAAATACTTAAACATAGAATAAAATAAATATTTAAGGGGGTTCCCAAAGAAACAACGTGATATTTTTTCTCGTTTTGCTCGATATTGATAACGGCAACAGGTAGACACTTGAAATATTCACAGAATATTTAGATATATATAATTCACTTTCATTTAAAAATAAATAATTAAATTAAAAGGAAAAAAATATTCAAGGGGGGCTCTCATACAACAAACAGGATTTTTTGCAATTTTTATAGATAATTGTACGGAACCCTTCGTGCGTGAGTCCGACTTGCACATGGCCGGATTTATTTAAATACTCAATGAAAACTGACCAACGAAAGTAATAAATTTAATATTTGCGAATACTATACATAAATCTAAATACTATTTATGATAATATTATGTTTACGCATGTATTGACCTTATTATTTACGATCTTAAATAAAAAAAAAATGCAGTTAAGTTGAAATAACAACTTTGTAAGGAAAATAATTTTTAATAATTGTCTACAAACGTAAAGCATAGGAACACAAATATCGTTAAAAAGATGTAACGAAAGCGAAAAAAAAACTTAAATCTTATGAGTTCATTGATCTATGTCATTGACTTTGATAGAATCTGGCTCAACTCTAGAAGTCACTGATATCTAAAATAATGCAAAGCAATAAAAAGACCGACGAACGCATCTATAGGTACATTTTATTTGTTTTACCAAAATTACTATCAAGAAAATGCACGTGTAACAAAATTTGTACCTACTTCATGTTTGTTTCGCTTATCAACATCTAACTATAAAACTAGCTATGACACATGAGCAAGATTTTTAATTAACTAGTCGATAGTAGAGGATGAGGATACTCACAAAGAATAAAAAATATCATTCAAACATTTTCCTAGTACAAATTCGTATAACATGCTATGTCTATAAATAAACTTACCTATTTTTCTTCTTTTAGATGTCGCGTTCCAGAATGTGAATCTGGAAATTTGTCAGTTGACAGACCATCATGGTGGCCAGTGGATGTTGATACAAAATGCCTAAAACCAATTGTGAATACAGAGAAATATGATTTAGAAAATAACACATGCACAAATGAGACCTTTTATGAAACTTTAGATGAATGCCATGAATGGATTTATGAAAACAACAACTCTATCGTTGCGGATGTAAGGAGAACCTATTTTTATATTCCAAAACCATTAAAATCAGCGACGGCCTTACATACAAATTACAAATTACTTAAATACAATTAGTTGAGTTAATTTATTATAAAAACTGCTCTGTCAAACTTATCGTTGACGGAAATTGTCAGCGCGAAAACGAGACAAAGATGCCGTAAAAAAGTTATAGTTAGTATTTATCATAAAACTATTTATTAGCGACGATGGTTAAAAATATAAGAACAATGACTACATATCGCTATATTTTGCTGTTATCAAAATTTATGGATTCATAATTATTTAATTACTTTTCTCAACTAACTTCACATAACATGGCATGGTAAGGCATGTTTAAGAGACAAAATACGAGTAGTTATAATATTCTACGTGAACTTTTCTGTCAATTTCTCCACCTCTCAATAAATACGCCAATAATTTAATTTAGTTAGGGTAGTATAATGAAGTCTCAAATGATCTGATTTAATCTTAGCAAAAATAGAATAAAAATAAATTTATTCATACCCCATAATAAGCTCATAATAAGTAGGTATGTACCTATTATATGTAGTAGGTAGTTAGTTACGCAACAAGGTTGGTAATTGTGTGGTTAATGCTAAAGTTCAGACGTCTGATGAAGCTAGTATAGATGTAAATTATGTTGGTAGGTATCAAACCTGTAAAGAATAAATCCAAAATGGTAATAATATTTTAACATTACGGTGTGGAGACTGATTATCTAGTACGTATTAGGTAAAGTTTATATAACATGCACAAGGATGTTAGGTGTAGGTACCAGTAACATTATTAAATATAACATTCAGTCATTATTAAATGCAAGTTATTTTAGTATTAAATAATGAATCCTATTTCAGCTCAATCTGGCATGCCAGCCTTGGAAAGCTACACTCGTAGGAAGTATACACAATGCTGGTATGATTATTTCGATGCTGTTCACGGGATGGTTCGCTGACAAGTAAGAATTGTATTTTGCTCAGTCTAGTTTTTTATTAACTGTTAAATATTTATTAGTCTAATGCGTAGATAGCTTGTATAATTTTATCTTCGACTGGATTTTCTACAATAAAGTATTCTTTTCTTACAGAATCGGCAGAAAACCAACCACAATAATATGCTCAGTATGTGGTTGTATAGGAATATCTAAAATATTTATAACTAACTATTACGGTTACTTAGCTGTTGAATTTTTGGAATCATTACTAGCATCGGGTCTCTATACAGTTGCAGTTGTTCTTTGTGAGTACTATTACCTACCATAAATTAATAATAATCAACTGTTATATTATTAACAATTTTTATATAAAATTACTGAAATCATATACATAAATTTAATTATTAGAGTTGTTATAATATTTTATCAGATTAAAATAATACTATTTAATTTATACTTATTATAAGAAAGTGATATACCTTCCTAATTATGATTTTGGATTTTATTTCTATTTCAGTAATAGAAATTGGTGGAGAAACTAAAAGAGTTTTTACCGGTGTCATCTTTTCGTACGCAGTTTATGTAGGTGAAGTTTTATACGCTATTATTGCAATGGGATTCGTTTACTGGAAGTCTATAATTTTATCAGTTTACGTTCCCATGCTATTGTTTCTTTCATATGTAATGATATTAAGAGAAAGCACAAGATGGCAAATGTTACGAGGTAAAATGGACGAAGCAAAAGCGACACTGAAATTGGTGGCCAAATATAACAAGTCTAATGTGACGGCTGTTGAAATTGAAAACGCAGATTCTGGAGTTATAAGAGCAACGTTCAACGTCGAAGAACAAAAGGAAAAAGAGACTATAAAGGAAATACTTAATTCCAAGGAAATAATGACGAGATTTGCAGTAACTGCATTCTGCTTCTTTACGTCTAGTTTTCTATACTATGGAGCTCTGATTTATTCAGTTCTTTTACCAGGAGACAGATACACAAATTTCATATTGGTGGCCCTAGCATCTTTTCCTGGAGATCTATTGGCTTACTTCGCATTCGAAAAATTTGGTAGAAAAATAACTTTACAGTATGGATACGTGTTTTCAGCGACGTTTCTTATTGCACAAAATTATTGCCCAAATAGTAAGTTTTATGGACTAAAAAGTATATGTATATATAATAGTTTTTGAATATGACTGTGATTTTCGTAATGTTAAGTTTTTTTCCAGCAATCATTTGGTTGAAAGTTTTCCTATTCTTGATGGGGAAATTCGGAGTCGTGATTTGTTTCACGGGAATTTACACGTACAGCTTAGAATTATTCCCAACTAGTGTCAGAGGATCACTTCTTGGGTGGGGGAACACCGCCGCGCGTGTAGGAAGCATGTTGGCACCTCTTACTCCATTACTGGTATGACCTTGAGTCGTCATTTATTTGTATCGTTTGTTTAGTTTTTAGATTTGTTTAGTTTTATCTGAGTGTTTTCAAAGCAGCAATAGGCAAGCGTGCTCCATCGTAGACCGCATCATTGCTTAACATCATGCAAGCTGGTGGTCAAACGCAAGCATAATACTAAATTTGTAAAAACTTGAGTATAAGAGCAAGACTTGTCGAGCTAACAACCAAAAAATTTGTTTGGCATATACCAAAATAAACCAATGTCATTGAAAAATCGTAATTTGCTACAACTGTGACGTTACTCATAAGTATTAGATAATTATATGACATGAGGTACATTAACGTTGCTCTATTTATAATTTTACTTTAATGCTATCAACAAATAACGTGTATTATGCCTGCCTCGTATTGGATTTTTAATACTTTAAGGGGCGCTATCTTTACAAAATTTAAAATATTACTAAGATGTCATATGTTATTATAAATATTATGTACCAGTACACCTAACATGTAACTTGTATCAGTATGATTATGCACTACATAGCTGTTTATTAATTTTACCTACATGCTTACAAAAGAAAATTAAAACTGAATGTAAAATTACGCAATTATCTTTTCAGATAACAGAATGGGAATCGCTGCCGTCAGTATTATTTTCAACGACTGCTTTGTTATCGGCTGCACTCTTAACTTTTGTACCTGAAACTAAATCGTTACCCATGTTTGACACCATTGCACAGATAGAAGCTTATATAATTAAAAATATGCCTGAGTAGCAAAAGATAGAAATACATAATCTATTTATAAAAAGATTCTTAATGGCATAATATATTTTTATACATTGTAGTTATATATTTAAGTATAAATAAATAAAATGAATTCTAAGTCTAAGAAAGAACATTCAGAAAGTTATTAATATTATTTATATTTTATTATACTTACTCAGCCCGTGCCCTTTGTCATCAGTCAATATATATTTTTATCAATCTAGCTATTAATATGTTCTCTTTGCTAGCTAATAGGTATACGATATTACCATGACTCCCATGACCAATCTACATCTACACTAATATTATAAAGAGGAAAGATTTGTACCTATTTTTGTATGTTTGTATGTTTGTAATGAATAGGCTCCGAAACTACTGAACCGATTTGAAAAATTCTTTCACTGTTGGAAAGCTACACTATCCCCGGGTGACATAGGCTATATTATATTTTGTAGCGAGGCCGAAGGCCGAGCCGGGGCGGACGGCTAGTATATTATAATCCCAGAGGAACAGAGTGCTTTGGTGGTCCAATCTTGGTCTGGAAAATCGTAGAACCCTTATTTTTAGATTTCCGTTCTTTGCTAACATAGCAGAATTTGAACAACATCGTAAATCTGAAAACAGGTTGTTGGCTTTTAAATGAGGATAAAACCCGTCGGACCTGTCCAGTAACAAATGCTGCGCAACCGAAAAATCTGTATCTACCTATCTAAACCTGAACTAAACTTTAAGCAAAATACATTTATGAGAGGCATGCGATAGGGTGAGATATTTAAAGGTCCATGTAGGTCCACAAAGAAAAAATAGTATTGCCTGATCGAGTGACGGATACGAAAACTAGGAGATATTGTGAAAAAATGGGACGTAATACATAACGCTTTGAATGTAGATGCACATGCTTTCAGTTTAAGTGTAGATGGCTGGATGGATGGAAGAAAAATAAACACAAGCGGTAGTGGTTTAGGTACACGAGCGTAGTGAGCGTAGGTATAGTTATTTGCTCCAAATCTAGCAAAGCTATTAAAACTATTGATTTCGAGTCAGCTCTAAAATATGTCCAAAAGAAAGGTAGACTTAAATCGTAGTACGTATCTATTTAGTATTTTGTGCATATAGACTACAATAAAAAAATTAATACAACCTAAATTGTAAAAAAAAAAAATGCCTGACGAGATGACCTTGATTATTTGTGTAACTAGTATGATGACAAAAAAAATCTATATATATATATATATATATATAAGTATGTATATATTTCATGTTTTAGTATTCTAATATCCTACACCTACCATACCTGCGTTCTGCGCTTGGGGGCGTGGGTTCGATTCCCATCTAGGACAAACATTTGTGTGATGAACATTTGTGTTTGTTCTAGGTCTGGGTGTTAAATCTATTTGAATTTGTATTTAAAAATATATATGTATGTAAATCAGTCTCTGGCTGCCATATTACAAGCTTTGCTTAGTTTGGGGTCAGATGACCATGATTAAAATAACTCCTATAAGTTATAATTGTTTCACTTGCCATAGTTGAAGATTCTCCAAATACGCTTATATTATGTGACAAACGACGCTGTGCGTTTAGCTTTAGGGCGTGGCAGAGCATCGGTTAAGAAGGTATCAAACTCTTACACTACAGTGTCCATCGAAGCAGTATCCGAACATATACTTTATTATCTGTAGATGCAATAATGTTCACTCATATTTTTATGCTGTAGAAAACACGACATTCCTAGAAGTGTTTGCCCCAAAACCCCCAAAACTCAGTTTTGGCGCCAACAAAAACATGTCGCCTCATTTTATTATTTTCCTAAATAATAAAATCAGGCAACATTTCAAAATAAGTACACAAGTTTAGGTAGATAATACAACTAGCCAACAAGATGTTTATTTACACGTTGACGCCAAAACTCCCTGTAGTTTGCTTCACTCAACGCAATGGATGACACTAAGAAATGCACAAGACGAGCGACGCAAAAATCCTCTCAAGATTATTCAAGAGAAGTCAAGAGGCCAAGAATCAAAAAATTTACTAAAGCTCTACGTGAAAAAGCGGGAATCTCGGACGCGAAAGAGCAAAAGAAATAAAACTGGCCAAGTGATAATCGGGCTCGCGCACTGAGGCACTGAGGGTTCCGTACCACTACATAACTTGTTAGCTACTAAAGTCCAAAAAAGTTGTGCAAAAAGATAACATCCCATCAACGCCCAGGTGGTCTGGTCACTTATCTTTGCACACTTCAGAAACTTCGGTGATTATACGAGAACCGGTGGTGAACAGTTTGTTACAGTCACACTTGGCCATTAATTACTACATATTTGTTGATACGTATGAGGCAGTATAGTCTTATTGGCTTTAGCCTGCTCAGTATTGAGCGAACAAAAACTGTTCTTCTCTTTGTCATTGTCAAATCAAATTTTATATATATCGTTAACCTAACCTAAAAACCGGATAGCGCAGTGCGCAGTGCGCACAGACAGATATCTATCAAAGAGAATACAATAGAAGAAGAGACGGGACACCATAGACAAAAAAAGTTTGCCTAACGTCAAGTCGGAGCAAGATTTTATGTCAATAATTATACACGATTTAATGTCAGGTTTAATAGGGATGTGCCACCTCCTATCCAAAATGTATCGATATCGATTTCATACCTACTACATATGGAATCCAATATTATTTATTACAGAACCTTGCGCCACTGGTTTTGTTTTAGTGGTGCAAAACAAAATCTGTGCCACAACATTCAGTATATTGTGATTTTTGTAAGTACAATAAAAACACAGACTAAAATGTTGCATTTTATTTATTATCATTTTCGTATAGCTACAGTAGTAAAAACATAATTGTGCACCTGACGCCGGACGCAACGCCGACAGACTGAGTTGTGTAGCGCACATGCTACCGCTCGGCCACCATCGATTTATATTACGGTCAATCATGTACGGTCATTCTGGTCGTCACGGCGGTAATTAATTGTAGGATGAAACGACCTGAAATAGATATTGTTATTATGATTTTTTAAAGTAACGTGAAAATGTGTTCTTTTTCACGAAAAAAGTCCCGCACAATTTCAAAAGTTTGGACTTCAAAACTAGATGATTAATTTAATTAATTAACTAAATGATTAATTAATTTTTAATTTGTCATCTGACAATGGCTTAGCACAACAATGGTCTTATTGATGGAACTGCAGTTTTCTTCAACTGTTTTTTTCTTTTGTAGTCCTTATCTTCAAAATGCTTTCCACATACAAATTTATTTTGGTGAAGACTTTCGATCGGTATATGCGCTAAATCTTCGTGAACCGACATTTTCACCAATTTCTTAACGCTAAAAAATAAGAGTATCGTTATCGATATTTTATAAATATATCGTTACGTTGCACCACACTATTTTCAGAATAAAAATAGATAATGATGATTTTTAGATATTTTGGCTCAAAAGAAGTATATGGGACTCATAATTTAACTAATGATAACATACCGATCTTCATCCAGAGGATATCTCGCCATAAAATCACGTTTTGTGCCGTTTTTTCGTGCTGTTTTGAGGCCGCATATTTCGCACTTCGTTTGGCTCAAATACTTTTTCGGAGGCATTACACACACCAAAACATACACTAGTAATATAAACCCTTTTTCAATAAGTATCTCTTTTAGTAAAAAGTTGTAGAGAAGTAAACGAAATCCTAAATAATTCACTCAGGAAAAAATACAAAACACGGGAGAATTCGGGACTGATTGACAATCAAGGAAAGAACGAGAACCGTTGAGGAAGTGAGTGAAAGAGCATTCTTTACCACACATTGGCCACAGATATGCAATACATTCTTGTCTCGTTTCATACTCGTTTAGTCGTTTTTTTCTTCTAAGTCGCGACAGACTGATATCTATCTACTATGATTATTAGTATATGAGCGAAGCGTACCTACTGTTAAAATAATTTGAATATTTTGAATAAGTTTTTATTGCTGTAGCATTGCATATTGCATGCCTATTTCAGTTTTGCTAAAATAATCACCAGTTCCTCTTAAGATGGAAGGCTTCGAAATTAGAATATCTAACAGTAAAAAGGTATTTATATCCATGTTTTGTGACAATTCATATAATTATATCTTTTGCCGAATATTTTACTGACTTGATTTTTAGGGGAAAGCTCTATTTGCAACGAAAAAGTATGAACAGGACGATGTTATATTGGAAGAGGATCCTTTGATTTCCTGTCAATTTTCTTGGAATGCTGCTTACAGATACCTGGCGTGCGAATTTTGCATGAGGTATGTATACCTATGTATTAGCTGTATTGGAATGTTCCTATTTATGAAGCTTAGGTAACAAATTACTAAGTCAGAAAATTAGTTTTAGTTATACAATTTGTGGGATAAGTGTGGAGATGTGCTCGTCTCTTCCTGTGCTGGTCCGATTAGCACATAAATTTGTAATTTTCAAGTATGTGCTTTCAGGGCTGTAACACCAGAACTGATGGTATCCATTGGTCATATAAAGTCCGCCTGGCTTGCTCCGTTTTTGTAATAAATGTAATCCAAAGCATGCTTTTCATAAAGTTAGTGTGCTCAACAAGGCAAAAGGGTACTTTACCTCGAGTCTTCTGCTTTGCAAGGCCTTTCACTCAGGATAAGCAGAGACTTCAGCTTTCTCTGTATCATTTATTATATTTGCATTTACAACAGGGAGTTTTCGGAAGAACAGAACAGAGCAGCCTATTGGTTTTGCATAATGAGAAATGCAGCATCTCCGAGTAACTATAACATGGGGTTCTCAAAAAGTGCTGTTAATAGTCTTAAAAGGTTGGCCATGGTATCTGTGATGCTTCTAGGGTTACAGATAATATCTATAGACGAAGGTGATGGCTTGACGCCAGGCAGTCCATCTGCTTGTTTGGCCCCGATATGGCATAAAAAGCTGCAAGATCCCTACTAAATCTACACTAATATTATAAAGAGGAAAGATTTGTACCTATTTTTGTATGTTTGTATGTTTGTAATGAATAGGCTCCGAAACTACTGAACCGATTTGAAAAATTCTTTCACTGTTGGGAAGCTACACTATCTCCGGGTGACATAGGCTATATTATATTTTGTAGCGAGGCCGAAGGCCGAGCTTACACTCGTGCGAAGCCGGGGCGGACGGCTAGTATATTATACACAACATCTTATCTCAACCTACAAATAATATTTATTACACTTGGTTTCAGGCCTTTAGAAACCCCTGAACAGAATGTACGCCGTCTTGCTTGCAAGCCAGACATTGTCTTGCCACATTCAAACTGCTATGAGACCAACTTGGACAGTGTTACAACTTGCAATCACTGTCAAGTTTTGTACTGTTCAGAAAGCTGCAGAAATAGAGCATTCACGACGTATCATAGGACACTGTGTCATGACACGACTGATGCTCAGCACCCTGTTATGATTCTTGTGGAGGCTTGGAAGTAAGTTACTTTTAAAAATTATACTAATTCTTCTCTATTGATCCCCTATCTGTTTTTAGGGTTTTTAAGTCAATTGCTAAGCCTATGGACCTACTTATAAACTGTATCTTTTGTATATAATAAGTAGGTAGTGGTTGAATTTTTTACAGACTGTATTACTATGTCAGACAGATATCCTGATAAATTAACTTTAAAAATAAGTTATAAATTAGGGATTAAGGCAATCACTGTTCAAGAATTAATACTGTTTTTTTCTAACGATGATTGGATGCTTTTGTTTTGCTAATTATTATAAAAATGGTAACACACGCAAATGCTAAAGGTCAACGAACGAGCTCCGCACCACACGCACACACAGTCATCGCTGGGCGCATGCTCGTGTGCGAGCGCTTTTGTACCTACATCATCAGCCAATTAACATCCACTGTTGGACAAAGGCCTCCCTCATAGAGAGGGGTGTTGCCATAATTCCCACGCTTGGCAGGCGGCTTGGGGATCGCAGTACGTTCACCGTGTACTATTAGGATGCTGCTGCCCATCCTCCGGTGGTTCTGGTCGCAGTTTTAGGACATGCCCGGGTCCACCCCTGGGACGGGTCCGGGATTATGGCAACTTCCCCCCAATGACAGAAAGATAAGGGTCTTTGACCAGTGTGTGTTGCCAGTGATGATATGACTGAGACGTGGTCCTTAACTGTTGGTCTTTTGAAAAAACTCAGAGTACCTACGCCGGGCATTAACCTTGAGTTTTGTACCCTTTACATTGCTGGTTTGCAAAATACTTAAAGTTAAATTATATAAGACAAATAGTTATTGGTTTTCCATTGTTTTTAGATAGTATAATATAGCATTACAACTTCCGGAGCAGTTTCCTTAGACCCGGTATATCCACTAAACTCACAACTCAAAAACTTTCAGGCAAATGCATTACCCCCCTGAGACGACAAGCATAATGCTTCTCGTACGCATCCTGGCATCCATACAACAGAGTGCAGACCCAACGGCCGCAGCGGCGCAAATCAAGCAGTTCTGTCATCGAACAGTAAATGAAGACGCCGAGTTGGTACACAAGCTGCTTGGAGAACAGTTCTCAGATCAGCTGAACACGTTGAGGGAGCTGACGGCTAATGTTATTAGTGGAGACCATGTACAAGAGGTGAAATCTCAGTTAACTTTATAAAGGTGTTTTTTTAGTGATGGCGAAGACACATAGCTTTCTTTTTACCATACCCGCTCAGAAAGAGGTTCAAAATTTTCTAAAAATGAGAAGATCGTCAATAATGTGTGTCTAATTTTTACAAGAAACTAGGTGCTAATAACTTATTTTGATAAAGTTTGCACTTTATCAAAATAAAAGTGTTTAATTCAATAAAGTTCTTATTGTGTGCATGAGAGTTTGTTATTTTTTAAAAGTAATTTAACATTTACTTTTCCAGTTCCTGACCCCTGAAGGTTTCTGCTCCCTCATGGCTCTGGTGGGAACCAACGGGCAAGGCATTGGTACCAGCCCGCTGGCCATGTGGGTGAACGCTGTGCTCGAACTCACGATGTCTGATGATGAACGCCAACAACTGGACCTGTTCATTGATAAGCTCTATGAATATGTTGGAGAAGGTAAAGTGGAATGGTATACTGATTCACAAAAAGTAATCATATAAAATATATCGTCTAAGTAAACAAAATTGCATATTTACTCATTTTGAAGATGATTTTTTAAATTGATAATTATTTATGATGTGACTAGTTGCGCCATCTGGCGACTCGATCGGTACTAATGGTACAGGGTACAACTATTCACAATCTTCCTGTCAAACATGGACACTTCCAGTTGGAGCAGTATGCAAGTTCAAGGTCTCATGTGTAATCTTTTAATGAATAGATGCCGTGTATGTCAGGAAGGTTGTAGAACCCATTAAGAATTTTAAAGGTTTCAATTAGATCACCACGCACCCGTCTTTCTTCTAGAGTAGTAAGCCGCAGGGCTTTTAAATGACTTTGACTTATTTATTTATGGTTCCAGAATCCGGGACATTCCTAAATACAGAAGGTTCAGGACTCTTCACGTTGCAAAGCGCATGTAACCACAGCTGCGCTCCAAACGCGGAAGCTACCTTCCCGTTTGGAAACCACCGAGTGCAGCTGAAGGCGACCAAGGATATCATGCCGGGGGACGAGATCTGTATTAGTTACCTGGACGAGTGTGCGCTGCGACGATCAAGGCATTCTAGGCAGAAGGTTAGTGCATTTTCACTCTGCCTGAATAATGTTCCCCGTCTAGTGATGATATTTTTTTTTTTTTTTTGATTTCATGAAAAAGATACCTGGCACTGTTGTTTATTTTTATTTAATTTTTTTCTTCAGAGAAACAATATATTACAAGTATAAGTGCTGTTGCCCGCGACTTCGTACGCATAGATATTCACATAAACTTTCAATCCTTTTTTCCTCCTTTAATCCGGCCCTTGCGCAAAATAACATAGCCTGTATTTCAATCTGGTCATAGCTTATTCGTGAAAACAGCATTTAAATCCGTCCAGTGGTTTAGGAGATGTGCGTGGACAAATAAACAAACAGTTAAAATTCTAAAAACTGTCTTAACGTGTTCAGCTGCTTATTTTAAGACATCCTGTGTGATTTTTTTATATCTCGCAATTACAGATTTTTTTACAGACTTCCAAAAAGGAGGAGGTTATCAATTCGACTGTTTTTTAAAAATGTTTGCTACGTCAGAACTTTCGACTGGATGAACCGATTTTGATAATTCTTTTTTATTTGAAAGCTAGTGCTTCCCGTGTGGCCCCATTTTAATTTAACCCAGTTCTGACATTTTTATGAAGTCGGTTTTTTATTTTTTTATTTATTATATTGATAATTTATCTCTACTACAGTTATATGATTATTAACGGGATATGTACCGTGGTAAGGTTGTGGAAGGAGCTTCGGCGCAGTTACATGCACTGTGTTCACGGGAAGACGGTAACTGCGCCGAAATATCGGGAGCTCCTTCCACAACCTTACCACGGTAAATATCCCGTAAATAATCATATAACTGTAGTGAACATCCGTGATAGTTTAAAACAGTGATTTATCTCTAATTTTTTATTATATGTATAGATGTATAAATTCATTTTGTTTGCAGGAACTGGCTCAGAACTACCTTTTCGTGTGTTGGTGCCCACGCTGTATGACCGAAGAGTCTCAGGACTGCACCAGTGAGGAGGAGATGAGTGACGAAGACGCGGACGACTGATGTTCCAACCTGCTCGCGCTCTGTCTGCTCGGCTTGTGAGCCAGCGATGGAACGCGAACATTGTGAACTTTGATAAAGAACAGTTGTGGATGCGGTGTTTGTGAACATAATATAGTGCTGTGTTTCTCATAGACTTCATCATCATCAGCCAGAAGACGTCCACTGCTGATCATAGGCCTCCCCCTTTAACTGTGGAGGACACTGAACGACATCCTGCCATCTGCATCCACTGGATGCCCGCGACTCTTAATCGTTACTCGATCGATCGATTTCTTTTTATAATCGATTTAATGCACGTGATCTCTGTCACGTATGTCAATGTCACATGTGTCGTTCTATAAAAAAAATTGTCGTACTGTTTTTATGTTTACATTGCACTGTTTTTTTGAGCCTTTAGTGACTTCACTGAGTGGATTCAACGGAAGATCAGCGCTGTTTGGTAAACAGCATTATTCTGAGTTGAGGCCATTTTTGTGAAACAAATTCACTACCTAAGGACCATAGTATATCTGTTGTTTATGCTAAGTTGTTGTTATAAAATAAATATTTCTTTATTTCTTTCACAATGTCGTCGATTCATCTAGTGGGAAGCCTACCTACACTGCGCCTTCTGGTTCGTGGTATCCACTCGAGAACCTTTCTTCCCCATCGGTTGTCGGTTCTTCGAGCGATGTGGCCTGCCCATTGCCACTTCAACCTGCAGTTTTTATTTTATGATACAGCACTATGTATCATAAAAAAAACGAGACGAGCGAAGTCGCTCGCCTGATGGCTCCTCACGCTTGCCCATAACAGCTCAACGCCACTCAGAATTTTGAACTTCATTCGATGGCAATGCACTGGGCTCGTCACCCCGAGATATAAGATGTCAAATCTCTGTGTGCCCTGTAATTTCGCTGGAATAGCTATGTCGGTGACTCTGGTTCTTTGGCGAATATCCTCGTTTCGGATTCTATCGCGTAAAGAAACTCCGAGCATAGCTTTCTACATTGCCCGTTGTGTGACTCTGAGTTTTTCCAAAAGGCCAGCAGTTAAGGACCACGTCTCAGTACCATATGACGTCACTCATAGACTTAGTACGTAGTAAAATTAATAAGTAAGTTTAACCATAATAGGCAATGGGATTGATTTTGAAAGTTAAGTTGACAGTCTTACAATTGAGTATTGCTTACTTTATTTCGTAGCCTTAATAAAAAAGAGGTCCCTTATTATAACTTGCTTAACTGAGATTCCTTGTCATAAATACGCAACGTGTTAACATTAAAATGTAACTGAATAAAACCGGCAAAGTGCGAGTCGGTCTCGCGCACGAAGGGTTCCGAAGGTACCGTTATCTATAAAAACGGCAAAAAAATAACGTTTGTTGTATGGGAGCCCCCTTTAAATATTAATTTAATTTAATTTTAATTATTTATTTTTTAAGTGTATAATATAAATCAATATTCTGTAAATATTTCAAGCGTCTACCTGTTGCCGTTATCAATATCGAGTAAAAAAATCACGTTTGTTGTATGGGAGCCCCCTTTAAATATTTATTTTATTTTAATTTAGTTATTTATTTTTTAAGTGTATAATATAAATCAATATTCTGTGAATATTTCAAGCGTCTACCTGTTGCCGTTATCAATATCGAGCAAAAACGAGTAAAAAAATCACGTTTGTTGTATGGGAGCCCCATTAATTTTTTTTTTTTTTTGTATTTGTTATAGCGGCAACTGAAATACATCTATGAAAATTTCAACTGTCTTCACGGTTCATGAGATACAGCCTGGTGACAGACGGACGGACAGACATACAGACGGACAGCGGAGCCTTGGTAATAGGGTCCAGTTTTACCCTTTGGGTACGGAACCCTAAAAATGGCATATAAACTTTGTAAAAGCTTTGTTAACGCCATCTTTAAAACGTTTTTACTGACCAACCTTGCTGAAAGTGATGGAGTCTGAGCATAGTCAGTGAGTAGCATGTCAGCTTTAAAATCTGACGGCACCCGGTTCGATGCTCGGCCCTGCATCAATCACTTATTTAGCACTTAAATATAATTATGTGCAGTTTCGATACCATCGCTCAAAAACGGCGAAGGAAAACATTGTGAGGAAATTGGGATGTCCAAGAACCTCCGAACTTCAAAAACCTGACATTCACTGGGCCAGCATGATGAATTAGGGCCCATCCTCTCTCCGAGAGAAAGCTTGTGTCCCAGCTCAGCAGTGGGAACATGATATTGATGAACCCCATTACTAGTTGGAATGTACAAAGTACTCAATATACTAATAAAATATATTCGTCCAAATAAATGGTTCAAAGAATTTAAGTAACCTAGAATACGAAATTTTGCAGGTCCAAAATATGTAAACGAGATAGGATTGGAGAATTATATTTACTTCTTTTTTTAATTCTTTTTTTATATATAGCATAGATTTACGTACTACCGAATTATTGTGACCCCCAGTCTCTAAGAATGTCGGCCTAATAATATAAATGTTTAAAACGTTACTAGCGTATTTTAATGTCAAATTAATGCAACGAGAATGCACAATATTGTAGTAAGTAAGATATATTTATTAGAGAGGAATCGGTAAAAATACTTAGAAAGAAGTACTTATATTAATAGATTGAATTGAATACATAAATTAAAATTATACTCATGCATACAGGGTTACTAGCAATTTAATTTGGCTGCCACCAGGCATTAAGCCGAAATAAATGTAATTGGTTATAACAGTTTTTGTTAAAAAACAATAATAATAAGCGAAGAGTCACCACCTTAAGTGGCTCTCGCTAGACGGTTGGGTCAAGGGTGAGATGCAGAAGGCGGTCATCCTGGACACGAAACGCATCGTCAGGAGGTTCCTCACTCTGCAGCCCTAACCACCGGTAGCTTGGGCCCTGCCCTGCTGCCGGCGGTACTCTAGGTATAGGTTTTTTAAATGATATTTTACGTTTTTATAGGTAAACTAGCTGACCCGGCAAACGTTGTTTTGCCTTATAAATTATACCTAGATAGTAGCCGATTCTCAGACCTACTGAATATGGATATAAAATTTGGTAAAAATCGGTGAAGCCGTTTCGGAGGAGTACGGTAACTAACATTGTGACATGGAAATTTTATATATATAGTGAAGTGATGATATAGTAAAGAAACTTAAATTTAAGAATGAAATTAAATGTGTTATAATAGTAATAACGCAGGGGCGGCTTTGTGGCGAGCCGTCGGTGTGTTGCGACACCATGTACTCCGATTCCTTGGGGCTAAATGTGACCCCGACCTCTGGCTTGCCTTTACCGGCCGTCCGGGGGTGGAAACCGCAAAAGCTAAGAACCTAAGTTAGCGTAGGCGTAGCGTTTAGTGGAAGTGCAGCACACCTCTCGACACCTTAAGCCACCCACGCCAATGTTGCCCTTCCGGTGCCAAGATACGGCAGCCTTTATGGGGGAGGGGGGCATTCAATGGGTGGCAAGTCGTCACCTGTCTAAATATATTTTGGGATGAGACAGAACAAGGCAGGTGCCGTTTCTCATTCTATAGATCTGTTCTCCTATCCACAAATTGTTAGCCCAGATTTTTTAAATCATATTCTGTACAATAGTTTACTATTCCATTTTATGTACATTCCATAACTGTATTTTGTATTCTACAGGGCCTCTTCGTGTTGGCTTCAGCCCCACCAATGCCTATCAAATGTCCGGGCTAGACCCGAAAATGTTGCAAAATAAAGGCAAATATTAATAATAATAAGCCGAAAGGAGGTTAACATCAACTAGAACCGGTAACAAGCGTGCTCTGCGGCCGAAGCCTAGCGATTTTTACGTATCTTTCTTATTAATATTAATACCTCCTTTTGGCTTGGTGCCACGTTTCCGTATAACCCTGTATAGCGTAAAAATAAGGCATGAATGTAGTCTGTTGTTTTTTTTAAGCTAAACTCGACTGCTCTAAAATAGCGGCCATCCTTTTCATACGTACAGAAAAAGAGATGTAGGTAATTTTAGTCCAGTCAGATTCAGATTTAATTTTGTCGGTATTTAAACTAAAATATCGGCTACTCTTTTATTTGCAATGTAAGAAAAAGTTGGCAGATAGCTGTCTTTAGTCTTAAAAATTATACAACAGAATTGAAGCCATAGTGTAATTAAGTATAAAAATTGTATGCATGCTATGAATTAGGTTTTGGATTTAGAAACGTGTAGTGAATTTTTTTTGTAACTCCATAGATACTTTATAATTTCTAAAAGCGTCAATTTTGCGATTTAATCTAATATTAGAAATTTTACTAAGTAGTTATATATTATACCTCTTATGCATTGAAAAATCGCCTCGCTTTCACGCATTGCATTTCTCGTCGAGAAGTTGTCAGTTTAATGTTTAATACAAGGTTACGCATATAGACTGTACTAAGCTGAAAGGAAGTCATTTCAATATACCCAGTACTGTCAAAATACGCAACGTGCTAGAGCAAAACGATTAAATGATAAAACAAATTTGTCTTAAGGGCGACTTAAATAAAGCTGGGAATAAAATATATAAAGTTAAATGATTATTTACGGGATATTTACCGTGGTAAGGTTGTGGAAGGAGCTCCCGATATTTCGGCGCAGTTACATGCACCATGTTCACGGGAAGACTAAACAGTGTTTGATAAAATATATGTCATTCACCAACAAATGATGCATTAGTATGATCTTAATGGTCGACATATTATAATAAAATTTGATGTTGATAATTATAACAAATCAATCTTCTGTTATGTGAACGACGCGTTACCTACCATCGTTAAAAAATTGTGCCAAAAAGGAATTTAACGTATTACAAATAAGTTTAAAAATTGATGAAATCATAACACCATTATGAGTAGGTATTTATATTATTCTTCATGAACGGTCTAGGTATTTTTATGGATAAAATCTTCGATCATATATTTCTGTAGATGCACAGTTAGGTACCGCCTAAAAATGGCACCGGCAAAACAAGGCATAAAAAAGAAATATGCCTTGTTTCGCTCTGATTCAATCTAATGAATTTGTGCTTTATTGCAATTCATTATTAGGCTTTATTTTTCAATACACTTTCTTTCGACATGTGTTGTTTCATTTCATATTTTTCTAAAAGTCGTGATATTTTATTGGGGACAATTTTTTATTCGATGTTGAATGGAACTGTGCATCTACAGAAATATATGATCGAAGGATATAAAAATATATACCATTGTCAAATGTTGAATTTTTAGATAATAAACGTCATGTGCTTTTAAATTTACCAATTATTGTGTTTCTTTTATTTATCCACATCCAGCGAATTTAGGTAACTACCAACATCATATTCAAGCGGATTTGATCAAAGTGCGGCCTTTGAAAGAATGCGTCTGAGAGTTGCCATAACATTATTTTAAATAGCTGAACAAGAACTGGAAATTCTGATCCCTTTTACTAGTTTTTTTAACGAAGATTGTGGTTAGTAGCCAATATATTACTGTAAAGTATGTATATTTAAATAAAAAACGAATTTTTAAAATTTTATTGCAGGTGTCAGACGTATTTGGGTCGGACTAGGTGTATACATAATCAAAAGACTAGGTACTGGGGTTGTACTGTCCCCTGTTTCCTGTTTACAAAAAGGAGTTTTTTTTTTATGTTTGTTACTTCAGAACTTTCGACTGGATGAAGATGACTCTTTTTTTATTTGAAAGCTGGTGCATCCCGTTTGGTGCCATTTCTATTTGGTCCAGTTCTATTATGTTTTTTTTTACAGGGTTCCGTGCATGAATGTTGGACATGCTGCGAATTACACATTTCGCGAATTGGACAATCCGTGAATTGGGCGTTTCACGAATTGGACGTTTCACAAATTGGATAGGTATTTTTCTTCGAACTGGGGCCTTACACCCAACTACGTAACGTAACGTAAACGAAGGCCCGAATAGGTGCAGTTTGCAAAATCACGCGAACGCGAACCTTAACGCGCTGAGATAAAGTTTGCGGTCGCGTGATCTCGTGTGTGGGCGTAAGGCCCCTGGACATCTAGCGACAACTGGACAATTTGCGAATTGGAGTTTCTCCGCCTAAACGCCTTGCATCGGCTAAACAGCAAGATTAAATAATAAAACGCTCTGCTTCATTATTTTAATGATCAACTTTGACTGAAAACGGCATAATGTATTTTCATTTATTGCTCCAGCCAGGCCCTTTCTACGGGAAGGAAATTCCCTAATGAAGAGTGTTTCAAACTTTCGCGATTTTACAAGAGAACCTCGTTCGTTTCAAAGAGCATTGATGCGAATTCGCTAAATGGGAATGATTTTGTGCTTTTTGAATGGACTATATTATAATATTGAATGGGGATTCCGGGAAATAAAGATAATTTGTGTGAATGGAAAGTTGAGACGGAAATATGGAAAAGTTGTGAATCTGAATACCTTATAGATAGGTACTACAGAAACCATAGCATAGCACCAACCTGATTTTCTGAGTGTATACTTATACCTACCTTATACTTATCAGATGAGTGACCCGGGTCTTACTATAAGGTGCCTTAGGTAGCCACCTTATAGTAAGACTCTAGTAGTAGACTCTAGTTATATACTCACTCTAACTCGACTAAAGTTTTTTTAGTTTTGACAGCTACGAATGCTTCGATACAGTGGCGGATACAGATATTTGCTATTCAAATTTTGCCGCCCCCACCGACCTCTACAACTTGATACCCTTTGTTGATACCCTAGCTCATAATACAAGTATTTAAAAAAAAAATACATTAAAATTATAACTTTACGATTTGTGGACCATCGTCCCAATTAACACCATATTTTTACCGTTATTAGCATCATTGTGGACAAGGGGATCGATGAAAAAAATCGATATAAATAAAGATTATTTTTACGACCCAATGATTTAGTTACGATTGCACAAGAAATAGTTTTTGGGAATATTTCTGAGGTAATAAAAGCTAAAAATATCTAAGTGGTAAACCTTTTTCATGTTGAATTGTTTGTGTGCACCTAATAACATTTAGGTAAGTTATAAATATGAATCTCACAATTTTTGTAAGAAAAAAAAAACCTAAAAAATTAGTCGGACTCATCCGGACATTGACCTTTGGACCTGAGTATTTTCGCGGTAGGTATTATAAATTGATGACATAATATAAGTAATGAGATATGGTACTGAGACGTGGTCCTTAACTGTTGGCCTTTTGGAAAAACTCAAGAGTCACACAGCGGGCAATGGAGAGAGCTATGCTCGGAGTTACTTTGCGCGATAAAATCCGGAACGTAGATATTCGACAAAGAACCAGAGTCACCCACATAGCTATTAAAATCTGCAAGTTGAAGAAGCAATGGGCAGGTCACATCGCTCGAAAAACTGATGACCGATGGGGAAGAAAGGTTCTTGAGTGGAGACCACGACCGGAAGACGCAGCGTAGGTAGACCTTCCACTAGATGGACCGACGACATTGTGAGAGCCGCGGGCATCCAGTGGATGTAGATGGCAGGATGTCGTTTAGTGTGGAGGTTAAAAGGGGAGGCCTATGTTCAGCAGTGGACGTCTTGTGACTGATGATGATGATTTTAGCGGTTGGTATTATAAATTCAAAACTTAAGATAAGATCTGGTTATGCCTAACTTGTACCTAGTTAAAATTCACACTGCATCTTGAAGTTCTGAACTGAAACAAGCAAATCTTGAGCTTGATTAATTTAGAAGTTCTCAATACAGGTTAATTGTTAACGAGGCTCTTCAGATCACTCCAAGTCGTCGGAGTTATAACAGCTTAGCTAATCAGTATGGAGAGGTAAGGGCAAGGATC
The DNA here is from genome assembly GCA_949125355.1 of Agriopis leucophaearia. NCBI lineage: Eukaryota > Metazoa > Arthropoda > Insecta > Lepidoptera > Geometridae > Agriopis > Agriopis leucophaearia. Next base: position 13,935,172 of record OX421271.1, on the reverse strand, counting down.
AACTCGCACTAGAATGCTTTGAAGGTACGACGCAATACGCATTTTTTGGGTGATATACCGATTATATTTATTGAAGGAATATTGGCACATTGATGTTGTCACGCTGCAGCGCATGAGTTGTTTTATATGCTGTGGGCGAAGTATGGAAATTCGTTAAGTAAAATACGACTGTATTGCCCATCCTCCGGTGGTTCTGGTCGCAGTTTTAGGACATACCCGGGTCCACCCCCGAGACGGGCCCGGGATTATGGCAACTTCCCCCTAATGACAGAAAGATAAGGGTCTTTGACCAGTGTGTGTTGCCAGTGATGATATGACTGAGACGTGGTCCTTAACTGTTGGTCTTTTGAAAAAACTCAGAGTCACACAACAGGAAATGGAGAGAGCTATGCTCGGAGTTTCGTTGCGCGATAGAATCGGAACGTGGATATTCGCCAAGGAACCATAGGTATAAAATTTGCAAGTTGAAGTGGCAATGGGCAGGCCACATCGCTCAAAGAACCGATAACCGATGGGGAAGAAAGGTTCTTGAGTGGAAACCACGAACCGGAAGACGCAGCGTAGGAAGGCCTCCCACTAGATGGACCGACGGCATTGTGAGAGTCGCGGGCATCCAGTGGATGCAGATGGCAGGATGCATGCAGAGCAGTGGACATCTTCTGGCTGATGATGATGATGATGACTCGAAAATATACAAGGTTAGGAAAATAATACGTTTTTTTCACGCTGGCGCCAAAGTGAAACCAAGATACTTTTTGGTCGAATACCGTGGATACTAAATACGGTTGCATGGCATACCAATATGGCGCTTCACGGCCACCAGTTAGTGGGCTCTGCGGCGCGAACGTGACCGCACAGCTTTAACTATGGTGTGGTTTGACCCTAAATATCTTAGAAATTCAGTTGTTACGAGAAAATTATAAGTAGATGAAACTGTTTTCTTGTTCAAGAAGCTGAATTATTAATAACTGTCGATAAACAATTTTGGTTAATTTGGCGCCTGGCAGTCTCAGATCGGATTGAAGTTGTCTGACCGTCATCAATAGGTACTATTCATATCTAGGTATATACCTAAGGTAGGCAACACACTGACAATGCCCCGAAATGACTAATTTATATAGGAGCCACTTATTAGAGGCAGAGCTCTTTTAATTTTGTTGCAGTCTGTCTGCGAAATATGTACTTTTTACCTACCACGCCTCTGCTACTACTTAGTTATTATAATTATGGCACGAGTAGTTACTTGGTATTAAATCCAGATAAAGTTAAGGATCCTAAGATTGAATTTAAAAAAAGAAGAATCCAGAGCGTAGCTATGGATTCAATTGGCATGAGTTTTTTTTGTATTTTGTAAAATATTTTCTTTTAACTAAAAAGCACCTCATTGAATCAAATTTGAGGCGCTATTCAAAGAGGTCTGCATGGTTTAAAAGGCTCTGAAAAATTTAAAGGTTAGAATGTAGTTAATGTTCGACTTTTGAATTCACTTTCCGTGTTAGAGGTTAAAAACTAGTTTTGCGCGCAGATTAGGATAAAGAAGTCTTTTCTAGCTGGCGAGGTGTAATATTATGACCATTCGCAGTAGCTACAGCGCAAAAGCGTTCCTTAATTTGTAGGAAACCTTTTAAAATTTAAAAATAGCGAACATGTTTTCTGGCGCAATAAGAAATCCCTGCTCTACTACGTTTGCTCTTTACTTCTAAATAGCGAGATTTAAAAGAAATGGAAAATGACGGTAGTTTGTGAAAGGAACAACCCGTGCATTCCGTCCTGTTACCTCAGAAATCTCATTTCTCAAGGAACATGGGAAAACGCAGTTGAATAGACGAGACAAAGTTTTTCATAGGAGAGCCTAAGCCTGGTTCAGAGTAAACATTCATTCGTTCCTCCACTTCAAACGACGTCTATCCTTGGAAAGGGAGGAGAAAATTATCTCGTGAATAAATTATATTTCTTTCCCCTTTATAAAGACAGTTGAAGTGCATTTTCGTTTATTTTTTTCTCTTGTTTGACTTAGATCAAAGACATTGCAGGAATACCGCCTGAGCCCCGCAGTCTCGTGACCCCGCAAAAATGAAATGAATAAAGAATTTAATGTGACTTGATGTTTTAGGATAATAACCTTAAAGTGTTTTAGAATGTTTCTAGGGTGAAATGTTTGTTTTTGTAATTGGATTTGTTTCGTGGGATTCTGTTGGTTTGTGTTTTTTCTGTGACGGATGCGATTTTTTCAGAGCGGGTTCAACAGATTGTACGTATGTTTAATTTACATTGACCATTTTATGCCAGGGTTGGTTTCGATTTTTGTTCCAGAACTGAAGAAAGTCTTCGTGTGAGCAAAATCTTCTAACTGAATATTTTGCAATATGTTTTTGGCTAATAGGACAAATAAGATAACTGATAATTTTAATTAGCCGGCTGAAATTGTCAGACGCTATGGGATGGCAATAACTCCCTTCTCTTTGATTTACACCACGTTCCTAAAGTTCGACAAAAACCGAGTCCCCTGAGCTTATAATCGGTCTGTGGTTTTCAAAAGCTGGACACCCTAATTTAGAATATCTGCTCGAGTGAGCAACGGTTGATACTTATTTGATAGGGTTCGGGACATAGAGTGGCAATACTCGTGGCTACTTCGTAGATTCGGAGTTTCATGTCGCCTCATTGTATTATTTCTCTAAACTTGTAATCAAAATACGATATGCTATATTGTACTTACTATAGATTGTAGACAATTAAAGCAAGCCTAGGTACATCCAATAATTTTTCTTAATAGGGATGTTACAGAGGTTCGATTCCGATTCCGAAAATCCGGAAGTTCCGATTGATGTTAAACCTTCGATTACGATTTTAGCTCCGAATGTGTGAATCGGAGGTACGATGCGAAACGATAATACCTAATAATTTCTTGATGTTGTTTTTTCTACCTGTGACCACGGACAACGGACACTTTAGTGTTCGAAACGTCAGGAATGAGTTGCTTAGCTTGCTATGCTTAGAGTACGTAGGTACCTACGTACTCTAAGCATATACGAAGAGGCAAATCATCAATATCTCCAATATCTTAACAAAGTTCTTAACAACCACGAATTTCAATCCACATTAAAACAGATATAAAATAGAGTTACAAAAAAAGAGCCAACACGGGATTGTAGTCGACAGGGATGAGATTTAAATTAAAATCGTCCCCTTTGAAGAAATGGCCCGCAGGGTTTAATTGTTGTCCGTCCATTCAGAATATCGGGACTCCACTAAAGGCATATAATTGGCACAGTATTGCAAATAACATAAGTTATATATGTACAGCTGGGCAGAAAAATGTAGAAAATAAATGAGGATGCCAATACCGCAAAATATATTTAATACTTAAACAGCTTATGAGGTAGGTACATCGTAGGCCTTGATGTAAGGAAAAAGTAGGAAGATACGGAACGAAATCTTTGGCGAGGACCGCACAAATTAGGCCCACGGGCCTAATCGACTTCAGTCACAATCGAACTGGCGTTTGTGATAGTACCTACATGAAGTACTGGTCAAAAATTTGTTTGAACCGAGCCATATTTAATGGGTACAATGTTTGGATGACACGCGTCTTCCCCTTTTTAAAAAAGTCATTGTTCGTAGGTCAAATAGTTTTCAAGGTTAAGTGATGAGTATTTTGCTTATATATATAGATAGATAGAAGATAGTTTTTTCTTATCGATTCTAGTTAAAAGCTTTACCCGAATCAATGAAATTAATAGAGCTAAAGTTTTCCGGAAACCGTAAGTCACGCCGAGTCACGCTCACGTGTCACGCTCTTTAGTCCCTCCTAGGGAGGGCCTGGACGGTCCTCAGTGACGCCAACCTGCTTATTCACCGTGTCTTCATTACTTTATTTGTAAAGCTGACCACAGATTAGCAGCAGTTTCTTACATCATTTTTAGCAACCTTTTACATTTCCCTTATACAGAAAATATGGCCAATACTTTCGGCAGAAATTACAACAATATTTTGGTGACTTTTTTAATGTTTTCAATTTTAGTAATATAATAAAACAAGTCATAGTAAACGTCAGAGTCAAGTAAAGTAAATCACGGTCAAGTCTAAGTTAGTCCCCAGTAAAATGGTAGAGACTTTACCAAAGGCTTACCTACATGGAGTTTTGGAGCCTCCGGGGTTAGATCATTGCATTGACAAAATGTCCATGTTGTTAAATGTCTAGATGCTACAAAGACAAACCAGTCAAAGTGGTTCTTGACACCTCGCTAGCCTACACTCACAGACCTAGGATGTTCTTAAAATAAAAATATAAATGATCCACTACTAGCTACGTCTCAGAGTTTCATCCGCATGGAGTTCCTCAGGAACCGTAATTTTTTTTCATTTTCTGGCCCTTTAACTAATATCTAGCAACCTTACCATTTGTTTTAAGGTGAAAAATGTAAAGAGCGGCCGCTGAAAGAATACGTTTGACAGTTGTCATTCAGACTATTTTACAATGTGCAGTGAGACTTATTTTCTCAGCGATCTGACTTTACCAACCTAAAAAGAAGGGTAATGGGTCAAAATAAGAGTTGTCTCATTTTATTAACATAATAATTATGAGTATGATGTAAACAATCCATAAATAGAATAAGCGGTTAAGTCAGTACATAACAGTGGCCTTAGTACGAGCACTCGCGAAAAAGTTATTCGCCAAAGAACCAGAGTCACCAACATAGCTATTAAAAACTGCAAGTTGAAGTGGCAATGGGCAGGCCACATCGCTCGGAGAACTGATAACCGATGGGAAAGAAAGGTTCTTGAGTGGAGACCGCGAACCGGAAGACGCAGCGTAGGTAGGCCTCCCACTAGATGGACCGACGACATTGTGAGAGTCGCGGGCATCCAGTGGATGCAGGTGGCAGGATGTCGTTCAGTGTGGAGGTTAAAGGTCCGGAGGCCTATGTTCAGCAGTGGACGTCTTGTGGCTGATGATGATAGTCAGTGTTGTGTGTCGTAGCAAGGATCCATTATACTAGATCGTTCTTGGTCGTAGTGACAACCCTGCGATTTTTCAAGATCAAGTAAGGGTAGAAGAGCACATCAACCCGCTCATATGGTATAATAATACATAATCAGTTTTGAAACGTAAAGGTCAAGTGGGTGACACAAAACTACGTCATCGCCGCTGTGTTACCAGTAGCATGAAATTCGATAAAACTATGTTGTTTTGATTTAAATAATAATATATTAAATTCGTGTATAAATTGAATTGCTTCGCTTGAGCGGAAAACAAAATTACTATTGAAATGCTTTTTCAATTCTATTTAAAAGATCATTAACTTGTTTCCCAATTTCTGTTTTAATTTCCCAATTGTTTTTTGTTGCAATGAAGTGGCATTTGGGCAGTTATGTATGCTTGCGTCGCTCCCGGAATAGCAGGCCTTGTTTTATTGGATCATGCACCCGCTCTTCTCGCCGGATTCATCCGCAATTTACAGTCAGCTTTACAACGGCCATTGTAACATAATCGAGTCGAGCGACCTGTTTTTAACTTTAAGTAAAATAATGAGCGATAAATTTCGGTAGACATTTAAAACATAGGTAGGTACTGTTACACATTTTTACATCAAAATAAGTTGTTTGTATCTTACCTTCGGGTAAAACCCTCCTCCAAGGAGTTCTATTTTTCTCTATCCATAGTGTTCGAACCGCTGTCGCAAATATTTCATCTGCCCATTTGACAAGTGTGGGCAGGCGTCTACCTAAAACTTACAAAAGCTTTTTGGATTAGGTCGACCTTTCGCTTCATTTACCTATTCGTAAAACAATGCAAACAGCTACAAAAACATTATCGTAGGCGAAACTCGTCTTTCAAAGATTCACGCCTACTTAACTATGTACCTATTATATAAATACACCACAAATATTTAATAGGATAGATCCTGCAAGTTCTGCCAGCCCAGGGTGCCGCATTTTTTGTAAGTAGTATGTAGTACATCACGAAAGGAATTTAGTGGTAGATTAACTCCATTCGCACGGCTTGGGTTGGATTAATGCCCCAACTAGCACGCCGCATAATTTCGTGTTTTTACAGTTTACTAAGGCACAATGTGTCTTGTTTAAGCCCAACCCGAATAAGGGCTGTTATAAGTGTAATGATCACAATCTGTATGATTATGTATGTCTGTATGTTTGTGTTTTTGTATGACTGTCTGTGGCATCGTAGTCACCAAACGGATGCAAGGTGATTTGATCGAGAGTGTTCTTAGCTATGCTTAAAAAAAGTTTGAAGATTATCAACTCTTATGGAAAAAAATATATATTATTATTAATTTGCATCGACGTCTGACCAGCCACTGCCAAGATCATGGAGGTAGAACTAAATTATGAGGCGTGCTAGTTGGCACATTAATCTAAAAAAAGACTGGCCAAAAACATGAAAAAAAAAGGAACTTGCGGTGTCTATCTTAATAAACGTCTGTGAGTAACACCAACGAGCGAAAACACTAAGGCCTCTATCCACAGCGTAGATAAAGAAACAACATACTCCAAAATAGAACTGTAGCCGTAAATTGAAAACCACGGAGGCCTCCGACAAAGCATTCTCCAAAATAAAAACACGAACGAAATGAAAATAGGTTAAGCGCGCCCCTGGGAAACTGGAGGCCTAGAGTTAGGGACGTAACGAAGGCAAGGAGGTAAGGGGTTTATCTTTTCATATTTTTCTGGAGATGGTTCTTTACGCAACAGAAATGCTTTCAATAAAGTTATATTATAGTCTTAATTATATTCTACAACAGACGGAATGCACATCACTTGCTTTCTGAGACCTAACCCATAGTATGACGACCTAAATCGTTGTTCGAATCTTTGGTATTTCCACGAGGAAGGGGTGGTAGTATGCAGTATTTCTACTTGTCCTGTAGTAAAAGGCAGAAAAGTGGAATAAGGTCATGTAGTGCTTGCGCACAGTCGCCGAAATGTATCCTATGGAAAATAGACAGGCAAGTTAGTGTATGGCGGTGATAGAGCCTTTGCAATTTAAGCTTGTTTTTATCTGTAAGACTAATTAACTAATCTTACGTTCGACGCGTGGGAAGCGTAAGTTTTACGAATAGAGCACTAGATGTTCGTCATTTTGAAACTTGACACTTTGAAATTTTGCTGTGCGTGTACAGAACTACGCAGAAAGTGTATACTAAGCTGAAAGGGGTCCATAAAACCCTTCATTATAAACAACTTTTACGATGGGACCAACCCTAAAACCGCAAAAAATTGTCAGCTGTACCAAATTATAGAACACAGTTATTCAAACTCGACAAAATGTATGGAACAGCTGATATGTTTTCACCATTACAGGGTTGGTCCCATAGTAAAAGTTGTTCATAATGATGACTAATTCTAATTTAAATTTGACTATAACCATAATGATGACTATAACTAATCCTTTTTAGAATAATACACCCTCTCCGCGTACGCATTCATGGCATTGACAAGAAACCAAAACATTCCAACAGGTGCCGCTGGAGAATATTTGAGTTCTTTGGCCACTTTGTCCGTAAGCATCTCCAGCAATTTGTTGTCACTGAGAACATAGAGGATATAAGATTGAGAAGAAGGAGCCCAATGCGCTGGACTGACCAAATCTGCAGCACCACAAACACCAGCGTCACCACAGCAGTTCATGCTACTGGAAACCGAAACAGGTGGCGAACCATCATACTGGAACAGCTGAACCCCCTCATGTTTGTACCCATGGCTCTATTTTGCTCCAGCATTGCGGAATCGATGCAAGGAGGACGCAAGGAGGACGTAGATTTACGGGCCCAGTGTTGAGTCCGATGCCATGGGAACCTTCGACCAAAATAAAATGAATGGACGGACCCTAACCATTGAACTTGATCAGTAAAAACGAGTCAAAACCGTCGGACATATAGGTGATGAACCTAATTATAAAAATGTAAAGTATATTTGTTACAAAAAATAGATATCGGTTTTATTTGTGTATTTACACTTCGGTAAAGCATACGAATTCATAATTTTGTCAGATGTTTCGTTAACAATAGACTCGTGTTTCACTTCATACGGCTAGAGACCGACTGAAACGAAGTGAGGCGCTGGCGCTCATTTTCAAAAATGCGCTTCTACTGGGCCCGTCCATTCATTTTATTTTGGTCGATGATGGGAACAGCTTCCCTAGTTATTTCCCCCTAACGAAAGGCCTGTGTCCGTCCAGCACCGATCGGTTTTTGTATCAACGTGAGAATACGCCACTTTGTAACTCGGCACCCTAATAAAAATTTAGCAACGCATCGAATTGGGAACGGTAAGGTTTAAGTTCTTTACGTGATCGGATTAGTCAATTATATGGAAGCCAGTTTTACTACCGAGGTTTTGATAATGCATAACATTTGCGGGAATGGACTGGGCGCGGAGGGATTTCTTATCTAATCATAAAAACGTTTACTGAGCTATTTGTTGAAATAAATATACCCGAGACTATTTATCCAAATATAGAGCTGTCAAAATTTGGTAAATGACAAAATTCGGTCATCTAAGCTACGTTATGTTATCTGCTGAGAATGGGGGAGGAACGCTCAAGAAGCCGTATGTTGGAGCTCTCAACTGACCCTGGAATATCGCTGGAAAGATGCCGTAGCGTCGGACTTGCGCGAGCTCTACATCACCCACTGGCGAGAAACAGCGTGAGACGAATTCTCTTGTTGTCAGAGGCCAACTTTAAGACCTTGCGTCAGCAGAGTAAGTAGAAAGTAAGCTAAGTATGACATGTCTTATGCCTTCAGGTATTTGTACTAAGTTTTTACTGCATATCGGGTGGCGTAAAAACCATTAACACTGGTTTTGACCCATCAGGTTGTATCGACCCATTCAATATGGCGGACCCCCAAAGATTGCTAACCAGTTATTTTTTATGCACCCCGATGATATGGATATCTAATGGAAGGGTTTGCTGAGAAGAATAGAAGCCTGTTAAAAAAAAAGTTTACCATTAATCTACTTCGAGCGAAGTCCATCTATGTGTTCGAACGTCGCGTCGTAAGTAAGTATTATTACAAAAAACCGAGATCATAAAATGTCAGAACTGGACCAAATTAACGGGACCACACGAGAAGCACCATGCAGCTTTCAAATAAAAAAAATAATCATAAAAATCGGTTCACCCATTCGAAAGTTATGAGGTAACAAACATTTAAAAAAAACTGTCGAATTGATAACCTTCTTTTTGGAAGTCGGTTAAAAACAAGCGAATATCGGAAAAACCAATGAGTGTCGAAAAACGTGCGAATGTCAAATTAACAAATGTCGTCGTACATGCAGGCCTTTGGTCTACTATATAACCTTGCCTCAATAACCCTTACTGGAAGGTTCAAATAGATGGACTGAAGAGTTGGACAACCACCGCGCAATGGTTGGTTGGCTACTCAGCTTTTATAAAACTTGACTTACATATAATTTAAAAGTGCGATAGATAATTGAAACATGCGCACTTGTTAATAAATTGATGACAAAAACGTTGCTTCTCATTCCCCGCATCAGTTTTCATCCATTCAAGTCCCGTCTCACTCTCAAATAGTACAAAAATATACGAACGCAAACAAGCTAGTTGGAATCTGTGTCAAGATTCCTTGCGGTTCTTTTATAAGGCAACCTCTCGGGCCACTACCACCTGGCACAATTACAAGATGCTTTTTCAGTGTAAGTTCTTTTGTCTATAAGAACTTCCTTGTTTGCATTGCAGAGTTTAATGAAGCTTTTTGAGTTATTACGAAATTATAATAAACCAGCCAAGTGCAAGTCGGGCTCACGCACTGTGGGTTCCGTACCACCACTAAACACAAAAAGTAGTGCAAAAAAGACAAAATCACGCTCAGGCGGTAACCCATCCAAGTACTGACCGCGCCCGACGTTGCTTTACTTGGTGGTGAAAAAACGTAGCCATTATTTATTGTTTGTTGTTTTACTTTAGAATGTGAAATATAATCATATCAAATTTGACGCTTGTACCTACGTGTTACTGTTTTTACATTAGAGCAAATATAATATGTATATACTTTTTCTTAACCTATACTGTCCCACTGTTGGGCAAAGGTTTCCCCCATTTCCTTCCATACATCCCGGTCCTCCGCCACCTCTTGCCAACCTCTTCGGAATGAGTCAAGATCGTCACGCCAGCGTTTCATAGGCCTTCCTTGACTGCGTCGTCCATCAGGAGCCTAACGATAACAACGTAACGATCCTGGTTCAACGTTAATATTTAAAAAAAAAAAGTTTGTTGTATGATGGTCCATCTTTAGTTTTTGTCTTTATTTTTATTACTCAGTTAATCCGTCGTAACATTACGTCATATTCTGTGAAAATTTCAACTGGCTATCAATTTCGGATCAAAAGATACAGCCGTTAAAAGGTAGACATACGGATGCATTGACAAAGACAGCCAGACAGCGTCAGCTTAGTAATAGGGTCCCGTGTACACCCTTGGATACAGAAACCTAAAAAGGAAAAAAAATATATCATGATCACTTTTCTTCATCATTTAATTTCTTTTTATTTATCATGAATGATGTTTAGGATTATTGAAAGACTTCGATTGGCTTTTAAGATTGTTTACCTATTCATTTATGAAAATCTGTAATAACCATTGAAGGATTCTAAGAGGACTGATCGGAAACATCAAATATGTGATCAAGAGACCTTTGTATTGTGATGGATAATCGGGAAACACACGCTTCCGAAGCTCTAATCGTATATCACAAAATAAACACAATAAGATCAAAAGATCGAGCTCGACCCGACTATCATTCTTCAGACACTAGTGAAGTGAAAGATAAAAAAAAAGAAATAGGTTTATTGTCCCGTTGAGATACAAACTACGGAATCCTTTTAAGGGTCCCGTATAGAAACGGCGACGTTTTATCAAAACCGTTCTACTTTTTAGGTCAGCGCTGTGAAAATTTGATGTGGTCCGGAGGTACCACTTTAAACCCGCTTCCTGAATATTTTACATTAATCTCACTTTCAGGTGTTGTTTTTTAACTTTCCATTTTGATAATGAAGAAGTTTCTTGCTGGTATTTTTGTTGTCGCAAAACAAAACAATTTGCTATCTCTGCTCTTCTATCATTCATCTTTAAGAGCTGTATTACAATAATATGGAAACGTTAAATTTAGGTATCTGGATTTTGGGACATAAAATGAAAAAATTAAGCCGTAATTGTTTAGAAGAATATAAAACAAGTAAACCATTACTTGTTTATTTAATTTATATGTCATTGATCTTAGTCGTAATGGTTTTATGTCAGTAATTTAATGAAATGTACTCTCAAACTTTCTTATTAGAGTTTTACGAAAAACTATACTTATGTAAATGGGAGGTAATAAGTTGATATGTTAAGTTATTCCAAAATTTTGTAGTTCAAAAATCAGTTTATTACAAAAATTGAGATTTCTACAGATCTTTCTATTTGATAGAATTATAGCGTAAAAAACAGTTTTTATTGCTTTTTCGTCAAAAAAATTGAGAGGGCTCTTAAGAGCCCAGCGAGCTTCTTCTCCAGGCTTAATTAGATACGTATTATTTGTCACGTGTGTTGAACTTAGAGAGGAGATAGAAACTATGTCTCAATATTGATATTATAATGATAGATCAGTGGCTGATGCGCTCGAATTCTAAGTCGCAGATTGTAGATTCAGATCCTAACATTGAGCTTGAGCTGCAGGTGAAAGGATACTGTGATGAAACCATAGCATTGTGGTAGGGCATTTTCAAATTCTCGTCCAAGATACCACAGTGCCTAAAGACAAGAGTTTTTTGTCCAGTGTGTGTTGCCAGTGATGACATATGGTACTGAGACGTGGTCCTTAACTGTTGGCATTTTGGAGAAACTCAGAGTTACACAACGGGCAATGGAGAAAGCTATGCTTGGAGTTTCTTTGCGCGATAGAATCCCGAACGTGGATATTTGCCAAAGAACCACAGTCACCGATGAGTGAGTCTGGCAGCCTCACTTAAGAGCCCAGTTCTCATTCTAGGCTTGTTATGTCAACCAACTTTGATCTCATCGTCACTTAACATTAAATGAGATTTAAATGTTTATCGGGACTTATGACATATGTGGGTTTCTTATTTTATTTAATTAAATATAGGTTCCTTTCTCGACCAGTCAGGTCGTGACCACGGCCATTGAAGCATGGTCGACAAGTCGAGCGAAAAATATTTTTTTTTTCCAAAATAAAATAATACGAGATAAGTCCCGATCAACATTCCAAACATGGTGTTCATATCACGAAAGTTTAAAAGTTACTATTAAATGAGTTGTGGTCAAATGCCTATAAAAGTCAGGATCAGCCCAACGATGCTATATTAAACGTCTACATTGATCGGCGAGGTAACCCTTATATGTCTCATGAATTTAATTGGCATCCTGCTCGTTAACATAGCATTTTGTCACCTTGACAGATCTAAGAGACAAAGGGCATTACCATGGTACCCGAGTCGGTAACAAGATGACTTTCGATTCATCTGCGGAAAACTCATCGCAATTTGATCCCTCGACCCTCCGAGACAGGACAAACAAATCACGATTAAAGGGCCAAGTACAGTTTCATCCCATTAATGTCCGTAGACGCATTTAATTAAAATTCACCCTAGCGAGGCCCGTCTTTATCTTGGCTGGGTTTTTCGATCTCGTTATTAGCACATTCCTTTAGAGATACCGTCTACACCCCAACTAGCTCACGATTTGCACCGAAATATTGGACTTTAGATGCTTAAATTTGATAATAGTTGTGTAAACAAGAGATTTTAACGCCTTCCTTTATGAAGAGAAGTTAAAATTGCTAAGGAATATTTCTGGGAATCAAAACCTTTGGTAGATTTGTACCAGAATACAATCAAAGTTTAAAATATCACGATTTTCTCCAGAACGCCCCGAGCATAATTTTGTGGGCGCAAACTCATTTCCTGAGCACATTCAGAGTCTTTATTAGCAAATATTTACGTATTCTAGACTACTTAGTAAGTTCCATTCAGCCTACGAATAATTTCTAGATGTAAACTTCTACAAATTATTCGTACCTACATAAACCTTTTCCTTCTGGGTAACGAATTTAATGAATTAAAAACAAGCGACAAGCATAAGCACACTTATCTTGAACAAAACTGCGTCATTTAGTAAGACTACTTCATGTCAGAGTCGGTAAAGTATCTTCCTTGTTGATTTATTAAAGTGGAGTGGTATTATGGGTGGTGGCTACTTCCAGCTTAAAAATGGAGGTCTAATCCACGGTTACATTTTCTGTGATTATGCGGGTTTGAGCAAGATTGATGACGGCGGCTAAGCAACGGGTGGCGGCCGGACTTAGGCCGGAATCCCTGGATTATGAGGCATAAATAGCAATTCATGCTTGTCTTTGGATACTTCAACGTTTGGCCGAGTTTTTAGAGAGATTTTGAAAAGAGGATGATGTTTTTATTCAATTGTGTGAGGATGTCTTGCCAGTCATCTTTCAAAGCACTGTTACTGTTTGTTTTTGTGTTGTTATTTTATCAATGAACTATAAAAGTGCTTATCGGTTCAATCAAAAAAAAAACCAGATTATAAATTAATACGTAATTCTAGAGTATGTAATATAGGTAAGCTACTTCCATGCAATTTCATCCAAATTAGTAAATCCGTTAATTAATTTCAAACACAAATACTTACACTTACTAACTCATACATTTTCGTATTTACAATTTTAGTGTGATTTGGCTTTTCTTTTCGTTGAGGTTTCGTTTTTCTTTACTATAGGAAATAATTTGATGTGTTGACGTATCTAGAAGTGGATATATCACCTATTTGATCGTCTGCGGAGACACTGCCGGAGAAGCTCACGAAACAACAAGGCAAGATTTTCTCGCCTTTGTATTTGTGACTCAAAACAAGTCTCAAGCACAAAATTTCGTCCTCAACTTAACCCATTAAAGAGGCAAAATACGTTTGACGGATTAAGGCCACAGTTTTGAAGCCGTAGGTTTTCTCCGTACGTCGTGTTGGCCCGTATTTAGTGAGGGCGGGGATTACTGAGGTTGGCTCTTAGCTTAACAAACGTTGCTCGAAATCGGCATTATTTAGCGGGAACCCTAATTAAGGGATATCCTAACTTTTCTTGACGTCGCAAGTGGAGCATACGTGGAAGGTCTGAGTAGACAGATTGTTTGGACAGTCGATAGGCTGTACGGATTTGGGAGGATTTACGAGGCGTTTGTTTCGAGTTTCACGCGTTGTCTTTTGGATTTATTGTTTGTACAGTATTTCCTTTTAGCTCAGATACTTAGGAGTCGATTAGGGGGATTCTGTGGTAGCGCGAGAACCACGAGCGGTTAAAACGATTAAAATATACCTAATTAAATATTTAGATATGCCATGCACCATATTTTTAATTGCGTACCTATCGGGATTGATTGTGCATGAATATTGTATAAGTAAGCGTTTTTTTAACGAAATCCAGAATTATATATGCCATGAAGTTAGGTAATTTTAGAAAAAGTACTCTAAACTCTTAGAAAATATTACATATGCAACTTGATTCGCATAGTGAATAAGATGAGAGACATTTAACCACCGACTTCCATGATGGTAAGCGACGATATAATCGAAGTTAAAGCACGGAGACCAGAAGAACTTGGCTAAACTAGACGCAATGTAGTCTCTGAGGAAACAAGGACTAAGAAATTTCCATTTATATTAGAACACAATCATCAACCCGTGCATGTATTGCAATATGAATGCAATATAGTTGATGCATATTCGCAATATGGGTCACCAGACCCTCGTTACCCTATTTCCATATAGACCCGGAGTCCGAGGCCGGTCATGCGAGAGAATTGAATATCTTCTATATTTTACCACAGGCGACTTTTAACCTCAGGAATTTGGCAATAGAGCTGAGAGTTGCAGCGCTACAGGTGGATTTTGTGTTCTTCGTGGCATGTCAATATAAATGGACAAGAGTGGGGTATGTCAGCGCTTGCTATGCAATTCGGCCCGGATACACGGTAGAATGTAAGATCGAATATGAGGGATGGAATGGTACGTGTCAAAAACTGTGAGAGTATTGCGTAGATATCGTGAATGTGCAAGCGAACATTTTTATGTAACAAAATTGCTTGTCTATCGGACAGGACCAAAATAAAAGAGAAGGCAAATGTCATGTCGTACAGGGAGGTGAAAACGCTGGCAGAAGACCGTCAAGTCTGGAAATTACTTCACCGACAAGAGCTACGCTTTTAAATGTTGAATGAATTCCTTCCTGCCCATTTTAACCCCCTCTCCTCTTCCCCCTTTAATGTTTACTTATGATTTTATTATTATTTTTGCATATGACGTCACGTCTGTCACGGCATACGAGTCAGTTTTACTGCCAAGGCGTGCCAATAGATGTTTCACACGCTCGTCCACTATTGATTCGGCAGCTTCCTTTTTTGCATGCAGACTAATTAATTTATTGGGGTTGCTCAAGTATCTTAGTGTGCAAAAAATAATTTTAAGTGTACCGACTTCCACTTTTTACGTTAAGGGGTTTAGCGGTATCTATCTATACATATAATAAAAACGTAGATCAAAAAAATCTGTAATTGCTAGGTATAAAAAAAAAAAACACACAGGGCGTCTTAAAATAAGAAGCTAAACACGTTAAGACAGTTTTTAGACTTTTTGTCTGTTTGTTTGTTTGTCCACGAACATCTAAACCACTGGACGGATTTTAATAAGGTTTTCCCGAATATGCTTATCTATGACCAGATTAAAGCACAGGCTATGTTATGAAGCGCAAAGGCCGGATTAAGGGAAGAAAAAAAGAGTTGAAAGTTTATATGAAAATCTACGCGTACGAAGTCACGGGCAGAGAATAAAAGTGGGAGAAACACGAAGATATTAGAATACAAAAGATAATTGAATTAAGGCATATTTCACTTGTTTATCTGATCTGTGTTACGAACGATAAATTATCAATGACATTTAGTCTAAACTATTTGTTCGCTCGGATAAATAATTACACCATCATTAAAATAGTACACTTTACAGAACTGTCTGGACAGCATCCGGCAAAATGAAATCAATGCTCTCGGATTATTTCTTTATTAGCTGTTGTCCATGACTTTGTACGCGTCGATTTCCGTATAAAGTGTCAACCTTCTTTTGCACCCCTTAGTTCGACCTTATCGCGAAATCTGCCTCTGGGACACCCTGTAAGGAATCTTCTTGAGAAATTTCAGCTTCGTGAGTCAAACAGTTTTTGGGATTTTATGATGAATCAGTCCGTGTGATTGGTATTTCTCTACACTAAAATCTAAAGCAAAAAATCCAGCCTGGAAGATATGATGCAAAAATCCTATTTGTATAATAGGTCGGGGAAAAAGTCTTTTCGTATTTTGTATGTATAAAGTTGTAGTAAAAATCTCATCGGTTGTACTGTTTGTATCTGGCTGGTTTTGATACCATTAAAAATATGACATTTTAAAAAAGGAATACAAAAAGTAAAAATCAATTTCCCGCCATTTTTCAATTGTTTTTTTGTTCGATAAAATGAGTGAATCTAACGAAGAAATTCGATATATTGTGAAATTTTATTACAAAAAAGGGAAAAATGCGACACAAGCCGCGAATAAAATTTGTGACGTTTATGGACCTAATGCAGTGTCATCAAGAGTAGCACAATGTTGGTTCAAGCGTTTTCAGTCCGGGAATTTTGAAGTGAAAGATGCAGCTCGCTCTGGTCGCCCTGTTACGGATAAAGTCGATGCCATTTCTGAAAAAGTGGACCAAGATCGGCATATTAGTAGTTACGACGTAGCTGAAGGACTGGGCATTGACCACAAAACAGTTTTGACCTATTTGAAAAAAACTGGGTATACAAAAAAAAGTCGATATTTGGGTGCCACACGAGCTCACTGAAAGAAACCAAATGAATCGTGTACTCATTTGCGATTCTCTATTGAAACGTAACGAAACCGAACCATTTTTGAAAAGATTGATCACTGGTGATGAAAAACGGATCACCTACGACAAGAATAAGCGCAAACGATCATGGTCAAAGGGCAGTGAAGCACCACAGACTGTAGCGAATCCCGGATAAACACGTAATAAGGTGATGCTGTGTGTATGGTGGGATTGGCAGGGCATCGTTCATTATGAGCTTTTACCGCCGGGCAAAACCATCGATTCGGATCTCTACTACCAACAGGATATGAGACTCAAACAAGAAATTAAGAAAAAACGGCCGGAATTGATCAACAGAAAGAGTGTGGTCTTTCACCATGATAACGCCAGACCGCACACATCTTTGGCCACTCAGCAAAAATTTTGAGAGCTTGGTTGGGAAGTGTTAATGCATCCACCATATAGCCCTGACCTTGCACCATCAGATTTCCACCTGTTTCAATCTCTTCAGAATTCTTTGGCTAGTGTTAGATTAACATCAAGAGAGGGCTGTCAAAACTACTTGTTGCATTTTTTTGATTAGAAGTCCCAAAATTTCTATAGCAACGGGATCATGTCACTACCTACAAGATGGCAACAAGTTATCGAACAAAATGGCACATATATATTATAATTAAATGTAATTAAACTTGAAAAAAATATGTCTTGAATTTGTTTATAAAATACGAAGATACTTTTTCCCCGACCTATATGTTTGTATATTATCATAGGTTTTATTTATTTACGTAGATAAATATCTAAATAGCATCGCCTTGATCCAACTTTTATTGTGTTATTACTGTTTTTAATGTATGAATGAAATTGTATACCTATCGTGTTCATTAAGTACAAATATATAAATTGAAATTGAAATATTGCGGTGGAGTAATTAGTGAGTATCCTTTACCTATCTAGTTCTGACTTATGTTTGGTACTATTCGATTGCCGCGATAGAAATCTCAAATCGTTTTTCATTCTTAGGGTGGCCATTTGTAAGCAATAAAGAATGCAAATTGGAGAATCCAATTTGTAGTACAAAATGGTTCGTTCAAATATGCAGTGGGGCCAAGAAAAAAATTGCTGCAACGTCCAAAAGTGGGGGCGTGGAGTGAATGAGTGAGGGTCGCTTTATACTGCCAGGGTTGCAATAAAAAACTGGAATTTATTACTTAATTTCATCAATACATTACGCTAAGGTAAGCCTGGGGAGATTTTTTAAAGATTCGGGATGGGTTATGCGGGTTAGTTAACGACTTTAGGTGATATATTGGGGGCGAGAGCATTCTGAGCACATATAAGGTTATACCTACTCCATAACATAAGTATATCTAATGTGTAGTCTTTGGATTTAAACTTGTCCTTGTTTACATAGTTCGTTAGTTACAAGACTTGCTAATGAAGCTAAAAACCATTTAAAAAAGATCTCACTCGTAGCAGGCAGATATAGATACGAGTATGCTACGATATATGCTACGACGCCGCTACGAGAGTGTGTTGGAAAATGTCGCGTAATGCATATTTGCGAATCTCCATGAAAATAGCGACTACGACTAAATCTCCTACTTCACTGACTGCTCGCGTTGGTTTGGCCTTTCTTTACTGCCATAATTTGATTAAGTCGTAGCTATAACATCCTCTTTGATAGGTAATCTGTACCGATGGTAGTCACTAACACTAATCCCATGGAGAGTCCTAAAACTTAACAACCTGCCATTCATTACACAAGCTTACCTTTGAGTTATGAATATGTAGTGTAGTACTACCTTCGTACTAGATAGAAATATGCGTAGCGTAGCGCAGATTAGACGGGAGCAGATAGACAACTATTTTACTACTTATAGTCATTATTTGAGACAGTCAGAAAACTGTTAAGAAAGTGTTTTTGACTTGCTTTATTGTAAATACGATATTGATAAAAAGCCTATGACTGTGATGAGAATTTTATGACTTACTAGCCGTCCGCCCCGGCTTCGCACGAGTGTAAGCTCGGCCTTCGGCCTAGCTACAAAATATAATATAGCCTATGTCACCCGGGGATAGTGTAGCTTCCCAACAGTGAAAGAATTTTTCAAATCGGTTCAGTAGTTTCGGAGCCTATTCATTACAAACATACAATCATACAAAAATAGGTACAAATCTTTCCTCTTTATAATATTAGTGTAGATTTCATCTCATCTGAAAAGTACGGAGCTTTGAATTTGACGTGATACCTATGTATCTTACTTAGACTGTGAAAGTTTTCGTCGCGTTTTCAAACTTATGTTTCTACAATATACCAGTTTCTGTCCATAGTATCTCCCAGCAGATGTTCCAGAATATATGCCTAGCGGATATACGCGAGATCAATACTAACTACTCATACCTAATCCAATTAGGTATTTCACCTCAATGGTTTGTCCCTTACAAAAGTATGATCAGGCTGATCAAATTCAGTAAAAAAAAAAACATATTATCCACTTTTAGCGGAAATCGGTTCTCTGCTGGATGTAGGGTATACAAATGCACATGGTCTTTGGGTTTTCACATCCCATCGCTAGCAACTGACCACGCACTAATGTGAATATGATTAAGCTAACACGTTGGTTTGTTTTAGTTTCTAACGACAATATTTTTATTATTCATATATATATATATATATATATATATATATATTCTATTCTCATATTGCATTTCAATCTTTAGGGATCGAACGCACCGTAAACAAAAAACTTCGCTGATAATATTGTACTCTGAATTGATAAAATGGTCAAATAACAGTTTTACCTTATTAACATTATTTCTGACTGGCTAACTGGCTTTCACCTGCGTGGTTAATACTTAAAAACTATACATTTCCGGAATAAAAAGTACCCTTCAACAAATTATATGCAAAATTACTACTAGTACAAAAGTATTTAATTAAATTTATATATGTACAAAAAGTACAAAATATAGAATAATACTTCCGTAAGTTTTCTGATAACAAACATCTAACGTACGTAAATGGTTGTGTGTTTGTTACACGGATGTTAATGCACAAGTAAAGTAAGGCTCATCGTGGTCAAGCTATATCGTCTTGAATTAAGCATAATAGACACGAAACTTGGCGTGACTGAGCTGTCGCAGATGTCTCCTTAACTTTAATTAAACAGTTATCTAATTGAAATCGGACGATAATTCTATTGGATAATGGCAGGTGATAAAACTAAATGCGATTTTATGGATTTCATTGCTGGCTAATGGACATTCAGTCTGATGATGATGAGCGATGAACTGAATAAAATAGTAAGACGTTTTTTAGGTGGTCTAAAGGCCACTAACAGTTTTATAGGCTTCAATTTCAGCGACAAAATAGTGGCTGGAGTGATTGAAATGATTAAAAAGGAAGACAAATCGAAACGTATGGTTTTGCAATACAGCACACATTTTGGTCAGGCCAAAGTGACATGGGCTTGCCTGTTCAGTTTGGTCTCAACGTGTACCCTTTAAACACTTGTGTGGCCTTTGGTTTTAGGTCTATACCAATTTACTTACTCAACACATTTTTTTTATCGCGTTTGTATCCACGTTTGATCGAAAATAAAGCTCGCAAACTTGGAAAACTTTGAAAGCTCTCTTATTCTCTCCGACTTTCAAAATACCTAGATTATATCTCTTGAGGAACAACCGTTGGCCGTACGGTTCAGAAACTTAGAATCAAAACGTTTAGTACGAATCCAATAAAAATCCACGGGTGGTAGTTGGCAGTCTTTTTACTCTCTTTATTTTACTTGTCCTTTTGTAGAAAGGGCTGCTGCTAGGATAAGGTCATAGAGCTCCGAAGCACATTCTTTGAAATGAATCCAGTTGAAAATGTACGGCTAGTTCGTGCATTGACCTTCAATAATAACCCGACGTATTCCTTCAGTTCACAACGCAGTTTTGGCTGCCTGCGGCACTAGTCTCCATCGTTATGCATGGGCACATGCGCTTGTGGCCACTGGGTGATGGCCGTACTTAAGGAAAGTACCCAAGGGGCTTTATTTTAAGCAGTGTCAATATTGACGTTGATTCATACGATTTTTTTTTATTAGTGGGGTTGGTTCCAATTCCATCTATAAACGAAAGTTCAATCTGTGTTTAGGTTAACTACGCAGACAGATCAGTTCAACCGCTTTTTTTCTTAACTTGCAGTTAACTTTGTAGGGCGAATAATGTACAGCTCTTTAAGGATATGGCGACGTTTTAGAATCCAGCGCAAAATTTACATACTCATCCCAACGTTTGATACCATATCAAAAAGTTTTCATTGTTTGTCAACACACATAATGTGAGAGACATTATAGTTTTACAAAAAAATTCATCCACGACAGACAAATGACGATTTTAAAGCTCCTATCCTTAATACGTCCACAAATCGGACAATATCCTAACGTGTTTGCTGTTACACAGTTCTAGCCTTAGCTCTAAATTATGCTGAAGTGAGCATATCCTGGCTGGCGGGTAGTATTTTAGCGCTGGTAAAGGCAGCCGCAAAATTTATTTCCATTTGTTAATAATTTCTAGAGTTTTAAAAATACTGAATGTAGGTACATCTTTATCGTCATAAAGTAGATACCGGTACAGTAAGCCAATTGTGCACAAAAAAAAGTACAGTCCCACCTAACTCTATACTCCGCAGGTGTTTCCTATCACGATGATAATCAATCTGCAATAGCTTATTTGTAAGTCCATAAATCGGCTTCAAGTGCAAGTAGGCCGCTGCAGACACAAATTGGCCAAATGGGGTCTAGCTGATTCCCTGGTGGAATTGTGCGACTGTGATGCCTCCCAGACCATGAAACATTTGCTCCTGTGCCCACTGTACTCTGATTCTTGCTTTCTGGTCTTTGCGAGGCCAATGCTGACTTTGTGGGGCCACTTATTTATAGATCAGACGTAAGAAAACGATAAAATATCGAATCGCTGACTCGAAAGAGGAGTCAGCCTATTGAATGTACACTGCTGGACTTCGGCCTCTTCTCAAGAACGCCAAATAGCATGACCTTTTGCTTTACGCATCCACTTGCCACCACCCACCTTTCGCAGGTCATCGCTCCAGCTGTCCACCTTACTCTACATTAGCCGATACGCGGTTACTACTCTAGAACTGGTCAACCCCAACAGTTGTCGGTTCCATTACAGATATGGCCAACAAATAGCCTCTTCAGTATGCCAAGTGATTGAAAAAAAATATATACCTAAACTTTCCCACTGCTGGGCAAAGTTACTCCATTTATGGAAGGAAACAGAGGAAACTCCCATTTCCGTCCATAAATCCCACTCCACCACCAACCTAACCCTCCTGCCAACCTTTCCGGAATGAGTCAAGATTTTTCCGTTACCCCATCGTTTCTTAGGCCTTCCTTACTGCATCGTCCATTAGATGCCCAACTGTGACGGTTCTGGCTCGTCGCTCGAGATACATACGAGCCACATGTCTTACTCTATGCCTTTTTAATCTGGTGGCTTTTTTAAAATGTACACTAGAAGTTGTGCAAATGTAATTATGAATAAGTAATAAAGATATTTCGAAATTAATTAAATTAATCTGGTGGCTTTTTGGCCACCGTCAACCGCACGCGTTATGAAACGCAGTGTGATTTTGCGTAGTCTGTCCATTCTCTTGATACCAAGCACGCTGCGTTCCATTGCTCTTTGGCAAATTCCAAGTTTGTAATTTGAGAATCAGTCAGTGATTATGTATGATCCTAATTTTGGTTATTTTGATTTCATAATATTAAATATACCTATGCTTTTTTGTTTACATTATACGGGAATCACTCAAGTATGATTGAGCCGGAATTTTAAGTGTAAAACGAGATGAAGCCGGGCGGCGCAATTTCCTTAACAAAAATCACCGAATGCGGTTGAAACTATGGTACTTGTGGTACCTAATTGGAGTAACCAGCTTAATCATAAGTGTGTAATTCTAGTATAATAAAAAACAAAATGTCTGAAAACCACGTAAGTCTCCATTATACATTCAAATGCCTTGTTTATAGACGGAAAGCGCGGTAGCTGACTGTACATGGTCACGTGTAAAGTGCCTGTAGAGCATGTATGAATCACAAAAGAGAACCGAGCTAGACGTCAATCATTCAGACAGCCTGGGTTCGTTTCAATGTATCTGCTGGGTAAATTTATTATGCGCGGGTTTCGCCTTTTTGAATAAGGCTTGGAAAAATTCTGTGAGGGTTAGTTAGGCCACATTTTTGATTTCAGCGGGCAGCGGGTTAGTGCCGTAGCCTGTTGGTGATAGCGATGGCGACTTCAATTTGTATAGTCTTCCTACATCACCGTTGGTCTCTTCGGATCTCTTTGCTGTCATTGAATTTATCATGAATTTGTTTACTAGAAGTTCATAGCACCATCAGACTGTTGATGTTGAAAACGCGACCTTACTTAGACGTAATAGACATTTTATAAGAACATAACTGGTCTTTTTACAGGAATAATATAACCACACTTTTTACTGTGAAACTTAAGAAATTACACGTTTTGTTACAAGATAGGACCTTCCTATCTTTTGTTATTTGTTATTTAAAACTTTGTTACTGAAAAAACTTTCTAGAATATGCAATTTTGTTTCTAATCACCCATAGAAAAAAAAGTTTGTTGTATAAAAAGTTGCCTATTCCAAAGTAAAGCTGTTTTATCAAACTGAAAGAGGGGCGCCAATTTTGTAGAAGCCAGGCTGTAAGCACGCCTGCTTATCTTGCTCATCTTATATGTAAACTAGCCTCTCAGGATCCCTAATTCCAGCTTGTTCCTTTAATCTTATATTTTGGAACAAACCAGAGCGTCTAATTTGGAGGTTTCGTCAGCCACAAGTCGTAAACACAGCGTGTTATAGAGGTTCAAAACGCACGAAACAGTATTGCTGGAGTACAGGTACTGGTTACAATATGACTGCAGATGCCATTGGAATCATATATGGAACAGCGGTAAAGCTCAGCGGTGGAGTTGAAAGGAGGTAATTGCACTTGATAATAACCTTTTAGTCTTGGCTATTTTCTTATACAACCAAAGTTAGTTTAGTGTGTGTGTGTGCTTAAGACCACACGACAGAAGTGACAAAGAGACACGAGAAAACAATCAAGGTTGACTTCAGAATAAGCACTAAAGTAATGGTTCTTAAACTTTTTGTAGCCACGGACCATTTTCAATGTTTCAGTAACACTACGGACTCTTTGCGAAGAGAATTTTAAAATAACAAAACAGTGTTACTTGACAATTACTTGATTTCTGATTTTGTTTATTTAAATAACAGAACTGCATACTTCAAACGAATTCTAGTAAATAAAACTCGGGAATGTGGACCCCTAGCACTCGCGTCATGGACCTCATGGGGGTCCATGGACCCCACTTTAAGAAACCTTGCACTAAAGCATAAAATTAGTGCTAATTTAGCATAAACAAATTAAACATGTTACATTCTTTACTTATATACCAAAATTGTTGTTATCTGAAAGCAACAGATATATTTTTGACAGTTGTACATTAAAGTTATATGATCATTTACGGGATATTTACCGTGGTAAGGTTGTGGTTTTATAACTTTAGTGAACAACCGTGATAGTTTAAAACAGAGTTGTACCTTATTTTAATGTACTAGGGACTACAGGTCCCTCCAAAAAATGGCTCCAAAGGCTACATACGGACTATTTGACAGACGGCCTTGTATGGTTTGTAAATCGTGATCAATTCTGTGCTCTTTATTATTCTGTATCGTTGACTATATCTGTCGCGCTTAGGAAGTTTTCACTTCAAAAATTAAGCTGTTCTACATGTCCAGACAGGCCGTCACGCTCGGCTATGTAACGCTTGTTCGGGTAAAGTCGGCTCGAGTCGACTAAGGGAGCAAGAGAGATATAGTCAACCTCAGAGAACAATTAAAGAGCATAGAATCCGTCACGTGATTTATATAGCATACAAGGCTTCGACCAAAATAAAATGAATGGACGGGCCCTAACCATTGAACTTGATCAGTAAAAACGAGTCAAAATCGTCGGACATATACTTCAACACCTAATTATAAAAATGTACAGTATATTTGTTACAAAAAATAGATATCGGTTTTATTTCTGTATTTACACTTCGGTAAAGCATACGAATTCATAATTTTGTCAGATGTTTCGTTATCGCGTATCAATAGACTCGTGTTTCACTTCCTACGGCTAGAGACCGACTGAAACGAAATGAGAGCTGGCGCTCATTTTGTAATCTTCAAAAATGCGCTTCTACTGGGCCCGTCCATTCATTTTATTTTGGTCGAAGATACAAGGCCGTTTGTTAAATAGTAATGTAGCTTTTACTTTTTTAAGGAACAGCCGAGATTATTATTTTTATAGAAAAAAATAAGTTATAAAATTTTAATAGTCGTAGAATTATCAATTTAGTGGAGTCTGCGGTCGGTGTTCTGCAGTTTGCAGCTACCATTAGATTAGCACCTTTACTTAGGGCACGTGTAAGAACACTAAGAACGTTGTTGTATGGGAAGCGCCACAGATTAAACACTTTACTAGGTTGTTTTAACTGACAGTAAAGAGGCTATATTTGTGTGTCCTTACCTACTTACTCCTTGCGTAGATACGTAAAGGTGTTTAGAGTTTAGGGCTTAGTTCGTAATGAACTTAGGTAAGGTTCGGGCCTAATTTTTGATCAAACGAGATAAGGATGGCAGCAGCACGTAGCCTATTGTATCTAAATTAGTAATTTTGTAGTTGTTTGTTTTCACTTAGGATTATTACGGTGCACTTATACCTAACTTACCAAAGTTTGGAAGTTTTAATATAAGATGCCTTTTAAAACTTTTTCCAGTCTTCATCGGTCTTCTGCGCTAAAATATAAAATAATAGCCGCTCGTCCCGGCTTTGCACTGATGGAGTTTTTTTTTACATTCTAGTAATAAATAAAGCATATGTTACTCAGGGATAATGTACCATTCTAATGATGATATAATTTTTCAAATCGGTCCAGTAGTTTTTGAGTTAATTCGTTACAAACATACAAAAATACAAATCTTTCTTCTTGATAGTGTAGAAGAAGAGAAGAAGATAGATGTAGACTACCTGAGCCCCACCTTTATAACATCAGCTATCTGTTAGTGAAAATCCAATCAAAATCGGTCCAGCCGTTTCGTAGTCTATATACATACATATTACATTCATAAACATCTCACCCTTTAAATAAAATAAAATAATAATTTAAAACATGTTATCATAAAAATCCTAAATGTTAATTTAATATAAGAAAACCACTAGGGAAACTTATTTTGTTAACAAAGAATTTGTTAACATAATTTTACTAAAAGGTCAATGACCTTTGAGTTAGTACGGTTTGAACTTATTGTTTCATCCCCATTTCATATATACGAGAGCCACCCCTAAAATGTAACATTTTTTTTATACATTGAAAATTAAGATCTATACTACTATACTATTACTACTATGTCATTGTGAAAAGTTTCATGCGCTTATATTAAAAACTATTGAAGTTAGAGGGTTTATATAAAATTTGACGGACGGACAGACGGACGGACCGAAGTAACTTGTAAGGTTTCCTTACTACGAAACCCTAAAACGTAGTAAAGTAGTAAGGTCTAGTAAAACAGCGTTTTTTCTAAGCCACCTTACGCGATGTGGCCACAGCATACAGCCCTCAAAAAAAGTTCACCAACAGTACTGGTGGGTTAAAATGGTAAAACGTAGTCACTTGCGTGGTTATCTGTAAACATTACGAGCTCTAGCGCCTATAACTTAACCAGTTTTATGGCTGAGGATCCAGCGCCCAGCGTCTAAATATTTAGGGAATAATTACATAAGTACCCACAAATACACGATCATGTTTACCCTCAGATGCGTGTACGAAATATTACCTACGCCAGCAGACGCCATTTCAGGCGTAATGTCGACCTCATTTGGGTTTATACTCTTTATACCAGTGCGAGGTCAAATCTTGTGGGGTGAATGTTAACCATTTTTATATTTTTTTATGGTACACGTAAATTCATAGACGACGTACGCAAAAAAATGTTTGTAAATGTTCGAGGTGTGCTGCTAACTTATTATTACCAGTTTCCATTTTTTTATATCGGGCCTGTATTAAATATAAATAAAAATAAAAAAAACCTAAATATGAAAAAAAGACTTCAAAATAACTAAAATACGCAATATTATTTAGAGTATCAAGTTAATTTTCCTGTTATTATGATATAAAAACCAAACTACTGAAACGATTTTGATGATTTTTTTTATGGGACCAATCTGAAAGTATATTGTTTCAAATAAAAAAATCGATTCATAAATGACGGAGTTCTGATGTAAGAAACACAAAAAAACTGACCAGAAATAAAATCAATCAACGCAAAGTAAAATGTGTTCAAAATTAAGGCAGATTAAAAATAAAAAAAAACATTACTTGCGGTTGCGTCACTTGTAAGTACGCCATTTAAACTTCATTTTTAAATTCACTGCTTGTGTAATGCTCTGTCTAACGTGGATATTCTCCAAAGATCCAGAGTCACCGACATAGCTAACAAAATTTGCAAGTTGAAGTGGCAATGGGCAGGCCATATTGCTCGAAGAACCGATAACCGATGGGGAAGAAAGGTTCTTGAGTGGACCACGAACCGGACGACGCAGCGTAGGTAGGCATGGACCGACGACATCCTGAGAGTCGCGGGCAATCAGTGGATGCAGATGGCAGGCTGTTCAGTGTGGAGGTTAAAGAGGGAGGACTATGTTTAGCAGTGGACGTCTTCTGGCTGATGATGATGATATGTTTTCGCCAAGCTGTACCGCTTCTACAACAAGCTTATGCTTGTTGGTACCTTAATATTGCAAAGCACTGACGCTGACTGAGCGTTTGCTAATCGCTCACCAGTTGCTCTAACCAAGCTCTAACTGACTCCGTAACTTGTAACTTATTGATGTAAGACGTTCCTTTTTGCAAAGAAATGTAGAAGTTGCAATCTTTTACAACTATTTAAGTTTCACGCTTCAAAGACTTGGAACATGGAACATTGCATAGTTTTTTATACTTTGTGACTTTTAAACGGGAGTAGAATAATTGATATGGCAGAAAAGATTTAAGGCGAGGTTTTCTCACTTTTAAGCAACACTTGTTACTACAGATGACCATATAAGGCTTATAATATTGTATTAAAGTCACTTTTAGTGGAGCAAAACCATAGGACTTACATAAAACGTTTTTTAAGGTCCCCTTTTCCCACTTTAAGCAATTTTGGTCATTATAAATTAAGTTTACCTAATTCCATGGTTACCTTAAAATTATATAAATTGTGTCATGTCAAAGTTTTATGTTTTGTCTAGGAAACCGTAAAGACCGAAACACAATTAAGGACATTTCGAAAAAAAAGTAACACTGATTTGTGACTTTCTCCATGTTTTTTTTAATTAATTCAAATACATATTTACTAAATGATGTCTACGATATCTTTATATACCAACTTCAAAATTATGAAGGTACTTTACATTACAGCTATACTTTGGAAAAATATGAGAAATATCACAAATAGAAGTAGCTAAACGCACGACTTTGTGTAAGCGCCATGGTTTGTTCCATTAAATGCGATTATAATACAATATATTAATCCAATCAATTATGGCCATCTCTAGTAAAAAGCGTTGCTTAAAAGTGAGATAACCTCGCCTTAATATATTAACGTAACATTCGTTAAAATATTCTGTGTTATTTTTGTGGTCTGACTGTCGTTTGGATAACAAACCTCAGTTACATTCGCACTAAAACACTAAGTTTAATTTTAAAATTAGTTGTTGTGTATTATAACGTGACAAGTGCGAGTGACTCGTCCGGCTTGGTCGAGAGCCATAGGATTAGATAGTTATGTGTATTTGTGGTTCGGGAAATTTATCGGGGAGTTGTGGCTTAGGAAGGTATAAACTTTTTTTATTGTTTCTTGTGTAGCTCCACGGACTCGGGGTCTATGGAGCTGCAATATTAAGCAATATGGCCCTAAATTACAACCTAGGTTTATTAAGTAACAGTGCCTTAAAACCTAGGTTAGATGAAAACTCGATACCACATCACAGGAAGTCTTCAAGCGTCGCGTCCTGTGAAACTGGACTATAACTCGAAATAGCTACTGTATAGTCATGCTCTCGCTTTGTGTTAATAAGTATGTGTATAATATTTTTAATTATGTATGTATATTATTATTGGTTATATTGTTTCAATAATAGTGCATTATTATAATGTATGTCTATGCCTGTACTACGTAGTCCATTATTACAGCATACTCTGTCCTTTACCTCTTCTGTTTGTCATCTCTATACTAAGGTTGCCTGGAAGAGATCGCTTATAGCGATAAGGCCGCCAATTGTTTCACTAGTTTTATGTTGTTTTTGTCTTATGTATGTCATTTCTGTTGAGAACAATAAAGATTTATCTATCTCACAGAAAAAAAAGAAGTAAAATCTGTCGCCAGGTATTGTGACAGAACCTTGATTGAATATTCTTATTTATGTAAACGACTCGAACTCCGCGTCACAGTTGCTAACTGATTTCGAATGACTAACGTTTCGTTTATATGGGTGCAAGTGGCTACAACAAATTTCTTACAAAAAGACCATGGTCTAATTTAATAAAAAAAAAAACTGTGATCTATCTATCTATGGTAAAGTCCTCTGGAATAGAAACTACAACAATGATTTAGCGTTTTATAATAATTATGGCTGCCGCTAATTTCGTGGTCATGTGTTTTAGCGGTGGATACGTCCGGCTAAACACAACAATGACATGTCCGTTTGTCAGTGGACACCGCTTCATGCTTTATTTCCTGTATGCACCAGGAAAATATTTGTGTTTATTTCAAATAATGTGGTTTGGACAGCAGTTTTCAACACGGAATATAGACACTGTATCAGATTCATAATTTTCATACATTTTTGACTCGGTAAAACATTTTATTTTATTTTGTTGTTATAACAAATCACAGAACAAATTTTACATAATAAAGACGACTATGACACGATTTTATAATTATGACATCTAACTGACACTGACATTATGATATTTATGATAATGACATTATGTTTTAATACTTGAATTACATTCTATCGTATTATGTTTTTTTTTTTACTAATTCTTAAATTTAAAATGACTTGATCATAATGACATGTAACGTTAACTTGTATTTTATAACGTTATCTTTAGACTGTAGGTAAATAATATTGAAACAAAATGTTACTTTAAATAAAATATAATTACTACGAATAACCAACGTAAATTAAAACTAACTCAAATGACGAAGTGTAAACAATTGGTTTATAAACGGGTAGGCCTAATTCCCAACACACGGGTGTATCCACACCTAGTTTGGGCTTAAGTGATACGAATGTAAATGTACCGATTTCTGAATTAAATAATTTTGAATTTGGAAATATATATATTCTTAGAATAGAACCCAAGAAGGGGGCGTGGCCAGCTAATTTCACGTCGCAGGCTCGCAGCTACTTCAGACTGGTAGCGTGGAATGGCAGCAGGCTGCAGGCGGAGCGGACATATTGCCTCTGTCATTTTGCTCGTGACTCCAGGAATGGACGGACGGGCGTTGTGTACTCGCGTGCTAATTTAATTACCCTCATTTTTACTTTAAATAAAGTTAATAGTTGCTAAGAACTGATATTCGATTATATTTTTTTTAAATAGTTTTTGTCTTATTTTCTAATTATATATATACCTAAGTATACCTAAATATAATTTTATTTCACAACTAGCGGTGCACGGTAACCCCGCGGTGTTACTCTAGATAAATTGTTCAGTATTTTCAAATTTAGATGAGATAAAGAACCCTATGTCCGTCCTCATGATGCATTATCTTCTTGTCAAATTTCGTTAAGATCGGCTTATCAGACAGAGATAGAGTTACTTTCGCTTTTTCGATAAGATTAGGATGGTAAGTCCGGGGGAGATGACCCTATAAAATTTCTAGACCTAACATTCGGAAACCATGATATTTAAAACAATTACTTCAATCGGACACGAAACTTTGGCCATATTTCTTCTGGAATCTTAATTATAATCAGTCATATAGTCAACAAAACTGAGTCATATTGAACAAATACAAAAAATCACGACTGCATGGCCATCTATACCGAGGTATAAGGGAGAGTTGGCCATAAGGGTCTGGAAGAGATGGCCAATAATTTTTATGCCCCATCCTTTCCCTTTAGAGTCTTTTACCTCCTATTTTCTTGATTGCTGCATACCCAAAAAGAGCAGTGCCATTTGCTCTTTTTGGGTATGCAGCAATCAAGAAAATAGGAGGTAAAACTGTAACTGTCCGTTTTTAGTCGTCCACTAAGTGTTTTTTCCACAGGGCTTTCGTAAATGGTAGCAGCCCTCTATACTGATAGCCTTTTATTTTTAACTTTGGCCAATGCTTAATATGCTTTATCCCCGATACCCCAAACAGCCACCACCAGCCAGCTTATGTAGACCTATATCTATACATCTATATAGGCCTGGGATGTGGGGATAACTGTTTTATAATTCAGTCGCAAGATTTGACACATAGTAACTAGGCAAGTTAAATAAAAACTTGTAAAAAAATATAGATCTTCATTTATTGTTCACATTTTCATTTTATTGTTACCTTAGTTATTACCTATGCATCATGAGTGCATGCATTCTAGTGTTCATTTTATCTGACAAACCTCTGCTCCTGTCAATTCAAGAACTTAAAAACTACATAAAAATAACTTTTTGTATTTATACCTTAATATTTTACTGCAAGTACGTAAATATATGACGTTTCTATATTCTTAGAATACGCATCCAACTCTACGCATCGCATGCCCCGCATCTCCCACCTAACAATGAAGACGATAGAGCCACTTAACACGCCACTACACAGAAGAACTACCCGATATCAGCCTGGATGAGATCGTGCTAGCTTTGAAACGGCTTAAAATTGAAAAGCCGCGGAGGAGGACGGGATTACAACAGAGGTCTTAAAAGCCGGTGGAGCTCCGCTACTTAATGAGCTCCAAGAATTGTTTAATACCGTCCTCTTTACCGAGAGAACTCCGCAGGCATGGCACAGAAGCATGGTGGTATTGTTTTTAAAAAGGGCGGTAAAACCCTTTTCAAAAACTAATGACCCATCTCGCTTCTGAGCCATGTCTATAGGCAGTTTTCTAGGGTTATCACGAACCGTCTTGCGCGAAGGCTCGATGAGTTTCAACCTCCGGAACAGGCCGGTTTTCGAAGCGGGTACAGCACTATAGACCACATTCACAAAGTGCGGCAGATTGTACAGAAGAAGAAAGAGTACAATCAGTCCCTTTGCTTGGCGTTTGTTGAGTCATGAGAAGGCTTTTGACTCGGTTGAAACCTGAGCTGTTCTAGAGTCCATACAGCGATGCCAAGTTGACTGGCGATACATCAAAGTGATGAGATATCTATATGACGCCACAACAATCAGCGTCCAAGTCCAGAACCAGCGAACAAATCTGATCCATCTGCGTCGAGGTGTGAGACAAGGGGATGTCATCTCCCCGAAATTGTTCTCAAACGCAATGGAAGATTTGTTTAAGACGCTGGACTGGACAGGAGAAGGTGTTAATATAAATGGCGAGTACATCTCTCACTTGCGTTTTGCAGACGATATCGTCATAATGGCTGAATGGACGACCTACAAAGGATGCTTGACGTCCTAGCTAATTCTTCCCAACGCATCGGTCTCTGGATGAACTTGGATAAAACCTAGGTCATGTTCAACGAACACGTTGCTCCGGGACCGGTTGCCATAAATGGCTTCACTCTGGAAATCGTTCAACAATATGTTTACCTAGGCCAGACGCTCGAAATTGGCAAAAACAGTTTTGAGAGTGAGGCCAAGAGAAGAATACAGTTGGGCTGGGCAGCGTTCGGGAAATTACGTAGAGTCTTCTCGTCACCTATCCCGCAAAGTCTTAAGACAAAAGTCTATAACCAGTGCGTTCTATCTGTTATGACTTACGGTGCTGAAACGTGGACACTTACAGTTGGAGCAGTTCACAAGTTCAAGGTCACTCAGCGGGCTATGCAGAGAGCTATGCTTGGCCTTTCTCTGAGGGATTGTATCCGAAACGAAGTTATTCGCCAGAGAACCAAAGTCACCGACATAGTTCAGCGTATTAGCAAGTTGAAGTGGCAGTGGGCTGGTCATATCTGTCGCAGAAACGATAACCGTTGGGGTAGACGTGTTCTAGAGTGGAGACCACGAATCGGCACACTTAGCGTAGGATGCCCTGAGACTCGTCGGAGTGACGATATACGTAAGACGGCTGGCAGTGGCTGGAAGAGAAAAGCTGAAGTTCGGGCTGAGTGGCATGCCTTGGGAGAGGCCTATGTCCAGCAGTGGACTAGTATAGGCTGGTTATGATGATGATGATGATTATTCTTAGTGAACATACATCCATAATCCATATGTTTGAAAAACTAACTTAAAATAATGACAAGACCGTATCGAGATACGCACATGATAGGGTTCCGTTATAATAGATAGTAAGTTTCAGAGTAGATAGATAGATAATAAATAGTAAGTTTTCCAAACGCAGTTAAGAAATAACCTATACTTGTATAAGCTATAGTATTGGAATTAGTCTTTTTACGTAGCGTTTCGCAAGAAGCCCTGTCTGTCCCTTATTTCAGAGCTCATTAATTTTTATACATTTAAAATTGAGATACCACTTTTAAAATTGTATAACCACAGAACAGATATATGTCTGTTTGTATAATGTTATTTTAGTTGTGGAATAACTATGGAATTCAGAAGATTCTAAAAAATTAGGACATTCGAACAAACGAACGGAGAGGACGAACTTATAAGGGTTTCTTGTAGTAACAACGGAACTCTATAAACAACATTAACACAAGCTCTTTACATAAAAAGATAATAAAAGTTTCAACTTTGTTTTAGTAAGACTAAAAAGTTAAATTTAAAGTCTAAATGTTAAACACTAGACAAATGAAAACAACGCAAGTTTGTGATAATATAATTTTTCACTTCAGTTGAAATTAAACTAACTATAATATAATACAATGTCGGTGTAGGTATGTAATACCATTAGGTACAATAAAAATACTCATTCCTTATTAAAATGTTTATATTAATTAGCATAATATTATGAACTACATATCAACAGCATTTATAACTCTAACCAATTTATCAATATCACGTAAGCCAACGAGGAAAATATAGTTATAAAAATAATCTTTATTTGGCATAAGGAAAAGTACAAACAAATAATAGAATCCACTGGCTCCGAACTAATAAAAATCTGTGTTGTTTATATATTTTAATTAACTTAATGATCTGTAATTAATAACAAGTCACACTGGATGTGATTCGATGGGAATGCTTCTCGAAATAAAAGTAACAATAAGTAAAAGTGTGACTCGATTCGTTTTTTATTAGTATCATTGAGATTATAGGTATACTAGGGTGACATTTGGACATTTGGTTAACTCAACCAACCAAACATTATAACGTTTGTGTTTTTTTTTTATTAATCATACTCGTAATAACCGCCTGCTTTTGAACGGGAACACGTGAGGTATAACGCTGAAATCATGCTCAGGAGCTGAAACAAAAATAATACAAATGCTATTAATATTAAATAAACTGCTACATACCTAATAATTAAAACTAATAATTATAATTTTCTCTTCTATTCATCTAGATACAATACTTACGATACAATATCTAAGTGAAAACAGTCTTAAATCGACCGAGCGTCGTTGTACATAGCTAAACAATTATATAGTTTGCAATACCACATTTACTCAAACTTAGACGTTATGTCGCTTGCATAGTGATCAACATTGCTGGCCCGCTATCATAGCAATGATATCGCGCGGCGTTATAATTAAATCGCGGTTGCCTTACCTAAAAAGTTGGCGCTATGCGTAGCGTCGCCGAGTTGCAATTCGGATTTTTTTCACGTTTGTGTCTTTACACGTATTGTATCTCTATCGCAATGATTCTATTGCATAAAAAGCAAAATGCGATTCATTATCTGACTCATCATGAACATGACTTACGAAGTTGAAATTAGGCAGGTATTCTTTATGGGGCAGGTCTGCTAGGAAATCAAAGCGCAAAAGCTTATCATAAAAGCGCAATACGTGCAATATCTTTTTCAAATGCTAATGCGTCTTGCACACGGTGCAAATAATCTGCGTGACTTAGAACAAGGGCACGTATCTGAGCTAAATACACATAATCATACGAGCATCTTTCTCTACCTGCATAACTTGAGCAAGACACATAATTGCAAGTGCGCCAGTGATTATTCAAAAGAGTCCCGCTTTTTTATGAAGTAAAGTAATGTTATCACAAAGATTACGCATAGTAGAAGTAGCGCCGATGCATGAGTTTTATTTTAGAAACATCAAATCAGTCAAACAAGGCAGATATGCCTATTATCGCTCGTGTTTAAATCTCCGTGTTTCACCCACATTTTTACTATACCGCTAATCCACTTAACGGTAACACTGTGAACGGCATTCTTACTCATATTTCACGCGTACTAAAAAACTTGCAGCAACATCAATGACCTAATTAATAGTACATAAAAAGGGAGTCT
Organism: Agriopis leucophaearia; assembly: GCA_949125355.1. Lineage (NCBI taxonomy): Eukaryota > Metazoa > Arthropoda > Insecta > Lepidoptera > Geometridae > Agriopis > Agriopis leucophaearia. Next base: position 13,899,610 of record OX421271.1, on the reverse strand, counting down.
ACAGCGTGAGTACGACTAAAGGCATCAAACCTAACTTAGGCCTGTAGGTCTATTCTGCAAGCTAAGTCAAACGCAAGCCTATTTTAAATTAAAAAAAATAAAAAAAACGCGCGAGTGAAGTGATAAGCTAAGTGAACGTGTATTTTTCTTGTCGATTACTATAGAGAAATGTCAAAATGTCGAGTGATTATACCCATGACTGTAGTCCCTTACCCTGAAAATTCGATGTTTTGACATTTAACTGCAGAAATAGGCAAGAAAAAATCACATTCACTTAGCTTATCACTTCACTTGCAGAATAGACCAGTTGATATGTGAGCACCCGCCACGGACCTTACCATATATACCTTGTTTTTTGTCTGATTTGAGGTACAATATTAGAATAATTGCCCTGATTCATTGTTATAGGTATCCAGACAATCGTAGTCACTTATTAATAAAACATACAGGCAGTAACATAAATGTACCTATGTTACATACTTGGGTATTGAATTGATGATCTATTCGTTAAAATCAACAACTTGTAAAACAAGTTTGTTAAATTGAAGAAAAAAATTTGTCCTCATTCAAAATGGAATACGTGATAAAGTCATGACCTCTTTTTGCGTCGGGGTTTAGAAACAAAGTAATAAGCAATTTTGGGTTTTGCCTACACAAAATTGTGTGAAAGGCGTCGAATTAAGCCTTTAAAACAGCGGAAAGCAAGATGAATTTACCTCAAACACAGCAATTCCGAGGAAGGTATATGAGGAAATATTGATAAATGTGGATATTTTGTGGGATGTGATGACCTCTTTGCAGCCTTGATCATATAGATCCTCTTTGCCAGCAGTACAAGAATCTGCTGAGCCGGAAACAAACAGTGGGCAGCATGTTTGTGGTATTGCAACTTTGGCATCAGTGTATGACCCAGGGCCAGTCGTACCGCAACATTTTGTCTGAAATCAAACTTAATATGAGCACTAAAGATATTTTCGGGACTGATTTGGGCCCTTACTAGGAAAAAGAAATCCCGTGTCAATATTTATCAAAGCTTGACAATTTAAATTATAAAATAAATAAAGACATACCATAAATTCCAACGCATGCAATTCTGTAGGAATGTTTTCTGTCATTTTAACTTCGTTGACGATTTTTTCCAAATAATTTTCGTACCCATTCTTGTTAATGAGTAAATATACCGCTATAGCAGTCTTGGCTACTGCTAGCAGTAGCATTACGATGATATACTGGAATAAAATAATTAAGTGATGACGTAAAGTAATAAATACCTATTCTAGTAGGTACATTAACATATAATTTTCCTCATAAGTGTATAGACTTATAGAACCCATGTAAATTTTATTGAGTAATAAGCAAAGTTATTTTTTTAAGGTTTTTTAGTTATAGACTAGCGTTTGACAGCATCAGCGTACACTCATCACCAACGACTTTTCAGACTAAGCTCCAAAGTCTTGAACTTATTGACCCAAAGTTGAGAGGCTAATCAATTTTTACTGAATTTCGCAGAGTGCATTATATTATCTGCATGATCTAATTTCCTCCTGCCGAAAAACGAACAAAGCACTCTGATTCCGTTTTCATTGTGCGAACTACTAGCAACCAGATAGACGCATTGAGATGCAAACTGTATTTATATCAAAGATTTCATACTATACTACGTATCATTTATATATGATGGCTCACGCGTGAATCGCTTAACATCGGCGAGTTGGCGATCAAAGGCAAGCATATTTATGATTTTTTTAAACATAGTAAAAGATAACATACCATTATGAGTAAGCAGTTGATTTCCTTAATTGCGCCGCAGCAACCAGAAAAGGAGATGAAGAAGACAACGGTACCGATGATCATTATGGCGGGGAACACAAAATTGGGAATGTTCATGTCTGGATAGAGATCATTTATCTGCTTTATGTAAACTATGCCAAGTACTCCAACGACGAATATTCCTATACCTATGAGCTGCAAAAGAAGGTTGCTGATTAATATTTGTGTTTACCGTGATGACCAGAATGAAGGTAATGTGATAGAAAGAAGAAAGAAAGAAGAAAATAAATTTTATTCGGCACCTTTACAAAAAACTTATATCTAGAGGATACAATCAGTGTCGAATGGGTCCGTCTCGGCATAAATAGTGGTAGTCATAGATAGTGTTTTAGCAATATCTGAAGTTTCTAGTACTCTAGCATTTATGTTGGTCCCATGGAAATTTTGAACCGTTAATAGACACAGAAATATATTTTTTGCTAGCCTATGCTGTTCGACTTCTGGCACAAAGGCCTCATATCTTTACATCTATCGTTTTCCTGTGCGTAGTCCTGCCATTATTTGCAGAATACATTCGGATTGCTTCGCGATCGTTTCCAGGATCTATCTCGGGGTAGTTTCTTGTCTTGGCACCCATAGTGACTAGATATGCCCATAATTCTGGAAGCATTCTGCTAACATGGCCCACTCACTATCCAATCCGCCCAATCAAAAAAATATTTTGAAGAGGCAAAAATATAGATTCTTAAAGTTTATATCCTGGATTAGCACGGTACATACAAGGGCTACTTTTTATCCCGGAAAATTGTCGATGCCTGTAGATTAGCTTTTTTTATTCCAGAAAAATTATAGATTCCTGTGGGATAGTTAAATATTACGAATTACTTTTGTATTGAATTGTATGCGGTTTTTGAAGTTTTCCGTGCTCTGACCTATATTGGTTTCGTAGGAACTTTGAATCATTATAAGGAATAGAACAGTATCAAATAATATTTAGGGGAAAATGGGATTTTACTGAAATGTATTGGAAAAGCTTTTGCGATTTCTTAAGTTTTTCATACTCTATCTTATCTTAGTCCAACATACTTTTGATCCACTTAAGGAACATAATCTAACGGCTTCAAATCACTTTTGACCACTTTCATTAGAAAAGTTGTCACTGAACGTGAACTGAAAGGAAAATTGCAAGTCTAAAAAGCCAAAATACATACCGAAAATATAAAATTAACAAAAAACAACAAACATTTCACTAAACCGTGACACGACATTTTGTGGAATTCAACACTAAATAAATTGAATAAATTTGATTAAAATTACGTGCACTTGCTTCGAGAGCAATAAACGGCACTGAAAATGATAACGGGATTTATCCTTAATATTATAAGGACAAAACTATAACAAACAGTACGTAAGTACTGATGCGTCATTTTAACGTTGAAACAATATACGTTATGCACTGGTTTTCCGTGTAGCAAAATATTTGTTAAATGTACATTTATGGTTTTTACATGAACTCTAAAAAACATAAATTATAGTGCACAAATATTTTACTTTGTTTTGATTCTAATGACGCGTGGGAAATAAAATATTATCGGCATTATTTTTACAATATTGTATTTATTGTCAAAGTTAATTAAAACTTTCAGCAAGCATGGCATGGAAAAATTTGATATCCATGCTGAGCAATATATCTGCTAGGCTAAAGAAATAGTAAATACGGACCTAAATTGTTAGTTTCTGAATGTCAGAGTAAATTCTAAATGTTATTTTGTGTTTTCAATCGATTTCAAAAAGTAGGTACTCAATTCGAATGCTCTTTATTGTGTTTTTTTAGAATAAGTGGCAAACGACAGCCTACCTGATGGTAAGAGGTCACCGCCGCCTATAGAAACCTACAATATCCGTTACAGGTATCTGTAAGCAACGGTGTCTGCTCAAACAAGCAGCCCGTCTGCTTGTTTTCCACGTAAAGCATAAGAAAGGTAAGTTGGAGTTGGAAGGTGTAATAGCTATTTAGTTTTAGCACAAGTATAGATATAGCAATATGGTTTCCATCAACAAAGAAAAGCTAATATAGGGATACGTACCTTACTACGTGATCATTATCCCCCGCGTTAAAGTAGAAATTCGTAAAAAAAAGTCTCTTTTACTCAATCTTGGCTAAGATTCGGCAGAAAAACACCTGCCAATCTAATTTCCACTAATCACTTGCGACTTTCGCTTACCTCGGGCAAATTGGGTTAGGGAACCTAATTAAGGATCCCTGGCATAGGTAAACGATTCTTAAGTAAGTAGGTTTACTTTATTTATTGGGGTCAGGTAAAGCTACGCTGTCTTTTGTTTTTTAACGCTTGAACAAGATGTTTGGTTCGCAGAGATAAAAATAAATGCAAAAGTAATTTCTAATTCTACTACGGGACCTAAAATTAGAAACATGGATAAATAGAAGTGTTTAAGAAATCCCCGATAATAAGATGATAACTTTCAGCAGATTTTTACAGGCTGACTGAACAGATTTTAATGGATCATAGCAAAGAAAACTCTCGATTAACAAAAAAAAAGAAGGATATATAAATTGGTTCCGCCGTTAGGGAGCTACAATGTCACAGACAGACACATACTAAGATACACAAATGCACTGATGCACAGGTGTACAGTCGCACAGATGACAGATGCACAGATGCATTTGTTACAGCAGAACTTCACGTTTAATCTTGAAGTAAGAACACCATTAGCATTACCGGATGAGCAAGTTGAAGTGGCAGTGGGCAGGGCACATAGCACGCAGAACAGATGGCCAATGGGGCCGAAAGGTTCTCGAATGGAGACCGCGGACCGGTAAGCGCAGCGTAGGACGTCCACCCACAAGATGGACAGACGACCTAAAAGAGATCGCAGGAAAACGCTGGATCCAGGCCGCTTCCAACCGGTCCTTTTGGAAATCGTTGGGGGAGGCCTATGTCCAGCAGTGGACGTCCTGTGGCTGAAATGATGATGACACCATCATTCTTACGCACTTCTTTTTTTATTTCACTTTTTATTATAAGTTCGTTTTCCTTTTCCCACTAAAATCGTTATAATTGGCGATCAAACATGTAAGAATTTAGCATCACAAATGATAAACTTGCGTAATAAATACAAAAATGCAAGAACTTACAGAATCATTAACTTCACCCACCCCGGAGCACCAGGAGAGTACATACTGCCAAACACAGATTTTGACCAACTAAATCTACAAGAAAACGACTGGATAGTAATAAGCGTAGGATCAAACGATACAAACCCCACTAAACTACTGCGAGAAATGTCAACATTGCTGAAATCATTAAAGTGTCTAAATGTAATTATAGTAGGAATAATGCAAAACCGGTACTTAAATGAGGAAATACTAAATTCACATTTCAAACACTTGGTCAGAAAGTTTCACTATTGCAAATACTTAGAAATTACTTCACCGCCAAACAACTTTAGGAAAGCTCCGAGAAACCAGCATCACATGGCGAGATTAATAAACGATCAAATAAATACAGATGATTATGCTGCGTCATATCTAGACGAAAATATTACATGCTCCTTGAGCCATAAAACTCAAAACAAAATTAAACTTGGAACCATACCTTACTACTTTGATAAAATTAGTAAAACCACGGCATACATAAATAAAACTGCTGAAATAACCCTGAATAATGAACATACTTGCAGACCAGGGACTATACCATTTTATTTTAAAAAGCAACACGACCACACATTCAACAAACACTGTACCTCCAAACAAACTGAAAATGAAACAATTTTTTTTCGTAACTAACGCTACTGATAATAAAAAATCATTTAATATAATGCACACAAATATACGTAGTATGAGATATAAAGTTGATGACATAGAACTACTTAATAGTGAACATAACCCTCATGTATGCTGCTTTACGGAGACACATTTACGTGACAACGAAGCGGATACATTACAAATTGATGGATATAAAAAAGCAGTCCACTTTTCAAGAAAGAAAAAAGCACAAGGTGGAGTTTGTGTATATGTAAAAAATTCTATAAATTACAAAAAACTTGATTGGGTAACTGAAATGTCAATTGAAAGTCATTTTGAATGTTGTGGAATACTGCTGCCTGAATTAAATGCAATTATAATATGCAATTACAGGACACCAAATAGCAACTTCAACCTTTACATTCAAACTCTTGAAACGATGCTACACAAACTAACCGTCAGGGCTAGACATAATAAGAAAAAAGTTTTCATATTGGGAGACTTTAATATAAACTTACTAGAAAAAACCAAAATCAGCGAAACATTTAGAAATACTTTGGCTTCATTCAAAATGCATCCTGCCATTGCAGAACCTACAAGAATCACACCTCATTCTCAAACGTGCATTGACAATATTCTGACGAACACTAAACAATATAAAACTGAAATTATACACTTACAAAGAGAGCTGACAGATCACACATCACAAAAAATTCAAATACAAACAAATCTTAGCTTTAATGAAAAGTATTGGTTTGAAGAAAAAAGGAATATAGACTCAAATCTACATATATTCAAAAATTATGTATCAAAACTTAGTTTTTCGAATGTTTATGTACAAACTGATGTCAACAAAGCTTATGCTAAGTTTATAGGATTATTTACCCTAATATTTAATTTATGCATACCTTTACAAAAGATAAAAATATATCATAGGAGGAAGCCAAATTGGAAAACTGCAGGCATTGCAATATCTAGTAAAAGAAAGAAAGAGTTATATTTAAAATCATGTAAACACAATACCGAAGACAACATAAATAAATACAAAAGGTACTCGAGAACATTAAAACGAATCATAAGGTTCTCAAAAAAGGCAACAAACATAAAGTACATAAAGAGAAGTACGAATCAAACAAAAGCTACTTGGGGTATCATAAAACAATACACGTGCCCTGTCAACAACATACATACTAGTATAGATAATTTAAAAATAGATAATGAAGATATTACCGATCAATTGTTAATATCTGAAAAATTAAACTATCACTTTATTAACATAAATAACTTCTCACATTCTGACATTCCTACATATAACTTTCATAATAGAAACCAAACTGAACCAAATCCCAAAACAATCTTTTTGACTCCAGTAGACAGAATAGAAATTATAAATATTGTTAAAAAACTTAAAAATAAGAAATCTGCTGGCCATGATAATATTTCAATGCAATTAATAAAAAGCTGCATCGACTTTATTGTCGATCCTCTTGTCCACATTATCAACCTTTCTCTCTCTACTGGTTGTTTTCCAGATGAACTAAAACGGGCTTTAATAATACCTGTACACAAAAAAAGACACAAAAACGATGTTAATAATTATAGACCCATAGCACTCCTACCATTTTTTTCTAAAATATTTGAAAAAGCAATATACAATCGATTGTACTCGTTTCTGAACGCAGATAATATACTCAATAATAATCAGTTTGGGTTTCAAAAAGGCAAAAACACATCCCTAGCAATATTCAAAATGCTAAAGCAGGTTTGGGATGACTTAAATATAAAAAAACCAGGCGTGGCATTATTTTTAGATTTGTCTAAAGCTTTTGATTGTGTGGTACACCAAACGTTACTCAACAAACTTGAAAATGTTGGTATTAGAGGCCAAGCTCTTAAACTGATTGAATCGTATTTGAAAAACCGATCCCAAGCCATATCTCTAAAGACTTATGATAAAAACACAAAAACAGTTCGCCAAGTGCTATCAAAATTTTTAAATATATTATTAGGAGTGCCACAAGGTAGTATATTAGGACCACTCCTATTTTTGATATACATAAATGAATTACCCATAGTTACAAAGCATCTGAGTATCATGTTTGCTGACGATGCAACAGTATACATTCCAAAAAATAATCAATCCGAAAAAGAATTTGAATTAGAAATAAACAATACCCTAAAAAATATTGTAAATTGGCTGGATAATATAAATTTAAAAGTAAATATTGAAAAAACCAAACTAATGCATTTTAAAAACTACAAACAAAAATCTCTACAGCTGAATATTGAAAATAAAGGTAGTAAAGTCGATTTAGTCAAAGAAACACAGTTTTTGGGGGTCATTTTAGACACTAACTTAAATTGGAAACAACACATACATAAAATTAATACCAAACTGTCTCAGTACTGTTATGCTCTATCAATAATTAAAGAAGCTACTTCGAAAGCCATTGCTACAAACGCCTACTATGGCAATGTATATCCTCACTTAAGTTACGGCATAATATTTTGGGGGAACTCAGTTGAAGTAAACTCTACATTTATTTTACAAAAGAAATGCCTTCGTATTATTTATAATCTGGAAAGTACTGATACTTTACGAAATGTATTTAAAGAAAATAGCTTCCTCACCGTTACAGGAATTTATATATTAGAATTATGCTTATTTATAAAGAATAATGGAAATTACTTCTTTAATGTTCACTCAAGTCGTGCTGACATATTGCGTTGTAAACAAAAATACAATATATGCGTACATCAAGTAAATAATTCCATGTTCTACAATAGCTCCTTCTATACTGCCATTAAAATTTATAATCATTTGCCTACAGAATTGAAATCATTAGAAATACCACAGTTTAAAATTAAATTAAAAGCCTGGCTTATAGTAAAAACTTATTATAGTCTCAAAGAATACTTTGATGATAACTAAATATTTTAAAATTTAGTACTAGTACTATTTAATATAACAAGCGTCAATGTAAATACTTATTGTATATATATGTATAATTATTATTTAGTTTTATGTGTAATGTAAATTTGTAATGTGTAGTGTAAATGCTTAAATGTTATTTCGTTAGTTTTATATAGTTTTTCGTTACTTTTATATAGTTTTCGATAGTTTTATATAATTTTTCGTACATAATATACCTATACGGTACATTAAAATTGCACGCCCGCAATGGGTAAACTGTTGACACACTGCTTAAATTATAATGAACATCTTTTGTACACAGTTTTGGCAATAAATTTATTCTGATTCTGATTCTGAATAAACCAGCCATTTTCATCAAATGCTAGCCAAAGCAATAAAAAATCTTTTAATTGGACTCGTTAAACATTGAATGCTAGTTATTTAGGTAGTACCCAATTCATGACTTCATACTAAATTTAGTATTTGTAATACCAATACCATACGAATTTGGTATGAATGTTAAACGAACAGAAATGGTCTACACATTTTATTAACTCAATCCCACTTGAAGTGAAGTGAAAATAAATTCCATCTATTTACTTTAGCCGGCCGGCTGACCATTGGGCAGGCTTTCCATGCTTCAACGTAAGTGGACATGTTTGAGCGTTGTTTGGTTACCAGGGATTTATCTGCGCTCTTTTCGCTCGACCCTGCTCTTTTCACTTGACCCTCGCCCACTCAATCAGACAAGCTTAACTCTTAAAGCGTTTCAGCTTTGTATTTTTTGGATGGTCCTTTTACGATAAGTCGTATTGATTCTACGAGATTTATGTCAGCACTGATCAATCTCAGAGTTCAATCTGAGAGGTATTTTACTAAGCATAATTCACATGATACTGTGATATTTTAATCTGCAGTTAAATATAAGCGTTTATGTTGAGTTATCACACACGACTATGATAATAATATTTTCGATGAAAAAGGGAGATTTTCTAGTCGACACTTCATTATCAGCGCCACTGTTCCCAAATTAGATGTTTCCACTGCTGGGACACAGGCCTTCTCTCAGAGGGAGAGAGAGAGAGAGAGAGGATGGGCCCTATAATCTACCATGCTGGCTCAGCGCTTGTTGGTGAATGTCATATGTCTTTGAACTTTTGAGGTTTTTGGATATACCAGTTTTTTCACGATGTTCCTTCACCGTTCTTGAGCGATAGTATCGAAACTGCACATAGTTTATTTCATTTAAGTACTAAAAAAGTCATTGGTGCAGGGCCGAGAATTGAACCGGGTGCCGTCGGATTGTAACGCACACGTGCTACTGCTCAGCCACCATAGATCTAGTCTATGCTTACATTATATTATACTAGCTGCGCCCCGCGGTTTCACCCGCGTGATGATGAATATCGGTGATGATGATGTCGATGAAAAGTAGCCTATGTGTTAATCCAGGACATAAGCAATGTAAATTCCAAATTTCATTCAAATCCATCCAGCCGTTTCTGCGTGATTAAGTAACAAACATCCATCCATCCATCTATCCATCCACTTTCACATATAATAATACTAGCTGCGCCCCGCGGTTTCACCCGCGTGGTGATGAAAATCGGTGATGATGATGATGAAAAGTAGCCTATGTGTTAATCCAGGACATAAGCAATGTATATTTCAAATTTCATCCAAATCCATTCAGTAGTTTTTACGTGAAAGAGTAACAAACATCCATACATCCATACATCCATACTTACAAACTTTCGCCTTTATAATATTTATATTAGATGATATTAGTGTGATACTTTTTTATGTATGACCACGCATAACTTTGTAACGAATGTAATTTGAAGTCAGTGTCAAACTTGAGCTTGCGTATCCCTATCCCTACCATATTATAAATGTGTAGATCAAATACCTTCACACATGACTTCTAACTAAGTAGAAGCAATACCGGGTATCGGTTTAACTTGCAAAAAAAACCCGTTTGCGTGATTCAGGTAAAGTGTCGTATTTACCTATAATAGACGCACTTTTCATATTTGTGAAACTACGATCCATTTACACTCATTATTTTAGGAATTATTGAATACCTTATTACGTTTTTAATAATATTATACGTAAAGTTTAAGCAAATTTAATTTTTTTTCGCAAAACATCGTTTTAGTACGCAATCTATTTTCAAACTATGGAACTACAAATCTGACGGCTGTCAGTTTGTTTGTTTGTCCGCGCACATCTTTTAAACTACTAGAAGGATTTCAAAGCAGTTTCCATGAATATGCTTATAAAATACCTGATTGAAACATAGGCTATATTAATTTATGATAATAAATAGTAAAAAAAATTTTTTAAATAATTATTTATAACGCCATCTAGCTTATTTTATAGTAATGTTGTCGTAATGACAGACTTCTACTCGCAGACATGGTAGGTAGGAAAACTGAAGCGGCTGTTGCCATATAATCTATATGTAAATAAAAATATAGATATTCGCCAAAGAGCCAGAGTCACCGACATAGCTATTAAAATCTGCAAGTTGAAGTGGCAATGGGCAGGCCACATCGCTCGAAGAACTGTTAACCGATGGGGAAGTAGGTAAGGTTCTTGAGTGGAGACCGCGAACCGGAAGACGCAGCGTAGGTAGGCCTCCCACTAGATGGACCGACGACATTGTGAGAGTCGCGGGCATCCAGTGGATGCAGATGGCAGGATGTCGTTCAGTGTGGAGGTTAAAGGGGAGGCCTATGTTCAGCAGTGGACGTCTTCTGGCTGATGATGATGATGATGAAATAAAAACGAATCGCCGAAATGTATGGTCGGGGAAAAAGTTTCTTCGTATTTTATAAACAAATTCAAGACATATTTTTTCAAGTTTAATTACATTTAATTATAATATATATGTACCATTTTGTTCGATAACTTGTTGCCATCTTTTAGGTAGTGACATGACCCCGTTGCTGTAGAAATTTTGGGAATTCTGATCAATAAAATGCAACAAGTAGTTTTGACAGTCCTCTCTTGATGTTAATCTAACACTACCCAAAGAATTCTGAAGAGATCGAAACAGGTGGAAATCTGAGGGTGCAAGGTCAGGGCTATGTGGTGGATGCATTAACACTTCCTAACCAAGCTCTCTAAATTTTTGCTGAGTGGCCAAAGATGTGTGCGGTCTGGCGTTATCATGATGAAAGACCACACTCTTTATGTTGATCAATTCCGGCCGTTTTTTCTCAATTTCTTGTTTGAGTCTCATCTGCTGTTGGCAGTAGAGATCGGAATCGATGGTTTTGCCCGGCGGTAAATGCTCATAATGAACGATGCCCTTCCAATCCCATCATACACACAGCATCACCTTATTACGTGTTAATCTGGGTTTCGCTACAGTCTGTGGTGCTTCACTGCCCTTTGACCATGATCGTTTGCGCACATTCTTGTCGTAGGTGATCCATTTTGCATCACCAGTGATCAATCTTTTCAAAAACGGTTCGGTTTCTTTACGTTTCAATAGAGAATCGCAAATGAGTACACGATTCATTTGGTTTCTTTCAGTGAGCTGGTGTGGCACCCAAATATCGAGTTTTTTTGTATACCCAGTTATTTTCAAATGGGTCAAAACTGTTTTGTGGTCAATCCCCAGGTCTTCAGCTACGTCGTAACTACTAATATGCCGATCTTGGTCCACTTTTTCAGAAATGGCATCGACTTTATCCGTAACAGGGCGACCAGAGCGAGCTGCATCTTTGACATCAAAATTCCCGGACTGAAAACGCTTGAACCAACATTGTGCTACTCTTGATGACACTGCATTAGGTCCATAAACGTCACAAATTTTATTTGCGGCTTGTGTCGCATTTTTCAGTTTTTTGTAATAAAATTTCACAATATATCGAATTTCTTCGTTAGATTCACTCATTTTATCGAACAAAAAAACAATTGAAAAATGGCGGGAAATTGCTTTTTACTTTTTATATTCCTTTTTTAAAATGTCATATTTTTAATGGTATCAAAACCAGCCAGATACAAACAGTACAACCCATGAGATTTTTACTACAACTTTATACATACAAAATACGAAAAGACTTTTTCCCCGACCTATTATGTACCCGCATAACTTCCGATAGACTGCACCAAATAGTTTTTTTTTGTGTTTGTTATTTTCAGGACAGCCAGGACTTCAGGACTGCTTTTGAAGAGGTTTTACAGTTTATTATGGCGTAATTTAAAGTACGTTTATTTTTGTATTGACTTCTGACGTGCTAATATACCAAGTCGACGGAGATTAAAATGAATACATTTTTTTGCCAGGATCAAACTTAAGACCAATAACAGACACGCAAAGTAGGTGAACTCGCGGCATCTAATCTGTTACTGATCTATGATTAGCAGCTATTTTGGATGTTATGGTGGTGAACGAAAGCGGTTTAGTTGTTGGAAGGGTCGAGGCGCAGAAGGCGGGCAAAAATTATTTAGACATCATTGATTGGCAGTCTTTACGCGGAGTAATGTTAAATAACAGCGATTAATTATAGATACCGCTCCATGCTTCCTACTTACTATTTACTAATTATTCAATAATAACGTTTGTCATGCATGACATTTCGCTTGACTTATACCAATTTTTTTTCCTTATTGGCTCCATGGCTCCTCACTTCCAACGTATTTAACCAGTGAAAGTAATATATTATTTGCTTGAAATATATTTGAAACTATGGACATGTCGGGATACCTGTATCGAGTCAGATTAAAACTAGACTAAAATCATACTATGACGATAGTATGACAATCCGCATTAAAATGGAGAGCAATAAATCTACAATCATGTCATATGTGTAGGTATTATCTATAAAATATTCAGTATAAATAATCCGATGGATTTGTGCCTATTTAAAGTTCCGTTCGTGTTCGTTAGTGTAACATTTATATTTGGATATGTCAGTCTAATCGTCCACCCACTAATTACTTTGTGCTACGCTTACGAAGTCGAGGGCATTAGCTAGTTAAAACTAAAAAGGTTTTTTATATTTCACTTTTCTGTTTCAAATAACTGTCAAATATAAATCTAAACCTTAAATTACTAATGGACGTTTGATTTTAATTAGCAACATAATATACAATCTACAGTTACTTATATGATTATTTACGGGATATTTACCGTGGTAAGGTTGCGGAAGGAGCTCTTCCACAATCTTACCACGGTAAATATTCCGTGAATAATCATATAACTTTAGTGAACAACCGTGATAGTTTAAAACAGTGTTTTATCATATAAAATCATCATACTAATCATCGGACCTTGATTCACTGGGTTTAGGCCTCTTCTAAGGCATGCACTTCATCTTACTTGAATATACTTATAACGACTCTCTATCGACCGGCGATATTTTATGCATAACCTTTTTCACAACCTTTTATTTAACTTGTCTTCTTAGTTGCCTCCAATTTTATAACTGAATTTTAAAACTACCTGACCAATTAAGATGAAATTTTGCATACACGTTTAGTTTGGATGAAAATGAATAGTTAGCTAAATGAGATCATTCTAAATCCAATATGCCGCCATATGAAACTGCTAAATAGTGTTTAATTATTTAATGTATAAGTAATCTAGTTATTTATCACTGTATGTTTTTCAAATAAAATAAACTAAAAAATATCGGATTTAGAATGACCTCCTCACTCCCAAAGATGGCGAATCTGTTATCTTATATGCACTCCCATGATATTGGTATTAAATCAAAGGATTTTATGGAGCAGAACATGACAAATACAATGACGTCACATTAAATTCAACATGGTGGACGCCCCAAGATGGCTGACTTTTTTTAAATCTACTTACTATCAATATATGAGTATCAAATGAAACGTTTGGTGAAAATAGGATAAAATAATTAAAAGATTGTTTTTTTTACTAATAAAATTTTATCAAATTATATATTTTTGCGTCGCAGATTATCGCTTTATCTTGAGATTAAAATTTAAATTCGCTCGTGTGTGATACTTAAAAGAAATTTATACCAGAGAATTCGTGAAATATGTCGTAATGTGAATAAATCGTTTGATATTATCTTAACGTGTGTGATACTCTCTAAATGAAATAAAGGATTTTTATGTGATATGCATAAAGGTTTAATTTGAAGCCTTTTAGATTCAATAAGTTCTGAAATATTAACACGTTATGTGTTCCAAAGTATCACTTACGAAAAGGGTCTATACCATTACTGGGCGGGTTACGTACCGGTTAACCTTCATAAGGCCATTTGCTCCTATATCTATTGCACCTTCCTTTTCGATTGTTTCTGAAAAGGCCATCAAATTATCGTCGAAAGAATTTAGGGAGGCAAGAGTGGTTGGTTAAAAGGGTACAGTTAGAAAACGTCTACGTTACGGAGCGTTATTTTACGTATATTTGTATTCAGAGTGCAGCCTGTATCGTGGACATGGGCTTTTACGTTGCTGCTTTGTTGGAGATCCTAGGAAATAAGACAAAACCCCCGATGTGGCATCTTTTTTATTGGTGGAGAAATGAGAACTCATTTTAAACAGCGTAAGTTTTACGTGCTGCAGAATGGAGAGTAAAATAAATTTTACGTCCATGTTTATATTTTAGACCAGCTTAAAACATACATCTAACACTTATATTCCGAATTGAGGCAGCCCAGATATCGATAATTTTCATTCAAAATTACTATTTAGTAATTTTTTTAATAACCATAAATACATTTTTTTTATTAAACTTGGTGCTTGTAACAACTTACTTTTTAAGACACCGAAAGAAGTGTTATTTGGTGTTCAAAAAAGTTAGTCGTTATAAGCATCTATATTGGCAGTTTAAATATAAATTCCAAGTTTTTTCAAAATTGGACAGTATAGAAAAATCACTTGCGTTTAACGCTTTACTTAGAAATTTGTTTGCTTTCAAAATCAGAACATAATTGCTTTGTTAAATTTATGGAGTGAAAAGTTTCATTAATATAAAGATTTCGATAAATTGTCTACTGTTACAAAATAAACTAAACTTTCTATATTTCTAACCAACTGATCATTTTACCTGCGGCGATAAACCATCGTTCCCAAAACAGATGTGTTTGCGGTACAATTCCTCAGAAATCGATACCCTCAGAAGCTCTTTTCCTCGCTTAGTATGCAGTACACGGCGAGACCATGTTACGCTTTCCTTGGACGAAAAGCTACTCTATAATTTTATTTCCCAACCGAAACGTAGTTACCGAAGAAACGGATACTTTTAAGATATATTTTGGAGTTTTTGTACGGTTGTGATCAGTGGTGAAGTTTGTGATAAACATGTGGAAAAAGTTTGTTCTGTATATAGTAAAATAACAATGAGCAACTGTATGAAGATTAGTCTATTAGTTCACTATCAACCACTTACAATTAATTCTTTAGCTACTAGCCTAGAAACTTATATTATCAAATTATGACAATGCGTGAAAACTTATTCACCCATATTATATTGACAAACAAAAAAAAAGTAAAAGTTTTTTAGTCTGGAAAGGGAGGTATTTGTGTTTTGGCTAGTGAGTTAGAGTAGGTGTTAAATCCGGGTATAAATACCCTACGCCCATACCAAATTTCATCGGAATATGTTAAGCTGTTTCGGAGTTCTGTAGGATCAATTATATTAACACAGACAAAGTAATGCGTATATTGTTGGGCGCTATACGCAAATAGTGACGCAATGTCCTTGTTAGTCACCAATACGTGACAAAACCCGAGGAAACTGATATTTATACTCTGAATTAATTAAACTAAACCTATTATCCTGTACTAACTGCGTCGTAACAGGCATAAGGTGGGAATTCATACATTTTTCATAATTAATAATAAATATTCGGGACATTTATGAAATTAGTTAGAATTATTTGGTTTCCCGCTATTTCCTTGTAAAAAAATAAAGAGGAATACGGAGTGGTAATAAGCCGCCAGGAAGTCGATTTATAGCCCTGGCGCCGCAGCAATGGAATACGGCACCGGTTGTCTGTAGTAAGAGGCTCCGAGAAGGGACCCTTTGGTTTGGGATGGTCGAAGGTGAGGCTTTGACCAACTACCCAAACGAACCTGACGAATAAGACAGATGAGCTAGGGAAGACGTAGTGCAACGCTGAAGGCAATGGTGTGTTCCTCTGGTTTGAGGTGGTTTAGTTGGTATGTTTATAATCCCACGTGACCTAGTTGCAAAAAATGCAGTCGAGTATCTTTGAAAGTTACTTAAAAGCATACCTCGATCAAACATCATTATAAACAACTTATATATATATATATATTATACAGTCGTTATTTTCCGTGTTTTCAAGGTTAGTCCCATATTAAAAGTTTATTAAAATCATCGCTATGAAACCTGCTTTCAAAATAAGCTGAATTTGAACTGTTCTAGCCGTTTGGAGAAAAATGGTAACAGATATACAAACATACAAGTTAAAATGCATCTATATTCGTCAAAGGTAAATATTATATGTTCGTGATGGACAAAACTGTTGAAAATAATTAATTACTTTACCATCCATGTACACAGTTTATACAGTAAATAATTTCTGTTTTTTTTTTAAATTACAAGGCCACAGCAAATACCTCCAGGTGGCGAGTGCAGTGGACAGGGCTTTAAAGTGTAATTCTAAATTCACCGGTTGGAACTGTTTCGGGCAAGCCTTACAATCAGTCGAGCCAACTGTTCATCTCGTCACTCAGTTGTGTAAAAACTCACACACACCATCACATTCATAATATACCTAAGTGTGATTTCCTTTATCAGCATTTGGTTTTCGAGTTATTTACACTCTAGTTAATATTTAGGTCGGTGGGCAACCGCGGCTACCTGGTAAGACGGCCTTAATCTCATTCGATTGGTGAATGTAACAGACTGAAAGGAAGACTTATGGAATTCTCTAGATTTAATTTGGTTTATAATTCTACGCTGAAACTCACGAAAACAGTCTTCATCATCATGTGAATGTCACCCATCCAGCTCCTCAACCACACAAACGTTATTAGAAGATAACAAAACCGTTCGAGTTAGTGTAGTGAAAAACAATGTGTTGGTGTAGTTTTTTTAAATATTTGTTTATCGCAGTTAATAACGTACATGCTATATTATATACACAACTCTGCCAAACTGCCTAGCAGTTTGTAAGCAGATATCTATTCTCATTACAAAATTTTATTATTGAGTAGGAACACATTTTTAGATATTATATTTATTTATATTATTTTATTGTTAATTACTACCTCTAAAGATCACGTAAACAAAGTGTCTTCCCTTAACATAGACCCACCCACGCGCCCACCCACTCGATGCCGTTGTTTCTTACAGATCTAAAAGAAGTCACTAATATTATTTTGTCACTGAAAACTAACAGCGCCCCTGGATTAGATTGCATCTCAACTAAAATTATCCAACAATTTAAAATGTTTTTACTAGAGTCTATTACGTACATTATTAACTTAAGTTTTGAAACTAGCCAGTTTCCAAAAACACTTAAGGATGCTGTTGTTGTCCCCATTCATAAATCTGGTGATAAGCACGTTCCATCAAATTATAGACAGATATCATTACTTAGTACATTGTCGAAAATACTAGAAAAAGTGGCAAATAAAAGACTAGTCAACTACCTTGAATATAATAGCTTCCTTGCCAAAAATAAATTTGGATTCCGATTTCGTAAATCTACTAATGATGCAGTTTTACACCTAACTTTACTTATTAAAAGTCATCTTGATTAGTAAAGATAAATGCCTAGGGGTGTTTCTGGACCTACAAAAGGCCTTTGACACAGTATCAATACCCATATTGCTTAAACGCTTAGAAAATCTTAGTATACGAGGGTTAGTACTTCAGTGGTTTAAGGATTATCTTAGCAGAAGAGTACAGCGCGATAAAATTGACCAATACATTAGTGACGGAGCCATCTGCACATATGGTGTTCCGCAAGGAAGCACGCTAGGTCCGACTCTTTTTCTTGTCTATATTAATAGTTTGTGTTTCTTGAAATCTCCTAAACTGGAACTCCTTATGTTTGCGGACGACACTGTCCTCTTGTTTCATGATAATACATGGTGAGTTTGAAAAGTGCCGCTGAAACGGGACTTGCCGCTGTCACTGCTTGATTAGAAGATAGTCTCCTTTCTCTTAATACTAGCAAAACTAAATATATTTGTTTTAGTATAACAAAAGCTTCTAAACCAAAGGAGAATTTTACTCTTAAGATCCACGAGTTCCCGTGCAACCGCAACCTAATTCTGCAGTCCCAATGCTCATGCAACGTACTAGAGAGAGTTAACAGCATTAAATATCTCGGACTACACTTGGATAGACACTTAAGATGGGATTGCCAGATAACAGCTTTGATATCTAGAGTTCGTAAACTTATATATGTTTTTAAAAATCTTAGATCAATACCATAAGTCCAAGACCATAAGTTGTTGACACAAATCTATAAGGCACTCTGTCAGTGTATCATTGAATACTGCATTTGCTCATGGGGAGGTGCAGCAAAAGTGCACATAATCAGGATAGAGCGTGCACAACGTGCCGTTCTTAAGGTTATGCAATATCTACCCTATCGATAAAAAAAACGGTATAAAACGTATAATATTGTGTAGCATACACCCAAAAGTACAATCGATTTTGAATCTCTTTTTTTGAAGTCGGTTAATAATAAGATATGTCAAAAAAGAACTATGGGGCAAGATTGACGATACTTAGTCCAAGTTTTTTCAGCTTCTATATTTGCAGTAGATTACAAAGAGCTAATAACCATTTTAGTAAGAGCCTCACAGCCAAGTCAAGCCAAGCCAGTCGAGGAATTGTTTCCAATTCTACAGATTTCCATTACAGACTCCAATTTCAACACATCCTTATCCTACAGTTTCCCAGTCTTACAGATTCCCTTTTCTAAATATTCTTAATTCTACAGATTCTTAAGTGTACGGAGGCCGAACTCTACAGATTCCTAAAATGTACTTTTAGATTAGAATGGCCTTTGATACTTGGTGCAAGGATGCAAGGATTCTAGCATTAGCACTTAAATCAAACGTTACAGGGAATAGGACTTAGGGATAAGGCTGCCAGTTGTTGCACTAAAGTGTGGCTGCTGAAAGAATGCGTCTGAAAGTTGCCATAAAATTGTAAAAAGCTGAACGAAAACAGTAATTCTGATCACTTTTACTAGCCAAATATTCTACAGTAAAATATAATATGGTATAGACCGGGATATAGTTTTTAAGTATTTTGTCTTAAAAAAAATTGTGTTAAAGGACTCCAGGTACAAACCATCCACATGTCATAATGTGTAAGGTAGTTATAGTTTCAACAGCATTCGGCAGTCTTTAATCTTACGTGAGTAATTTGCCTGTAATAGAAATAAAAAGATATTATGTTCCTTTGTCAAATAGTTGTCAAAATTTTATGATTGTACAAATCTTCAATGTCATTGTGTGTAAAGCCTTAGATTTCGAAGCCAATAACGGGTGTCAAATTCTACGGTAATAATGTTTTCACGAAGTATTGTAAAAGTATAGTAGTATAGTATATATATATAGTATAGTATATAGTACCCTGAATGAAGAAAAAAAGAAGAAACCATCATCAGCCTGAATGAATAAGTTTATCGCTTACATAGCCCACAAAGCGTGCCACTGCAAACATTCTTGGCACTCGCACCATCTGAGACGACATAGAATACTCGTATTTTTTTGTTTAGCAATAATTATCAATATAAAAAACCGACTTCATAAAAAGGGATCCCAAATTGTAATGAGACCACACGGAAAGCACCAGCTTTCAAATAAAAAAAGAATTATTAAAATCGGTTCATCCAGTCAAAAGTTCTGAGGTAACAAACATTAAAAAAAACAGTCGAATTGAGAACCTCCCCCTTTTTCGAAGTCAGTTAACAACGGTCCAGATTATGAGTTATGGTGAAATTGAGAAACCCACAAACTAGTCTGCTAGTCTGTGGAATGCGCTGCCTGAATGGGTGTTCCCGGAAGTTACAATCTGGGTGTCTTCAAATCACGAGTGAATCGGTTTCTTCTAGGCAAGCGTGCTCCATCGTAGACCGCATCTTCGCTTAACATTAGGAGAGTTGGTGGCCAACCCAAGCCTATTACAAAAAAACATGAACCCTCAAAACAAAAGACCCAACGGTCCAACGGATCAGTGACCTATGTCGGTAGCGTAGTACGCTAGATCTTCGTAACTCTACGTCACTATTATGTCATGGTAACGAGTCGCCCTAATATCTATGCCAGTCACGTGTCACGACTTTCAGCCGACCTCACGATGTTTGTTTACTGATGTTTGTGTTCAGTCTCGTTGCTATTTGACTTTCATTTGTTTGAGAGGCTCGTCACTTTTGAAAGTACCCCGTAACTTTTAAAAGTGACTTACAACTTTTTAATCCATTTTGATATTTAAAAGATTTTAAGGCTTTGTGTTAGGGATTAGATTGGATTGAAGATTTATATCGATGATCTTTATTGGAGGAACGAACATTATTTTATTTTGTAGTTGATGGCAAACTGATATCGTGGTGGCCAACTAGTCCCAGCACAGGACAGTGCTCGTCGACGTCACCATCCCACATGACGAGAACCTCGTGAAAGCCAAGAAGAACAAACTCAGCAAGTACCTTGACTTGGCTCACGAGGTTACCGTGATGAGGGATTTTGACTCGACGATCATTGTCCCGATAGTTGTTTCGTTGAACGCCCTTATAGCGAAGAGTCTCGACCAACACCTTAAGAGGCTCTCACTAGACGGTTAAGTCAAGAGTCAGATACAGAAAGCGGTCATCCTGGAAAGCATATTGACACGAGTTTCCTTAAACTGCAGCCCTGACCACCGGTACTATAGGCTCTACCACTGCCGGCCGCACCTATATCGTTAATTTATACAATTCACATACCTAGAATAATAATGATGGCAAATAGACAACTTTAAGTATAAAACGGTGCGCGTCGAAGCGGATTTAACGATGCGGTTCGCATTACAAAATGCAATCGGACGCACCACCATGCGCGCCATTCGATGTAAATCCGTTAACAGTAAAGTGTCACGTATTTATTAATGAGCTGCACATTTAATTATGTAATCAATAGTGATAAATAAATTATCAAATTGTTTTACTTAAATGGATTGAAGCTTTCAATCGGTTAATGCGGATTTCAAGCCGTAATTTAAAACCAAATAATTAAAGTGGAATTGCGTAAAACGTTATTGGTTGCTCTTATAAAAGGCAGGCAACAATACGCAAAGATAATTTAAATACCGAAAAGTAGTCTTTTATTTTTTGCGCGATAAAATCCGAAACGTGGCTATTTGCCAAAGAACCAGAGTTATTGACATAGTTATTAAAATTTGCAAGTTGAAGTGGCAATGGGCAGGCCACATCGCTTGAAGAACCGATAACCGATGAGCAAGAAAGGTCCTTGAGTAGAGACCATGAACCGGGAGACGCAGCGTAGGTAGGCCTCCCACTAGACGGACCGACGACATTGTGAGAGTTACGGGCATCCAGTGGATGCAGATGGCAGGATGTCATTGAGTAAGGAGGTTAAAGGGGAAGGCCTATGATCAGCAGTGGACATCTTCTAGCTGATGATGATGATTCTTTTATTTACGCTCGTAAGACTGCGTGGATGCGGAAATTCCCCTTCAAAGCAATTTAACTATAAAGTCCTTTTAATATGATACAAAACATAAAAGATCGCACCCACGGCCCACGTCACATCTAGGCAAGCGTTTTCCATCGTAGACCGCCAAGATGGCAGACAAACGCAAGCCTATAATTCAATAATAAAAAATAACATCCTCTGCCGTCGCGTGACATCTGTCTTTGTTTGTATCCTATTAAAAAGACACTAAGTTTGAAACGGATTTGAACAAGATTTACGTGTCCGCACGCCGTGCTTTCATTTGGATGTAATTTTTTGTATACATTAGATATGTAAGGGTTTTTGAAGTTAGCCTAACCTGATTCTGTGGGTATTTATGACACGAGTTTTTTTTAAAATGTTATTAGTACTATTTGTTACAGATGCATTTGACCACTATGTTTTTTTTCTTGTTTAACAAATCAGTTAAACTATCCAGTTTGACTACGAGGAAGAACCGATATTAAGGTAGCAGCAAAAATCCCGTTTGATATTGGACAGTTTTCTATATTGTCGTTTTCCTGCGAACACATTCTTAAGGTTGAGTTTCGTGCATCGCAGCCGCGCGCGTCTGACGCATGCGTCTAATTGCGAAATTGATACCTATCCTACTTCAAATGGTGGATAAAAACAAAATGAATAATACAAGTGGCCCGTCTTTTCAAAAGCGTATTGACGCGTAGAGAATTTTCCACTTTTTTCCGCAAAAAACAAACCACTGGCTGCTGCAAAGTGCTGAAAAGTGGATAAAAATCCACTTTTCCTTTTTGGTCAAGTCACGATGCTACAAAAAGTATAAGTGGAATACCTCTAAAAGCTGGATCGGTCCAATCGTAGCAGTCTGCTACGACATGCTACGCGGCTGCAACGCTAAAATATTTATTAGCTCAATATGTAGCAATCGTGCTTGAAATCTTAACAATAACTGTGTTGCTCCAAATAATTTTGCACCGTTGTCATCACAGACGCAGGTAGGTGCAATCTACTCACCCAGGTTACTTTATTCATATCTTTGTTTCAATCACCTTATGATCTCATTTGTTTATTCATAACATATTTTGTCTCTCGTGCCCATTGCGGATTTGGACAGTGCTGTGCATAATAACTATGTTGGTAAATAATTAAGCGTTTGCAACTTTAGTGTTATTGCGTTAGTTAGTAAGTCAAGAATGGAATAAACGTGCAGCAGGTCTCGCGTGGAATATCCACGCGTTCCACGCGTCTTTAATGTGAACGATGCGTTAACAACTTTTTATTACTGCAAATAGAAAATGGCCTGGCTCATCTTGTCTTGGCCAGTTTTCATGTGTATCTTCGCCAATTTTAATGATAATTTTTAATGTATAGGCCATTATGTCGCGGGTTCCATTTCAAATTTTATGAATACATTTAAACTTGTCAGTGCACTTCTGAGCAGCGACCGGTGCATTAATCAGCGATCATTCGTATCACCTTTAGTTTTAGCTTATAACTAGCGAGTAATTAAACAGTTTTAAAGTCCAGAAGCAGTTTTTTTTCTGGACAGGCACTACTATTTTATACTAGCGAACCTTACTTACTTACTTACTAGAGTAAGTAAGTAACGTACTAAATAACCACGGAGTTGGTTTAGTTAATCGCTCTGCCGCATGTCTTTCCTGACTCGCGAGTTGGCTGCAACTATGGTATCGTTGACTGTGTGTTTGTGATAGTGATATATCCTGTACACTGTCCAGTCGCTGTCAATCACCTCCACAAGCTCTCATCGCGTGCTATCTTGCACATTAACCGGAAACACCATACTTTGCTGAGCTTAATACCACCCTATTACACAAAACACTATATTAATAAACGTAGAGTAGCCTTGGAATAGTTACTCAGTCCTTTGTCTTTTTCGATCGAGTTCAAAATTTTGCACAGAGAAAAAGACAAATCATGGCGTAACTATTCCAAGACTACTTCACTTTTGTTAATAAGGGGGTAATGAGTAACTGCAGCAACAAATGTACTCGCATCCTACAACAGCTTTGCTTTAATCATTGGCATTTTCGCAAAGCAAAGCTCTTTTCAAATATCGTGCAAAATCAAATAAACATAGATGGAAATAAACCGCCAAACTTCCTCTATATATCTTCAGAATTATATTCCCTATAACCATAACATTACGATACGTTATCGCGGGATCAGATTGTACTATTGGAGTACTTGATACCTCTGATAGATAAAAGAAGAAGATATGTTAAGTGATCTTTTTCTCGAGGACAACACAAAAACAGTACTTATAGGTAAACAATTTTCAGACGGTGACGAAATTGCAGTATATGCTCCATTTAGTCAAATAAAATGTTCTCGTGCTTCAGAAAATATAACTAACACTCGAAATTTTTGTTTGCTATCTACCAAAGCCGATCGGGCCTGTATCGCGAAGTTGGAAGTAATTTTTTTTAAACTAAACACGACGCTGCCTTTTTATTTGATAAATCAGATATTTCAGCTCAACTCTGATTAGCTCACCTTTGATGAACACCGGCTCTTATACTCGCATATCCAGAAGATAGTCACTAAACATTGTATTTACTACTCGCTTGTAGAAGTGACAACAGTTAAGTCGAGAGAGGCAACAGCATTAATAGGCATGGTAACAAATTTTTCTCAATGATTTCTTATGCATGTATTTAAAAAAAATCTGTAGAAAATTAGTTACAAATAGCAAACATTGTATTTTTAATTATATTCAATACGCATTAAAAACACTCGCAGACGATGGTATTTCATAAGAAGGCATCGTCTGCAAAAATCGTGACATCATCGTCACGATTTTAAACACATTTTAATAACACTGAAATTTGTTTCCAATGTTTTATATTTTTTATTCATTCGCTCTGATTGGCCTTACACTCACTTATCATGGAAAATTACTGTAGTTTATATTAATTTATCTTATCAAAACATATCTCGTTTTTAACCGACTTCTAAAAAGAAGGAGGAACTCAATTCGACTGTTTTATATTTATTTTAATGTTTGTTTCCTCAGAACTTTCGACTGGCTGAATCGATTTTGATGATTATTTTTTGTTTGAAAGCTGGTGCTTCCCGTGTGGTTCCATTTTAATTTTGTTCAGTTATGAAATTTTTATGAAGTCGGTTTTTTATATTGATAATTATTAAATAATACATAATACAGTCTTTGGAATCTTTCTAACTTATTTCATAATTGGAATCATAATATCAGTAATTATTCTGTGACTGCCATTATACCCAAGTGCGTGAGCTTGAGCGTATCTTTCTTTTTGATTAATCAGTGTTTCAGTATTGAATAAATTTACTGAGCCGATGTCAGGGTGAACGATCCTCGCTACCTATGCTGTATTCATGGGCTGACAAATCGAGTCCCATATGTTAACATGAGGTTATGTAAGCAGAGGATTTCTATCCTACCTGCAAGAAATTGAATAGGAAAGCATTGACTCATATATTACTTAGTAAGGATATGGCTAGTGGAAATTTTTCTATGGTACTGACATTGTGAGCCCAAGTATATTGCTCACCAGTGTGGACTCATTAGTAGCTGATTAAGTTTTATCTCAGCAATCGATCATTTAACCCTTCATTTATTCACACTAGACTCAATCACACTAATATCATAATGTGAAAGTTTGAATGGATGGATGGATGTTTGTTACTCAATCACGTAGAAACAGCTGGATGGATTTGGATGAAATTTGGAATATACATTGCGTATATACGCACTGTTGTTTAAGTGGTTCTACAGTAAGTTACAATGTCAATGTAGCTGCAATGGGTATATCTTTACTTTTCAGATCTTTGATTGGAAAGGTAAAAAATACAAGATGGGTAGTTTGGGAGCTACGTCTGATCGATAAGGCCGCATGCCAAAATTTGGTATGATTTTGGAATGACAACATTAATCCTGTTTGGTGAAACTATGTTTGAATGTTTTAGACAATTCAATACTTTAATGAGCAACACGATTTGAACCCGCGCTAACCGAGTAAGCAATATATATAAATAAAAATAAAATAAAACATATTATAATAATTAACAATTTAAAAAACCGAATTAGTGCTTATTACGCAATTTAGTTAGTTTGGTTACTTGGGTGACATATTATTTCAGTTAATTTGATTTAAAAAGCAACTACCACTGAAGTGAGAATTTTTTCGTACCCTTCTCTTTTCTGTGGCAACTACTAAACCGATGTTGTTGAAATTTATATGGGAACACCTCTGAAGTTATGGCCTAGCAATCAAAAAACCTAACCTAACCTAACCTAACCTAACCTAATGAATCATCAAAATAAAATTCATAATTGGCGAAGAGATCGGCGCACATACATAAAAAAATACAGTGGAACATAGAACCTTTTTTGAAGTCGGTTAAAATTTATTTAAAAATGTATTTAACGAGACTATAATCCATCATAATCCAGCATTAATTATTGCCAATGTTTTCCTTTACCGCCTGCACCACCATAATAATAAGGAATGTGTAAAAAAAAACAGGTTCCAAAAATATACATTATTCACAGTTAAATACCAATCATTTACGTATAAACAATGACACAGTTCCCATACTATGGTATCATCAATCACGTAGGTACCTTATGACCAGAATTGTCAAGTTTTTACACAATAAATAAAGTAGGTATATTAAAGTAGAAAAAAATATATTAGAAAAAACATATTCACAGTTTTTTTTCCAAATAAAAAACTTGCATTACGCGCTCGCACCGAACGTAATGATAAAGTAAACAGTATTATAATATTTTTTTTAGAACAGTACACAGTATATATTATACAGTATGATTGGCAACTGTGCTTATGACCGTACCATAAAACTGCACCGCAGGGCGCGTCCGTCATCCGAGCGCCCTCATCACGGCCATCAAGACTGTGGCTATATAGACCGGCGCTACCGCTAAAATTCAGCAAGAGAACGAGAAGTGAAGCGAAGGGAAAGACGACATAGCCTTTTTAGAGTTCCGTAGTCCTAAAAGGAACGTTTACAAGTTCGTTCTGTCCGATCATCTATGTGTCTTGTCAGTCAGTCCGTCCGTCCTTCCACTCTTATTTTTTAGAACCTTCTAACTTCTATAATTATTAAGATAAGTGCATGAAACTTTGCTCAATTACAGTTGTAGTATATAGATCTTAGTTTTAAAAGAAATATAATATTGCATTTTATGGGTGGATCTGGTACATGTGAAATGGGGATGTTTTTTTCGCTGTATCTCTTCTTGTGGGCTATCGTTGAATAGGTCTTTTATGATACTTAATACAACATGAAAATATTTCAATACTTGACTTATGACCTTATATATATACTCTTTCGCTTGACGTCACTACTTTGAGTTGCAGAAACAAAGAAATACATCCATCAACTAAACTATTGTTCCTTTAATCTCCAATTTTTAAGCAACTCCATCAGTCCAGACTTGTATGCAATAAACCCGCCGCAAATTTACTACAGGGGTGTAAGACGCATGGCTGCGGAGCGCTAATTTATTACTTGTTTTTTGTACACACACGGGGTTAATGGCCTCTAATGGGTCTTTTATATTACAATTAAAGTGACCTCGACGTTTTATTAGGGGAAATTTGTAGGGAACTGTGGTTGCTGTGGAAATGAGAGTAATTCAGTGGGCATTTGAGAGGCTCTGGCTAAAAACGAGTAGGGGTTGTTTTTGTGAGAATTTATAGCTTTTACAAAATTGAAGAACTGAAGAAAGTACAGACCAAAGGCGTATCAGGTGGGGAGGTGGTCAAACGCAAGTACCATTCAGTAAAAAAAGTAGCAGCACAGCTTGAACGTGACACGCGCGTTTTGTAATAGGTATAAGGCTGCGTTCACACATGCGCGAATTTTTTCGGCGTGACAACGCGTGCGAGTCGCGTACGCGCCGCTTGCTGCTCAGAAACTTTGGAGTTTATAGTTTATGTCTTTTACATGAAGTACATATTTTATCGATTTAATATACGCGCACGCTCAGCGCCCGAATAGAAAATGCTTCGAACCCGCGTCGCGCACGCGCAGTGCCCGCGCCGTCTCTACTCCCCTTATGAAAAGCTACCCGAACATGATCAGCGCGCGTTAAAATCGTGTCGTATGAACGCGCTCTAAGTGTAAATGTTTTTTATTATTCTCAACAATAGAGCTGATAATCATAAAATAGCTGAATAGATTTCCTTGAATCATAGCTAAGAACACTTTTTGATCAAGTGACCTTTTTAACAAAAGAAGAATGCCTCGAGGATTTATGATCACCATCGAAGACACTTTCTTGCAGCGTCGTCGTTTGTCGGGTCGCTCTCTTCCATCATAATTATATGGTAGAGAAGGGCAATGGCTGGCAAATGAGTCATACTCGTGATCGGGTGCTGCTTGCGGGTCGCTGGTCTGCTCGCGGTATACACACAAACTACACCTATACACACTAACATGACCAAATTGTTTTAACCATAGATTAAGATGTACCTAACTAACGTTCCTCTCCCTGTATTGTGAATAACTGAAGTAAATTCGTTTAAGATAACAAGATTGTAGTTTAGTACAACAAAAGTCACGGACCGTGTTGTCCGTGGAGTTGCTTATTTATTTTAGTTTATTAAAAGCCGTATTATTTGACAAATCTGTTTAATAATTACTAATTAAAACACTGTTTTAATTTATCACGGTTGTTCACTACAGTTATATGAACCAATAACTGTTATTCATTAGTGTCACTGTCTTCCCGTGAACATGGTGCATGTAACTGCGCCGAAATATCGGGAGCTCCTTCCACAACCTAACCACGGTAAATATACCGTAAATAATCATATAACTGTAACCACTAATTACTTTTAATTTCCATTGCGAGGACTTCGGCGTCACACCACTTGTGCGTTTGTCAGTGTTAAGTATTAAAAATGATCAAGTTTCATTAAAACCGTCAAGCAAATCAGATTCAAACACAAGCAAAATAAGTCACAGTCATGTCCTAGTAAAGTAGTGAAGACTTTACAAGACGCGTCTTTGGAGTTTCGGAAACATCACAAAAATATATTTGTTTCACCGCGTTATATCACTTCTCAACACTCCGTCCACACACAATAAACTTTTGAAAATACCTACACAAGTTTAGGAAAATTATACATACAATAAGGCATGTGTTTTTCACGTTAGTGACAAAACTCCAACTTATTACTTCTAAACTCCGAAGCCTTACTATATGCTTCCCTTTGATTAATATATTTAGTTGAAGATGCTTCCATCAAATGAGTTTAATATCCGCGTAGGAACAGGAAATTGATGAATGCTTCTCAACTTTATAATAAAGGCGTTTTCGTAAACAGTTCAAGTAACTCCAAAGTATTGGAATTTTACTCCTACACCCTAATCTAAGTAAGTTCAAACCTGAAATTGAAAAGGTAATTTCGTGGTTGGATATATACGTTTTATCCCATCTGTATGAAGCTGGTAAAAACAAGACCAAATTCTGAATATTTCTTTCGTGGCGTTAGCAGGAAACGCGATAACGCCCTCTTTCATAATTATTAAGTGGAAGGAAATAGTGGAGGAAGGAGATACGGGACGTGGACCGCACATATTAGGCCCACGGGCCTAATCGACTTCAGTCACAATCAAACTGGCGTTTGCGATAGCACGTGAAGTACTTGTCAAAATTTTGTTTGAACCGAGCCATATTTAATGGGTACAATGTTTGGATCACGCGTCTTCCCCCTTTTTGAAACAGTCATTGGTCTGCACCTAATTAATTTCGATAAAATTTATTATTTGGTTGGATTATATGGTAGCTGGAGTTGGCTGCTACCTCAGATTATTAAAATAAGGGAGGTGGCGTGGCGAGTACGAACGCATCCAGGCTAAATGAGTCTAGATGCCTTTAGCCGCTATATTTTAGCCTTGCCGCCTTTTTTTGCATGGGGACTATTACTTAGTTCATTTTAGTGTTATTGCATTTTTCTTAGCGTGTGTGAAAAATAAGTACGTGAGACGTACTTTACGTTTCTGCTTTAAGCGGTTTAGCCGTATACTGTTTTTTTCAATGACAAATGAAGAAATTTGAATACGAACGATAATAAGTGTACTAAGGCATATCTCCCTTGTTTGACTGATCAGAGGCTGCTAGCAAGAAGCGCTGTTCCCTTCACGTCGATATAACAGATGTGAAGTTGGCAGGCAACGCAACCTGTAGTACTACAAGGAACCCATAAAAGTTCGTTCTGTCCATCCGTCTGTCCGTCTGTCTGCCCGTCTGTCTGCCCGTCTGTCTTTAGAACCTTCTAACTTTTAAGTAGAGTGCCACAACCCAATTTTGGTGCCCCGGTAAATATGTAGGTGCTCACCCTTAGTTTAATTAATAAGTACTAATTAATACTCTAGCAGGTTTTAATGACTAATAGAAATTATATTGGCCATTCAACCATTGATTGATTTGTTAATAATTCAGCGAGCTTTAATGAACGTTCTGTCCTCCAAAATTAATAATATTTAATTCACATTGTGTTGGTAGCAAAACTATTTTACAAGATTTTGTTAATTTTATCTGTCCCGGTTTCTGTCTCTTAATCACATCTATTAATTTTCTCAATAAGTGAATTTGTAAATTATTTTAAGGAAATAAAAAATCTTAAACTGTAAATCTTGTCACTAGCCACTCACGCCAATGTTGGCCCTCCGGTGCTAATATGCGGCAGCCTTTATGGGCGGCCCATTTAGTGGATGCAAGTCATCATCTGCCTAAATATATTTTGAGATGAGACAGATAAGGCAGGTGCCTCTTCTCATCCTATAGATCTGTTTTCCTATGCACAAGTTGTACACTTCAATAGCCCAGATTTTTTAGATCCTATACTGTACAATAGTTTCATATTCCGTTTTATACACATTCCATAATTTTATTTTTGTATGCTAGCGAAGATCATTTAAACCCTTTTGAGCCATGGTTGTCTAAGACGAAGAGCGACGAGTGAACGACCGACGGCGAAAATACCTGTTATTTTAACGTATGACGAATAACGTTTTTTTCTAAATCTATTAGATTTTCAGAACTGCTGACTATGTCGCTAAAAAACGTCTAATTTTCCCTCCTTAATATTAAAATAAAATAGTGCTATTTTATGTGACATTCAGTGTATTGTGATAATATATTTTCATGGGTAGGTTACCCATGAAAATATAGGTTAATTGAATTGCCACACATATAAACTTATTTAGCTTCATAAATAGTTTTATCCGTAGTCGTTTAATCAGTTTTGATAATTAATGTCAGGCAGTTTCCTCATATAATAATCTAGAGAAGTAAAGTTCAACATGTTAAGCGAAGTTCATCTTGTACAGGGTTACCGGTAGTACTGTGCAAAAAGGACCTCATTTTACCCCATCCTTTACAATGACCTTATTAGTACTCATGATAATAACTTTTACGATGGAACCAAACCTAAAAATACGAAATAAAATATCAGATATTCTATACATGAACTATGATTTTACAAAAACACAGAGGTTTGGTCTGGTTTAAAATATATGACAATAAATAAATATAATGATGGTGGGCTTCATATTGAACTCAAGAAACACCCGGAAGATGCAACCTGAAAACTGATCTATCAAAGATACAGGAATTTCTTTAATAACCTCCTACATAACCTTAAACGTGAATATGAAAGTAGAGACCTTGAATCAAACAAACATAACCCAAAAAGGAAGTCGATTAAAAATATTATTGACTGCCCCAACAAACAATCACCGGCTACTGAACTCCTCAAATGTAAACCTAGTAAACAAGAATTGTTGAATCACTGCAACGAGTACTTTGCGAACGTTGGTTCACAGCTAGCTAATCGTAGTTACTTAGCAGTCTCAGTAAAACCGAAGCAGACCTAGCAAGTGAAGCAAATCACCAACCACTAAAATCACCTAACTCCTTTTTTATGCGGCCAACTGACGAACTTGAGGTTGGAAACCTCATAGACATTATGAACAAAGATAGCGCTCCAGGCTTGGACGAAATTAAGACAGTTTTGATTAAGAACATAAAATTGGAAATTTTAGCTCCCTTCACATACATATTCAACACGAGTCTATCAACAGGTATATTCCCACATCAATGGAAAAATCAAGGGAGAAAAAGTTGACAATAGTTTGGATAAAGGTCAAAAACCTGTTGGCGTATTTTTAAACTTGGCTAAGGCCTTTGATACCGTTTCAGTGGCAATTTTAGTAAGAAAATTAGAACTCTCTGGAATCAGAGGACTGCCATTGGAATGGTTTAAGAGCTATCTTAATAAAAAAAAACAGTATATAAAAATAGGTGACAATACGTACAATTCATTACCTATTTGGTTTGGTGTGCCCCAGGGTAGCGTACTCGACCCTACTTTCTTCATAATGTACATAAATGACATTCACTCCATAGTCCTAGCAGACACCGATCTTATTTGCTACGCTGACGACACCGTCGCCTTGTTTCATGGAGACACGTGGAATTCAGCGTTCGACAAGGCAGAATCAGGCATGATAATAATAAAGCAATGGTTAGATAGAAATCTTCTAACTCTGAATCTTGGAAAAACCTAATATGTGTGCTTCCACAAAACAAAAACATCTGCACCGGATCCACAACTACACATTAAAATTTACTCTTTCTGCAACTCAAGATGCGATGCGATTGTAAAGTTATCTCGCGAACACTAACAATAAAATATCTAGGAGTCACAATCGATGACCAATTTTCTTTTAAAGCTCACATTACAACCTTGGGGAAAAGATTTCGAAAACTCATACATGTTATGAAATCTCTTCGAAGCTCTGCAAATGTTCGTGTCCTGCGTCTTTTGTACACGGCTCTCTGCGAGTCGATCCTATCCTACTGTATACCAGTGTGTAATTTTACTGCACTAATTAATAGATCCTTTAGTAAAGATTCATATATGTAGCCCCTGCGACACAGGCGTATCCTGGTGCAGGGCCTGCAAGCATTAGTAAACCTATGCGCTTTATTCTATTTTACCTATAGTTTTTTCCAAATAATTAGTGTATTTGCTAAATTGACCAGGAAGTATAGCACCAAGTTATCATGTTCTTAGTTATACCTAATCTATTAAGTATTGTTAGCGCCACTCAGTGACACCTTATTTTATTTCTTTCTACCTACCTTTTCCTACCCTCATCTTCCATGAACGACGGCTGTCACTGTTACGTTTCGTGGTTTAGATGAGACACGCTGCTTGCACTCATGCAAGCAGTCTGCGCTTGACCCTTGTCGGCGACGGGTATGTACCGCATCGTGTGAGCACTCCTTACTGCCACCACCGCTAATTTACTTTACTTTACTTGGTGGCCGCGCTAACAAGTATTTATCTGAGTTTGGGTACCGACGGGATTCCTGCAATACAAGCCTAGCTTAGTGCAGGGTCCTGTTGTTTCTCAAGACCGGATATTGTTTCAATGCTTTGGTTTACATGACCTTGGTATTGAAATAGTAATCGCAGGGTATAACCTACTATATGGAATATACTGTCGTGTGGCTTCAGCAATCATTGTTCGTAGCGTAAGGTTAAAATGTAGTTGTACTGGAAAATAAACATATTTGTAAATATCAAAAGAAAAAAACGAGTTTAATATTAGTAAGTAGACGCTTGAACAAAATTATAGATATTGCAAAATCAACATGCGCTCGAATAAAATTAATCATATTGGTGCTGGGTAAAAACCACTTAGCTAAAGTCGTGAGTTTCATAATAACAATAATTACGTACATAGGTTCAGAAATAGCGGAGTAAGTGGTGTACATTTATAAAAAATACGGATCGAATTGAGAAAAGTCGGTAAAAAAATGTTCTGAATTTACATATTCACTTGCAAAATATACATTAATGCATACAATAATATGGATATATTATATTGTATATCATATATATTATATTATATATTAAGATTAGTTTACGACTTAATCAATATCAATATTTAAATACTTTGTTTTGCAAGTTAGCTACAAATTTATATAATTATGTAAGTATATGTGGGCCGTGTTAAGTTTATTTTAATCTATCCACTTTATTGTTACATTTTATAATATGGCTGTTTGCTGTTACTTCTTTACATAGTATAAAATAAAATCACTTTCCGCATCTGTCTGTATATCCGCTAACGCCTCCTAAGCCACGCAATAAATTTTGATGCGGTTTTCACCATCAGTTAGATAATTTTTCACGGAAGGTTTACGTAATATAATTATAATGTGCCGCACTGTATGAGGCAAAGAGGGGATTATCCCAGACAGTATCGGTGGGTGGAGATATCGAGCAAAGAACCGCGTTTGCCGACACATCATATCCAGCAGAAAATATCGACCATCAATTCATATGCTTGGAGAACAAGAAACAGCAAGACTTTCACGACACGCAGAGTATAAGAGTCTTTACAGATGGCAGTAAAATAGAAGGCAAGGTCGGGGCGGCATTGTCTCTATGGAGCAATGGTGTCGAGATCAAAAACCAGAAATTGAAGCTGTCATCGCACTGTTCCTTTTACCGGGCTGAATTGGTGGCGATATCCAAAGCTGTCGATGAAATCCTTGCTAGCCAAGAACAGAGCTTTGGAGTCTACAGTGACTCCAGTCGCTGCAAACTATAACAAACAACTACTCTTTCAATCCCCTAGCAGTCGAAATCCGCAAAAAACTAAAACAGTGTATTACACAAAACAAGAAAATCCAATTGTTTTGGATAAAAGCTCACGCGGGACTTGAAGGGAATGAAAGAGCAGATGAGTTGGCAAAAAACGCAGCTCTTAGCAAGGTCATTTTATGACAAATCTCCAATTTCATTTGTCAAGCGACAAATCCGTATGGACACGCTTGACAAATGAAATCGGAGATATAAAACTGAGCAAACTACAGCTGTAACAAAGGTTTTCTTCCCTGACGCAATAGAATCCTAGTGAGGACATAAGAGGAAGATAAGAAACTAGTGAGGACATTAAAGTTAGAAGGCGTCCTGACGCAAATAATGACAGGACATGGTGGGTTCTCCCAATACTTGTATCGCTTCAAACTTAGGGAGAACCCATGATGTTCTTGTGAGCCGGACAAAGATGAAACACCCTTACACATTATAACCGAATGCCCGGTGTATGGAAGAGAGCGATACGCATTGGAGCAAGAGATATGAGGCCAAATTGTAATTGAAAATGTTTACGATATAATAAGGGACAAAAATTATAAAGACAAGTTTATTAAATATGCCGTGAATATATGTAAAAAAGTTATAAATAAAAATAAATAGGTACGTACATAAGCTAAGTTGAATATATATATTGTTAAATATATCAGCCACATTTGATAAGTATGATATAAATAAGAAAATGATGTAAATTGTTATAGGCATATATACAACATAACGAATTAAGATAAGTAGACATAAATCAGTTATCAATACCCCTGATCATGTTAGGGATAGCCAGCGAGCCTGGCCAAAGGCGCCAGGTTATTAAAAAATAATAATAATATATAATTATAATAAAACTTACATCCGTACCAAGCCAGGGCGGGTCGCTATTAATAAATAAAATAATATTTGTTGTGTTTTTTTTTAATCTCGATGAAGGCAAAAACAAATTTAACAAGCTTTTATATCGAATTATATTGAAATTTTGCACACTTAACAAGGACTGATTACAATTCAATAATTTAAATAGTTTGTCCCATTATCCTTACCAGGATCTTCAGGATTAACGATTATAAGCATGCTTTTTAGTTTTTTAAACTGTGAGAATTATTTCTGTTTAGTACAACTGTCCATGTAACCCTGTATAGACAAAGTTTGCTATGTAAAGTTACAAGTAATGTAGTTCACTATAGCCCGTAGTGAGGCGTATGTTTCCCGAACAGATGTTCGCACTTGTGATTTCCCCCGGGCGTTGTTCCTCAATAATTCAACCGCTCGTGTCCAAGACTGTGCGACCTTACTTACTGATACCGAATAATTAATTTGACTGTGACCTACTTTATCAGGTGATAGATAAGAAACATGTTTCATGGTAGAGTTTAACGGTAGAACTTCTCAATTAGGATCTTTATAGAGTTTTCCTGTATGTCCACAGGAATTCCTTCAGCACCTAGCAAAATCGCTCAAATCATAGTTTACTAATTCTGTAAATGCGAAAGTGTTTTTGTTTATTTGTTCCTCTTTAACGAGGTAACATAGCAACGAATCGATGGGAGTTTACGGTTATACACTACGTGAGGTTTTTGTAGGAACGTCCACGCGGGAGACAACGTGGAATGCAGCTAGATTTGAACAAGGTTGCGTGGAAAGTGTGTACTAGGCCGGAAGGGGTTCATAATACCAACTATTATGAATCATCCAATAAGACGGTTTTTGATCGAAAAGGCCTGCTACTCTTTCAAAGAGTATTTTAGCATACAATAATAAAATTATTGTTTTTGTAAAGCATTGTACAGTACCCTATATTATAGTGTACTTACCAACTATGTATATTTTCAACTGTGACGTGTGATATTTTATATAATGAAAAAAAATCAGCTGTTCCATAGAAAACGGTAAATCACACTCAACAGAGCTTGTAAAAAATGTAGACTAATGCACATTATGCACAATTTACTTTAATAGTAAGTTTTAGTTTAACATTGGATCGGACATTTAGCATATTGGGAAAAGGACATTTCATACATTTTACATTTTGGAACCGAGGGACATTTTGGGAAAGGAAATTTTTTAACCTGAACGATTTTAAGGTCCATAGTTTTAAACATCTTTGAGTGTAAATCGGATAATTTTTTCGTCATAGGTATCAGGGTTGGTC
The DNA here is from genome assembly GCA_949125355.1 of Agriopis leucophaearia. Lineage (NCBI taxonomy): Eukaryota > Metazoa > Arthropoda > Insecta > Lepidoptera > Geometridae > Agriopis > Agriopis leucophaearia. Next base: position 13,862,672 of record OX421271.1, on the reverse strand, counting down.
CGATTGTAAAAGTCGTTTAAAATGTTGAGTATAACGTACCACTTTCGTATTATTACACCTTTTCCGCGTAGACCTGTATATGCGAAAGTTGGTGTGTATGTGTGTATGTTTGTTCGCACTTAACTATGTAACGGCTGAACGGATTTGGAAGTAATTTTGGGTAGAGATAGCTTAAAACATTAACAAATGGATTAACTAATGTAATACTTTTTATCCCGAAAAATATACAATTTCTTTAGGACAGCGGGTAAAACCGCGGGGCTCTAATAGTGTTTCCATAAAATGTCAACAGTATCTAATTATTTATCAAGTTCGATACCTCTTAATCAAAGTGAGAAACGCTGTTCTTTCAATACTATCGACGCCATCGAGAGAATAAATCACCGAGTAATGGAGCCACTCAATCAAATGAAAGAAAGCTTATAGAGGATTGTAAAAAACGGTGGAGAATAACTTAACCTTTGCACTTCTCTGATTAGTAAGAGGGGTGTAAGGTAAAGGCACCCTTTACAAAACAAATAAGGCTACGCACTTCGATAAGCGTAGAGTTAACTGTGACGTAGAGCGAAATGTCAATACTGCGTTTGCTACCACAATTTGAAAATGTTTAGCAGTCAAGAAATACATATATGAGATAAATTCTAGGTTTGTAATTTGTATGCCCTTGTAAAACACGAAAGTTTTTGAAGTGAAACCTTCTTTAGGTGCGTTGAGCACTATTTGGGTGAACGAAAATCGCGTACCGTGTATTTTAAAATAGCGCCATCTCTCGTTGAATAAATGAATTACTACTTAAGTTTTCATTTCTGAAGTGCAGTCCTATGACTGATTCCTTTTATTGTTGATATTATTATATACTGGGCTACAATTATTATATGGTAAACAGTTCATCATCATCATCAGCCAGAAGACGTCTACTGCTGAACATAGGCCCCCCCTTTAACCTCCACACTGAACGACATCCTGCCATCTGCATCCACTGGATGCCCGCGACTCTCACAATGTCGTCGGTCCATCTAGTGGGAGGCCTACCTACACTGCGTCTTCCGGTTCGTGGTCTCCACTCAAGAACCTTTCTTCCCCACCGGTCATCAGTTCTTCGAGCGATGTGGCCTGCCCATGCCACTTCAACTTGCAGATTTTAATAGCTATGTCGGAGGCTCTGGTTCTTTGGCGAATATATACGTTCCGGATTTTATCGCGCAAAGAAACTCCTAGCATAGCTCTCTCTATTGCCCGTTGTGTGACTCTGAGTTTTTCCAAAAGGCCGACGGTCAAGCACCACGTCTCAGTACCATATGTCATCACTGGTAACACACACTGGTCAAAGACTTTTGTCTTTAGGCACTGTGGTATTTTGGACGAAAAGATGACACGCAATTTCCCGAACGCTGGCCATCCGAGTTGGATTCTTCGGGCGACCTCTTTGCTTAAGTTGGACTTACCTTACTGAACAATCTGTCCAATATAGGTGTAATGGTCAACAACTTCGAGAGTATCGTTCCCACCGGCACGGGTACAACATGGACATTGGACATGACTTTTGTCTTGTCCATGTAAATTTCAAGACCCACTTGTTGGGAAAGGCTACTGAGGTCGCTGAGCATCGTGTTGAGGTTCTCCAGCGACTCTGCCATGATGACTATATCATCGGCAAAACGAAGGTGAGTGATGTATTCGCCATTGATGTTGATGCCGAATCCGTTCCAGTCCAACAGCTTGAAAACGTCCTCCAATGCGTTAGTGAACAGTTTCGGAGAGATAACATCTCCCTGTCTCATGCTTTTCTGCAATTGGATTGGTTCCGTGCTCTAGTCCTGTAACCGGATCGACATGGTGGCGTTTCTATACAAACACTTCAGCACTTCGATATAACTATAGTCGATATGACAACGCTGGAGGGAATGCAACACTGCCCAGGTCTCGATTGATTCGAAGGCTTTTTTATAGTCCACAAACGCTAGACATAATGGCCGATTATACTCCTCAGACTTCTGTATAATCTTGCAGAGCGTCTGTATGTGGTCTATGATGCTCCAGCCTTTACGGAAACCGGCTTGTTCGGGAAGCTGGAAGTCATCAAACCTGTTTTCGAGACGGTTCGTAATGACCCTGGAGAACAACTTGTACACATGCATTACATATACATTCTGGGGTCTTTTTCGGCGTGGAGTCTTAAAAAACTTGGACCCACTGCTTCGCTTTCGGCTAGGCCCTGGAAGCGATTATGCAGTTCGAGTTGGAAGTTTTTAGGGTTTTGGATTTGAGCATGACCAGTACGGAGCGTGGATTTCACCAGACGCGACCTCTCGTGCTTGATGTTGATATTTAATGTGTCTCTGACAATTTGGTGATCGCTATCGGTTCTTGCTGATCACGGAGACATAATTGAATATTTGCTTCTTGGTCGTCATGATGAAGTTGATCTCGTTTTTGGTCAATCCATCGGGGCTCATCCACGTCCACTTTCTGGATGGCCGCTTCTGAAAGAAGGAGTTCATCAAATAGAGTTCCTCCTTCTCCATGAAGTCGACCAGCCGCTGGCCCTTCGGAATCCGCTGCCCATACCTATATGACCCCACTCTTAACTCATTGACATTCCGCGTGCCCACCTTTGCGTTGAAGTCACCCATAATAACGGTGAAGTATGTTTCGGAGGTATGTATGGCTTCAGATATCTCCTCATACAATGCCTCTAATTCATCGTCAGGGTATGTCGAGGTCGGCGCATATACCTGTATGACCTTCAGCAAATAACGATCGGTTATTCTGAGTATAAGGTATGCTACCCTGCTCGACAAACTATCGACTTTAACCACGTTGTTGATGAGTCACCTGCGGACGAGAAAACCTACACCACCCTGGGACTTTCGTTCTCCTTCTCGGAAGAAGAGCATGTTACCGGAATCCAGCACTATCGTATCCTGTCCCTCTCGTCAGATTTTAGATAGCTCTATGATGTCCCATCGTATTTCACTCAATTCTTCTTCCAGCTCGACAATCTTCTCATCGGTCCACAGCGTGCGAATATTGTGCGTTACCAGGGCAAAGTTTCGTTTGTTGTGGTAGCGGGGCAACTGCCGGGGATGCTTCGCACCCCCTGCTCCACCGTTACCTAGCCAGCTACCTTGGCCAGGGATAGAGGAACTGCCGGGGACTGGAGGCCGTAAATTTTGATTGACTGTCATTTGGGGGGGTTGCCATAATCCCCACGCTTGGCAGGCGGCTCGGAGATTGCAGAGAGTTCCACCATGAAAGTAGGAGGATGCTGCTGCCCATCGTCTGGTGGTTCTGGTCGCAGTTTAAGGACATACCCGGGTCCAGTGCTTGATTACCAAAAAATATTTTTAAGTGTTGGCGTCATCTTCCTCTTCCAAGGAGAAGAAGTAACTTTTCATCTTCTTTATGTATGATGGAGCAAGGCAACATCGCTTGCCGAAGTACGACGGTGTAGTATTGAGAGTGATGTCGGTGCTCGATGGTTGGTTCTCCTCGACTTCAGTGTCAGATCCGCCGCGACGGTTCCTGCAGAGGCTTCGGCTACAGAAACACGACGCTCCGCAGCTATTATCAGTCTTCACACATCCGCACAGCTTGCTGGCACAAACGCCGAGGCAGGTGCAGCGCTGGAACCCGTCTGAAGTGCGCTTCAGTGCGCGGGACGTATCGTTCACTGCGCGGGGTGAGTCGTGGGAGCACGAAGCCTCGGACAAGTTCAATGAGGGACGGGAGCATTGTGCCTGTATACGTCTTAAGAGAGGCGTGGTCCTACTGGTCCTCCAATCGGGGTCCTTTTCGTAATCCTCGTCAAAGTCATTCTCTTCGGCAGTGAGGTCAATGAAAGCCTCTTTCTTCTCCCCTGAGCCTTTCTCCTTACCTGCTACATTCTTCTAAGATTTGTTCTCCGATGCATTGCGGAGCTGCTCGAGCTTATTCACCAGCTTCTTATTCTCCTCCCCGAATTGTTCGATTCGCTCCTGTTGCGTTTGTATGACGTTTTGTAGCTGTTTTAACGCCTCGTTCCGTTCCCCGCGACCGACAACGCCCCGCTGAATAGCCACTAGCGCCATCAATTTCTGTCCACTCTTTTTTTCTCCGTCGCAACCTGGCTTTCAAACTCAGACTTGTCGTTGTCAAACTCGACTGCTAATTTATCATAAGCTTCCTTGATCTCCGGATAATGGCTTCCAGGCTCGATAGAACCTGCAAGCCATTATCCGATTGATTCTGGAGCTCCTGCGTGAAATCCACCAGGAGCTCAAACAGGCATTTGAGAGCGACCTTCGCTTCGAGCATCGATTGAATGTTATCCCATTGCATGCGAGATTTGTTTTCTTGATCTGCGGTGAGAATCTTTTGTTATAAATCTGATATTTGCGCCTTTCTGAATACGAAATCGTCCTCCAGCTCTGTTATCTTTTTCCTGGTTTCAGGGTTGTCCGAACTATTGCGCAGGCACTCTATTTGATCTTTTAACATTGCCCTATACTCCATCAATTCTTCTAGTGACTTCTCTGCTTCAACGATGCTGAGGTGCACCTCTTGGTGTTGTTCTATGTACTGCTGGCCAACATTTGCTTTCATGGAGCCTTTAACACTGCGATTCATTTGGGACAGCTTTTGCGAGTCTAGTGCCTCCTTTAGTCTTTTGTTGACTGCTACAGTCTCCTCCATTTTTCTCTTACGCACGTTTTGTTGTTTAGCGTGCAGCGATTCCATCTTAGCCATGTCAGTAGCTTGCTTCCTTCTTCTTCTTAGGTCTTCGTTCTTGTTTTTCACCATCGCCCGCTCAGTGTCAGCCTTCCATTTGCGGAACTTTTAGCTTTCTTCGCGCATTTGCTTTATTATTTTCACCTTAGTGGCCTTCATGGCCTGCAGCTCAGCGTTCAAAGCAGCAATCTTGTCCTTATTCTTTTTCTTCGTACTGATGATGTTGGCGGCTTGTTGATGGTAGCGCTTATTTAGCTCTGATATTTTGGTTTCGAGACTAGAGACCTTAGTGCGGCGCTTCTCGAAAGATTGGTCTTTGGTCATGGAGTGGTTCAGCTGTTGCAGTAGTTTATCTCGTTCTTACTCCAGCTGCGCGATCTTGTCCTCTTTTTCTCGCAGTTCGTTATGGCTGTTATATATATATATATATATCAAGTAATATAAGTGATATATAAATCACAAATATCATAATGTGAAAGTTTATAGTATATATACACATATATATCATATATACATATATCCGCTTTAACGTCATTAAATACAATTAGGATAAGTTTTTTTACTCCACAGAAAAACGAAAATTAATCATCACAGATTGATAAATTGTAGAGTAAAACAAAAATTATTTATCCTAAATTCCATATTGCATTCAATTAGACGTTCAAACGGAAATACACTAGAGCTTCGTTATTAAGTACAATAAGGAATTTGGAAAAAAAATACTGTACAGAAAAATGAATAAAAATAATTGATTCCAAATTCCTTATTGCACTTAATGCGACGTTAAAGCGGAAATACACAAGTGGTTCGTAAAAAAAACGGTTTTGATCTTCAAATATTTTTGAACTTCCCAAAGTAACGTCTGATTCAAATACATAACCTGATTCGACACCGTATTATGGTTGATATTCCAAAATCCCGTACGAAGCGCTCTGAATCCACTTTTATTGTGCAAACCACTAGTCTGTGGAATGCGCTGCCTGAATGGGTGTTCCCCGATAGATACAATCTGGGTGTCTTCAAATCACGACTGAATCGGTATCTTTTAGGCAAGAGTGCTCCATCGTAAACCGCATCCCCGCGTATCATCAGGCGAGATGGCAGTCAAACGCAAGCGTATTTATAATACCATAATTAAAAATGGATGGTTCCTGAGAGTATATCTATAGGCAGTTGAAACCGCGGAGCACAACTATATTAGTTTGTCCCTTTGGTAGAGAAAACTCTGCGCCTTTCCCACAAAACAAAAAATTACACATACTTGTCAGAATAGAATTTATATGACGCACAGAGAAGTGATGTCATAATATGCTGTTTCATGCTCTCTGCCTGGCATGATATTAAAATGCTTATAAATTGCTTATTTTTGATAAGATTTTAATTTTGTTTTCATTAACCAGCTATATTAATGAGTTACATTTTAATAGGACAATAAAAAAAAACAGTGATCTAGGCTATTACAGACACATTCATATACAGAGTTACTGGTAATCAGTTATCATCCTCGTAAGGAACAAAAGAAACAAAACAACGTGGAACAAAAGTTGCTTGTTTTGCCCTTAAGAGGATGCTAACTGTTTATCATATTGTAGAACCATCATCAACAGCCACAACGATCTGCGAGAAAAAGAGGACAAGATCGCGCAGCTGGACTAAGAACGAGATAAACTACTGCAACAGCTGAACCACTCCATGACCAAAGACCAATCTTTCGAGAAGCGCCGCACTAAGGTCTCTAGTCTCGAAACCAAAATATCAGAGCTAAATAAGCGCTACCATTAACAAGCCGCCAACATCATCAGTACGAAGAAAAAGAATAAGGACAAGATTGCTGCTTTGAACGCTGAGCTGCAGGCCATGAAGGCCACTAAAGTGAAAATAATAAAGCAAATGCGCGAAGAAAGCGAAAAGTTCCGCAAATGGAAGGCTGACACTGAGCGGGCGATGGTGAAAAACAAGAACGAAGACCTAAGAAGAAGAAGGAAGCAAGCTACTGACATGTCTAAGATGGAATCGCTGCACGCTAAACAACAAAACGTGCGTAAGAGAAAAATGGAGGAGACTGTAGCAGTCAACAAAAGACTAAAGGAGGCACTAGACTCGCAAAAGCTGTCCCAAATGAATCGCAGTGTTAAAGGCTCCATGAAAACAAATGTTGGCCAGCAGTACATAGAACAACACCAAGAGGTGCACCTCAGCATCGTTGAAGCAGAGAAGTCACTAGAAGAATTGATGGAGTATAGGGCAATGTTAAAAGATCAAATAGAGTGCCTGCGCAATAGTTCGGACAACCCTGAAACCAGGAAAAAGATAACAGAGCTGGAGGACGATTTCGTATTCAGAAAGGCGCAAATATCAGATTTATAACAAAAGATTCTCACCGCAGATCAAGAAAACAAATCTCGCATGCAATGGGATAACATTCAATCGATGCTCGAAGCGAAGGTCGCTCTCAAATGCCTGTTTGAGCTCCTGGTGGATTTCACGCAGGAGCTCCAGAATCAATCGGATAATGGCTTGCAGGTTCTATCGAGCCTGGAAGCCATTATCCGGAGATCAAGGAAGCTTATGATAAATTAGCAGTCGAGTTTGACAACGACAAGTCTGAGTTTGAAAGCCAGGTTGCGACGGAGAAAAAAAGAGTGGACAGAAATTGATGGCGCTAGTGGCTATTCAGCGGGGCGTTGTCGGTCGCGGGGAACGGAACGAGGCGTTAAAACAGCTACAAAACGTCATACAAACGCAACAGGAGCGAATCGAACAATTCGGGGAGGAGAATAAGAAGCTGGTGAATAAGCTCGAGCAGCTCCGCAATGCATCGGAGAACAAATCTTAGAAGAATGTAGCAGGTAAGGAGAAAGGCTCAGGGGAGAAGAAAGAGGCTTTCATTGACCTCACTGCCGAAGAGAATGACTTTGACGAGGATTACGAAAAGGACCCCGATTGGAGGACCAGTAGGACCACGCCTCTCTTAAGACGTATACAGGCACAATGCTCCCGTCCCTCATTGAACTTGTCCGAGGCTTCGTGCTCCCACGACTCACCCCGCGCAGTGAACGATACGTCCCGCGCACTGAAGCGCACTTCAGACGGGTTCCAGCGCTGCACCTGCCTCGGCGTTTGTGCCAGCAAGCTGTGCGGATGTGTGAAGACTGATAATAGCTGCGGAGCGTCGTGTTTCTGTAGCCGAAGCCTCTGCAGGAACCGTCGCGGCGGATCTGACACTGAAGTCGAGGAGAACCAACCATCGAGCACCGACATCACTCTCAATACTACACCGTCGTACTTCGGCAAGCGATGTTGCCTTGCTCCATCATACATAAAGAAGATGAAAAGTTACTTCTTCTCCTTGGAAGAGGAAGATGACGCCAACACTTAAAAATATTTTTTGGTAATCAAGCACTGGACCCGGGTATGTCCTTAAACTGCGACCAGAACCACCAGACGATGGGCAGCAGCATCCTCCTACTTTCATGGTGGAACTCTCTGCAATCTCCGAGCCGCCTGCCAAGCGTGGGGATTATGGCAACCCCCCCAAATGACAGTCAATCAAAATTTACGGCCTCCAGTCCCCGGCAGTTCCTCTATCCCTGGCCAAGGTAGCTGGCTAGGTAACGGTGGAGCAGGGGGTGCGAAGCATCCCCGGCAGTTGCCCCGCTACCACAACAAACGAAACTTTGCCCTGGTAACGCACAATATTCGCACGCTGTGGACCGATGAGAAGATTGTCGAGCTGGAGGAAGAATTGAGTGAAATACGATGGGACATCATAGAGCTATCTAAAATCTGACGAGAGGGACAGGATACGATAGTGCTGGATTCCGGTAACATGCTCTTCTTCCGAGAAGGAGAACGAAAGTCCCAGGGTGGTGTATGTTTTCTCGTCCGCAGGTGACTCATTAACAACGTGGTTAAAGTCGATAGTTTGTCGAGCAGGGTAGCACCTTATACTCAGAATAACCGATCGTTATTTGCTGAAGGTCATACAGGTATATGCGCCGACCTCGACATACCCTGACGATGAATTAGAGGCATTGTATGAGGAGATATCTGAAGCCATACATACCTCCGAAACATACTTCACCGTTATTATGGGTGACTTCAACGCAAAGGTGGGCACGCGGAATGTCAATGAGTTAAGAGTGGGGTCATATAGATATGGGCAGCGGAATCCGAAGGGCCAGCGGCTAGTCGACTTCATGGAGAAGGAGGAACTCTATTTGATGAACTCCTTCTTTCAGAAGCGGCCATCCAGAAAGTGGACGTGGATGAGCCCCGATGGATCGACCAAAAATGAGATCAACTTCATCATGACGATCAAGAAGCAAATATTCAATGATGTCTCCGTGATCAGCAAGGTGAAAACCGGTAGCGATCACCGAATTGTCAGAGGCACATTGAATATCAACATCAAGCTCGAGTGGTCGCGTCTGGTGAAGTCCACGCTCCGTTCTGGTCATGCTCAAATCCAAAACACAACTAGAACTGCTTAATCGCTTTCAGGGCCTAGCCGAATGCGGAACTGTGGACGAATTAAACAATGGGCTGGTGGAAATTGTCCAAGCAGTGGGGTCCAAGTTCTTTAAGACCCCACGCCGAAAAAGACCTCAGAAGCTCTCAGACGAAACCATTAATTCAAATTATTTCAAATTTAAATTATTTATTGAGAATAAAAACGGACAAATTCCACTAACATTTATCTCACATACTGTTAAACTAAAATAGATTTCCTAGTAAAAATAGGAATAATATTATAAAATTACTAATATAATAAATACAACAAATTGCTGTTAAAATAATAGGTCGGGGAAAAAGTCTTTTCGTATTTTGTATGTATAAAGTTGTAGTAAAAATCTCATCGGTTGTACTGTTTGTATCTGGCTGGTTTTGATACCATTAAAAATATGACATTTTAAAAAAGGAATACAAAAAGTAAAAAGCAATTTCCCGCCATTTTTCAATTGTTTTTTTGTTCGATAAAATGAGTGAATCTAACGAAGAAATTCGATATATTGTGAAATTTTATTACAAAAACCTGAAAAATGCGACACAATTCGCGAATAAAATTTGTGACGTTTATGGACCTAATGCAGTGTCATCAAGAGTAGCACAATGTTGGTTCAAGCGTTTTCAGTCCGGGAATTTTGATGTCAAAGATGCAGCTCGCTCTGGTCGCCCTGTTACGGATAAAGTCGATGCCATTTCTGAAAAAGTGGACCAAGATCGGCATATTAGTAGTTACGACGTAGCTGAAGACCTGGGGATTGACCACAAAACAGTTTTGACCCATTTGAAAATAACTGGGTATACAAAAAAACTCGATATTTGGGTGCCACACAAGCTGACTGAAAGAAACCAAATGAATCGTGTACTCATTTGCGATTCTCTATTGAAACGTAAAGAAACCGAACCGTTTTTGAAAAGATTGATCACTGGTGATGCAAAATGGATCACCTACGACAAGAATGTGCGCAAACGATCATGGTCAAAGGGCAGTGAAGCACCACAGACTGTAGCGAAACCCAGATTAACACGTAATAAGGTGATGCTGTGTGTATGATGGGATTGGAAGGGCATCGTTCATTATGAGCATTTACCGCCGGGCAAAACCATCGATTCGGATCTCTACTGCCAACAGCAGATGAGACTCAAACAAGAAATTGAGAAAAAACGGCCGGAATTGATCAACATAAAGAGTGTGGTCTTTCATCATGATAACGCCAGACCGCACACATCTTTGGCCACTCAGCAAAAATTTAGAGAGCTTGGTTAGGAAGTGTTAATGCATCCACCACATAGCCCTGACCTTGCACCCTCAGATTTCCACCTGTTTCGATCTCTTCAGAATTCTTTGGGTAGTGTTAGATTAACATCAAGAGAGGACTGTCAAAACTACTTGTTGCATTTTATTGATCAGAATTCCCAAAATTTCTACAGCAACGGGGTCATGTCACTACCTAAAAGATGGCAACAAGTTATCGAACAAAATGGTACATATATATTATAATTAAATGTAATTAAACTTGAAAAAAATATGTCTTGAATTTGTTTATAAAATACGAAGAAACTTTTTCCCCGACCTTATATGTCAACATGAAATTAGTATGTCATACAAATTGTCATTATAGTCATCGGCTTTTTTGCCCCTGTCCCATTGATCAGTTAAATTTTCACAATAAGTCAAAAAAACTTTCGTTACATTATTCCAACTGTCACATATAATATCACAATCAGTGTTGGTAGCAAGAAGTGGCGGCGGGCGCGAATTATGTTTATGGAATTAAGTTGATGGAAGACCGGGATGAGATGAGACTGCAATCTTCAGCTGATATTTCGGAATATGGCAAACTTAATAGCCGAATCTCAAAATCGGTGCGACACGATCTGCGTTCCTATTATACAAGATGTATTAGGGACGCCATTGAGCGAAACCAGGCCTCGAAAGTGTTCGCAAAGAATTCGTCTATTGGGAAGAGCCAAATGACGAAGCTGAAGATCGAGGATGGCAGTATCATTTCGTCAAAGTCAGAGATTGATGAGATGAGAGAGCTCGAGAGGTTTTACGGCCAGTTGTACACCTCAACACGACAACCTATTGTCAGTGTACGTCAAAGAAACGGTTTTGAACGTTTTTTAACAGACTTCAAAAAAGGAGGAGGTTCTATGTTCCACTGTATTTTATTTATGTATGTTCACCGATTTCTCCACCAAGTATGAATTTATTTTGATGTTTCTTTTTTGGTAGGCGATACTTCAGAGGTGGTCCCATGTAAATTTCATAAAATCGTTTAAATAATTTGGTTTTTAAATCAAAACAACTGAAAAAATATGACATTTAACTAAACGAAATTGTGTATTTACTAATTTTAAAGTCGGTTTTTTAAATTGATAATTTTATGGTGTCACAAAACACAAAATGTTACGCAAAATAGCACCGAATGCTCAGCCTGTTAGAACATTCAAATTGATGACTTCATTGGTTTAACCCCAAAGGTAAGTGGGGATTAGGTACGGAAGTTTGGGGTAACAGGGCGTAAGTGAATTGTTTTCCATCGATTTTGGGAATTAGCTCTAAGCTCCGCCGGGCGAAGATTGGGGCTCCACGTACCTGACTTGCAAACTCTGAATTGAGAATTGAAAGTAGATTATTTGGCTTTGATAGCTAAATATGTACTATCGTTGATTCAAATTCATTAATCTTGTTGATTCTTTCTGTTTTTTTATAACGCCTTGCATTGCTATAATTATTATGGCCAGTAAAGACAACTTTTTGATGGCACGTGCGTAATAATCTGTAAGAATGAGAGGAGAAAACACAACAGGATTTAGAGAGCAAATTTCCTCTTACCATAAGTACATCATATTCCAATTCTTTTGGACCTGTCTATTCAAAAGTTCCATGGAAGAAATCGCCATTGAAATGGCGATAAAATCAAGGTATTTTGGAAAAGTTTGTTGGCATTTTGGTGCCAAATTTTCATTGTTTTTGACACGTTAACTGCGTTAAAAATAAGGATGACTTTCAGCTGGTGCGGTGGCAGTCCAAAAAAGCACCCACTTGACTTTAATGTGCGTGGCAGGCCTTTTCGACTCGAAAGCTCTGAGAGTTATTAAAGCTCTATTATCTTAACCAACCCATCAAGTATATACTTTTTTATAGTTTTGATATCCTGATGAATCACTTGTCTATACATTGACCCAGTCCCTGGATTCTCTGAACAGAAAATGAGAAATTAGCAATCGAAAATGTCAGGTCGACAAGGCCTGATCCCGCACCAATGTGTAATTTTTATAGTGATGGGATAGTGAAAGAAAATAAAATATCGAGTAATTAATTATATTTAAATCTTATAAGCACTAAGCCAAACATAGTAGGTAATTAAAAACAAAACAAAATTCTTTTTACATAATTAACTTTAAATATTTAACGGGTTCTTACCACGATATTATTCGTAACCGAGTTATCATGGTGATTGTAACAGGATAAAAACCATGAATATAGTGGTAAAAACCCTTAGATGGCTTAGGTTCGTATGCTTTTGAAATATTTTCCTGTATGTAATTCGTTTAGGCTCTTCGTAATCGTCTTCGGTATCACTTCGATATCGTAGCGTCATCGAACGTTTCTACCAACGACTAACAACTTAGATCATACACCGTCGCATTAGTGTGGTACTTTGTCTCTGTGAGGACAACTATTATTTTACCTCAAAATGAAGTGCGCTGGGTGCATGAAAACTGTTATCAAAGATTCAAATAGCATTAAATGCACTTCTTCTGTATGCGATAAAACTTTCTGTTCGCTGTGTATAAATGTACCGTCGCTCACTGCAGATAGTAAAAATACTGGAAATGCCCGGACTGCTGTGCTTCTCAAAAAAAGGGTGGGGATAATAGCCTCTAGCCAGTTCGCGCTTCCTCGGATTCAAGAAATGTCTCTACACGTAAGAAAGTTGACGCCGCTCCCCAGATCTCTGCTGTTCCCGATAATACCTCAAATACGAACACAGAATTCAAGGATCTCACGGCGGTCATGATTCGCCTAACAAAGGAATTCACGGTCCTCAAAACTAAGCTTGAGGAAGTTACCCAATCTCTCTGCCACTGTCAGGAAAGGATGGAGGAACATGGTGTTTCGGCTAACGAAAATCGACTTAAAAAGCTGGAGATGAGAGACCAAGAAGTGGTAAACTTGCAAGTAACAGTTTCATTACTACATAAAGAGTTAAACGCTCAAGCGCAGCAGAGACTACTGAATGAAATTGAAAAATCTGGATCATATTGTGAAGGTTTTGACTCTAAAGGTCGGTGTGCAGCTGGAAGATGGAGATGTGGACTGGATAACTCGGGTCGGAGCGCGTCATTCGCTGGTCGAAGCACGCACGTCTGAATCCGGTGCCAGGATGCCGCGCCCCATCGTTGTTTGGCCCTTAGGCCGATCTAAACGCAATCAGATCATCAGAGTCTCTAAGTCGAGAAAAAACATAACAAGTACTGGTCTAGACATTACGGGCGTTACAACTAAGGTATTTTGTAATGAGAGACTTACGAAAGAAAACCGAATTTTATTTCGTGAGGCCAGGTCGAGAACTAAGAGCCACAGTTATTATGTTCTGCTGGTGCAATCAAGGCGCCATATTCATCCGACAACGTGAAGGAAACCCTGCCCAGGTCATCCGGTCGCTGTCTAACCTGGACCGTATTCTGCTTCCTGTACCTGCCCAAATTGGCTAATAACTGTGTCTGCGTACTAAGTTTAACTGCGAATTCTCATTGCCTGGTTTATAGTTTCGGCACAGCTTTTTTCTCCCGTCTGAGAAATTCATGTATGAGCTTCTTCCAATTAGCTGAATTTAAACGCATATGCTTCAGTATGCAATTGCAATCACCATGCAGAGTAAAACATGCACAATATCTTGCAAATAACTGTACTCACTCTGATTTCATAATGAATATGTACTGCGTAATGATTATCCCACTTGTATTTCAGAACACAATTTTAAGTTGTGTTCTCTTAATATAAGAAGCATAGGATACAATTTCAATGAATTTTGGTTGCGTTAAAACGTTTAGACGTTGTTTATGATGTGGCTGGTTAGGTGGTAATCCTTTGATTCCTCAAATACCGGGGTACAAGTCTTTTAAGTCTGATAATAATCAGAATCAAAACAGCGGTGTTGTGGTGTTTGTAAGATAAATATGGAATGTATCAATTACTGAGCACGCCGTGGATAACGCTCAATGTTTACAGATTTGTATTGAAAAGGTGGTTAATATTCTCGCAATCTATCGCTCCCCAGCATGTAGAAATATAGACCTTTTCTTGTCCTTCCTTGCTACCTGCATGCCAAATACTGATGGTCTTCCATTGATCTTTGCTGGTGGCTTAAACATTAACATTCTCGAAACGAGTAATACCCAGTACATATAATATTTATGTTTTATGGAGGAATGTGGCTTGGTACCGGCTATTACTGTTCCTACAAGAGATTCGTCATGCCTAGACCATATCTATGTAAGTAGATCACAACTAAAGCTACCTTCTGTTGGCATCGTTTGCAGATCTGCTATTACAGATCATTACCCGGTAATGATGGCATGAATTTAAACAGCCGGATACACGTTCAACCAAGTCGTTTCAGGATTAAACAAGATTATGAAGCAATCGAAGATGAACTCTCCGATATTGACTGGAGTTTTGTGTGTAATACTTGTAATGTGAATGGTGCAACCAAAACATTTACCGAATCCCTGTCAGACACTGTAAACAGACATACGCGTGAAGTTCGTCTTAGTAGAGTGCAGTGCAACCTCAAACCTTGGATTAGTCCTGGGCTTATACGCTGTATGAGACACAATTAATATAGGATTATAGTATAAAAAACATTTGATTTGCATTCAAAAATTATTAATTGTTAATTTTATTATTTGAATAAAAATTAGATTTTTCACAACAAGCACAAGCAGACAAGCCAGAGACAAGCTTTATCAGCGTGCAAAACTTGATCCAAACAACATTATATTACAAACCTCCTACAAGAGGTATCGTAACTTTTTCGGAGGCCTTTTACGCAAGTTGAGAACTTAATATGAGAGGGATGAATTGGACAAAAATAAAAACAACGCCCGTAAACTTTGGAAGTCCATAAAATCTGTATGTAATTTAACTACAAATAAGAAATTGCCTACCTAATTGTTGTCAGTCCAGACTAATTTCAATGATCCACGACAGCCACTTGACATGTGTAACGACCATTTTTCCACTGTTGGGCAACATCTAGCAAATGGAATCCTTACCTCAGTAAATGAAACTCAAAATAGTCTAGTTAAAAAAGTTTGTTAACAAAACACCTTAGCTGAATCCATTTTAATGTGTCCTACAGATCACGAGGAAGTCGAGAAACTAATTATTGGCCTCCAAAATGGAAAATCTCCAGGTACAGACAGCTTGACAAACTCGTTAATAAAATATATCAAAAATGAAATCGTGTTGCCGCTTACTCCTATATAAATAATCAAAGCGTACTGAGTGGAGTTTTTCCAGAGGCTTGGAAAGTTGCTTCGATTAGCCCTATTCATAAAAGTGGCCCAAAAAACTGCATAGAAAACTACAGGCCAATCTCACTCTTATGCACATTTTCAAAGGTTCTCAAAAAAATTGTGAACATAAGACTAACGAAGTTTCTGGAGTCGCGTAATATATTATCACCTAGGCAATTCGGTTTTCCAAAAAACAAATGCACTGTAGATGCCGTCTCTCTGTTAACAACTAAGATTTTTTCCAAGTTGGACAAAAAACAAAAATGCGTGGTGGTGTTTTTGGATTTAGCCAAAGCTTTTGACACTGTTTCCGTTCCAATACTTCTAGAGAAACTAGACACAATCGGTATTAGGAGAGTTGCCTCCCAATGGTTTAAAAGTTATCTGTTGGAACGGAGACAGTGCGTAAAGATCGGAAACAACCTAAGTGGTACACAAAACATTAACTTTGGTGTACCCCAGGGTAGTATCATGGGACCTACGCTTTTTAATGTGTACATTAATGACATTCACAACTTACAAATACAAAATGCTGAAATTATTTGCTACGCCGACGACACTGCCATAGTATTCGACAGTCCAACTTGGGCAGGAGCCCTGGAATGTGCAGAAAAAGGAATGGCTTGTGTCTCTGTTTGGTCGCAGAGAAATTTACTGATGATGAACACAAAAAAATGGTTTGCCTTTGCTTTCATAAAACAGCCGCTTCAGCTCCAGTATTACAACCAATCCTTAAACTGCACTAGCCCTCTTTCCCCTGAGAACCTGCGACTGTGAATCGCTCTCTCGATCTCAAACGATTAGATATCTAGGTGTTATCTAGGACGAAAAATTAAACATTAAAAATCACATAGACGCACTAGCTGGTCGGTGGTCGGGTGCGTAAAGTTATTGGTATCATGAAGAGTTTACGAGATTTTGCATCACCAGATACACTTAAGTCCGTTTATTTCGTTCTATGCTAATATCTTCTGAACTATTGCGTTACTTGTTGGGGTAGTGCGGCAACGTCGTTAATCATACTTGCGGAAAGGGCGTTCGTTTAATTCGGTATATTAAGTTTTTTTTGATATTTTTATTTCGTAAATTAGGTTATTATAAGAAACTCATTTCAATATTTTTGTTTTCTATTCAGTAGTTATTTTAATAATATTTTTTGAAAATTTGAATCATATGACGTCACAGGGTCGCATAAATATGTCGTTGCGTTGAGGAGCCAAGGAAAGCACGCGAGTAAAAAATTATTGGCCAAGAGCGTGTCGAGACACGCATATGGTAGGGTTCCGTAACTAAAGCCATATAATTGTAGTCATAGTTCAGAAATTTATAGTTATAGACAAACTAGCTGTACCCGCAACTTCGTTTGCGTGAACTATAAATTGTCCCAAGAGATGAAGGCGTCGGAAATTACAGTAATGTGTTACTAACAATATTTTTAGTTAAATTTCCTGGAGCGTACACAAATAAATTTGTGGCATCGTTCACTCTAGACAGGGCCGTACAGCTAGCCGTGACTGAAGCAACTGGTAGAGAGATCCACACCCATAGTTTGCAGCGTCTGTCCCTGTGGACTGTTGAATGTCATGGCGAAACTGAAGCGCACAGGGAATTGCACATGCTTCAAGCAGAACGGGAAGTTGTTGGGTATTAGCGGTATCCGAGGAATGAGGAGGAATCCGTGGGCTCAGTCAGGTTCAGGTCATCGCTTTATGGTTTACATTCTGAAAACCCGTACGAAGCGCTTTAATTCCACTTTTATTGTGTAAACTGTTATTCTGTGGAATGCGCTGCCTGAATAGTTGTTCCCCGATAGTTACAATCTGGGTGTCTTCGAGTCAAAAGTGAATCGGTTTCTTCTAGGCAAGCGTGATCCATCATAAGCCGCATCATCGCTTAACATCAGGCGAGTGGTGGCCAAGCGCAAGCCTATTTTATAATAAAAATAAAAAGTTGCCCAATAGAATGATTGGTAGGTACTTCAACTTTAAGTTGTGTATTGTGCGCGGTAAGCCCAGAAGCAGACAAAGCGTTTAAAAATTCAACCGGGTAGGTAGTGGCTTCGTCTTGATCCATCACCCAGTTGATGGTGCTGTACACAATAATTTCGCCAACGACACGCGTTAATAAAACTCCGTTAATTTTAGCAGCTTGATCGTTGTGTGGAGTAAATTTATGGCACTCTCACAGAGCCATTTGTTATTCTTTCTACTTCAACGGAAACACATGAAAGAAGGCCCAGAAGCTGTCAAATAAGAAGCCAGTCTTACTTTTACTTCTTATTTTTTTTGGGAACATGACGTTTTCCCCAATTTTGAGTAACAAATCCTATCCTAACAAACCCGCGAACTCTTAGGCATTTGGATTACCGCCTTTGTGCCCACCTGTTGATGGGCACAAAGAGTTCTAATGCACCCATTTCATGATGGGTCAGTGACTTGAACTTTTGAGACAGGCGTTTACTTCGGCGAGGCAGTGTCTGTCTGAAATCTCTGCTAAACAGCACCGTAATGCCTCCTTTTGGTCGTTTATTTAGCCGTACGTCTTGTATCGTCCTATATTAGTCCTCTTTCTAGTAGGCATATTGGCAGTTTAAACACTGTTACTATATGACTATTACTTGCCTAAAGTTAAATGATTATTTACGGGATATTTACCGTGGTAAGGTTGTGGAAGGAGCTCCCGATATTTCGGCGCAGTTACATGCACCATGTTCACGGGAAGACAGTAAAACAGTCAAACAGTATTACTTGCCTATCATAACGTAAAACAACAGGTAACGCAACACATTAGACCAATTTGTAATTAAAAATTGAAAAACAAAAAAAAAAACAACGATAAATTAACAAAACATTACAGTTGGGGTACTACAAACTCAAATATATAATAAGCTTACATTGAATTTTGTCTTGCTCATTAGCAGAGAGAGCCAGACAAAGAACAAAATGTAAGAACTAATATAACTAACAATAACACTCTAAATACCAAACACAATAGCGTAGGTCTCCATTTAGGCGACACTATGCGACGTAGCAGCGCAGGTGCCCGCATGCGCCAACAGCTCTCATGCTTCTTGCCACGCTAGTCATCGACGGGGTTCTACACACCGATCTACACCATCCACCGGATAGTGTAGATCGGTGAGTATCCACTATATATACCGGATCCGGTGCGCTGGATGTAGCGTGGAGAAGCGTCGTGCGTCTTGTGCTCCAGTCTCACCATTCATCCATGGGTCAGCGAAACGAAAAAATCTCACTTCAGTGGGTCAGCGCACCGCTTGGACACTATACCTGATATCTGGTAGTGGCAGTGGCACGGCTGGACGTGATGACAATATGGGAGCGGTGCCACATACTCCTTATCAGCCGGTAAGCCGGTGTGTGTGTGTATGTGTGTGCGTGTGTGTGAGAGTGTGTGCACACACACACAGCCGAAGCCAACACCAAGAGGCCCTTTTGAATATAAAATACATGCCACTATGAAATATGTATAAAAAGAAATATGAAACTATTGTACAGTGTAGGATTAAAAAAGTCTGGGCTATTGAGGTGAACAACTTGTGGATGGAATAACAGATCTATAGAATGAGAAACGGCACCTGCCTTATCCTGTCTCATCTCAAAATATATTTAGGCAGGTGATGACTTGCCGCCCACTGAATGAGCCCCCCATAAAGGCTGCCGTATCTTGGCACCGGAGGGGCAACATTGGCGTGGCTTAGGGTGTCGAGAGGTGTGTTGCACTTTCACTAAGAGCTACGCGGCGTTATGCCCTTTAACACTTCGACCCTGGAGCTTAGGTTCTAAACTCTTGCGGTTTCCACCCCCGGATGGCCGGTTAAGGCAAGCCAGGGGTCAGGGTCTCATTTAGCCCCATGGAATCAGGGTACGCATTGTCGCCACTCACCGACGGCTCGCCATAAAGCCGCCCCTGTGTTTATTACCACCATTTTACAAATGTAGTTTTTAGTAAAACTCTAGGAGAGATAACTCTAGTAACACTCTAGTTTGAGGGTCGATTTCGTTAAATTACTGACATAAAATAAACAATTTTAATGTTATGTTTTACTTGTATTTGTCTTGAAAATAACGTATTTATTTAATCCTTTAATGCCCGAAAACCCAGATACCTAAACCTAAAAAGTTGTTAATAAAATATCAACTGTTCCATTAAAAAAATGCGTACGTGGAGTGAAGTGGATAAAACAAGTCAGTAATTAATCAGCTGAGAGCTCAGAGGGTTGATCTTTTTTACATGAGAGGGTGGTGATTGAAAGGGTTAAAACTCATTAGTTCACCAGCCGCCCTCCGGAAATAGGTCGCCATTCTGTATTGACGGTATTTAGCAAGGAAGATACCGACACACTGCACGTTCGTAGATTTGACATCTGTATTATTTTGAAGGTTATGAAATACGAGAACTAGCTTCCTGAGGTTTCCCACGACTATTCAGTTTTCTTGATATTTTCCGGGATAAAAACCTATAACAATAACCGGCCTTCCAACTATCTTCATTAAAAAAAATCACATGGATCAGATATCAGAAAAAAGTTTTTTCCTACAATAAAATACTGGGTCTCGTGGAGAGGGTATACTAAGACGAAAGGGGTCCGTTTCAAAACTTTTCCTATGGGACCAAACAAAAATCGCGAAAAAAAGCATCTGCTCTTCCATAGGAAACGGTCATTTAACCTCAACAAAATGTATGGAAAAGCTAATATTTTTTTCTAGATTTTAGAGTATGTCCCATAGCAAAAGTTGTTCATAATGATGGGTAATACGAACCCCTTTGGCTTAGTACACTCTTTCCGCGTAACCCTATATAAAACAAGATATATTGAGAACATGAAAATTCATTAATTCGTTCTGTTAATCTGTTGCTGCATAAATGAGAAACAAAGAAACACTCTTTCGTATTTTTAATATAAGTAGGAAGAATATAATATAACTCGATTAATCACGCTTTATAGCATCCAGAATAAGTTCATATGTAGGTTTTCAGGCAATGGTCCATAGCAGCTATATCAGTAGCGGTTAGGGGTCCAAGAAATACTGATTGGACCAGGAAAAAAAAAATTGATCGAGAGTCGAAAGTTTTAGTTAAGCCGTAGTAGGTATAAAAATATAATGTGGGTAAGCCAGGCATTTATTAGATTTTCAAATACATTTCAAACTCCATTTGCCCTCTTAATTCGGCCCTTTTGTAAAATAATTTCTTTGCATCTTCGTATTTACAAAATGTTCTATAAAATAATCAAACTCCCATTTCTCCTC
This sequence comes from Agriopis leucophaearia, assembly GCA_949125355.1. Classification (NCBI taxonomy): domain Eukaryota; kingdom Metazoa; phylum Arthropoda; class Insecta; order Lepidoptera; family Geometridae; genus Agriopis; species Agriopis leucophaearia. The sequence continues at coordinate 13,841,649 of OX421271.1, read as the reverse complement.
CTTAATTCGTCCTTTTCGGAAAAATCTCACAGAGCATATTTTTAAATTATCAAGCTGAATACCAAATTTCATCCCTGTTATCAAAAACATGGGATTTTCATGTAAATTTTTAACCTCCGTTTGCCACCCTTGATACGGCCCATTTGCAAAATAATTTCTTAGTTGACTTCTACACCCCTTAATGCATCTACTTGCCATATTTCAGAACGTAGTTGCATAAATTTCAACACAACATTCAAACTCCAATTCCAGCTCCTTAATCCGTTATTTTTGTAAGAATCTTACAACAGTAGGTAACTTAGATAGTCTGGCTAGTAAGTTTGTTAGTTACAAGTTAATCTATTATATAGCATGTCAAAACAGTTCCAGAAGTGAGAAGCCAGACCAGACGCCTCGTATTCTAACCACGAAAACAGCGATATAAATATTTTCTCGTACAAAAATTTCGCCAGAAATATCCATCACGTATGCCTGCTTGCAGCGGACAACAAATGCATTCGGCAACTTCCCTAGTGAATATAAATAGCCTTATCCGCGAGGAATGGGCGCTGTGTCTTAATATGTGCAGGATGTAAGCTTTTGTGAATTTAAGGTACCTACCTAATGATAAAGAATTAATAATAAAAATAATAAGGCTGAAAAAAAGTAGGAAAATAATAATAATTTATAAGCAGAAATAAGACGTAAAAAGGTGAAGAAAAAAAAGCATAATTTTATTTTCGAAACGTCACTTTTATCTTTCTTTTGACGTCGCGTGTTTTGTGCATTTGCCAGTCTTAACTACTGAAATATGTTATATTCAGGTAACATTAAATATCGTAAAACAAGTCTTAGTCAGAGTCAAACAATGTAAATCACGGACAAGTCTAAGTATAGAGGCTATGTGAAAACTAAGCAGGATGAATTAATCTGTATATTCAAGTTAAAAAAAAAGGATAAATAAATAATTAGTATTACTATGTCATAATTATATTAGAATCAAAATGGATATTCTATTGAAAATTAGTAAAGTTATTTTCTTAAAAATAATTATCGTAATAAAATAATGCGCGATAAGTCCCTGTTGGCGACCAAACGCTCGCTATAATATGTATAAATTGTCTACTGGCAAAATGACCGTCACGCTGGAAGCCAATTTTGTTGTCTAAAAGAACTTAGATTGACGTTTTGTTTAATTTTGGAGAAAATTGAGTTGAAGTGTCATGTTAATTGTCATAAAAAAAACTCTGGGTGCCACGTTAATTGGGCAGTGAATTTGGATAATTTATCATTATTGCTGTTTTTGTGACCAATTAGATTGAAATATGTCCAGCAGTGGACTAGTATAGGCTGATTATGATGATGATGATGATGATGAGATTGAAATAACATTGTTTTTGGTTGTGTGAATTTGTGGAGACTTAACACAAAGTTGGATGCCTGCCTTATGCAGCATAGTATCTTATATTGTAAAAGGTGTCTTCGGAGTAAACGTGACGAGATTCTTCTTGGATCGGCCTTTGGAATAAGAGAAGATACCGTGGCGGTATTGGATATAATTAGAAACTACAGTGCACTAGAAGCGGAATTACACTAGAAATTCATCAGTAAAACAGTTTTGAAAATGGACTTCCGCAAAGTAACGCCTGATTCAATCAACTGATTAATCAAACATTTGTTGGACTTTAACAGCTGTTTTATATTCCACTGCAGCATAGGCACAGAGGGTGGCATATATTATACGAACAAGTTTAATATCTTAAAATTCCCGGCCATATTTCCCTGAAAGGAATATAAAAAAATAAGACGGTGAAGAGTAACGATCGATGTATTCGATCATGAGGAAGGAAACTTTAAGAGTTGATTTAAGCGCTCTGTTGTTGGACCCGGGTATGTCCTAAAACTGCGACCAGAACCACCGGAGGATGAGCATCAGCCTCCTATTAATATACGGTGAACGTATTTCGATCCTTAAGCCGCCTGCCAAGCGTGGAGATTATGACAACACCCCTCTCTAAGTGGGAGACCTTTTTTCAGCAGTGGTCGTTTACAGGCTGATAATGTGAAGTGATGTGTACACTGGTGGAGCCATGGTGGCCGAATGGTAGCATATTATGGGCTCAACACCAGCTATGCACCAATGACTATTTAGTATTTAAATAAATCATGTTCAGTTTCGATGCTATTGCTTAAAAACTGTGAAGGAAAACATAGTGGGGACACCGGTACGTCAAATACATAATATATTATGACATTCGCCAACTTGCATTGGGCCAGCATGGTGTATTAGAGCACATCCTCTCTTTCGGAAACCGCTCGGCGTCCATCGATCATTATGATCAGTTCGATACAAAATTATTATTATGTCATCGTTATTACACACTATACTTTCTAGTTCCAAATCGATACGACAAATTAGAAGTAAATTGACTTCCAAGATTTGTTTACATAGTAAATAAGCAGATGTAAAACATGACGGCACAAGAGAGCGCCATATCGTTTTCCGTCACGCCATACGCGTCGGTTTTACTGACAAGGTGCGCCAAGAGATGTTTCGCATCAAAACCGGTGACTGCCCCGGTGGCTCAGTTGGTAGTGAACCTAACTTCCGTGCTTGGGGGCGTGGGTTCGATTCCCATCTAGGACAAACATTTGTGTGATGAACATTTGTGTTTGTTCTATGTCTGGGTGTTAATATCTATTTAAGTATGTATTTAAAAATATATATGTACGTATATCAGTCTCTGGCAGCCATATTACAAGCTTTGCTTAGTTTGGGGTCAGATGACCATGTGTGCAAAAATGTCCCAGATATTTATTATTTATTTATTAAAAATGATACTATACTATTAAAAGGACATTTTTTTAAATAGCTTTTCTTATCTATCTTTAAATATGGACTTTTCAGCGCTAAGTTTTAATCATGCCTGCAAATTAAATGTCAAGCCTTTATTTTAATAGCGTCTAAACCATATCAGAGACACTATTTTTTTATTAAGCTACAAAAAGACTTCAAAGCATTCGTAAAACAGTGTAAAACTGAATTTCAATTAAAAAAGAGTTGTATAAACAGAACAAAACGGCATTAAAAGGACAATAAGCTCCATTCTAAACAAGTCTCATCGAATAATAGAAACTTGTTCAATTCAGTCTGTAATTAAGTATTGTTGTTTCATTCATTACTCGATTCGCTTTTAATCGAGGAGTTTAAAAGTTTATAGAGTAGTTGAAACAGTTGAAAGCATTCGCAGTGAGTTAGTTGTAATTGCGTTTGTTTCATCTGTTCGTAACGTGGGCGTACTCAGAAGCAGAGGCGTGGGGGACGGGAGAAAAAGTAACATTTTTGGAGGCAGCACCGGTCCTATAGAGCGAGATTGGTCTTTCGGCGCGTTTCATATCTGAAAACTGTCGTACAGGAATCGATTCCGGGATAGAAATTATTCCATGTGCTAATACAGGATATAAACTATTACCACATCAACATTTTATGCTGATTACAAACAATGCAAGTGAGTCCCGCCACCTGCAATATGGCGCCAGCCCCATAGTACGAAGAACAGTAAAAACTGCTAGTTTTTTTCACTTTTGGCATTTTGGCGCCCCTTGTTATCTGGCGCCCAGAGCAACCCCTCCTCTCGCTCTACCCCAGGGACAGGCTTGTAGGTCAGTCAGAATTGACATAATTTATTATGAAGTCTTACAATTTATTTTCAATGCTCCAAAATCCACAGTTGCGTTGCAGACAGGCTTATTGTAAGTGTATTAGTTACTAATCGCAAAACAAACGAAAAATTTAAATTTTCAGATGATCTCGGTATTTCGGTATCTAGAAGTCAATAAAGACAATTAGTTTCGTCAGAGTTGCCCCACTAGAATCCTGAGTACGTCTTCTCCGTAATGTCTCTATTAGGTTAATCTAAAGCGAAAGTTTGTCGTCCGAAGTTGTTTAGTACGTTAGATATCGGACATGATCGTTATTGTGTTTCAATAAGATACAGAATATCAGGGTTGGGGTTGGACCAATGAAACATTGACCTTCTTATTCCCAACACGTCCATAAGCTCATGTTAGCTTAAATATACTTAGTCAACTTCTTGCTTATAAAAACGAGAGAAATGATTAGCTTATGGTTGCGCTCTAAATGGCCAGCCAGCAAAAGCCGTGCTATTGGCCGAATGGCCGGCAGGATTTTGTAGGTTTCAACATAAAAAAAAACACTGAGTGAGAATTAAAAAAAAAAAGGATGTTCTTCATCTTTAGAATGACATAAAAAATAATATCAAGCAAGATACGGCTATAGATAAAAAAAAACAATTTTCGCATTGATATTCTAAAAGATCGTAGAAGATAAAAAAGAAACTATATTTTCGATATTATTTTATGTTATCTCCACCGTCCTGTCCATCTCCTGCCAGGCCGTGGACCATTTCAAGAACGTCTACTAGATAATAAAGAAGATTTGCGTAAATCGATTTATGTATGGCGGAGTATAATCAATGTACTGGGATGGGAATTGTATTATATCGTTGAAACCAATAGCTTTGATGAATAATTTAAGTAAATATAATATGTTTATTGAAAAAATAATTTAAATCGGTTATTAATGTTCTGATATATAAGCGTTTAACGTTTTTGGTAGAGAAAACCACAAAATGACGTTACGCCTCTGTGCGCCATACTTGTCAGAAATGACAGAATATAATTTAAATGGCGTACAGAGAAGTGACGTCATGAATTGCTGTTTCGCGCCCTCTGTCTAGCATATAATGCTTATAAGTTGCTTATTTTTTATCAGATTTTAATTTTGTTTTCATTAATCAGCCATATTTATGGGATACATTTTAATTAGGACAATAAAAAATACTGTCATCTAGCCTATTGACACGGTACGCAGACGCTGGCGGCATTACCACGCAGAATGGCAATGATAAGCTTTTGTTTGATCGCCGTACCGAATGATGCTAAGGGATGTTGCGGTCTATGATGGAGCTCGCTTGACTAGAAGAAACCGATTCAACCCTACCTCTCCATCCCCTTACCCTTACCGGTACCCTTTTTTTCAACGGTAGGATTACTCCTCATAAAATTAAGAGCCTGTCTAGCCTTGTCCAATTCACAAGTAATTTCTTGGAAGTACTCAATTTTTAATTACAAATAAAAAGTTTGTCAAACCTTGAATGAAGATGTTTGAAAGCCCCTTTTAAGTTAGTGCCTAAAACTAATTAAGGAGCGAGGAATTTAAAAACTTACCTCTTGTTTTACTACTGAGGCTAATAAAAAGTTGTGGAAAGTGTAGGCAAGTTCGCGGTCTTAGGTTCTAATTAAATGGAATGTCTGTTTTTATTATTTTCTACCAAGTCTTTATTGTACTTAGAGGACGAGACATTGTTATAATGGCAACAAGAAAAGAATTACAGAAATCATGATGAGTAGTTATGAGTATTTAATGGTGTTGTATAATGATATGTGCCACGCTGTTACTAACTAAATGACCGTGAATTTATTTCGTAGTCTTAACTATGTGTGGTCTACGTCGTAGACTGTTGTAGACAAACAGAATCAAAATACAAAATAATTATCAATAATAAAAACACACTTCATAAAATTTTCAGAACTGGACCAAACCGAAGTGGGACCACACGGGAAGCACCAGCTTTCAAATAAAATAAGAATTATCAAAATCGGTTCACCCAGTCGAAAGTTCTGAGGTAACATTAAAAAAAAAAACAGTTGAATTGAGAACTTACTCCTTTTTGGAAGTCGGTTAATAAACAGGGTTACACGCAAAGGCGGTACTAAGCCGAAAAGAGGTCATGGTAATCATAATCACGAAAAACTTGAACAATGTTACCAACTCTGAAATCACGAAAAACATTTCAGCTGTTCTATACATTTCGTTAAGTGTAAATGTAATTTTTCTATGGAGGAGCTGATTATGAAGTCCCAGTTTAATACAAATAGTTCGCAATGATGAGTACAAGAATGACCTCCTTTCGGTTTAATACCACTGATCCGTGTAACCCTGTATTTTACGTTTCTGTAAATATGAAACACTGACACTATACGAAACATTACGCCGACTCGTAGTTACTCGACCCAGCACTATCCCAGTGTTTACGAGTACTTACCTCGTTACATGCGAGTGCTCATGAAAATTCCCCACCAGTGCCCTCGGGATGGTTTTAGCTGAAACATAAGCAATACTTTACCAAGAATCCAGTTACTGGTGAAGATTTCACTTCACAGCCTTCGTTCATAAGGCGACGCAAATCGGCGATTTGAGTATCGACTACGTACACTTTTCTTGAATAGGGTAGAATACAGAAGTCGTAGATCGATATTAGGATTGGCCAAGGTCAATTCCAAAGTCAAAGCCAAGCCTTGAGAGAGAGACCAGTCTATTTATGAGTTATCTATTGGCCACATCACAAGGTTGCCCGATCGATGGAATATCATCGATATTACCATGCAACTTCATATGCTTTGTCATTTCACGAAAAGTTCAAGAAACACTTGACTCGAACGTGGAATAACAATTTTCACTAATGGCGCTTATGCTACTTTGTTTACACACATCCGCAAATTGTGATCAAGTTTTTGCATTAAAATTTGTCTGTAGATAATGTAAATAACAAAAAAACCAAATCAATTTTACCTATTATTTAAATGTGGGCCTATAACTCTGCACTACACAATTTGGCCTAAGATTATCCGCCAAATTGAGAGACCTTAAACGTTCGACGATATGACCAGAAATACTCAAAATTTCATCATATGATAAAAAATTGCTGTTTCATGAATAAATAAATAAATATCTGGGACATTATTGCACACATGGTTATCTGACCCCAAACTAAACAAAACTTGCTTTTTCATGAATGACCAATTATAATTTATTATTGGGCAAATATTCATACGCGAATTGACAAAGTACTTACAACACAAACTACGCGTCGCGACGCTGTTCGAATCGCCCACTTACGTAATATATTGTATTGCCGTATGTGCGAACTGCGAACGGACCGTATAAGGTTCACTAAAAATCTGACTCTTTCATTGCTACTTGGGATTTTGCGCTTAAATCTAAGAATACGTTTTTAGGGCGGACAATGTTATTATAAATTAATGTTAACAGTGTAGACTTGAGTACTGCATATTGTAAAGGTGATTTTAACTATCTATAATTTCCAAGAGACTAAACTTGGTCAAAGATTTTTTTACGTACGTAAACGTAAAATATAAAGTATAAATTGTAGCAGGTACCCAATACTCTTAAGCGTAATATAAAGAAAATGTTTTTATTTAGCTTTTTGAAATGTTTGCAGCTCTCAAAGTAAATAATTGATAGCCAAGTTTAGTTGAGTTTATAATGGTGATGAAACTTTGTGACATAAAACACAATATTGAGTATCTAATACACTATATAGAGTGGTTAAAATGTACCTACAACCATTTACTTCCATTCTTAACTCTCCGCTAAAGAAAACCCAACTTACATCAGTTCTCATAAACAGTAGGTAAGCAGGAAGAGCACTTTAATTCACTCAGTTTGAATATAGGACAGAAGATATTCATAATTTCTAGGCATTACGCGAAGTCGCCAGCCGCAGGTGACTCCATTAAGAATATAAAATGGCGGCAGAACGAATACGAAAAACTTCTGGAATGGCTTTCCGCTGCCCTAGCCCTGTCTCATTACCTTTCTTTAAACTTCTCACGGAACTTCTACGTCGTCATTCTATCTATAACAATGGATTTACTGTTTTATACAAGTCTTCGCACAATAACAACATCATGGCGAACATTTTCTAATGGTTTCTTTAATTTGTAGTGTCATTCTTGTGTAAGAAATGGGAGGTTTTGGGACCTTCTTCCGCTAAGCTTCATTACACGTTGCAAATTTTTTACCGACTTAAAAAAGGGGGTTCTGAACTCGTTTTTTATGTTTGTTAACTCAGAACTAAACATTTACTTTGTTGAACAAATCGCCACAGGCGCCAGGGTCCCCAGAATGGTGTCAGCATTGCCCCGTTGGCTTGCAATATAATTATATTGATAATTATTTCCCTGAAAATTCAAAATATAAATGCTTTTATTTAGATTTTTCATAATGGAGGAAACTTGGATCCGTTATGACGGCGACGTTTTTGTTACGCTTGAATAAATTAGGTCTCTAATATTCCAAGTTTCAAAGATGCTTGCGGAGATGTTAACGAGGGTTATTATTCACAATGGTACTTTTTGTGGATGTATAAAAACAACATAGTTGATGGGCTCGTTTTTTATGGAGGCAGGCCTTTCAATATCAAGCTTAGTACCTGTTTACAGTAAACAAGACTCAGTAACACAAGCTTATAAATGACGCCGTCTCTATCAATCAAGGTACCAGCAGAATGTCTAATGTATTTACTTAGGGATTACAGTGGCATGCACACGACAGTAATTATGCTGCCGTATAATGCGACTTATGATAATTTGAATATGATCTAGAATTATTAATGCGGGACTACCAGTGTCTCTTGGTTTCACCGGCTGCTCTACGGGAAACATTTTTTGACCATGATAAGGATAATTGTGTGCGTTTCAAACTATATTGGTTGAAACGGATGATGAGGCTTATAATCTCTAGCTAGGAGAATGTGATCAGATCACAAAACTATTTGCAAAACATCGCTTGAAGGGTCTCTTCCCGTCAGCAATTATCACGAGAGCGAAAGAACAGAGTTAACAATTATTGCTTTTTACTATTTTACTCGGTCAAATTAAAAGATATTATAACAAAAAGTTCGTTATTTGGTATGTTATGACTTGTTTTATGACATTATAGCCAACAGAAACTTTATAGGAAACATTGTTTTGCCAGTTTTTGGAAAGTCACAGCCAGTGAGTTTATATCTTTAATCCCACTAATATTATAAATATGAAAGTTTGGATGGATGGGTGTATGGATGGATGGATGTTTTGTTACTCAATCACGCCAGAACAGCTGAACAGATCTGGATGAAATTTGGCACAGAGATAGATTATAGTCTGGAATAGCACGTAGGCTACTTTCAAAACGGCTGGATCGATTTGGATGAAATTTTGTGGCCCTGGAGCGGACACCTGTGCGAAGCCGGGGCGGGGCGCTAGTAATGTTATAATACGCGAGTGAGAGAACTCTGGACAAGAGAATACTAATATTATAAAATAATAATGTGAAAGTATGTGCAAGTGTAAAATGTGTATAATATTTTTCCCCACCCATCTCTATAAGAGCTGAACAGAGTTGAGTGAAATTTGCTATTGTCATATAACAAATATTTTATTCCTGGCAGCAAATTGGCGCTGGGGATGTCTTACGACATTGCTCTAACAGAAAGGCTAGGAACCATTTTAAAATGGTAGAATGTCACTATTTTCACCTTTATAAACAAAACAATGTACTTAGATTTACATTTAAGAATTTATTTTGGAATTGTAAACAAATATTAAAATCAACATTAGAATTTAGAATTAATCGAATATCTAAATACAATATAATATTTGTTATCTGTTGAACGCTGCATCGTCATATGCGCTGACTCGTTCGCACTCAAGGAATACTTCCGTCAACAATAATGAGAAAGGAGATGCAGGACACCATTTTGAAATGGATTTATTCTCACATAAGCCACGGAACGCGCTGGTTCGGTGAGAATCACCATTTTTTATTTTCCTTCCAATAATAAGAAGATGACTTGAAAAAAATACCACAGTTTCCCTCGTGGGAACGTTGGTATCAGATTTTCGGCTCGAAACCAAGATGAGCAAACCATTTTATTGATTTTTGAAGAACACGTTCGGGACGCCACGCGCTCGAACAAAATTTATTATTTTTATGGAAATGAAGACTTGATCACGCGTCGGGAACTCCAGAGTTCTAAGAAGTGTTCCAGTTTCAACTTGAGATGATCCCGTGAAGCCACGCAGGATTTCAACAGATAACCACTTTTCATTTTCACTTATTTTTCATTTAGTATTTTTCAATTTTGATGCTGACGCGCAGTAGTGTGCCAGCTTTCCCTTAACTAACCGCCATGAGCCCTCTCTGGATTTCAGTTACTTTATAACAATGTGTATTATGCAATTTTAGAAAGTAAATGCATTGTAACCTCAAACTTTTGCATTAATTTATTTTCCACATCCCCTTAGCACAAGATAGGATCAGTAAACTCATTTAACTCCCACAAGAGGACCCTTGTACTCCAGAGGTCCGATGGTTCTGGACTGATTCATATCCAGGCAACGGTTTAAGTAACATAATTTCTTTGTCATGATTTTATAGGGATCTTTCCCATACAAACACTCTCATTGCAAATATACCATTTGCAATCCCTTTTTTTATTTAAAAACTATTCTTTTATTCCACATGACACTATGGAGATAACTTTCCCCCAAATTACCAAAAATTAAGCTTATAGCATGTCATAAGCTCATGGGATTGCGGGTAACACCGCGGGATGCAGCTGGTATCTATACATAATATCATAAAAGCCATCCTTGTTCACGCCAAGTGCTCCAAAGTAACGCTAATTAACGCCTTCACTATTATATCATCCAACGCGGAGAAATAACAAAAGCTGAACCAATTATAATGAATCGTAACTTTTGAGTAGACGGGATGAAAAATGCAACAAAGGCTTGAACAAACCAGCCTGACAAGTGACTTTAATTAGGAGCTCCTTTCCCATTGAAATGGAAGCAAGGAATAAAACCTATTTTATAACGTTCTTGAATGGAAGCTATTTTATTGCACACCAAATATCCTACTTTTCATGATACAGACGCGTTCTGAAACACGCCAACGGTGCCAACGACGCCAACAGTGGTAATGATACAACCAACCATGATGATCCAACTTGGCACGAAGAAAGATTTGTGCCATGTCAGTTCGCATTGCTTTCGTTTGTGCAACTTAACAAGTATGCGCGTAAAAATTCAAATGTCTGTGGTAAAATTATTTGCTAAGATCACAATACTTAAATAACTAAAAGAAAAGCGGGATGCTTAGGCAACTGAAAACGAAGTCCTCAAGTGAAACATCAAAACACGTCTAAGTTGCACGTCGCCAACATCTAATTACTAATTATTATTTTATCACCTATAAAATAAAGGTATTTAATAATGTAAATTAAGTTTAAGGTATGATAGGACTGACATGGCACTTTTGGCATATGCCACAAGTAAAATTAAAAAAAAAAAAAACTTTAATAACATCGATATAGGACGTAAGTGAAAATTGGGTTTTATTAAGGCTTAATTACTTACGTCCTATGTAAGTAATTAAGCATTAATAACTATCATCCTTGTTTTGCAAAAGTAAAGGACCATCCAAACCATGTCATTTGCTGAGCCATTTTTCTAAACCAAGCCAGCCGATTGCCGTAGTCGACAGCCTGCTGTCGTCTACGGCAATGTCGCATTTGATTGATTGGCTCTGTCTATGATTGTATAGCTTTGACATTTACCAATGAGTCCTACCCACGATACAGTTTTGAAACTTGAATTCTAAACAAAGAGGTTGCAATAAATTAGAATCACGTAATAAGCAACGGAGTGTGTCTTGTATCAGTTTGAGAAACGGAGTCCGAAATACGGAAATCCGGTAACGGACAAAAGTCGTGGATGTCGGAAACTATATCATGCGTCTCAAGTGGCGCTGGGCAGGATACGTGGCTAGGCCTGTGATGGCAGGTGGAGAAGATCCCTGATGGTTACCGATTAATTAAGAAAGGACAAGCATTCTGTACGCAAAACGCAACGCGCTGTGCTGCGTAAAACGGCGGGTAAAAACTGGATGCAAAGAACTGCTGACCAAGTTCAGTGGCATGCACTGGGAGAGGCCTATGTCCAGCAATGGACAGCTACAGGCTGATGATGATGATGTTCTGTACGCAGACAACTTAGCAGATGGGTCGACAAAATCAGACACATCGCAGGTCATGCGTGGATGAAATTAGCCTGAAACGGGGACCAATGGCTCAAGGCATAGCATGCTAATACCCATTACCCAGCATTGGGTCGTGAAATGCAATTGCAATCTGGTACAATTTCTTCAAAAATATTTTTAATGGAGATATTTTGATGCGCTTGAACTATTTCTGATGCGTAATTAAACATTTCTTCATTAAAATAGAGTCATTCAGCTCGATGCAGATCTAGAACTGTAGGAATTCTATGCCAGCCCTCTTCTTGTAATCAACGGAGTGAAAAAGTTAGATAATAAATTCTTATCTTGTAGTTGGACTTGTAACTCCGTGATAATGTTCTTTTAGATCTTGCTGAGATTAATATACTTTGCTATTTACTTGAGAAAGTACATTTTACTTTCTGTAATAATAAAACAGTGTATGACAAAAGCTGAATAAAAACCTTAACTTAATTTCTTTTTTCACCAGCTTTTATTTAACTTGCCGTGTATGAGTCAAATCTTGCAACTGAATTTTAAAACAGTTATCCCCAACCGATTGAGCCGAAATGTTGCATATATGTTTAGTTTGAACTGTACCCGCAACTTCGTTTGCGTGTACTTTAAAATAGCGACGGAGTCACCGGAAATTGCAGTAATAGACTTAAACATTGTTTATGGATGACAAATATGACAATACCATGGTTAGCTAAATGACGTCATTATAAATCCAATATGGTGGACTCCAAAAAATTATGGATCAGTTATTTTTTATGACGAATACGAAAAATCAAATGACGTCACACTATATTCTAATAGGTCGGGGAAAAAGTCTTTTCGTATTTTGTATGTATAAAGTTGTAGTAAAAATCGCATCGGTTGTAGTTTGTATCTGGCTGGTTTTGATACCATTAAAAATATGACATTTTAAAAAAGGAATATAAAAAGTAAAAAGCAATTTCCCGCCATTTTTCAATTGTTTTTTTGTTCGATAAAATGAGTGAATCTAACGAAGAAATTCGATATATTGTGAAATTTTATAACAAAAAACTGAAAAATGCGACACAAGCCGCGAATAAAATTTGTGACATTTATGGACCTAATGCAGTGTCATCAAGAGTAGCACAATGTTGGTTCAAGCATTTTCAGTCCAGGAATTTTGATGTCAAAGATGCAGCTCGCTCTGGTCGCCCTGTTACGGATAAAGTCGATGCCATTTCTGAAAAAGTGGACCAAGATCGGCATATTAGTAGTTACGACGTAGCTGAAGACCTGGGGATTGACCACAAAACAGTTTTGACCCATTTGAAAATAACTGGGTATACAAAAAAACTCGATATTTGGGTGCCACACCAGCTCACTGAAAGAAACCAAATGAATCGTGTACTCATTTGCGATTCTCTATTGAAACGTAAAGAAACCGAACCGTTTTTTAAAAGATTGATCACTGGTGATGCAATATGGATCACCTACGACAAGAATGTGCGCAAACGATCATGGTCAAAGGGCAGTGAAGCACCACAGACTGTAGCGAAACCCAGATTAACACGTAATAAGGTGATGCTGTGTGTATGATGGGATTGGAAGGGCATCGTTCATTATGAGCATTTACCGCCGGGCAAAACCATCGATTCGGATCTCTACTGCCAACAGCAGATGAGACTCAAACAAGAAATTGAGAAAAAACGGCCGGAATTGATCAACATAAAGAGTGTGGTCTTTCATCATGATAACGCCAGACCGCACACATCTTTGGCCACTCAGCAAAAATTTAGAGAGCTTGGTTAGGAAGTGTTAATGCACCCACCACATAGCCCTGACCTTGCACCCTCAGATTTCCACCTGTTTCGATCTCTTCAGAATTCTTTGGGTAGTGTTAGATTAACATCAAGAGAGGACTGTCAAAACTACTTGTTGCATTTTATTGATCAGAATTCCCAAAATTTCTACAGCAACGGGGTCATGTCACTACCTAAAAGATGGCAACAAGTTATCGAACAAAATGGTACATATATATTATAATTAAATGTAATTAAACTTGAAAAAAATATGTCTTGAATTTGTTTATAAAATACGAAGAAACTTTTTCCCCGACCTTATATATAGAGGATGCCTGAAGGCTTGTTTTTTATAAGTTATTTCAATTTTATTTATTATTTTATTTTATCACTAGTGTTGTTGCCCGCGACTTCTTACGCGTAGATTTTAATATTAACTTTCAATTATTTTTCCTCCCTTAATCCGGCCCTTACGCAAAATAACAGTCTATACTTCAATCTGGTCATAACATCGTCAGCAACCGGTATGTTCATGTACATCAAAAGTTCAAAGACATACGACTTTCACCAATATGCACTGGACCAGCGTGGGGTATTAGGGACAATCCTCTCTCTCTCTCTCTCTCTCTCTTTCTCTCTGAGATAAGGTCTGTGTATTAGCAGTGAGAACATGATAGGCTGATAATTTCATTCATTCAACATTTAAGAGCGTAGCTCTTGTCGGTGGAGTAACATCCAGGCTTGACGGTCTTCTGCCAGCGTTTTCACCTCCCTGTACGACATGACTGATAATGATGATAATATATTTATTATTCTTCCTGTATAATGTACTAATCATAACATTATATATATGATGCTGACTCACTGACTGACCCCAGGCGATATAATTACAAACACGACTCCTGTCACGCGTCCGTTTAATTTCAGTATCTGCGTCAGACATGATGTTGCGGTCACTGCGCCCACAGAATAGGAACTGTAGCTTAGAATTCGTCACGGGATTAACAAAGCGTACAAGGCCGTCTGTCAAATAATACTTAACCTATGGAGCCTTTTACAGGTTTTGTCCCAATCCCTAGTATATTAAAAAAAGTGTACAACCCTGCAATTCGCCGTCCTGTCAAAAAGATATCTGTTTCGTTCTGGTAACAACAATTTTGGCATATGAGTAAATATTGTAACAATTTTAATAATAATAATAATAACGCAGGGGCGGCTTTATGGCGAGCCGTCGGTGAGTGGCAACACCGCGTACCCCGATTCCATGGGGCTAAATGAGACCCCTGACCCCTGGCTTGCCTTAACCGGCCGTCCAGGGGTGGAAACCGCAAGAGCTAAGAACCTAAGCTCCAGGGTGGAAGTGTTAAAGGGCATAACGCCGCGAGTAGCTCTTAGTGAAAGTGCAGCACACCTCTCTACACCCTAAGCCACCCACGCCGATGTTGCCCCTCCGGTGCCAAGATACGGCAGCCTTTATGGGGGGCCCATTCAGTGGGTGGCAAGTCATCACCTGCCTAAATATATTTTGAGATGAGACAGGATAAGGCAGGTGCCGTTTCTCATTCTATAGATCTGTTATTCCATCCACAAGTTGTTCACCGCAATAGCCCAGATTTTTTTAATCCTATACTGTACAATAGTTTCATATTCCTTTTTATACATATTCCATAATTGTATTTTTTATATTCAACAGGGCCTCTTGGTGTTGGCTTCGGCTCCACCAATGCCTACCAAATGTCCGGGCTAGACCCGAGAATTTCATCGAATAAAGTGTCATAATAATAATAATCTTTATTTGGCATAAGGAAAAATACAAACAAATAATTGAATCCACTGGCTCCGAACTAGTAAAAAACTGTGTTTCGAAAGCCAGTGGCTTCTCCCAATGTTTATGTATTAAATGCTAGGTATGCCTAAAATAAAGAATTTTTATGATTAGAATTTTGAAAGAAAAAAATTTGATTCATTTATGCTAAACTAGCACTATTTCCTAATAGCCCTTATTCTGTGATTGCGCAATACGCATCGAATATATAAGGTCGGGGAAAAAGTTTCTTCGTATTTTATAAACAAATTCAAGACATATTTTTTTCAAGTTTAATTACATTTAATTATAATATATATGTACCATTTTGTTCGATAACTTGTTGCCATCTTTTAGGTAGTGACATGACCCCGTTGCTGTAGAAATTTTGGGAATTCTGATCAATAAAATGCAACAAGTAGTTTTGACAGTCCTCTCTTGATGTTAATCTAACACTACCCAAAGAATTCTGAAGAGATCGAAACAGGTGGAAATCTGAGGGTGCAAGGTCAGGGCTATGTGGTGGATGCATTAACACTTCCTAACCAAGCTCTCTAAATTTTTGCTGAGTGGCCAAAGATGTGTGCGGTCTGGCGTTATCATGATGAAAGACCACACTCTTTATGTTGATCAATTCCGGCCGTTTTTTCTCAATTTCTTGTTTGAGTCTCATCTGCTGTTGGCAGTAGAGATCCGAATCGATGGTTTTGCCCGGCGGTAAATGCTCATAATGAACGATGCCCTTCCAATCCCATCATACACACAGCATCACCTTATTACGTGTTAATCTGGGTTTCGCTACAGTCTGTGGTGCTTCACTGCCCTTTGACCATGATCGTTTGCGCACATTCTTGTCGTAGGTGATCCATTTTGCATCACCAGTGATCAATCTTTTAAAAAACGGTTCGGTTTCTTTACGTTTCAATAGAGAATCGCAAATGAGTACACGATTCATTTGGTTTCTTTCAGTGAGCTGGTGTGGCACCCAAATATCGAGTTTTTTTGTATACCCAGTTATTTTCAAATGGGTCAAAACTGTTTTGTGGTCAATCCCCAGGTCTTCAGCTACGTCGTAACTACTAATATCCGATCTTGGTCCACTTTTTCAGAAATGGCATCGACTTTATCCGTAACAGGGCGACCAGAGCGAGCTGCATCTTTGACATCAAAATTCCTGGACTGAAAATGCTTGAACCAACATTGTGCTACTCTTGATGACACTGCATTAGGTCCATAAATGTCACAAATTTTATTCGCGGCTTGTGTCGCATTTTTCAGTTTTTTGTAATAAAATTTCACAATATATCGAATTTCTTCGTTAGATTCACTCATTTTATCGAACAAAAAAACAATTGAAAAATGGCGGGAAATTGCTTTTTACTTTTTATATTCCTTTTTTAAAATGTCATATTTTAATGGTATCAAAACCAGCCAGATACAAACAGTACAACCGATGAGATTTTTACTACAACTTTATACATACAAAATACGAAAAGACTTTTTCCCCGACCTATTATATATACCATATTGTGTGGAAACAGGACAATTTATATTAAAATTTTAACTTCACTTTATCTCACTGACTTTATCAGCTGGTGATAACGTTAATAAAAAACATGTTACACTTATTCTAAGTATAAATAAATAAGTAAGAAATTTGGGAACATCTGTGATTTTTTATCTATCTGTCAATACTTCAGGCTTGTCGCAACAGCCTATCGCTTTCACACATTTTCAAAAATTTTATAACTAAAAATTCGGTAAATTGGATTTAAAAAAGTATGCAATTTATTTCAGAATAGTAAAAAATAATATAATATTAATTTTATTTCGCTAAATATCCTTATTACACGATATCAACATACAAAACATTAAATCATCATTAAAATTAAATCACAATATAATTTCACTATTAAAAAATTAAATTACAATAAATCATAACTTCTTGCCCATTACCACAGAATACATAATACACACAGATAGAACACTCCGCAAAGAAATTTAAATAAATAAGGACTCTATCTGCAAGGCAATAAAATAGCAATTCAACTCGTACAGCGCTGGATACCGCCTCTTACATTCACCTAGAGAGCCGCTCTCTTTCTGTCACGTAGCTCTATCTCTTCTGACGCGGCACGTGAAACGTTAGGGTTGTCTTCTTGATATTTACACAGAATATTTATTAGTAATTACTTTAAAAAATATATACGAATCCTGTTCTATAATAATAGAATACATTTTCGTTATACCTATTTTCTTTTATGCAAAGAAAACTAATTGGATTATTACGCGCGACGTGGCTAGCGTGCGAGTCGAGCAGCCACTGTGTTACGCGGGTTTTGCCCATCGAAAGGCCCGCCGGCCGAACGTACCTAAACTGCGAAGTGAAACTGCCATTACAATACACATCCATTTGTTTCAGATGGGGCATTCCATTTGGGCAATAATCATTTGCAGGATGCCGTCTCGGGTGCCTCGCACTCGCTGTCGTAGGGATGCGACTTACTTGCAAATCAGCGCATGAAAATCGTTCGTGCGTACCTCAGCAAACATCTCAGATGCACTGCAGAGGCAAGCGCATCAGCAAGCTAAAAATTTCATTGTATTAGACACGTAGATAAGTGTGGTCAATCCAGAGGCTACTCGAGTATTATTGCTCGAGAATTGCAAACATTTTAAAGTAATTGTTACGTTAATATATTTTATATTGGCTGGAAAGACAGAAAATAATTGAGTTTTTCAAATCACCTCCGCCACCCTATAAAATATCAACACCAAAATTGCTTTATACCATTTGCAATGTTATTCTAAATTTTAAGGCAATCGTTTTTTTATTCTCACTTAGTTTCTTTTTTCTTTTTTTCTACAAAAATGTTGAAAGCTAGCTTAAGAGATAGCTCTGGCCAGAGAGCATGGCTTTAAACAAAACCATCAAAAATATTTTAATCTAACCTTGTCAGTAAACGTGCCTAAACTTATTACAACGGAGTGGTTCTTGTCTATGACACTAGACATTAATGCTACAAGCAATTAGTAAGTTAATACTTCGTCTGGCTCTCGTTGCTTTAGGATTAAAATTACTAATTATTTTCAACAGTGTATTAAGGCTATCTATGCTACGTGCGTCCTCTATCTTGCGCGTAAAACATTTTTGAAGATATAACATTTCTAAATGTACACTTATGTGCGATAACCGTTGGGGTAGACGTGTTCTAGAGTGGAAAAAATGAATCGGCAAACGTAGCAAAGGATGCCTTGCGACTTGATTTACGTAAGACGGTTGGCAGTGGTTGGAAGAGAAAAGCTGAGGATCGGGCTTAGTGGTCTGCCTTGGGTGAGGCCTACGTCCAGTACAGCAGTGAACTCGTATAGTGTGATTATCATGATAGAAAATATAAGAACGAATAAAGAAAAACACTTTTTTTGTTGTAAAATATTTATTTTTGTCCAAAAAAGTTTTTAAACCTAAAAACCTCTCTAAATATCTCTATACAAAGACCATATTTTCGTATATAATCTAAATTCCAGTCCAATCAAAATATAAAATATGTTCGGTCTGAGTTTCTATAAAAGCATGTGTATATGTGTGTGAGTATCATCTTTGCGATACCTGTGTCCTCCCTCGTATGAGAGTTGATGTGTTTTATATGGAGCTGACTTTTGCCCGATTTTAGAGATGGTTTCCTAGTAAAAGAAATTGTTATGATGGATACAAAGACATCCGCGACACCTTTGTCCTAAATCGAAATATGGCTATGGCTAGCTCGTATTTTTCTATTTTTATGTAATTTTTGTCTCGTGTTATATAAATTCTTAGACTTTATATTCATATACTTGTAGTTCTATTCAGGGAGAGATACGTAGATATGGACGGCAGATAGCCGAGGGTTGTGGTCAGTGCTTGTGAGAAGCGAACTGCGGTCACGCCTGCAGACGACTCGTGGTATCCATTTGCAGGTGTCCCCCTTTGTCTCCCAAAAAGAATGAGAAATCAGTTACCTGCTAAATGTATGGCAAAAAAATAGAGTTTGATGAGGAGGCTACTATCGCAAATATTGACACTAAAACAGTTTTTAAGATATAATAACCACTCGTTGTTATAAAATCTGATGGTTTAATAAATTTTTGGCACTTAAAACACAAAATGTCACCGCATTAGAAATATTTTTGGATTTGTGTATCTGCTTTGACATTTTAAAATGTTAGTTTCATTTCTGGATTTTTTTGCCACTAGTATGCCACCGGCTGGTTCATCACCATCATTATGTGCAGCCTATCATGTTCCAAAATCCCGAAATACATGAAAAAGTTCACGAACTCTCAGTAATAATCCACCAATATTACATACTAGTGCTGTTGCCCGCGGCATCGTGCGCGTAGATTTTCATTAAACTTTCAACCCTTTTTTCCTCCCTTAATCCGGCCCTTGTGCAAAAAAACATAGCCTATACTTCAATCTGGTCATAGCGAAGCGTATTAGTGAAAACCGCATTTAAATCCGTCCAGTGGTCTAGGAGATGTGTGTGGACAAACAAACAGGCAAAAATTCTAAAAACTGTCTTAACGTTTTCAGCTGCTTATTTTAAGACAACCTGTGTGGTTTTTTTGATTATATTTCCATTAGAGATTTTTTTATCTCTACGTTATTATTATAATGTATAGATACCAACATGATGTACCTCATTGCATTACATGGAAGAGCGAGACACAAGAATTAGACTAAACGTCATCACAATCATAGGTACACGAGTACAGACAGAAAAACGAAAAAAATCTCACTTCAGTGAGCACAGACTACATGCTTTTAAAAACGAGAGTTAAAGTTTTGTTGTAAATAAGGAAAATGAAAAAAGGGTAAAGTTGCGTTCGAAACTGAGCATAATTTTGTTGTTGTACAAAAGTCGTTTGCGAAAAGGCTACCAGCACGGTTCGTAAACGCTAGCTCTGGCGTGAACTCGACAGCCACCGAACTGTATGCAAAGTTCTCTTTCGATGGGTACGGTATTCTCAGTAAGACAACTAAAGTTTCAACCAAATTATGGCCTCTATATTAATAGCAACTTATAAAGCAACCGGATTTTCCTTTTTGTGGCTCGTTAATTGGTACTTATAGAATATTTTACACAAGTATTAGAAACGTAGTAAAACATGAAACGTGGCAGAATCTTTAACTGGCTTCAAAAAAAAGAGAGTTTCATTCGATCCGTATTATTATAGTATTAATATATAAACTTACCATACTGAAATACCCAGAATGAAATCGCATATAGTGATAAGGCTGCCAGTTATTACACTAGACTATGAGAAAACTCTTTTTGCTCATCAGATATTACATTCATTTCTGGTGTGAACAATAAATAATTTTCTATCAGACTATTAATATTCATTAAAATAGATACAACAAGCAAATAACACTACTGCATTTAATAAACTGTGGCTCTGAACAGTACTGTGCTAATAATTATACGCGAACTAAATAAACACGTCTAGGCTGTTTCTCTAACTAAAAAGGCTGGAAACGAAATTGAATTTGAGATGTCATCTGCAGTGTACTGTTGAATACGGGACGTTGTGTGCGTTTAGCTGTACGTATTTAATTATTACTATGGGAAAAACTGTATGAGTTTAGAATTGTTTAACAATAATTAGAAACAGTTATGGTGTAAAATAACCATAGCATTCAGCAGTTCTATAAAAATCTGGTTGTTTTCAAGTCTCGAGTGAAAAGATTTCTTTTAGGGTTTATCATGGGCTCTATCGAAGACAGTGCGGTGCTTCATCGACCATATCATCACTTAATATATGGCGAGGAGGAAGTCAAATGGAAGTCAATTAAATAAATAAATATCTGGGACATTATTGCACACATGGTCATCTGACCCCAAACTAAGCAAAGCTTGTAATATGGCTGCCAGAGACTGATATACCTACATATATATTTTTAAATACATACTTAAATAGATATTAACACCCAGACATAGAACAAACACAAATGTTCATCACACAAATGTTTGTCCTAGATGGGAATCGAACCCATGCCCCCAAGCACAGAATAAATAAATAAAAACACACTCACAACGAAACAAGCTTACTAACATTGTTTTTTTAAACACCCGGTATAAGTGCTGATAATCTTTTATCGGCTGAACAGTTTTTCTTGATTCATATCTCGCAATCAAGTCAACTTTCAAACAAAATAAAATAATAATAAATATCACGGACTTACATATCATGGACATCTGACCCCAAACTAAGCAAAGCTTGTAATATGGCTGCCAGAGACTGATATATCGTACTGTTAGCTGAGGCGACTGCAGCGCCACCCCCCCCACCTTCGCTTTAATATAAAAGCGGGCAGCAAGCAGTGCTCTGCCTCTTTCCCAGGCTTGCGCTCGTAACGATCGGTCTTGTTTTGTTTGTGCTACTTATGTAAATTGTTAATATTACTTTCTTATACCAATAAATTGTCATTGCGTGTTATATAAATTCTTTTTTTTTAATATTTTTTGAAAGAGGTTTCTAACATCAGAAGTGGGATACGACAACGTGGCCAGTCTGCGAATGTTGGATCATATTTCTGATTGCTCGAGTCATTTCTGAGTAATGTCTTCCGCGGTACGCAAATGAAAAACGTCGTATTGAGCGCACGCCATCGCCGCCCGATATCGGGCAGCAGCTTTGTTTAATCCTAGACAGGTTGGTCGCGCTCGAGGGGCGTACTCCAGCAGCAGGTGATGCGGTTGCACTCGCCATGCCAGGCGGGCGTGACCCTTACGAGTGGCGTGCCCCGCTTGCCATCAGTGAGGCAGGCCGTTCAACACCGGTCTCCAAGCCTGGAGTCCCGGACAGGTCACACCCAGCAGCCGCGGGCGTAGGCACGCCTACTGTGCCAGACTACGAGTGGACCAGCCACAGCCGCCACGCCAGAATTGGCCAGTGACGTGGTGGAACTGCTCGCCAATGCTATCAGTGCATTGAATCCGGTGAGACCAACCCATTATTACGTGTCTGATTTTAACCCTGAATCATGACGTCAGCGTGTATCGATGAACTAGACCGTGCAAAAGTGAAAAACCGTTGAGATGACAACAAATGCCTAGCATGTTCGTGACTGGGGACTGTGTTCACAGCGACCGCGCGTGGTCTAACTTCAAGTAGGAACTGAAAACATTGTGCCCGCAGCACGTTGACGTTGCGAATATTCTATTTTGAAGTGATGCATACTAACTTCGATTAATATTCCACTTACGTCGAGTACTCGCGTAGGTCATTGCTTCGTTTGCAAACTTTTAAAGGTCTCAGTAACGGGTTGTTCACTGCAATTATGATTCGTGGCATAACTGACCCTCATTTATGTAAAGCCTAAGGTTGCTCGTTTTTCTTGCAACGTAAACATTACCGGTACAAAAAGGTGTTTCTCGAATCTACCCTCTACTAGCGCGAAGGACGAAAATGACGGAAATGTAGGCTCGCTCAAAAACGTCGCATGCAAGAGGGTACGCGCTGTTTTAAATATAATCGGTACGGTCATATAGCCATTTCTTGCCCTACAAACTTGAAACAGCTATCTACTGCACGAGATAGCGTTAATTCGGCTAATTCAAATTCATCTCCAGATAAGTGCACGTTTTGCAAGAAAAACGGTCATGATGAGAGTAGATGTTTTGCCAAAGAATGTTCCGTGTCGCGTAATAAAGAGTATGTCAAGTTAAGCCGTGAAATTGATGATTAAACTAAAAATCGCGATGTAATTACAGCTGTTTGTTTGATATACCGGTTGACGTATTAGTAGACAGTAGTTCATACATTTCATTAATCTCATCCGACTTGTTGAAGCACTTCCCTTTCAAGACAAAACTCGATTGTCAGTTACTTCGTGGCTTGGGCGGTACAGAAATATAATCGACTTCTTATATCACCCTGCCGAGTGAACTGACGCTGGAGGTAGATTTTTACATTATGCTTGGCGGTTGTCTTAGTACCAGTCCTGGATTTGTCAATAGGCCATAAAGGCCGCGGCCTAGGGGCGGCAGATTTTAGAGGAAGCTCAAAAATTATTATTTTAGAAAGGTACATGGGGCGGCGGAAGTGAAGTGGCCTACACTCGTAAAAAAATATAAATCCAAAACTGCTTAGTAACCCCGTTATTATTGGTACTGATGTACTGAATAGGAACGGCGTCGCGTATATACGAACGGCTGACACTCAACCTGTTGTTCGGAGAGAATTGTCTCTTGTCAACAACGTGACGCAAGCTAAGTCGAAAGTGCAAGTCCAACAAGAAAACGTCTTTTAAAATTGCTCGATAAGTACTTGGACAGCTTTTTGATCGGTACAGACACCACAACAGTAAACACCGGACAGATGCACATTCGACTTACGATGGACTCGCACGTCTGTTACCGACCTTACAAACTATCGCATGATGAAAAATTGAGGGTACGTGCTATCCTTCGTGATCTACTCAACAGTCGCATACATGCAGTCTTATTAGTTAAAAAAAAGAAATAGTGCAGCGATAGAATGGCAGTCGATTACCGAGCTTTGAATCAACCAACGGTTAAAGATCGATTCGTACTCTCATTGATCGATGACCACATCGATAGGCTAGTAGATCGTAATTTCTATACAGCGCTCGATAACCAAATAATTGCCTGGTAACTGGTCTCCACTGAATTAAAATTTCTGACGGCTTGGTTTCGAAAACTGTATTCGTGACACCAGATGGTCAGTAAGAATATTTGAAAATTCCATATGCAGTCTCGCGAACGCACCGGTGGTCTATCTGCGGATACCCTCAACCCTACATAGAATCCTGTTACACACTAGTTTACATTGATGTTGTTTTGTTACAGAGTAGTAGTATAGAAGAAGGTATCGAATTACTCGATTACTTGATTCTGTAATGCGAACTTTAACGGATGCTAGATTTTTGGCTAATTTATGGAAATGCACGTTTCTGACTGACGAAGTGGAGTACCTTGGTAGACTAATAAGTTGGGGTCAGGTTCGGCCGAGCCCGGGTAAAGTTGAGGCCATGGTTAAGTCGCTGGTCCTCGGCAACGTAAAGCGGGTCCGATAGTTTCTGAGCTTAGACGGATATTTTAGACGGTACATTCCTAATTACGCTACGAAGACGGCTAGGATAGCCGTCCTGTTTCATTTTGTTGACTTTGAGTAGCGAGCCCGTACTGACTATATTTGACCCAGAAATGCCGAGTCCTGGCGCAGTAATCATCTTCATCATCATCGTCAACAAGTACATGACGATGAACGCCAGACACTTGTGCAGCATTTTTTGTTGAAAGTTAGTGCTATTTATCGGTGCACTATTTTTATTTGAAGTTTTCCTTGTACATTATTTTTCATGTGTAGCCTTGCATTACCAAGACATTTACCAAAGATACCTTTACCTAGATATGCCACTGGTCTCTCTGGATTTATTATCCTTTGAGTTTCGGTATTTTCCGGGAAAAGGCCTGTCTTGTAGATTGGCTTAAAGGTGACTCGCAGAACTATGCGAGAAAAGACTTCCGAAGCCCTGCGCATTGTAGATAAGGTGACTCATAAAAGACCCGTGTCAGCCTTCCGAGTTCTCTCGGTTAAGCAACGGGGTGAATGGGAAAAGACTTAAATAAGGTGACTCATAAAAGACCCGTGTCAGCCTTCTGAGTTCTCTCAGTTAAGCAACGGGGTGAATGGGAAAAGACGGATACCGCACTGTTGCCTTTGTGGTGTGTGTCTTGGTTACTACATGGCAAATACATACTTGGCTTGATTTTTGTCTCCCCGTCTACAGAAAAATAAGAGTTCTATTTTCTTAGCAATTTATTCACCTAAACTTTCGTTTGTTATAGACCTGTGATGAAGATTTATGCCCTGACAGTGCAAAGGCATCCACTTTGTCTCTGCACAGAGCCACAAGAGACAGCCTGAGAAGACAAAGTAGCTGCCTGTGCTACTTCTGGAGGTTCCAGGCTGGGCTGCGAGGACGCTGCCCCGTCAGGAGAGGCCGTGTTAGCTGAGGCGACTGCAGCGCCACCCCCCCACCTTCGCTTTAATATAAAAGCGGGCAGCAAGCAGTGCTCTGCCTCTTTCCCAGGCTTGCGCTCGTAACGATCGGTCTTGTTTTGTTTGTGCTACTTATGTAAATTGTTAATATTACTTTCTTATACCAATAAATTGTCATTGCGTGTTATATAAATTCTTTTTTTTTAATATTTTTTGAAAGAGGTTTCTAACAGTACATACATATATATTTTTAAATATGTGGGCGCGTCGATATTTTTAGAGTGGCAAGAAACAGAACTGACAATGACAGATGGCAGCAGACGGCTGACAGTTGATGTTTCAACATTCTATCGAAACTTCCGACGCATAGTTTTTATGGATGAGATTATTTAGCTAAATTCAAAATTAAGTTTATTTTATTGGCGGCTCCACATTAGTGCCTCCACATTCACGGGATGCTCAGTCGTTCGTGAAACCCGCCGCGAAATGGACGTAGAAGCTGCTGCTGCAATAACTTTGTTTGCTGTGGCAACATAATAGGTCGGGGAAAAAGTCTTTTCGTATTTTGTATGTATAAGGTTGTAGTAAAAATCTCATCCGTTGTACTGTTTGCATCTGGCTGGTTTTGATACCATTAAAAATATGACATTTTAAAAAAGGAATACAAAAAGTAAAAAGCAATTTCCCGCCATTTTTCAATTGTTTTTTTGTTTGATAAAATGAGTGAATCTAACGAAGAAATTCGATATATTGTGAAATTTTATTACAAAAAAGGGAAAACTGCGACATAAGCCGCGAAAAAAATTTGTGACGTTTATGGACCTAATGCAGTGTCATCAAGAGTAGCACAATGTTGGTTCAAGCGTTTTCAGTCCGGGAATTTTGATGTCAAAGATGCAGCTCGCTCTGGTCGCCCTGTTACGGATAAAGTAGATGCCATTTCTGAAAAAGTGGACCAAGATCGGCATATTAATAGTTGCGACGTAGCTGAAGAACTGGGGATTGACCACAAAACAGTTTTGACCCATTTGAAAAAAACAGGGTATACAAAAAAACTCGATATTTGGGTGCCACACAAGCTCACTGAAAGAAACCAAATGAATCGTGTACTCATTTGCGACTCTCTATTGAAACGTAAAGAAACCGAACCGTTTTTGAAAAGATTGATCACTGGTGATGAAAAATGGATCACCTACGACAAGAATGTGCGCAAACGATCATGGTCAAAGGGCAGTGAAGCACCACAGACTGTAGCGAAACCCGGATTAACACATAATAAGGTGATGCTGTGTGTATGGTGGGATTGGCAGGGCATCGTTCATTATGAGCTTTTACCGCCGGGCAAAACCATCGATTCGGATCTCTACTGCCAACAGCAGATGAGACTCAAACAAGAAATTGAGAAAAAACGGCCGGAATTGATCAACAGAAAGAGTGTGGTCTTTCATCATGATAACGCCAGACCGCACACATCTTTGGCCACTCAGCAAAAATTTAGAGAGCTTGGTTGGGAAGTGTTAATGCATCCACCATATAGCCCTGACCTTGCACCCTCAGATTTCCACCTGTTTCGATCTCTTAAGAATTCTTTGGGTAGTGTTAGATTAACATCAAGAGAGGACTGTCAAAACTACTTGTTGCATTTTTTTGATCAGAAGTCCCAAAAATTCTACAGCAACGGGATCATGTCACTACCTACAAGATGGCAACAAGTTATCGAACAAAATGGCACATATATATTATAATTAAATGTAATTAAACTTGAAAAAAATATGTCTTGAATTTGTTAAAAAAATACGAAGAAACTTTTTCCCCGACCTTATATTACTATTTAGACGTCCAAAACAAAAAAGTTATTAAAAAGCGTTGAAAAAAAGAAGATGGTAGATGACGTCCGTACGCCTTTATAGACCGGAGTAAACAAGAAGTAAACTGGCGCGGGGCCGTGAATGTGGATGTGTACGCGTGAACGCCGCGCGAAGGGGGCGCGAACCCTTTGTCGCGGCACAAAATACCGACTCTGATCGGGGAACAGGCGTGAACGCGGGTGAACCCCGCGAAAACCCTCCACATTCACGTTCACGCTTGTTCTCGGAGCTTCACGGCACTAATGTGGAGCCGCCATATCATAAAATATTTAGTTAATCGCCACTAGCTTTGTTTTGGTGGATTAGTGATGGAAGTGGCACCATCACTTGTATAATACTGGTACCGGATGTTGTTGATGCGGCTCGCTGATGGGTCCTTGGCGACCAATCAGCTAGCGAGTTTGGCATACCATCCGGCAGAGGCGCTAGCGAGAGCGCACGGACAAGCGAGGTTCGGGGGAGCTCAGTTTACCTTTTGCTTTGGACGGTGGCACTTTACTTTTGGTTTAGACGGTGGCAGCATTCGTTACTAAGCGGAATACCTTGTCCCCAAGTAATTTAAAGTACCTAATTTTCCATTGTAAAATTAATCATAGTGTTATGGAATAAAAGCTGTTATTTTGAACGAGCAATGTCTAATTTCCTTGCCCGCTATACCCACGCTGTAGAACAATGTCTGGCGGATCGGCCTGCTTACCTACTATTCTACTTCTATACTTCTGATGCTTTTGACGATTCGACAAATACATACTTAAATAAATATTAACACCCAGACATAGAATAAACACAAATGTTCATAACACAAAATGTTTGTCCTAGGTAGAGATCGAACCCACGCCCCCAAGAACAGAAGGCAGGTTCACTACCAACTGAGCTAACGGGGCTGCAATAAAATAAATTACAATTGGTTCAGTCCTTTGGAAGCTACGATGCAACAAACAGATACACAGATACACATTAACATACAAACACAGCCATACAGATACACAGTTACACGGATACACAGCCAAACACGTTAAACTTATAATACATTTTTTTGCATCGGGCTAAAAACAGTTGTACTGCCCATAGATCTTTGAAATCTATAGACAATCCAAATGCTCAATCCCTACAAGATTGATGGCGGTATTACAACGCTAAAGGGCAATGTTTATGCGTTGAGACAATAACAATCACATTTTTGTGTGCCTAACTGACGTCATTTTCGTAACCTATTTTGAACTTTTCATTTACAGTAGGTGAAACTCTAAACTTCCGACCAATGTCACTGTAATCTCAGGTTCTGTGGCATTTCTGTGGGCACCTAATTGTTTTATACCATAAGCTTAACGATGGCCATCTGCTGTCCGGCACATCTGCGAAATCTGTTCGCATTTCACGGCTCGCTTCAACCTTTCATTCAATTAAACGCTTTACATTGGCCGTTTATTGGAATGAAATTTAATTTAATGTCGTTTAAATGTTGTCTGGCGGTGACGTGATTATTGTGAAATCTTTAGTGACACAGATTGAATAAAATTTGTGGTCATTGTGATGGCTGAACGATTTTCATCGGAAATTTTTCATGAAAGAAGTAGTAAAGGTCCGCTTTTGGTTGCCACCGTTTATATTTTGTAGATACCTACGTCCTTAATATCGCTCGCGTATTTTAACACTTTTGAACATACGAAATGATTGAATGTACTTATGTAAAATCTAAGCTACATTAATTAAGAAAATAATATTACAAACGTTCAGATAAATTTTTAATTTGATTTTAGTGATAAATATTATTCCCCAATAGTGATGATCTGGGTGTCTTCAAATCACGAGTGAATCAGTTTCTTCTAGGCAAGCGTGCTCCATTTTAGACCGCATCATCACTTAACATCTGGCGAGTTGACGGTCAAACGCAAACCTATACCTATACTAAAAAAACGCCAATATTCTGCGACATTTTTGCACACACGGTCATCTGACCCCAAACTAAGCAAAGGTTATACTATGGCTGCCAGAGACTGATATTTTCACATACTCAAAAAGATATTAACACCCAGATATAACACAAAAGTTCGTCACATGAATGTTCCAGGTGGGAATCGAACCCACGCCCTCAAGCGCAATAGGCAAGTTCCTACCAACTGGGCCACCATTATTATCTAATATTCATCATTATCATCAGCCATAAGACGTCCACTGCTGAACCTACCCTTCTCCTTTAGTACGTCACAGTTAAGGTCAGCCTGCCATCAGCATCCACTGGATGCCCGCGACTACTGGAGACCCTGCCTCGCAGCAGTGATTTGGACGGCTTATTTCATTTTATAAGTTCTAGTAAGTAATTTTTCATTTAGTCACCATAAATAAAGCCAAACTTATCTACCCTTAATACACCCATAATTAGAGCTTGTTTTACAATGAACTGTAATTGTAGCCACGAGTGTTCCGACCGTAATTACGGTGGTCTCTGGACCGCCTACTGCGGAAAATTGTTATTTTTAAATACATTTTCCTCGAAAATTGTACACTTTCCAAGTAAATTACACAGCTTCGTGTTGGTGATCATGAGTTGTGGGTTTTCTTTGTACCTTCATATATGGGAATAGTGTGTATGTATTAAATATGTATGATAATTTTCACCGCTCAAAACACTCCTTAATAAAGAGAGATACATAAAATCAAGTAAAGTGCTCATTCATTTACCTCACGTGTGCGATATAACAAGTTTTACGTCGTTAGTGTCGCACTTAACTAGACGCGACGTGTTGGGCCTTAAATAGGTCAAGATCGTGGACGGACTTAGAGTAGAAGGAATTGGGTAAGAGAAAAAAAGGAAAGAAAATTTTCCCAATATGAGAAAAATATGATATATATTATATACATATTTCTCACAGTACATATTTATATCAAATATTATACATGGAGGATCTTCCTTAATAGTATCAATCTGGGTGTCTTCAAGTCTCGAGCGAACCGGTTGAAATCAGATGTGGTGGCGTTCAAGCGCAAGCCTATTATTTAAACAATAAAAAACTGACTAAAATGCTTATTATGCTCTTGTGCAAAAGTCTGCTTTTTGTAAACTAGAGCATAAAATAAACTGTACCTCATTAAAATTGTCCAAAAAGGTTCAGTTTCTAATATATTTAATGTAGCAAGTTAGTCTGGCTCTTTAATAACTCTCATAGATCAGAGAATTATTAATAATAAATAATAATATTAAAGACAAAACTTTAGTCGAATAATAATAGAACATTGATCAAATTTCTTTTTAGTTATAAATTAATAGAGGAATTATAATACATATCACTGTTTCATTTCTTCGCAACGGAAAGCCCAGTCTAACTCGAGGATAAAACCCATTTTATCCTAGACTTAAAAATCCGCCCTCGACAAACGTTTCAGCTAAGATGGCTAATTTAAAACGGATAAATTGTTGCATAATTGAATATAGAATGAAATATAGATGTAAATGAACACGTAGGTATATTTTTATGGCCAGTAAGACGTTTACTGGGCTGTAAGAATTGAACTTACAGCCCAGTACTTTACTTGAAAGTACTGAAATGTAAGTCTACAGGTTGCTCTGTTAGTACAAGATTCTGAACCCAAATATGTAAATGGAATAATACTTTGTACAAGCTATATTTTCCTCAGCAATTTTTGGTACAGCAGACCCTTAAAATACATCCTTAATTCGCCCACGGTCAAGACGTTTCGTCCTCACTAATCTAGTAACAGTGTAACAACGCCTTAAGGCTACGACGTAGCACCGTAGCGTGTCATCGTAGCGAGCGCTACGAAATTGCTACGTTGGCGCTAACTAAGAATTAATTTAGACAAGTTTGCTTTGAGAATGTTCTAGAAAATAGACTGTGTTCGTAAGAAGCACTTGTTAAAAGTAAATAATTAAATGTTTTTTACTTGATAAGGTCAGTTTTTTTTTACTTAACACAATGTTGATGGCAAAGGCGGGTTTTATATTAAATTTGAAAACAAATATATTGTTGGCGAGTAAAAAGTTTTAAAATGAAGAAGATTCTAAAGCTTGGTACACATTGAGGTGTAATTGCAGTACCGTCAATTACCTACTGCAAACGCACTGCACATAAATCGGCGCGGAGTGGCCATGAATTGATTCGGGCTAACATTACATCAAGCGTAAGCCGAGCAGCCCGCCATGTTCGATGTATATGTACGAGCTAAGGCAAACGGGCCATTTTTGAAGTTTAAATGCTACTTTATTAGGTAAGACTACGCTGACGTAACGGCAAAATAGCAATATGACAGGAACATAGAGTAGAAATCTTAGTGCCTTACCTTACCGTAAACGTATATAAGTACACTAGTTTTTTTGCCCGCGACTTCGTACGCGTAGATTTTCATATAAACCTTCAATCCTTTTTTCTTCCCTTAATCCGGCCTTGCGCAAAATAACATAGCCTATACTTCTATCTGATCATAGCTAAGCATATTCGAGAAAACCGCATTTAAATCCGTCCGCATTTTCTTCCAGGGGTGTAGAAGATGTGCGTGAACAAACAAACAAAAATTCAAATAACTGCATCTGCTTATTTTAAGTCGCCCTGTGTGAAGTATTGATAGAAGCATAAAAGTAATAAATAACACCGTCAACAGTTTTCAAATCAAAAAGATAATGTGACCACAGTGCAGAGCATGTTTTGAAATTTTCTTTTTGTCTAAACCATTAAAAGTATATCATGTCATGTCGGGATGATATACATCTCTGAAATTTGACTGTCCAGTTCCGCTGGCCACGGAACACTGACATAATGCTTGTCTTAACACGCTCTTGGCTAGTTATTTCTTATTTCGCGTGCATTTGTATGTATACCTTGATTAAAAAGCCCTGAAATGGAACTACTCTATTTATCTGTTAAAATATCACAGTAAAATAAAATTATTTCTATATTCTTATTCTTATTGCAAATATACACTGTATTCTTCTAGAAGCTAAGTTTATATACCCTGCATAAAGGGTGCAGCAATGACTTATGTAGTGGCTGTTCACAAAACCAGACCACAGACATAAACATATAAATTTAAGTATAGTTAAATCTATTACATAAATATTATATATAATATTCAAACTTAACCTGGGGTGAAGTAATTTTACAAAACAAAAAAAAACATACTTAGTGTGATAGGTTATTTAATTATATATGAGATCATACAAAACTTATGACGCTACTTTCTTAACTATTTATATATCGATATTTATTTTCTAATTAGTATAATTTTCTAAATTTTATCGTCGAAAAAAACTTTTATCTCGTAATAACATTTTTGGGTTAGAAACTTACGAAGTTGGTTCTGGAAAAGTGTTATTATTTATTTCTTTCTTTATTGCGTCCGGAATTTTGTTGTATAGGTTTATTGTCATGTACAAAGGGCCTTTTTGAATATTTCTATTCACGGGACTGAATTAAAATAGGATGCGGAATATTTTGTGTTTTAAATGCTAACATCGAATAAAACCAAGAGAATGTAATACTCCTACTCGCATTGGAATGAATCACCAAAGAGGTTGTAAGGCCTATAACATGCTTGATCTACACGTTCATTCTTCTAAAAAGGTTAAGGAACCTTCTTTAAATTTAAACTGATTATCTGAATGACAGTTGACAGTTTCAAAATTTTAATATGTCAATAACATTCTCTTTACTTTGGGTGACTATCCTCATATTACGTTTCGGGTAACGAAGAAATAAATCATTGATTTTTATTTTCGTTTATGTAAAAATAAAGAATTAAAATAAATGATATAACATAGCCTATGTTTTAATCCGGTAATTTCTAAGCATATTCGTGAAAACCGCATTTAAATCCGTCCAGTGGTTTAGGAGATGTGCGCGGACAAACAAACAAACAAACAAACAAACAAACAAACAGACAAAAATTCTAAAAACTGTCCTATCGTGTTCAGCTGCTTATTTTAAGACGCCCTGTGTGATATTTTTTTTGTTATCTCGCAATTACAGATTTTTTTATCTCAACGTTTTTATTATATGTATAGATAGATAGATAGATAATTATACACAATAGACATACTCGTAATGGATTTAAAATGCACTGTTCGAAATCCGCTGACAAATGAAAATAACACTATAACAAATTGATTCATTTACTATACCAGGAAGTTAAAAAACTAGTATTACAATGTTTTAAACTATCACGGTTGTTCACTAAAGTTATATGATTATTTACGGGATATTTACCGTGGTAAGGTTGTGGAAGGAGCTCAGTCTTCCCGTGAACATGGTGCATGTAACTGCGCCGAAATATCGGGAGCTCTTTCCACAACCTTACCACGGTAAATATCCCGTAAATAATCATATAACTTTAGTATTACAATATAAAAAACAGACTTCAAAATCGCGCTCGAACAACATTATTGATATTGCCAAATCAACAGGTCCTCGAACAAATTATTATTCGTATTATTAGATCTGGTTCAAAAAATACTGAGCCTAAGTTTATGAAACTTTTGTGGCGCCACCGCAAAAGTTTCCTCTACATAACAAAAAAAAACCACGTTAATTGGTTTATAAACGACGGTGTATTCGGTGTACAATTGTACATACATTAAAAAAATATGGACTGTACTGAGAATGTCCCTCAAGAAGTCGGGTAATAAATGACATAGCTATTCGTATGTCAATAAATTAGTTTCTAAGAGCTTAAGCGTAAATATTTTGTTTACCAATTATTGTAATAAAAAGTACATAGTTGCAACTGTATCAGTGTTTAAGCAATGTTGTGTGCTCACTGTTTGGATCTTAGGATCGAACAAAATTCGTAAGAGCCCCACATTTTTTTACAAAAAAGGCACGAAAACTTGAGTTTTTGGAATCTAATCTCTAATTTTTGGTTCTGTTTTTGTTTTTGGATTCTATTAAAAGGAAATATCTATAGAAAATTCAATTATTGTAGTAATAAATTTTTAAAATTTGAAAATAACGGCTTCTAATTTCGGAAAAACTTTACATATTATCAAGTTAATATTTGTAATTAAAAAAAATGTTCTTCGTAAACCTCTCGGAAGGAAAGTTTAAGAGTGACTTTCGTTAAATTACTGCCAAAAAAAATGTTATGTTGTGGTTTACTTGTTTTATATTGGTCTTGACAATTACGGCTAATATTATTCATTTTATGCCCGAAAATCCAGACACCCCAAATTGAACGATAGTTTTTTTTATTACGGCTCTTAACATTACCTGTATTGTTTTACCTGTGTATGTCATATGATCTGTAGTGAAAACTTAAAAAAAAAAAAACATTCTTCTTCTTCATCTACACGTTACTTTTTATTTATTTTAGTAAAAAAGTCACCCGGTATACGTATCTCGTATCTCGTCTGCCACCGCTCCTAGTTGCAGATGTAGGCCGCGTGGTTTGCTCGCGCTAAAGCAGTTACAGTAAACGCTGACGAGTTATAGTGCGTTCTCAGCTTTAAAGTCTCCGTGTACACGTAACGGTGGAGTTACGTTCTACGTCACGTGTACGTATTACGTACACCGTGAAAGCGGTTAAAACGAGTTTTATGAGATAAAAATATAAGTCGCTTTGAATCATTCAAACGTATTTTTTTGTTTAAGCACATATTAAAATTGGTAAATGAATAAATATGTGTAAATATAAAATAAAATGCGTATTTAATGGGTAATCTTATTAAACACCTTGTACTATGGGACCAAAATTAATATCACGAAAATAGGTCATTAAATAAAGTTGTACGTGAATGAAACTTTTACGAACATTGACCTCCTTAACCATATTTTTTTTATTGATATTGATATTTTTATTCAAAGATTTCATACTTCGAGTTTTTATTAATAAGTAGTTGGACCTGTTACAGTTTTATTATATGTATAGATTATATAAAATTATATGATGATGAATGATCTATATTATGCATATGAAAAATAAAAATAATTTTTTTATTCCAATCTGGGAGACGGTTCGCGAAAAAATGTTAAAAATAAATATTAAACATTTTATTTTCTTTTCGCGTAACATCAGGCGAGATGGCGGTCAAATGTGAGCCTTTTTATTATTATCATATAAAAAAAAAACCTTTTCATAGACAATTTTTTTCATAAGGATATTGAGTCGAAAAAAAAAACGTTTCGCCACATATAATTCAAGATGGCGGTTAACGTAGCTGCCGCTCGAGGTCAAAAAATTATCAAACTTTTCATAAAATAACTTCATAAGAACCCCATAAAAACGACTTTAGACGATTCTCAATTCGGTCCATATTTTTAATGTATGTACAGCGATTACTCTGTAATTTTTTTTACTTAACGTAATACTTTTTTTATTATGTAGAAGAAAATTTCATTTAACTTTTGCTCATTCGTTTTCCAGTTTCAATACCATAAATAATTTTGTACATGCGCCTGTTGATATAATAATAATAATAATTTAAAGAAAAGAAATAGATATGTGAATAATAATTTCATAATTAATAATTCTAAATCACTCTCTAATTCTGTACCCCTAGTACAAGATTTGATCGTTTTCGAAAACTTTTTTCGTTTTCGTTTTGTTCCATACATTGCTGGGCTAAAAGCTATTCGAAACCTTCTTTCGTATTCGAGTGAAGCAACCTATACTGCCGATTACTACCGATTTTAGTTCTTCCGCGTTTCCGCTAGAGGCGCTTTGCTGAAATGTATGGAACAATACGGAAACGAAAAAAGTTTTCGAAAACTATCAAATCTTGTACTAAGGGTACTGAAGTCGGTTTTTTGTATTAATAATTATCTACTCCACTGTTTTATGACAAAAATAACTGTTGATTGAGATATTTTTTATAAGATCTCTATTTTGTCCTTTCATACTATTTTATGCGTACGAAATTCAACGTAATAAAGATTAATTTTCATTGTACGACTAGTTTGGGAAGCGTTGTATTGTCTAACATCTTGACGAAGGTTAACTATGCTAATATTAATAAAGTAACATTTCAAACCTATTGTACATATCTCTAGAATATACTCTGTACTGTACTTATTTACTTAATGTAGATAGCTGATACCTACTTACCTTGTTATGGGTTAGAGGAAATATTTAGTAGCGCGTTGAATATACTAGATCTGCATAAACATGTGTACTGGCTGATAAAGAGGCCTTAGTTTTCTAATTAGGTTTGTAAGGGTTCCGTAGTAAACAGCAAATTAAAATTTATATGATGTTGTGGTTATCCGTCCATCTGTACCATCATATATGTACCATCAGAATTTCTGTAGATTTATTTATGAATCAAAGTAAATGCAATTAGGTACCATATTCTTATAGCATTCTTATAAATATTAATTTTGATGGAACAACAATATCCCACTAATTATAGATGTAAAAGTTTATATTTTAAATATCCTTTTTATATTTTGAAAAGTGCGTGAAAAAGAAAAACTTGAGTGAATCGAACATTTTTATCCTTGACAAAGGTTTTTTTTTTAAATTATTTTATATTTTTAGAAGCGCACATTCTTAGAAAAGTTAAACAACACAATCCTAGTAAATAACAAACAATTTCTACAGTGTAATTATTTCCTCTAACGTTAGACGCAAAACTCATTAGTGCATTTAAATTTGCGTTTTGCGAAAATTCGCCGCGCGTTTTGTAAATACTCATATTCGCCTTTTGGTGGTTACATCACGCGTCTAAATTAAGCAGCGTCTGCAACGTCTTACGAAACTTTAATTAAAATAATGTGTTTGAACTCTCTCGCCTAGTTTATGATATTAGGTAACGTGTACCTACCCTTTACAAATGACTCCCAGGGGCTGGGAAATTCAGGTAGATTTATCTAGTTAGATATATACTCTAGCTAGATATAGTCATTGTCTATTCTATTCGCTTCTTCGCTTTGCAATTAAATGAAATAACTAAATTGTTTAATATTATTACTAAATAATAAAAAAAGATTTAAATCATGAGAGAAATTTCGGTTATTAATTCTAAAGACGTCGGTAAGGTTAAGAGCACCGATTTAAGCTCCAAGTTTAAACAAATCAAGTCCAAGCAATAAAAGAAACATCTGATTCCTGTGGGCGTCAAGGAGGCGTCACAATGGAAAAGATGAGTGCCTTGTTTGATCAAAAACTGAATTCCTTTATTTCAATTCTTATGAAAGATTTCCGGTCGGTTCTGAAAGAGGACATCAAGGGCTTGGTCCGCTCAGAAATGAATACCGTGGTGACGGAATTCAAAGGTGACCTCAACTCTGCCACTGATTTCCTTAGCTCAGAACAAGAAAGGCTAAAGTTCCAAATTGTTAACAAAGATGCCACTATTGAAATTTTTGAAGCTGAAAACTTCATATTAATATTTTTTTAAGGCTACGTGCAGCTTAAGTTAAGCTTAGCTTAAGAACGGTGTACAGTTTATTTTCAACTACATTTTTATATCCAGGAAAAACTCACAGTAATGCTTGTTCATAAACAAAGATGGCAATGTAAGTATACAACCGCTCCAATTTGTTCTACACAAAGCTTGTAACATAAAACGCTACACCCTGTGCACAAATTCACGCCAATTACAAAACTATTCCTGCACCCTACCGGACGCTCACGACAAAGTTTCAGATCTGGTTTTCACCTAAATGCAAACACGAGACTACGGAACCAGTTTTGATAGGCCTTCCGAATTTGTGATTTTTTGTCTAGGTGGATCCAATTTGTGAGTAATACGAGAGTTGAGTGGTATCTAGTTACAGTGGCGGTGAGTGTGCAAACTTTATAATTGGCCATGGCGGCCAGAGCTCGTTGCGTGGCCTTTGCAGAGACGCCATAATTAACTGAAGGATTGTACTAGCTGTTACGTGATAGACGAGATCAAGAAAACTACATGAAAAATATTGAAAGATTCTGCGAATGGTAAGAATACGTTTGTACGCTATTTTTTTACTACCTATAATATGTTGATATATTAATAATAAATAAAGCCCATCAACGCAAAAAAATAATATTAGTTGAATTTAATTTCAATTCAATTTATGACAGAGAGCGCATTATAGCGAGTTGTAACGTAAAGCCGTACGCGCATCATACAAATGCTATATTTATTGCAATGATCGCAATTAGCGAATACTGTTCGTACTTATTCATTATTTAGACATTTAAGACACCATTGGATTACTATTAGAACCGAGAACCTATATTTTCGCAACTCCTCTTCCGATTTTACTCATATTCAAACAAACAGTTTTGCATGCTGTGTTCACAGTTTTTAGAATGGACGCTGAACGTTTTCCTTATATAATGTTAATTTGTAGTGTCAAGGGTGTCACATCCAATTAGTGAACCGAATAAAAAAAACATCAAAATTGAATTGGAATGAACTACTTGCCTACAAAAATTCATGAACATAGGATCAACGTTACGTTATCGTCGAACAAATATATATATAAACATAAATAAAAACGTGAAATTGCGTATTTACTAATTTAGAGTCAGTTTTTGAAATTGATAAGTATTAATATTATCACTACGCTAAAGTTAAATGACTATTTACAGGATATTTACCGTGGTAAGGTTATGGAAGGAGCTCCCGATATTTCGGCGCAGTTACATGCACCATGTTCACGGGAAGACTCGGGAGACTCTGCTCGTATAGTGCGTTTCACCAAAGAGTTCCCTCACCGTAATGTTGGTTCCCCTGCACTTTCCTTGTAATGTGTATGGGAAGTGCAGGGAAGCCAACAATACGGCGAGAGAACTCTTTGGTGAAACGCACTATACGAGCGGATTGGCAAATCTTGGGTGCTTCACTTTCTATTGCGCAATGCTGTCTCCGTCTTTTGTTTTCCTCCAAGATTATGAAACAGTTGAATGAATCTTATCAGCCTTGTCAATTATAAGCAACTCCTTCATAAACAAGGCCTCAGTACAATTCAACTCCATGCCGTGACTAGGGCAGATTAAGGTCGGCTTCCTCTTTGTTTTCCGACTAGTCTGTGCTAATTTAAAACCCGGATTCTCAAAACCCAGACAGTTTGACGTGAACGTAGCGTGTTTGTCCAAACTCTGGGTAAGGGACTGAGTTTTAATGGATATGACACTAAAATATTAGGCAAGTTTTGATAAACTTCTACTATGAAATAGGGTAGATATGGGAAAGGAATATGAAACATTACTATCCAAAATATAAAGTCAAGGTAAAAATCTACATCAAGTTTCTTTCCGTCTATTCACGATTGCCACCACCATCTCCGCCTCCAACGGTGGCAATTGAGAAAAAATATCCCAGCTGCCGCCAATGATGGCAATGGTGACTGTTTTCGTTCTCGATCTCCATCAGTACCTTAAAACGCAATATCGGTACTTTTGGGGCAATTTCGCTAACGGAATACTAGAACTTATAATAATGCACCAAAACTCATTTTCATTTTAAGAATGATGATATAATTTCATTTCATTATCTATTAAATGCAGTCATATTTATTTTTTCATCTTCTCTTAACAATTTACATGTCTTCATCTTGTATTATTGATGACGTTACCTATCCAGTGACGAACATCCCTAAATTTAGAAGAATCTATCGATACCTCGTTTATCAAAATCGTTTCAAGTCTGTAGTAGGTCGGAACATACAAACTTACACGCTACTAATACTACACGCTAATAAACAACACCCCCTTATGCTTTACGTCGGTTTTTTTGTCGTATAAATAACTAGTCGTCCGGCCCAGCTTCGCACGAGTGTAAGCTCGGCCTTCGGCCTCGCTACAAAATATAATATGGTCTATGTCACCCGGGGATAGTGTAGCTTCTTAACAGTGAAAGAATTTTTCTAATAGGTTCAGTAGTTTGGAGCCTATTCAATGCAAACAAACAATCAAATCTTTCCTCTTTATAATATTAGTATAGATAGAGTATAGACAAACAACCCATCTTGATAGTTCCGTTCACTTTTATGACAGACAATTTCAATTATAAAATACATTTATTTTACTGTGCAGAACTCGGACGCAACCATCCGAAGAAAATCCAAATAGAATAAAGATTAAAAGCCAGACATGTTATGATAACACTACATAGATCCCACGCACACAAAGCACTACCGACACACCTTACGCACACAAAGCCAAATTTAACAAGTCTTTACACCACAGACGAGACCCGGAGGCGAAATCCAGACATTCTACATCCTCGTTCACCCCAGTACCACCCCTAGACTAGTTCCCGCGTGACCGGTCTTAAATTTCCTTACACGAAAGCTCTTTGCAGTTGACAGTCCCCTTACTTGCCAGTAGGAGGGGGGGGGGGGGGGGGGAGTTCAGTTTCCGCTCGCAAATATCGTGTCTAAATTAAAGTTTTGGCCTCGACTGTTTCAACTTGTTAGCGATACAAGGCCTTTTTATTTCGAGGATAATTTATGTGGAAAGTCTAGCTTGAAAAAGTACTGAAGAATAAAATTATCATCAGAGTTGTCAGCGCGTCCTTGTCTCAAGATACAACATGCAATTTAGTACTTGTATTAGTATTGTTTTTACCTGTTTTAAATGTTTATCGAGACTAAAACGAAGCGTACCATTGCAGAAAGAATTAAAGAACATATCGCGGCCGTCAAAAATCACCAGAGACAGAAGTCGGTTCTTGCAGAACATATGCTTATGGCGGGATCCGGTGACTGGATCTCCACGATCCGAAGGTCCTCTCCACTGAACGACATAATTTTTCAAGAATGGTTCGTGAAGCGGTTGGATTTAGAAAACATCACAATTTTAACCGGGAAGATGGATTTAAGTTAGCGGCGTCGTAAATCCCATAGTAAGCAAGTGTACAACCCACGGTGTATCTCTAGATCTGGATCTAAGTAGCTTACCTTAAACTATAAAGGTTTTCTTAATAAAGTCATGCCGCTTATATAATGTTGATAATTAGGTGTAAGATAGAGGTGTTTGGTGTACAAGCAAATAGAAAATTAGTTGTCTGTGCGACGCTGCGCTGGTTGACTGCGGCGTTTATTTCAATTTAGTGCAATTAATTAGACTGAGAAGACGCCTTCTGAATGTACTTATCTCAGATATGACAAACAAGCAAGATATGCCTTAGCACAATTATTGTTCGTGTTCAAATGTCTCAAACATAAATCAACCAAATAATAAAATATAATTTTGTTTAATATTAAGTATTTGTTTTTTATGTGGGTACGGAATCCTGACTCCTGACGGTGGGAGCACAACTTGCACTAGGTCGATTTATTTTTCAAATGTTTTTATCATCTTTAAAAAATAGTTTATGTAAATACTAGTTACTTATAATTGAGGTGGTGAAAAACACTACCTCACTATTCCACTTATGTTTTTTTTTTAATTCTATATGAAAAAATGATTAATTGATTAAAGCATGTAAGTAAAACATAGTCAAAAACACCTCTATTCATACTAAATTTTCATTTGAAATCGAAAGTTTAGGGCCGTTCAAGTATTACGTAAGCAGATTTATTGTAATTATTTACCCCCCCCCCCCTCTCCCCCTTGTCAGCAAAAGTAAGCAAAGCTCTTACTCCCCCCTCCCATGCTTACGTAAACATTGGTATATACATTTATCTTTTAATGTAAGTATTCTGTTTTGTTTATTGATTCATGAGCAAGAGTGCCATAATGTGTGTAAAAAGTAAATAATTACTGCTGACGTAAGCACCATCTAGACCCCCCCCCCCACCTCCCATGTCATCAAAAATAAGCAAAGCATAGACGCCCCTGGCCCCCATAGTGCTTACGTAATACTTGAATGGTCCCTTTCGAACAAAACCACACTTTTCCGTCAAAATCGTCGGTTGGTTATCAAAGTTTTTCTGTATTCTCTAAACATTGGAAAAGTGAGGTTTTGTTCTTGTCTCCTAAATTATCTTATAGTAAATCCTAGTGTGGATTGACACTTTACTATGTATCTATCCAAATTACTTTTGGTTTTAAAACATTACTGTATGTAAACATGTTTATTTTGTTTCCGTCTAGGTAAAACACCACAGTGCAGTTAATTAAAGCGCTCAGTAAGCCGGCGCCCGCGGTGAAATGGGAAATAAGTAATTATGAAGTTGCGTTCTACCTACAGTATTACAGAGTAGCTGCAGCTTGCCACTGTTTGGCACGGACACCGCCCTGAGCAAGAGTTGGAGCGACAATCTTGGTATTTGTAATGGCATGAAGCTGGCAGGTGGAGTATCCGACTCTAGTTTCATGTATTACTATGAAAACAAATTTTAGATGGCGATGTTAACCTACCTTTTCACTTCTCATTAGGTAAAATTCTTGTTTATGCCCGGTGTAAGTGGAATAAAATTATTTTTAATGCTCTAGTGCTTAATGCATAAATGTCTGGTATTTATGCATTCATTATCATTATCATTTCAGCCATAGGAACGTTTATGTGCAGTTTCGATGCCATCACTCAAAAGCCGCGAAGGAAAACATCGTGAGGAAACCAGTATGTCCAAAAACCTCAAAGTTCGAAGACATTATGACATTCGCCAACATGCACTGGCCAGCATGGTTGATCAGTGCCCATTCTCCCGCTCTCTCTCTCTCTCTGATTATGTGGGAATATGATAAGCTACTGATGAACGAATCTTTTCGAGTATATTTTAAATCATTTTTAACTGACTTGCAAAAAGGGTTATCAATTTGACCGTTTTTTTATGTTTGTTACCTCAGAACTTTCGACTGGGTGAACAGATTCTGAAGATCCTTTCTTTAATTGAAACCTGGTGCTTACTGTTTGGTCCCATTTCAATAGGCATAGGCACAGGCATAGACCAGATGACGGAAAATGATATCAAATAGAAATCAAAGATATCGCCTTTGATGTTAGGAATTATTCACAAGGACCGCCAAATTGTTCTCTTACCAGGCTAAAATGTGCGCCACTACAAAATGTTGTCGACTCTTTTTATCGTGCCAGAGGGACCGGCGTACTTTTTTATTTTATTTATTTATTTAGAAATAGGCTAGCTTTAAAATTTGCAGGTTGAAGTGGCAATGAGCAGGCCACATCGCTCGAAGAACGACAACCCATGGGGAAGAAAGGATTTCGAGTGGAGACCACGAACCAGAAGACGCAGCGTAGGTAGGCCTCCCACTAGATGGACCGACGACATCGTGAGAGTCTAGGGCATCCAGTGGATGCAAATGGCAGGATGTCGTTCAGTGTGGAGGTTAAAGAGGCCTATGTTCAGCAGTGGACGTCTTCTGGTTGATGATGATGGTGATGAGACTTGCGTTTAACCGCCACCTCGTTGTCGCATGTGCGACTTTTAATCGCGTCTTTGGTAGTTTTATAGGTATTTATATAAATAGGAGTGCTGATGTTCAGAAGAGTAGTAATTACGTCTGCAGCGCTGTAAAGCGATTGCCTTCGGGTGTAAACGGTAATACCTAATTAAGAAGTTACGTGAGGGGATCCTGTTATGTATATATTTACTCGGTTTGATGTATACAGGGGGCTTTGACTGAGTTAATGTCAAAAGTTTATAAGATTCTAACTGAAGTTAGAAGTTTTCTGTAAAGTGTGTTTTTAATGGAAACTTGAAGATAGTTGTACAACCGAAAGAAGACTTAGGTACTAGAAATTCTGTTAACTGATTAATTAACTAGTGCTGTTGCCAGCGACTTCGTACGCGTAGATTTTCATATAAACTTTCAACCCTTTTTTTCTCCTTAAATCCGGCTCTTTCTCAAAATAATTCGCCTATAATTCAATCTGGTCATAGCTAAGCATATTCATGAAAACCGTATTTAAATCCATCCAGTAGTTTAAGAGATGTGCGTGGACAAACAAACAAACAGACAAAAAGTCTAAAAACTGTCATAACGTGGTCAGATGTTTATTTTAAGGTGCCCTGTATGTTTTTTATTGATATTTCGCAATTAAAGATTTTATTATCTCTACATTTTTATTATATGTATAGATGTGAAGTATTACGAATATGATTTCCGAAGTAACTGCATTAAGTAGTGATATTCGTACGCATTAACTAGTAGTAAATACTTAAATGATGAAAAAACTGTTTTAGCCCCATAGTTATAAACATTACCGAAGGTTGGTTCCTCGAATCCACAGCTGGATTGCTACATTGCTAAGGCTCTCTTTGTCGGTCCTCCTCTCTCATGTTTGGCATTGTTAGTCATCTCTCAAGATTCTTTCAGTACATCTCAAATGAGGAAATAGTAAGACATTACATCATAGGTGACCTCATTGGATTTGTAGACATCCTTTATTGAGGCAACCACAGTTTTTTTTTTCTGTGGAGGTAACCTTGTTACAT
Source organism: Agriopis leucophaearia (assembly GCA_949125355.1). Classification (NCBI taxonomy): domain Eukaryota; kingdom Metazoa; phylum Arthropoda; class Insecta; order Lepidoptera; family Geometridae; genus Agriopis; species Agriopis leucophaearia. The sequence continues at coordinate 13,797,001 of OX421271.1, read as the reverse complement.
TGAATTTATTTTGACTTGTTTTAATTTTATTGTCTATATAATTAAAAAAAACTAAGTATTTTAATAATGGATAACTTGCTAATTTTATTAAATGGGTTATATTAAACTTGAAATTAATGTATTTTGAATTTGAATAAGGAAATTTTAAGGTTATTTTGTTTTATCGAATTAAAATGCCTAAAAGTGTTGAGGATAGAGAGAGGTATAACCTCAATAAAAATGGGGGTTAGTGTCTAAATTGAGGAGCTTAACACATAACACTTAATTTGGAGATATATTTTATCACATTATTTTGCGAATTTGGTTATCAAGTTCAAATTGTTCTTGATTACATGAAACTAACAAAACAAAAAAAATATAAGTTTTGTGCCGGGTGTGTATAAATGCTGAAAACTTTAGTTTTTAGCATTAAAGGCCAAGTAAGTAAATACATTTTATAAGCGTATTTTGAATTCCAAATGTTTTCAATTCTTTGTCTGTAGTTTATTGGAGAAATATAAAACAAATCTTCTTTGTAAAAAATGTGAAGTGCGTTAAACGAGAGAAATAAAATATGAATGTTCAATTATATAAAGTTATATTTTAAAAAAGATGGACTCACTAGTATTTAAGTTTAAGTCAAATGTTGTTCACATTACGTCTCAGAGAAAAATATTGTTAAATGAGCAAACAAAGGCGTGGACGATTTTGTCCATGGTGTACATGTATTATATATATATAAAAAAAACTTTTTGTATTCAAATTTACAAAATCAAACCAAATCCGAACGCAATAGATACTTGAGGTTCATACCAAACCAAAGTACCGAAACAGATGTGACACTAAGCGACTGCTCTGAAAGGCTTTTCAGTGTAAACGTCGCTCTATATGATAATCAGTGCAGTGAACGGTCTCTGGAAGACAGTAATACCGCATGGAAGACGCTCGTGGGAGTATTTTATAGATTGCATTAATGAAATGAGAGCAGTGCCAAAGGTTTTAAACTTGGTCTAAAGAAAGCTGCTGTTTTAGGGTTCCGTAGCCCGACAAGGAACCCTTATAAATTCGTTCTGTCCGTCCATCTGTCTGTCCGTCCGTCCGTCCGAATTTTTTAAAACCTTCTTACTTCTATAATTATTAAGATAAGTGAATGAAACTTTGCATAATAACAGTTGTAATATAGATCTCAATTTTAAAAGTATAAAAATGTATAATATTGCATTTTAGGGGTGGCTTTGGTACATGTGAAATGGGGATGTTTTTTTTTTGGCTCAAAATTTCGGCTGATGATGAATTTTTGAGTAACAAATTCAAAGCGTTCTAGCTCATAGGTCATTGACCTTTTTGTAAAATGGTCTTAACAAATAATGTTTCTCAATCACTTTTATCTATGTTTAAACCATAAAAAGCATATGCTATGTCGGGATGGTACATCTCTGAAATTTTACTAAGTCTACAGACTTCGTTCGTTCGAATTTTTCTATAACCATAATTTTCTGAACTATGACTACAATTATATGGCTTTAGTTACGGAACCCTACCATATGCGTGTCTTGACACGAACTTGGCCAGTTATTTAACCTTTAATTTAAGTACTTTATCGCACAGCTATAATGTCGCACTAACACTAACACCAATAAAAATAACATCAGTCATAGAACTACACGTCAGAAGTGAAAACTTAAGTAGTAATTCACCTATTCTACAAGAGATGGCGCTGTTGTAAAATACACAGTAGGTACAGCGTGACGATGGCGCGAGTTCCATGATTTTTGTTCATAAAATAATTAATTTTATGGAAGAGGCTTGCGTTTGACCACCACCTGGCTTGATGTTATGAGTGTGCTCAGTCAGTGCATTCTACAGACTAGCACTTCGCACAATAAAAGTGGAATCAAAGCGCTTCGTACGAGTTTTCGGAATATCAAACATGAAGCAGTGTTGCCTTAGTTATTACATTAACTGACACAGTCAAGGTCACAAACACTTAATTTGAGCAACTGAACACTTGAACCACACTCTCATGAAATGTTTCTCATTTGATACTGGTATGTTTACTATCCCATACCTATCTGTAAAAAAGGCAGTCGTAGGACTGTATGTCAGAAGTGAAAAAAACGGTACTGCATTTGGTGACGATGACCCGAGTTCCATGATTTTTGTTCACCCAAAAAGTTCTCAAAGCGCCTAAAGAAGTTTTCACTTCAAAAATCTCAGCCTCCTAGCTTTATACATATATTAATATATATCTGAAATCTTAGCCTTTTTTTACTATATCTCAAAAATTGTAAGAACGGCACACTTACAAATCTTTCACGTACACTAAGAATATATCAGTGACACTAATGAACTAACTTATATAGTCGTTGTCTGCAGAGTGAGACTAAAGGTATCAAGCCCGACTTAGGCTTAATGTGCTCGCATGCGCTACGTCTCTTTACCATATTATCTCCCCTTGTTTTCTTATCTGAGGGTGTTGCCAACGTTGGCGATTGGCATGGCTTAGTTGGAAGGAGTTCTGAGCATGTAGGTTCCGGGTTTAATTACCGTGTGGCTGATCCAATGTATTTAGAAAGAATTTATTAAAAATCGAACTTCCTGCTTAGCTATGTGTAAAGATGTTGTTGATCGTCCTTTTTCAAAAAAATATTTTGCTAAATGATCGATATAATTTCACTGATTTTCTGAGAACACAGTAAAGCGTGAAATTGGAATAACATGCTCATAACATGTCTTTGTCCCCGGCGGTATTATATCTTAAACCGTTGCCTTTACTTCCCTTCTTAAGAATTTCTTTCGCCTCCACGATTTGGGATGAAAGTGAAATTTTACTTAGATTGATTTTTGAATAGGTTTTTAATTTCAATGTTGGTTTATTCATGAAGGTCGATAAGCGCGTGATTTCATGCTTTGTTTCATAAATAAAAATCAATTTATTATCATTTCAGCCATAGCACGTCCACTGCTGAACATAGGCTGCTTTAGGCCCCATCGATTTCCAAAAGGGCCGTAAAATAACTCTGGATGCAGGCCGCTTCTAAAAAACTGGTAATCACAAATAGCCTTTTGCCGAACGCTTATATCACTATTATTTTTAGTATTAAAATGATTGATTATTTAAATACTGGTAAATGCACATACATGGTACATGCATGCAATGTACTGGTATTTGCAAACGTGCAAGGCCAAAATCTTTTCAGGAGAAAAAAAAATGGTTGATTCGGTTATCTGTCACAATTTAACTGATTAATACAAAGTTTCATCACAAAAATAAATAAAGTTAAAAGCAACCATTCCACGTCGGCGATTTAATAAGAACAGAACAGCAGCCATAACAATACTCATTCTCTTTTAATAATGACAACACAAAGACTTGGAAAGATGTTGAACCCACTACGGCCGTCCCTGAATGACCACCGCGCTGCATCTTGCTTCCACACAACGATACTGTTACAACCAGAACAAAGAAGATTAGACTTTATCAAGATAACTGAAAAGCAGATAAGGAAAGAATAGATGCTGTGGTAATGTGTAATCCAAATGAAACGTTGACACTGAGCCCCGAGCGGCCGAAGCGGGAAGAAAATTGTAAGATCAAATTAGGTTCCGGTTTAAAATCTTCACAATAATAAGAATGGCTCTAAAATGAAATGTACGAAGGCAATTTTTATGGAAAAGAGTAATCTAATTCACTTTAATTATAAGCTCTAGTTAAATGTGTTTATTTAATTAACCCGTGTTCTTTGTATTTCGATACTTAAATACTTAAATTGAGGAAATGTAGCGTGACGGTCAGCCGATGAAATGTGGGTAATTATAGCAATTGTTTGGATGTTAGGGTCTTTGACGACATACCCTTATATTTATAAACGTAAATAAAGGGACCTCAAAACTTCAAGTCGCCCACAAGTGGGTTTTTTTTATATGCCAAAACACCTGCCACATAAACAAAAAAAAAACATAATCGGTTCTGCAGTTTGGGAGCTACGATGCTATAGACACACAAGTTTTACTTATAATTCCTAATATGCGTCGGCGGTAAAAAAAACATGTACATAATTGCAGGAAATACAAGCATCTGACAGCTATACCTACTACATTTTGTAATAAAAATTGCTGCAGTAGTTGAAAAGACAGCGTGTAACTGATAGATTGAGTTCCGACTTCCAAGGGAAGTATGAACGAAATCCATTAGGAATCCCCGAGGAGCCCCGACGTCTTCCGTTTCGGAAATTATATTAAAAAGCAATACTTTCTACCCAATAACTAAACATACGAAAAAAAAATGCAAAGGAAATTTTCTTCTCTTAGCGCTCGCCTGCGAACACTTTTTAGAATTTCCTTTTAACCTAGTTTTTTGCTTTTTTTGTTTAGTTTTTTGCTGTTTTGTAGAACGATACTTCTTGTCAATATTGTGATACTTAATTGGTATTTTAAGTAGGTACGTTTTTGTTTTTAATAAATAAATAAAAAAAAACTTGAAAGTACGTGAACTTAAATACTTTTAACCAGCTCTGAACGAATTTTATCCAGTGTTCCGTAGCCCGACACGGAACCCTTATAAATTCGTTCTGTCCATCCGTCCGATTTTTTTAGAACCTTCTAACTTCGTTAATTATTTTATATAGTTTATCTGTGTCTACTACTAATAGCAATAAACGGATTTGGTGGTTAACAAACAGCCTTTTCACTCGCTTCTGCACCCGCCGGTCGCTAACAATCGTATATAACTTTGAATGCAAACTAAGGCATTTTGACGCGTCAAATATATATATTGCACTCTTAAGCCTATCTAGTTCTAAATATGGCCATTTTTATTCGGGTCAATGTAGGTTATGCATAATCACACTAATATCATATGTGTGAAAGTTCGGATGGCAGAAATGGCTGGATGGATTTGGATGAAATTTGGAATATAAGTACATTAATTATGTCCTAGATTAAAACATATGCTACTTTTAATCATCATTACCATTACCGATTTTCATCACCACGCAGGTGAAACCGTAGGGCGCAGCTAGTGTAAAATAATCCAAGAAGATCTACCTTCTTCTCTATACAACCACAAAGGATCAAAGGAATTGAAATTCAGCTCGATAATCGAGAAAATCTCCGATCGTAAATGCATTCACCGTCTTCGGGAACCTGACTACAATACTCGACAAACAAGTTAAATAATTCGTCGGTAATCGCCTGGCCCGGGCAGACTGTAAGCAATTTAGTGCGGATTAAACCCTGATTCCCTTGCAGAGTTCACCCCTAGCGATATAGTTCGAAGGAGCAGTAACTAAGCTCCACTTGTTTACTATAAGGCTGCGTTTTTAATCTCAGCTGGCGAGAGCAAGACGTGTGGCACAATTGGGCGGCGACAAAAGCGACTACGGTAATGGCTTAAATAATATTACTTTTACATGCGTGTGCTTATATTGATCACTCCGGCGCCAACCCAAAATATAGATTGCGGTAAATAATTTTTTTTTTTCATGTGATGACATTATTTATTTTGATATTTTTAATAGAACCTTAAAAACGCATCGCCGTAATATGGTTCATTATATTAACTCAAACAAATTCATTGAAATTTGGACAAGACAATGTCTAGACCATAGATTTACGTAGCAAAAAAAAATTTTGGTCCATGGTCTTTTTTTTGACAGACATTGTCTTGTCCAAACGGTCAGCAACAAGGATGTAGCGAGCAAAAACAAGACTTGAATCATTTGAATTGGATAAGATTTTATTCGGTAATGGAACGCTGTCCAACTTTTAAGTCCAACTTAGCTACTAAGCTGGTGACTTTTAACAGTTGGTAACAGTTGTCTTAGTGACTGGGTTTGTTTTTTTCGCATTCACTAGTTATTCTGATATTTGCTTGTCTTCTAGTGTTACATTATTAAAAAAAAAACATCATTATATGAACATTTCGATTGAAATTCAATTTGTAAGAAGGCAGCATACTGTTAATAAGGTGCATCGTTCCCAAAGCGAATAATACAGAGATTTATTTGCACTGAGAACTCGCTTGTGTGTCTCTAATCGAATAATGAGCATAGAATGGGAACTATCTGCGTCAATTGACAATAGAATGGTGACAATCTACGGTGATTGATCATAGTATATATAGATTTACCAAAAATCTTTTAAATATATTTTTATCCCGAAAAATATGTAGATACTTTTGAAGATTACCGGCTTAGACATAATAAAGTTTCATTACATTTCAATGAAACAGTTGGAGCTGTCGGTAAGTTCAAAGTGTTCAGCAACCTATGGAGAGTGCTATGCTCGTTTTAGGGTTCCGTAGCCCGACTAGGAACCCTTATAAATTCGTTCTGTCCGTTTGTCTGTCTATCTGTCTGTCTGTTCGTCCTTCCGAATTTTTTAGAACCTTATAACTTCTATAATATTAAGATAAGTGCATGAAACTTTGCATAATGACATTTGTGGTATAGATCTCAATTTTAAACGTATACAAATATATATAATATTGCATTTTAGGGGTGGCTCTGGTACATGTGAAATGGGGATGTAAATATTTTTTTCACTCCACCTACTCGTGTGGGGTATCGTTGAATAGGTCTTTTAAAATGAAGGTAAAGTTTCTTGCATCACTTTTTTATAAAGTCTATACTTTGCGAAATATGGCCCACAAAAGTGGCAAAAAGACATAAAAACTTGATATTTACATTACGGACATGTCATATTTTAAACCTTCATTCAAAAATATTTCGAACATTATCTGATTATGACTTTTTGAGTAACAGCGATAAAACTGTGATAAACTCAAGGCGTTCTAGCTCAAAGGTCATTGACATTTTTGTGAAATGCTCTTAACAAGTAATGTTCCCCAATTAGTTTTATCTATGTTTAAACCATAAAAAGTATATGCTATGTCGGGATGGTGCATCTCTAAAATTTGGGTAAGTCCGCAGAGCTTTGTTCGTTCGATTTTTTCTATAACATAACTATCAATTTCTGAACTATGACTATAATTAAATGGCTTTGGTTACGGAACCCTACCATATGCGTGTCTTGACACACTCTTGGCCAGTTATTTTATGATGAGATCATATCCAGAAGAAAGTAATTTACCAGAGAACTAAAGGCACGGAGGTAAGGCGGCTGACATAGCTCAGTAGCAAGCTGAAGTGGCAGTATAACCGTTGGAGACGTGTTCTAGAGTGGAGACTGAATCGGCAAATAAAGTTGGACACTGAGATTTAATGAAGTGGCGATACGTAAGGCAGTTGGCAGTGTCCAGCAGAGGATTAAAAAAAGCTTTGAAACATTAATTGAAATCGGTTATTAATGTTCTGATATGTTAGCGTTTAAAGTTTTTGGTAGAGAAAACTCTGTCCTTTTCCCACAAAACAAACATTTACGTCACGCTTCTGTGTGCCATACTTGTCAGAACAGAATTTATATGGCGTACAGAGAAGTGACGTCATAACTTGCTGTTTCGCGCTCTCTGTCTAGCATGATATTAAAATGCTTATAAATTGCTTATATTTGATCAGATTTTCATTTTGTTTTCATTAATCAGTTATATTTATGGGCTACATTTTAATAGGACAATAAAAAAATATTGTCATCTGGCCTTTTCATAAACAAAGTTCAATTTATCTAGAGTTGTCAAAACGTTTCGTTAAAGGACTGGCACGCAATTAACGAGTGACTTTCCCAAGCTTTAACTGTCATGTCATTATTTTCACGGAGACACGCGTTTGACGTGTCCAGGCTTATGACGACCGCGGCTCCATTAAATAAATTGGTATTGCGATATAAGTTCAGGGGAGTAAAAATTAAGTTAAATAAATAAATTGGTCACACAAATAGTGACCGTTCTCCAGGTAAATCTCGTACTCCTCTTCACCATATTACTCATAACAAGATCAACAGAAACGAAGTGAAACCTTGTAAAACCCGCGTCCATATCTGTTATTCATCCCTTATTATCACGTTGAAGGACCAGCATCCTTTCGTAATTCAATAGCTGAATAACGATGGTGACAATATGAATCTACAAAATCGTACCGTATCTTTTCGAGAGTCGGGTTTTCCTTACATCCGAGCTTCTTTATTTATCCACCTTTGGATCCGGAGACAGTCCGACCGCGCTCTTTGTTAGGATTGAAACATACTGGCTGGCTATGCTACACTCAGGTGAGGTTAACTTGAGAGAGTATGTAATAATAATTATTAAGTGCCTACATTTTTCCCATTGCAGGGCAAAGGCTTTTCCTCCCTCCCCCTACAGTCTTCCAGTCTTTATGAGGTGCAAGTTCAGGCCACCATCTCTTTTTGTGCTGGTCGGGTCGTGTTTGTTGTGGGACCCAGTCGGTTGTTATTTTAGCCCAGAGTTTGTTCGGAATGCAATTAACATGTCTGGTCCAGTTCCAATTCAGCGTATTTATAGTTAACAAAACTTAAAACACCCTTATGTGACTTGTTAAATGACGAAACAAATGACAGTGCTGCATGTAGTGGAAAGACGCCAAAGTGTTTATTGTCTCTGCCTGAAAAAAGGCCTTTAAAATGAAGGTAAGGTTTGATACACCACTTTTTATAAAGTCTATCCTTTGTACCCGATGTATCCTTTGGACCCAAAATATGGCCCGCTAGAGTAGCAAACATTTGGTCCCCCTCCCCTGCATTTCTAAACTATAAAACAACGCCTTGTCAGCTTCAACAATAAATTCAATAGATCGCATACTGTGCGATTCACACGATCTTTCTTGCTTCACACTTGTAAAATATGGATTGAGCTACGATACCTTCCACGGTGTTTCCGAGAAGCTACAACATGGGGTTCTTCAAAAGACGAGTTAATAGAGTCTTAAATGGTCGGTAACGCATTTGTGATGCCTCTGGTGTTACAAGTATCCATAGACAATGCTGACTGCTTACCATCAGGCGGCCCGTCTACTTGTTTGCCACCATTTACCACAAACACATTAAAAAAAACAACTTTACGAAACCTTGGCATGCAGTGTACCTCCGCCTTAACTATCCCAGGTTGTTACAGGATATATATAACGAGGCCGACCCGTGTCACGTGGAGCGCTGTCCACCGTCGGACCCACCTAATTTCGTGCGGAAATCTTGTACCAATCTCTGGATATATTTTTGTCAGATGTGAGCTTGAGATGTTTATTCTGTGGGAGATTATGTTATTGAGAGGATTTCGGAGTTGGACTTGATTTTCGGGTGTATAGGTTTTGTTTTTTTGTCAACAAGTACATTGATTTGATGATCGAGTGGGTTCGACGTCCTCAAACATGTGTCGAGGTAGGAAAATTGGCTTCTGCCAACATTCCTGCCGAGGCGGGGCGCTGGGGGAACTAGCTACTAGCTGGGGGAGGGAGAGCGTCACACCGATCGGTAGTTATACGACCGGCGGCGTCCCAGCCCCCTCCGTGGACCGGTACGGTCCGGTGGTCTTCTCCTTCTTCTTCTCCGGTGGGCATCTTCTTCATAATCTTCTCTCATTGATTTGGGTTTTACATACTTCTGTTTGTCAGTTTGTTTAGGTCAAATCGTGCATGCTGAATTACAGCCAGTTCTTCCCAACAGATTATGCAGATTTTTTTTACACTTTTATTTATAGTGACTATGCAATATGCAATACCCAATATTGTATTTTTTATATATACAAAATGGACGCCAAAATAAAAATAAAACCATTTAAATATAACTTAAAACGATGATATATAAGATAACGCATAAACCCTATACTAAGGCGAAAGGAGGTCAATTTACTCATAATTATGAACAATTTATTTCCTTACTTCCAAGGCAAGTTGGCGGTCAAACGTAAGCCTATTTCTGAATTAAAAAAAAAAACTTATTATCGGAATAAACCCAAAATTGCTGACAAAAAATCTAAAATCTAAATCTGTGCGACATTTTCGCTTTGCGAAAAAGCAATTAAAATAAAGATTAAAAAAAAAAAAAAAACGATGACTTCGCTCTTTTTCTCTCATTTTCTTTCCTCGCTTTTTTCATGTGAAGTAAAGGTGTAATTATCTGTAGGTGATTACATCGTAAAATAAGTCATACGTTTTTTTTCGTAAATAAACATTTATCTAATTTTGTAAATAAACTGAGTGTTCGTTTCGCTTCCCATTTCATGAAAACTTAATAAAACTACTGCAGACAGGAACAAACTCCCCTAGTATGGAGTTCAAACAGACATATACGGACTTGTTGATGCTACACACGTCGCATCCCTAGAGACGGAGAAGCATGCGTTTAATGAAAATAATCCTATACCTCTAATGACAGTTCTTACGTGATGGATTTCTCGTTATGGCAGGTGCAGCTTCTTATTAAAAGCGTTAATAACATAAATTTTGGTTCTGTACAATAAAAAAAATTGAAACAGAGACAGCTCTAGTGGTGGTTACGAACGTAAGTTACTTAGTTTGCGTGAAATCTGATTAAATGTGCCGTAGGTACTTCGTTATTGCTTGAAAGAGTTTAGCGGTATAGTAAAAAAAAATGTGGATGAAATACGGAGACATTTGAAGATGAACGACAATTATACTAAGACGTATCTCCCTTGTTTCTCTGATCTATGATTTAAAACCAAAGTCTGCTATTTTAATTTGGTGTGGAGCATCTCACCTATAATTTAGTTTTTAACTATGTTATCGTGTTAAGTAACTATGACGTAGTCGCAAAGCGACTAAAGCACCGAAACATATTTATATATAAAAAAGTAACTATGAGCCTCATAAGCAAGAAATGTCGCACAACGAGCTATGGACAGGGTTATGCTCGGGGTTTCTCTACGAGATCGAATCAGAAATGAATAGATCTGGAGACGAACGAAAAATACCGACATAGCCGACCGGATTAGGAAATTGTAGTGGCAGTGGGCATGGCACATAGCACGCAGAACAGACGGCCGATGGAGCCGATATGTTCTCGAATGGAGACCACAGATTGGTAAGCGCAGCGTAAGACGTCCACCCACAAGATGGACAGATGACCTAAAAGATGCTGCAGGAAAACGCTAGATGCAAGCCGTTTTTAACCGGCCCTTTTAGAGATCGATGGAGGAGGCCTATATACCTATCCAGCAGTAGACGTCCTATGGCTGAAATGATGACGATAAATGTAAGTAAGTGGCAGATTTACTATTGCATTTTAATATCATATTTTTTGGCATAAATGGTATTATTATCATTGAAAAAGTAGCGTTTAAATGACTCCGTCAGCGTAATGTACCTATTTCCGCCAATTTTAAGTCAAAGTAAGCGTATATTCTTGCCAACGTTATCGCGTGTAAGTATACTTTAAATTGCAGCAAAATTTTCCAAAGTGTTATCATATCTTGGAAGGTTCCATTAGAGACTGTGAGACGTACAAACAGTAGACTAAATTAAACTGAGGCTAATATTGAAAAATTGGCTATGATATAAATAGCGTCTCGTTCATGGTTATGTTTGACGAATTTAACTTTAAGGAATTTACCTGTAAAGATTCTACATAATAAACGCATGCCATCAGCAGCACAAGGCGTGAGCGACGCGTGATAGCGCAGAAGGAATAGGGGGGAAGGGGGGCTGTGGCGTCATGGAATTGCAGCGCCTGCCACGCACTGAGCAGCAAACTGGCAGTACCTGATAATGTACTCTGTGAGTACCTGAGAAGCATAGCCATGTAGTAGTTTGCGCGGGCTCACAATTTAGCAATGCTCCATGCAAAGGCTTTTAGACAAGGTAAAATATTCCTGATGTGAGAGTCGCGGGCATTCAGTGGATGCAAATGGCAGGATGTCGTTCAGTGTGGAGGTTAAAGGGGGACCCTACGTTCAGCAGTGGACGTCTTCTGGCTGATAATGATGAAAATATTCCTGAAACAAAAGGTAGTATTGTACCGATTGAAGATTTTCAGAATTATATTGAGATAAACGAAGAGTACAATCAAGTGTATTGATTAAAAATAATCGTATATGAAGTTTAGATAATTAAACAAATTGATGAACGGCAGGATTTGCCTGGTTCTCTTAGAAGTCGTAAAATATTCAAAATGTTAAAATAAAGTGGAAATGCTAGTTTTACCATACTGTTACCACGTTGTAGATATACTTCGCATTAGTACACTTGAGCATTTCTTCAGAGATGTCTCGCTTGATTAGACAACGCTTTCCTCGCTTTCTTCGCTCTTTCCGCTTTTCAAAGCTACATGAAAATTATTCTTCGCTTACGTCTTTTGGCACAAGATTTTTGTAGAATGTGATTATGATTTTCTTCATATTATTTATTACTAGCTGGGCCCCGCGTTTTATACCTCTTGAAACAATGTCCTTGATAGCGACAGCAACCTGCTTTGGTTTAGAAGTCAATTTCTTTTTTTTTATGTCATTGTATAGACTTCAATGGGCAGTTTTCTGACAGCTCACAGTTCTGCAACCATCACAGATCTACATCGATATGGCCCCGACGATTTTTTTTTTACATATGTTCAATGAAACCTACAATATAAAGACGAGGCGACATTTTATAACATGGCTAGGCAAAGCACACTTTTTATCCTACTAATTTGTGTAGTGTTGTAAATAAATAAGTACTTTGTTAGCAAATAATAACCACATAATACTATACTACGAAATAAAATAACACAAAAAGCTCTGTCTTTAGTTAATAACATAGGGAGTGCAAAATTAAATTAAGCACATACCTCGCGGAAGTATTACTGCAATTTAATCTTTGCCTCTGTGAGGATTTTGGCATCACACTTCATGTGTTTGCAAGTGTCAAGTAATAAAATATTATCAAGTTTGGTAAAATGTCGTCAAACAAGTCATAGTTACAGTTCTTACTGTAACTCAAGCAAAGTAAGTCACTGTCAAGTCATGCCCTAGTAAAGTGGAGGAGGCTTTACAAGAGGCTTCTATAAAGTTTTGGAAACAACATGAAAATACACGTTTCACCATGTTATATGACTTTCTACACTCGAGCACGTTTATAAACCTTTCACGTTGGCCCCAAAACTCGCAAATATTCGTTAAGTATCGTATCAGTTCTTGGGGGATATAACGGAACTATTCATTAAATTTACAAAGAAAGCGGCGCCCACGCTGATCTAAATCTAGGACCGCTAAAGTTATATTAAGTTAAAATGTTTTGTGTGTATACCTCTTAAGGGCGGCTTCAAAACGTCAAGTTATTTAAGCGATATAGTTTTGGCAGAAAAAACACAACAGGAGTCGACAAAAGCTTAATATATTTACCATAAAAACTAATGTACAAAAGCTGAAAGGTCGATCAAATAATGTCCTGTGTACACTCACAACAAAAGTCGCTCGGACATCACAACACGCACGCCGTGCCGGAACACCGATCACCCCCCACGGCTGCATGCATTATGTATTGCCCTAAGCTCGCCCAAATGAATGCAACGAAGAAAAAACATCTCGAAGACGAGACACTAGCTATCACGTTGTTTGCAATCATGGAAGTGGCTCGTGTAGAAATTACCTTAGATTTAGAGAATTAGGAGTCTATGCTCTGAACATATAAAATTATTACCTATACTTATGAGAAATTAATAACAAAAAACTGAAAATAATAGCAAAATATTCGTTTTAATTCAAGTTTTCAAACATAAAAACTGTATATGAAAAATTCTCGCTTCCTGTGACAAAAATTAATTGCACTAAAATGATTTGTAGTACCTACGTAAAGTTTAAATCAAAAGTATATTTTATTGAACTTTTCTAATGTTGAGAATGCGCGCGTGCGGCATCGTTCGATTAGCTTCGTGTACAATTCCCATATTATAACAACAAAATGTATGTTGTGAACATTTATATCACTTCTTCTATTCAATTCTTGAAATTTTTTAATCAAGATACCTATTTTGGAAGCTTTATGTATCGAGGAGATCTAAGTAGGCGTAATAGTAACTAAAAACCTTTTTTATCGTTTTTAAAGCGAATAAACATCGTAAAATGTCATATCTAGTTCCTTAACTCCGCGCAATTGTCCCCTGCTATAGCTTGCGACGTGTATCCCAGACTAAACTACGGAAATAAAAATCCTATAAATATTGAACGACCATATTTTTCTCACTTTGTCGCGTGTGCGCACGCCACCGTGCGTTTATCGACTTCTATGGCAAATAGTTGATACTGTGTTTACACCATGTGGCGATGATATTTGCAATCTAGCCGTACCGTAGGGAGCGATTCCTATGGTCATCACCTTATTGACGTCTTTTTATAAATATTGCATGATTTAACAATGCATTCGGTTAATTAATTGTTACAATTATTACCGAATAAGTTAATAGGAAAAATATTTTTTAAACAAGCTTTTAGCTTTATCAAAGAAAAGGTAAATCTTGGAGCGGCTGTCATATTTAATTTAGAGATCTGCCCCAGGATCATGAGGATCAGGTGTGATGTCACTTTATCGTTTCCTACTCTGCAAGCTTTTCACAATAATACACCATGCGCCATCTTGAGGCAGCGGCCATTTTGAAAATATTACAATATTGGGTATTTCATATTGTATTGTCACGAAAACTAAAGGTGTATGCAACATTGCAGCAAAATCTGTTAGGTTACGTTAGCTGAATTAGAGCTGATTCTAATCAGCGTGCAAGATTTGACCTAAACAAACTAGCATGCAAACATTGCAAATTAAACAAAGCTTGTATTAAAACAAATAGGTAACAACTTTAAACAAACCAAAAGAGTCTAAGATCAAGGGATCACTGCACTTGCTGCCGAGGACCTGATGATAGAGCCGCGAATGATAAATGAAACTCTTGGTATGAACAAACCAAAAGAGCCCAAACTGGTATTCATTGAAGATTGTCCCACTATCTATTTAAAGAACCCACCAATATTGAAAGTCACACTTCCCTGTTCCATTAATCGATAGATCAATTCGATGGTGCCTAATTGTTGTATTGTTTCCAAATTAAATATGGATAAGTACTTAAGTTTAATATCGATAAGACAGTTAGAAGTAGATTTAAATCGCCTTTCAAGATTTGTTTACTTTATTAGAGATACAAGCGAAGCTAATAGAAGCTGCCTAAAATATTGTTTTCTCAAATTTCAGCATAACGTGATAAGGAAATTGGTTTTGCAACTTGTATGCTCCCTTTAAAAAAACATCTACTCGTATGCACTGCACATATTGAGGCTTTGAATCAGATTTTAGGGTTCAAGGGGGACTGCGTTCGCTTTTATATGCGACAACTCTCTATACTGTAAGAAACAGTACCAGTAAAGCAACTAGACACAAAACCTTTCTACAAATATTGAAAAATTAAACTTTCCTGCCTATATTTGGAATGAGCCAGCGGTATTTCCGAGAAGATACAACATACGGTTGTTTAAAAACTGAGTCAATAGAGTCTGTAAAGGTAGGCAACGTATACATGTATTTGATGCCTCTGGTTAACACCAGAGGCATCAAATACATATATACGGGCATCAATACTCAAACAGAGACTACTTGCAATGGCAAGTAGTCTTAGTAGTAGTACGTAATGACGCAGCCTGACTGTTGTTTTATAGCATAAAAGAATTGGCAAGAAAATAATAAAATTAAATCAATCATAATACAATAATAATCTTAACAGATTATTTTCTACATTAGTTTAAAGTTAAATCGGTTTGCCGTTTAACTGCGATTGGAATTCAATGATCAATAATTATGATATACCTTTTAGCTACTATACTTATTACTTACCTTTTACCTACCCAGCCTATCTATGAGTGATGGTGGCCTAGCGGTAGCATGTGCACTTTACAATCTGACCACCTTCACCAGGTTTGATCCTCGGCCCTGCACCAATGACTTATATAGTACTAACTTAAATAAATTATGTGCAGTTGCGATGCCACCGCTCAAAAACGGCGAGGAAAAAAAACTTCGCGTTGAAACCGGTATACTCAAGAAAGAACCTCTAAAAGTCAATGACATAAGACATTCAAACATGCACTAAGCATGCCTGTATTCCAGTCAATGTAAAGTCCGTAGTGAAAAATATGACTGCATTATTGGCTTGCTTAGCCATGAGCGCAGATATGCATACATAAATCATTATTAGTAGATGATGATAAATGCTTCGTAACCAACCAAAGAAACAGAAATTGCAAACAACATACCAGCCCATACTGTTTACTTTCCGTACTATGTTATAGGCGATCATTTTTGGAGGATCATAGGAAATTGCTTCCACATGCATCGGCGCCACAAACACCGGTATTTCAAGATGGAGCGTAATCTTACAGCTGTCAAACGTAATAGTGACGGATATTTTGTTTGTTTTCTGTTTGTGGTTTACGTGGTACGAATGCAGAATAGGCTATAGAAAATTGAAGACTGTCTCTTCGTTGTGTTTTTGAAGATACCTTTTATAACAATGAGCAATGCTCTGCGGTTTCCTCCGCTATCGTAAAGAAACGATATTTTTTCCGAGATTAAAAATCACTGAGGTAATCCAAGGTATACCTACCTTCCATACCTTATTTCATCCAAATCCATTCAGTTTTTACGGAGTCTAGTGCGGACAAATACATAAATTTTCGCATGTACTTAGTATGATAATCTGATTTATATTTCTAGTCAAAGATCCTGGGGCAGATCTCCCTCCTGAAGTCTGTGAATGATGCGTCCAATGACCTCGTTTCGGCTTAGAACTACGGTCCCGTGGAATCTTGTATATAATTACGCATTACTTGCCATGTCCTATTATTTAAATGCCATCGACAGCTTATATTCTCCTCTCAACATATATATATAGCCCCTTAATTTATTGTAAGCAAATTAACTCTGAATTAAATAAACTATAGACCTAGCTTCCATTCAATACGTTATTTACACATATTATCAGAAGAATAATAAATAACCCCCCGGTGGTCGTAAATGATAAACTTGTCTCGTGGATAACAAAGTAAATTGGAACTCAGATTGTGAGGTATGGTGACCAGGAGATCAGTTTTAATACAGTTTCAGATAATGATAGTGAAATGATGGAACCAATATTATCTTTTGAAAACAATGGAGATGCTTAAAGTTGACGCAAATTTACCAATTGTAAATGGCAAATATCGTCATTGCAAGGATTGTCTATTTAGGTGATGAGAAACAAGATCACGTGATGAAATGGCGTCACTGAGGATTTTTATTGATTTTTGATAGCTAACATACCACGATTGCAGGATTGTAAACATTGCCAACACACCGGAAACTGGAATTTTTTATCTGTTTAACGCCAAATTTGTCAATTTATCTACGCCAAATTAAATTGTATCACCTAGTGGGAGGCCTACCTACGCTGCGTCTTTCGGTTCGTGGTCTCCACTCAAGAACCTTTCTACCCCATCGGTTATCGGTTCTTCGAGCGATGTGGCCTGCCCATTGCCACTTCAACTTGCAAATTTTAATAGCTATGTCGATGACTCTGGTATTTTGTCTAATATCCACGTTTCGGATTCTATCGCGCTGAGAAAAGCTCCGAGCATAGCTCTCTCCATTGCCCGTTGTGTGACTCTGAGTTTCTCCAAAAGGCCAACAGGTAAGGACATCCAGTGGATGCAGATGGCAGGTTGTCGTTCAGTGTGGAGGTTAAAGGGGGAGGCCTATGTTCAGCAGTGGACGTCTTATGGCTGGTGATGATGATGAAAATGTATCACGTTGGACTAATCTTTCCTTTAAAATATACCGAGTCCTAAACTTCCCCAACGCATGGGCACAGGATCCTTGGTGGTAGTCCAGTAAACATTATGACTTAATCTCGAGTAAATTGCCAGTTATCTGCCTGTAGCGACCGCTTGCATAATTGCGACTCCTTAGCTGGACCGGCTGCTTTGTGCTCTTAATTACAGTTCCTGCATCAATGGATAATACGTTTTTCAAGTACTGGTCACAAGTTAGCTAGCCTGGATATTGATGAATGGCGATGGGTTTAAAAATTAAACGGAATAACAGTAATTAACTTTAACTAATATTATAAATGCGAATGTGTGTTTATTTGTTTCTCTTTTAAGTAATCGATTGAAGTCTTTTTCAGGGTTCCGTAGTACTAAAAGAAACTCTTATAAATTTCTTCATTCCGTCCGTTTATCTATCCTTCCTAATCCTTTAGAACCTTTTAACTTCAATGGCTTCTATTTAGGTGTTTTCAAATCACGAGTGAATCGTTTTTTATCTAGGTAAACGTGCTATCGTAGACCGCATCATCGCTTAACATCAGGCATGCTTGTGTTCAAACGCAAGCGTGTTATTAAATAATAATAAAAAAACATGATACTTTGCACAACTATAGTTTTGTAAATTAATTCGAACATGTAAAACGAGGATGTTTTTATGTTCACTGCACCTCTTCGTGTATCTTTGAATAGGTTTGTTGAAATTGTGGTAAGGTTTCATCTAATACCTTTTTATCAAGCGCATGTTTTGTGAAACCCGTCAAAGTGGCAAAATGTTGCCCCCTGCATATCTACGCTATTAGACATAGAAACTTGACTACCAAACAAGTATTCGGAACCAAAATAAAACGAATTCCGCTCATGCCTCCCCGTCAATATACACCAAAGTTCACTAAAAGTCGTGCTTTCCGATACTATTCTTAGTGGCGCTTTAAAAAGAGGTTGCAAATCCTTGAAGCTTCCGCGAGTGTTTGAAAAATAGTGGAACAGAGTGTGTGTTAGGTTGGTCGAAACTTCGTCCTTCATGGCGGATATTTCGTCAGGCAAGCGACATCGTATCGAATGACTTTTAATCATTCATCATCATTTCAGCCATAGGACATCCACTGCTAGACATAGGCCTCCCCCATCGATTTCCAAAAGGGCCGTTTGGAAGCAGCCTGCATCCAGCGTTTTTCTGCGGTCTCTTTTAGGTCGACTGTCCATCATGTGGGTCCTTCTTCTACGTCCTTCGCTGCGCTCACCAGTCCGTGGTCTCCATTTGAGAACCTTTCGGCCCCGTTGGCCATCTGTTCTGCATGCTATGTGCCCTGCACATAGCACGCAGAACACTGCGCCCACTGCTACTTCAACTTGCTAATCCGGTGGGCTAAGTTGGTAACTTTCATTCGTGTATTGATCTCCTAATTTCTAATTCGATCTCGTAGAGAAACCCTGAGCATAGCCATCTTCATAGCCCTTCAATCATTACAAAAAATATAAATAATATATATTTATCCATAAGTATACATATATTTAGTTAGAAAGGACGTGTTTTTTCATGTAGAATAGATTTAAGTTTGAACAAAATACCTATAAGCCAATACTAACACTACAAAAACAGACCATAGGTTAGATAGACTACCCATTGACCGTTGAAAGTCTAAAGACAATCCAAATGCTCAAGCCCACTATTAGTTGGCAGCGTACCCAGTATGCTGGTGGCATTAGAACGCTGAATGGCAATGCTTATGCTTTGAGCCAGAAACACGCCAGCGTTTTGGTCACGAGACCTGAAATATTTTTGAAAATGAAGTGAGTTTATATTATTGCACTTATAACTACTTAATTATTTTACACTAGGAACATCATAGTGACATATATCAATGTATAACATAATGAATGAAATTAAACAAAAATAACAAATATACTTTAGTTAAAATATACCAAATTAATAATGCCAAACAGTGATAATAATATTCCAAGCCAGTTTTTTTTTTGCTCAACCTGTCTCGTTTCGCTACTGGGCAAAAGCCTCCCCTATTTAAGTATGTATTTAAAAATATATTTGTATGTATATCAGTCTCTGGCAGCCATATTTCAAGCTTTGCTTAGTTTGGGGTCAGATGACCATGTGTGCAATAATGTCCCAGATTTCCTTCAACTCATAATATATCCTCCGCCAATTTCGGTCGATTCAGGTAAAATACGTGAAGATCGTTCGAGCAATCGGCCATCTGTAGGCTCCCATTTAGTGACAATCTTCGCACATCTTGTCGGGTGCATGCTAATCACGAATCACGAGGCTAGCCCAGTTCCATTTAAATTTGGCTGTCTCGGTCTCTACGTCGGCAATTTCTGGTTCTTGAGCGAATTGTGCGTTAGGATCTCGGTTGATACTTTTGATGCCGAGAATACTGCGTTCCATTTCCCTCTGATAAACCTACAAATTGAGTTTGTGACGTTTAGTCAAAGACAATGTAGAGCACCGTAGGTTAGGATGGGCAGGATATACAATCATGTCGAGGAGTTTTCGTTTTAGTGGGAGTGCAACAAGCCAGTCATACGTATTAACGTCATAAAACAATATATTTCTACGTAACTTGCTTTATATTAGATATTTTTTTCTTCAAATTTTGTATATAGGTCTAAGAGTCAGCTTCTAAGATTCACCCAGGCCCCCGTCTTCCTATTTGCAAATAATTTATAGCCATTTAAAGCCCTAAAATAATTAGATAATATTTTTTTGCATGAAAGAAATAACAGGACACATTTTTGAAAGTCATGGGATTAAAAGTTGTGAGACTAAAGTTGTCAGGTATGTCTGTGAGCTAATTTGGTATGCTTAAAAAAATATATTATGCTGATTCCGTAACAGCGATTCAATGCGCTATGCTCATGCTCAATTTAGAAATTGGTTTGGATGCATCAAAATCTATGTACGAAATACACACGAAATACGAACTTATTAATCAAATAGGTAAAATAAAATTGTGACATGAAACAATTTGTTGTTTGTAAACAAACAAAGTAAGTTATAAAATAATATTATTTTCATTCGCATATCATGACTTTTATGTGCAATTGACGTCATTAGCAATAATTTTTTTTTAAATTTCAACACATTACTACTGAATAGAAATAAAAAATAAGTTTAAATGGGTTACTTATAATTTAATTTTATAGCCTAATCTACAAACTAAAAAAAAAATTACAAATAAAAAAGATTTATCAATAAATGAAGTTCTTTTTGAAGTCACCCTGGATAAAACTTTAAATAATTTGTAACTTTCTGACCCAAAACTAATCCAAGTTCATTTTTTACTGATTGAATCAAATACTTTAAAATGGACGTGAACCAGCCGATCTGAAATATTAAGTTTTCAATTTGAAATACCGTTCGCAATTTAAGTTTCAGTCGATATATTACAGCTAGCGATGTCGGTGGGCTTGGGAATAGTCTCCGAGGCCCCGAAGGAGTCCACTTTCATACCGTTTGCTATTTACTGCCTTCGTCTACCGAATCAATATTGCATGTCTCAGATGCATTGCACCATCAAACTCTAAAAAAGTTTTGCTAAAATTAAAATTCAGTTTGGATTTTCATATTTTGGATGGAAGATGATGGAGAGGTTAAAGTTGGTATATCAAAAATAAAATGTTGGTTGTTAAGTGAGAGAAGTACACTTTAATAATACTCGTATTTTCGGAGATACACACGTTAACTTATAACTACACAGTTTACTTCGGGGGTAAAAATTAATTCAATAATAGGCTTGCGTTTGACCACCAATTCGCCTGATGTTAAGCGATAACGTGGTCTACTATCGAGCACATTTTTTTTAAAGTTCTGATTGCGATAAAAAAATCCCGGCTAAGAAATCCCTGAATAAGATTTATCCCGGACACATAACAGCAAGACAAACAACAAACTATCGCACCGCCGAAAACCACCCAATATTCGTTTTCTACAAAAGAACCTTTTACAAAAACGCTGCGAAAGTAACCGTATGCGGCGAAAACAAACTGTTTTATACGACACGCGCGGGCTAATTGAAACGAAACACCGACCGATCCGTCGGTGCTGCCAGAAAGACATTCACCCACAGCGACCGATCCGACTGTAGCTGGCACTTGCGATCGCAATCGTATCGTAACTATTGCAATAGCTCGCAATAGCTTTATATTACCTAAGTTAACATGCCACAAAGCATCTTTATCTAGGATTTCCCTGCGACACGTCAGTCATGTTTCATACCTGCCAAGCGGTACATTAGATCTCAAAAACAATAAAAAAACACAGTCGTAGGACTGAACGTCAGAAGTGAAAACTTAAGTAGTAATTCACCTATTCTACAAGAGATGGAGCTATTTTAAAATACACGGTACAGCGTGACGATGGCGCGAGTTCCATGATATTTGTTTACCCAAAAAGTGCTCAAAGCGCCTAAAGAAGTTTTCACTTCAAAAATCCTAGTGAAAGACGCCATTTTGAGATATCAACGTACAGCACGTCACGTGACCATGTTTTATATCCACTAGCTTACCAATATTCCTTGCACGTAAAAGATATCTTTTTTAATGGGACACATTAGAATCGTAATCTAATAACGTGTGACAACCTAGCCAACGTACGCAAACGGATACGCTCATTGGCTATCGCTGTTGTATTCGATCGCTTTCTTGTTCAACGTACTGACATTCGGCAAGTACTGGTGTTCGCGAGTGAATCCTTTGTTCGCGATTGATCGTTGTCACTGATACGTCCATATCAACTCATTCGCTCGCGTTTTTTTTTGTTAGATCTTTAGACGGTATAAGTCTTTGAAGGAAATAGAAGTTTGAGGAAAATATAACGAGATTGGCGTTTTAATGAACGGTTTTTAAAGCCTACGACATATCTTGTAGACTTTTCTACTAAGTAATCACGATAAACGGTAAACAAGAGTTCCAGTAATCGTGTCGTTGGTGATCTGCAAAAGAAACTTTGGTATTGTTTGTATCAAATTCCGTGTAAAATGAATGGATCGTTCTCGGATCGTGTCGATGACGCGAATCCAACGCTGTGGGTATAGGGTCTGATGCGAGATGAAAGTATTTTCGGTTTCCCGAGTCTAGACTGAACCGTAAAAGTTTGAAAAGTAAATTAGATTTCGTCTGAGAATATAACAGAAACCATCGCTGCCCTCAGCACTTATCGAGATGCACTTCGGAATGTTGCCGTCGTCTTCAACACGATATTTTCTATTATACATGTGCCATGTTACCAATACGGTGGTACATAATACCAATATGAGGTGACATCATCATAATATGTGTATCGCGACATGTGAAGTCGGGTTAAAGAAATAAATTTGAGTGTACAATCCTGATTTGGGTCGGCGCGGCTGCCAATTCGACAGAACAGTACAATCCGTGCAAATATGATAACGTCGGCAGTGGTTACATATTTGAGCAGTTTGGGTTAGAGTCATTGGGCCCTTGGGGAACTGGAACTCCTCATTTTTAAAAATCTTTCAGAGTGCCTGTTTTATGTGACGCGTGACCAAAATGCTGGTGTGTTTCTGGCTCAACAACAAGCGTTACCATTCAGCGTGGTAATGTCTCCAGCATTCTGGGTACGCTGTCAACTGATAGTGGGCTTGGGCATTTGGATTATCTTTAGACCTTCAAAGGTCTATGGGCAGTCTTACTGTGGTAATAGTGTTAACTTGTATTTTGTTTAGATAAAAAAAGCACTCGTACTTCTAAAATCTACCCACATCTTTTACAATTCTACCACCTTTCATAAGTTCAGAAATTCAAAAATAAAAAGGCGAATATTTTTCGAAATGCATCAGTGAAACGTTTATCGAATTCCGATATAAAACCGATAACACTTGAAACGCGGTTTTCATATAAATGTCATATTAGATGCACTTCACGTTTCGTCTCGAACTGCTACCATGTTCTAAATTAAAGTGGATTCTATGACTTTCAGAGGCTGCTTGTGGAGAGAAACTTTATTTTATCTTTTTAGATACTATTCGTTGCTAGAAATAGTTATCATGGCCAAAGATTAAAAACAATAGTTCTCCAAGTATAAAAAACTTACACCGACGACCTAAATAATATTTGCTATGTCGCAATAAAATAAATTTTAGCATAGCAAACCGTACAAAACTTCACAAATACCTACAAACACTCAAACGTGTGTGCGCTATTCTACAATATCAAGAAACAGTGATCCGAAGATTTGTCCGAATATGACTCGGTATGCAACGATGGTAAGCGACTGACTTCACTCTGGTGCGCAAAATACTGTCAGCACCACTGAGTTGGTCCTATTGTAAAAAAATATTTACCCTGCATTATTAATAATGCAAATCCTCAGACACCCCAATAGATTTTTTATGTAGTAATGATTGTATATTTTATGATTTCGTAGAATAATTTGTTGACCGCTGCTTTTGTCTTTTTTTACGCATAATCCATTACTTGAAATGCAGTAGGATAGTAGGTAGCTATTAGATCGAAATTCACGTCGTCGCTTGCGCTGTGTTATTGGGTTAAGAGTTTTAGGTAGGTACGGGATTATGAAAATTGAATCCGTCAAAAAGAAAGAAAAAAAAACCACAACCGATACAATTATGAATATAATTCAGCTTTAATTTCAATGGCACGTTATATAATTATGTCAATGGTGCGAGAGATTCTTTAGCTCTGACCGTTACAGCACTAGAGTTACAGAGTCACATCGTT
Organism: Agriopis leucophaearia; assembly: GCA_949125355.1. Lineage (NCBI taxonomy): Eukaryota > Metazoa > Arthropoda > Insecta > Lepidoptera > Geometridae > Agriopis > Agriopis leucophaearia. The sequence goes on along the minus strand of OX421271.1, from coordinate 13,772,622 downwards.
ACTTCCAAACTCATTAGGCTAGATAGAAATCGCCTTCCCCAGTGATCCCAAAGTCAAACGCTTAAGAACCGACAGACCAGGTAAGAACCTTAATTATTTATCATAGTCATAATCAACTAATATTACCATTTTCACCCCCATTCACCCCTCATTAGCCTTCCTTATCGCTCGTATTTGTTCAGCAACCTGCTTCAGTAAACAGTTTTTTTAATCACGAATAAGTTCCGCGTTTGACCACCAACTCGCCTGTTGGTAAGCGAAGTGGTTGAAGATGAAGCGCGCAGACTTAAAAGATACCTATTCACTTTTGCCTTGAAAATGCCCAGATTATATCTCTCAGGAAACAAGAAAGTGGGCAGGTTGTTCCAACAGGCAGGTTGTTGTTTCCGGCTGATTATTTTGCTGTACCAATAACCTTGCAATAAGTATCCTTCCATAATATGGTTACAGCTTTTTTCCATTTTACATCTTCGACTTCTTACAAAACCAATTTCATTAATATATTTTTAGGGTTGTATTTTGTAAACACTGATATATTTGTCATATGAGAATAGATAAAGTTATATTGCCATTTAATGCTCTATATTTTCTTTTTTGTATTGAAGTAGAAAATGATGAACTATTAAAAGTCATGGAACCAAAATTGCGATGATGTAGGAAAGCTCCCTGCACGGGAGCTAGCTTAGCACGGGCTGTGCACTATATGTTTTTGCACCGTTTTTATCCCGCGAGATAGAGATAAACATTATCAATTTTATTTTTATTTATTTTTTATCGCGAGTGTGTCCACGTTTGACCACCAACTCGCCTGTTGGTAAGCGACGATGTGGTCGAAGATGACGAACGCAGACTTAGAAGACACCTATTCACTCTTGCCTTGAAAAGGCCCAGGTTATATCTCTCAAGAAACAAGGAAGCCGGCAGGTTGTTCCAATCCTTGGCCGTACGGATTAGAAACGTAGAATCTAAACGTTTGGTACGTATCCAAGGAAAGTCCACAATGTATGGGTGGTAATGGGCCGAAATCCTACTTGTGCTGTAGTACAAAGGGGATGGTAGGATAAGGTCGTGTGAAGACGGTGTAGTAGTTTTTTAACGTCTACGTGCAGATAAAAACGGTGGAAAGACATAATGTCCACGGCCCGTGCTAAGCTTTCTATGCGAAGTTTTTGATACATTAAAAATAACGCTGTATACCAAAGCAAGCCACTTAGGTTACATTAAAATTACCCTAATTAAAACACGGAATTTTATGCTTGGTTGATTGGAGTATTTTTCTATTTATATTTACATTTTGCTTCACTGATAAGTTTTAAGGTATAGAAGCTTTTTTGCAAAACTATATAACTATGCAATCCACGGTCCGCCCAGACGTCAGTTCACGCCTGTCAGACGCCTCTTTTTAATCAAAATGCAAATGTAACGCGGCTTCCAGTTGCGTGACGTGACGAAACGGAACTACCTCCAGCCGCTATTACTGCAACGCCTAGACTTGATGAAGCGATATTTACAAGAGTTAAAAATGTGGTGAATCTTTTAGAAGGTTAAATTTAAACTCTAAAATATGGGAGTTTGAAGCAAGTCAATCGATTTATCCAATTGTTGTCTTGCACATATTTGTAAATGCATTTAAAGTACCTCGAATCCTCACCTTGAGTGCTTACTTTGCTAAGGTTTCTTGCTCCGCTTTAAGCCTTCCATATTTAAGAGATTTCCTGTAATGCAGTCGTTCTTCTTTCTTGTTCGTTCTTTATTCTTCTTTCGTTCTTCTTGTCACATTTTCGTTTATCATTATCATCATGATTGGTATAGTTTTCAGGACTCTTCATAATTTGTATTCGAATAATTTTCTGACCAATCAGTCAGTATGACTCTCTCCAATCTATGTGGGACAACTTAATTCTACAGATTGAACAATTTTGAGCAAGTCCGCGTCGCACCCCAAGCAGAGACAAGCCGGCTTTTGTAGCGTCCGTCGCCATAATACTTTCTATGACAAATTGAAATTTCAACTTGCTCAGACACGAATGCTATTGTGTAGCACTCGATAATTAGTTTTATCTTTTTTCTTAGTTCCCTGGAACTTGCAGCGATGATAGATGGGGAAAATCGATTATGTGATAGGAAAATTGTGTGGAAATCTCCACGAAAAAAGAAAATATTCTGGAAGATGAAGACTGTTTCAACCTAAAGTTATTTTCCAAAAAGACTTATTCGTGTTACATGACTAACCAAAAAATAAATAAATAAATATCTGGGACATTATTGCACACATGGTCATCTGACCCCAAACTAAGCTTGTAATATGGCTGCCAGAGACTGATATACGTACATATATATTTTTAAATACATACTTAAATAGATTAACTTAAATGTTATGTTTTTAAAGTTTATGTATGTGGGTATGTGTTTGGGGTTCTTAATTAAAACATAACTCCCTGAACATATGCGTGGTGATTGCTTTCTATCAGTTATGTCAACCGCTCAGATGAAAAATTTAAATCGCTATCAAAGACGTTATATAGTTAGGTATTAAAACGTCCTTGATCGCTTTAAAGTTTATATGCATAAAATTTTCGTTAAACGTTGTCAAAATAAGTACAATAAAAGAGAAAAAAAAACAGTAATGTCGATTTTTTTTTATCAAACCCAAAAATTCTGTCTAACCCAGTTGATATTAAAGTCTTTTGTTCTCGTATCGATGATAATTTCGTTTGAAATTTTGCTTACAGATCAGTGAATAGGAAACGATCGGCTATTATTTTCCAATTCAGCATAATGGGGCATGTAATGAATGATTAAATAACATATTTGAGCTATTTTAACCTTTAAAACTTAGTGGACAGAGTTTGAAACGGTGAAATACCTCACGCATATTCCAGTTTATAGTGCACTTATGAACTAGAACTCTACTTAGGGCTACCGGTCAAATAGTTGAATTTTAAACTAATCTGGTTAGTAAGAATATTACAACCTACTAAGCTGTATGTATTTTTATAAGTGTAGTTCATAATATTTAGTTATTATGATCTGTTTTTTTGTAATCGCCGCGGAGGATGTGAGCACCGTCTCAAACCAACTGTTTTTTTTTTGGTCCAACATTAAATTAAAATTGTATTGTTATGTATTAAGAAAAAAAAAGCAAAATAAGTTTCCCATCTTTTTTTGGATTACTTTGCTTGGAATTCCGACCAACAATTGTCTAATAGGTATGGCCAAGAATCGGCCTGTAAATCTAGAAGAAATCGGCAGCCAGTGTATCATACACATCCAGTGATTCAATTATAGGTACAAGGTTTTTAAAGTGAAAACTCCTTGAACCGCGTTGAGCAATTTTCGGTAGGGCCAAAACTGGGTTTGCGTCACCAACATGCTAATGTGACGTATTCGTTTTCAGTTCTGTCGGCAGTCTCCATGACTGCCTATTTTTTGTTAAACATGAGTGGTTTTACCTTTATGATGTTCCCGTGTAGAAGAAATATTAATAATTAATGACTACATTAAACTGCCTGAAATATTAATGGATTCATCCATTATTATTTTAGGTAGCTGCTGTAGTAAATAACGATGGATTATTGTGAATTTGACATACCTAATTATTATTGTGATGACATTTTTTGTTCATAATCATTTTTATTTGTTTAATGAATAAATTATTATTTAACTAGCTAATGCCCGCGACTTCGTACGCGTAGCGCAAAGTAATTAGTGGGTGGACGATTAGACTGACATATCCAAATATAAATGTTACACTAACGAACACGAACGGAACTTTAAATAGGCATAAATCCATCGGATTATTTATACTGAATATTTTATAGATAATACCTACACATATGACATGATTGTAGATTTATTGATCTCCATTTTAAAGCGGATTGTCATACTATCGTCATAGTATGATTTTAGTCTAGTTTTAATCTGACTCGATACAGGTATCCCGACATGTCCATAGTTTCAAATATATTTCAATCAAATAATATATTACTTTCACTGGTTAAATACGTTGGAAGTGTGGAGCCATGGAGCCAATAAGGAAAAAAAGGTATAAGTCAAGCGAAATGTCATGCATGACAAACGTTATTATTGAATTATTAGTAAATAGTAAGTAGGAAGCATGGAGCGGTATCTACAATTAATCGCTGTTATTTAACATTACTCCGCGTAAAGACTGCCAATCAATGATGTCTAAATAATTTTTGCCCGCCTTCTGCGCCTCGACCCTTCCAACAACTAAACCGCTTTCGTTCACCACCATAACATCCAAAATAGCTGCTAATCATAGATCAGTAACAGATTACATGCCGCGAGTTCACCTACTTTGCGTGTCTGTTATTGGTCTTAAGTTTGATCCTGGCAAAAAATGTATTCATTTTAATCTCCGTCGACTTGGTATATTAGCACGTCAGAAGTCAATACAAAAATAAACGTACTTTAAATTACGCCATAATAAACTGTAAAACCTCTTCAAAAGCAGTTGGCTGTCCTGAAAATAACAAAAACAAAAAAAACTATTTGGTGCAGTCTATCGGAAGTTATGCGGGTACATACATTTCGGCGATTCGTTTTTATTTCATCATCATCATCAGCCAGAAGACGTCCACTGCTGAACATAGACCTCTCCCTTTAACCTCCACACTGAACGACATCCTGCCATCTGCATCCACTGGATGCCCGCGACTCTCACAATGTCGTCGGTCCATCTAGTGGGAGGCCTACCTACGCTGCGTCTTCCGGTTCGCGGTCTCCACTCAAGAACCTTACCTACTTCCCCATCGGTTAACAGTTCTTCGAGCGATGTGGCCTGCCCATTGCCACTTCAACTTGCAGATTTTAATAGCTATGTCGGTGACTCTGGTTCTTGGCGAATATCTATATTTTTATTTACATATAGATTATATGGCAACAGCCGCTCCAGTCTTCCTACCTACCATGTCTGCGAGTAGAAGTCTGTCATTACGACAACATTACTATAAAATAAGCTAGATGGCGTTATAAATAATTATAAAAAAAAATTTTTTTTACTATTTATTATCATAAATTAATATAGCCTGTTTCAATCAGGTATTTTATAAGCATATTCATGGAAACTGCTTTGAAATCCTTCTAGTAGTTTAAAAGATGTGCGCGGACAAACAAACAAACTGACAGCCGTCAGATTTGTAGTTCCATAGTTTGAAAATAGATTGCGTACTAAAACGATGTTTTGCGAAAAAAATGTAAATTTGCTTAAACTTTACGAATAATATTATTAAAAACGTAATAAGGTATTCAATAATTCCTAAAATAATGAGTGTAAATGGATCGTAGTTTCACAAATATGAAAAGTGCGTCTATTATAGGTAAATACGACACTTTACCTGAATCACGCAAACGGGATTTTTTTCGCAAGTTAAACCGATATCAGGTATTGCTTCTACTTAGTTAGAAGTCATGTGTGAAGGTATTTGATCTACACATTTATAATATGGTAGGGATTTAATGTACCTAGATCTATACATAATAATATTATTAAGATATAATTTTATATACAATTTTGTAGAAGAGTGTACTGGAGAAGTTTGACTTGTAACTATGGAGTTATTAATATAGTATTGTATTGTAATAATAAAAAAACTGTCTATCATAGCCCACTGCAGGACATAAGCCTATCCCAAGGCACGTCACAGCGTGATCTTCAGTGTTTCTCTTTTAGCCACTGCCAGCTGCTTTAAGTATATACTTCATCAAGTGAGTCCTAATGAATGGCAAAAATAGCATTTCCCGATTTGTGGTCCGTGTACCATAACATCACCAAACTAAATCTATCCAAACCACCTTCACATCAAGAGTTTCCCAAATTGTATTACTTTCTCGTCCAATACGTCGATACGAATGGTCGAGTCGCTCATCTGGTTTCATTATCACGAACCTGCCATCCCTGAGCCTTTGTTTGTGTGCCTGCGCAACCCTTTCTCATATTGTTCCATTCGAGCGGTTTCGCTTGTGTTTGCTCAATCTGATAGATAGGGAGACGACGAAAAAATCAATTACTACACATATTTAAAATTATTATTGCATTGGCTTGTACCATCCCACTGCATGGCAAAGGCCTCCCTTCCTTCTATTATAGCTCTCTGTTTTACGCAATTTGAGTGCTGTCATTGTAGTAGGAGGCCGCTAGGAAGCGACTTTATCGTGGTTTCAGCCCAACGATCCTCCAACATGCGACTGATATCACCAGCCCAGTCCCACTTTAGGTAAGCGACTCTGAACTACGTTGGCAATCTGAGTTCTGGAGCGAGTTATTATGTTTCTTTCTGTCTTATTGTGGTTATTTTTCTGTTCTAGCATGGAACAGCTATTTCACTCAGCACAAGACAGAGCAAAGTTCTTTGAGTTGACTGTCACTCTGCAGTAGCTGAGAAGAATTGTAGCATTTGAAGAAGAAGAAATCTCCTACCTGTGGAATGAGTGAATTTAGCTGACACTGCACGCCTCCACCATTTATGATTAATACTGATAACATTGAAATTAAAATAAAGGTTCTTGAATGGAGACCACGGACCGATAAACGCAGCGTAGGATGTCCACACACAAGATGACAAGATGATAGACGACCTAAAAGACACCGCACAAAAACGCTGGTTACAAGCAGCTTCCAACCGCCCTTTTGGAAATCGATGGGGTAGGCCTATATGCAGCAGTGGACGTCCTTTGGCTGAAATGATGGTGATGATGACGACATTAAATTATTATCTGAACTCGTTTTTTATTATAGATAATTTTACCATAGTTTTAAGATCAGATCTTTTAAGGAAAGATTTGAAAAGTTGAACTAAATAATGATGTATCTAGATACTGAAATAAATGTAGATACTATGTGGTATCTATGGGTATAGATAATAAAATGTCATTGGATTTATTAAATTGAAGAAGTAAGCTTGCACTTACGGTTATCCGCTATCTTGTATAATGTTAAGCAAAAACCTAGTCTACAATGGAAAACCCTTGCCTAGAATAAACCAATTCACTTGCGACTTAAAAACACTGTACAAGTCTACAAGTTACCTATACAATTATTAACAAATATGCTGGTCTGTGGAATGCGCTGCCTGAATGGGTGTTCCTCGATAGTTACAATCTATGTGTCTTCAAGTCACGAGTGAATCGGTTTCTTCTAGGCAAGCGTTCTCCATCGTAGACCGCATCATCGCTTAACATCAGGCAAGTTAGCGATCAAACGCAAGCCTATTTATGCATTAAAAAAATAGTTTATGTGGTAGTTAAATAGGCACAGTCTCCGAAACTATTTCGGCAGTGTTTGCCCAATCTAATTGCTACTCAGTCACGGCCATTCATCCGTACAGAATCATATTGTGAGCTGCGTGCATTCGTGAGCAAGTCTGCGGTGTTTTAAAGGCTGACGCATATTAACGGCATACAATAGCACTATTTTAGGGAAAAATATTACGCACCAATTCATTTCATAATTGCATACATTGTGACTCACTACTCATTGCACGCATGCAGTATCATCAGTCATCAGCCATAAGACATCCACTGCTGAACATAGACATCCCCCTTTAACCTCAACACTGAACGACAGCCTGCCATCTGCATCCACTGGATGCCCGCGACTCTCACGATGTCGTCAGTCCATCAAGTGGGAGGCCTACCTACACTGTGTCTTCCGGTTCGTGTTCTCCACTCAAGAACCTTTCTTCACCATCGGTTATCGGTTCCTCGAGCGATATGGCCTGCCCATTGCCACTTCAACATGCAGTATGTGCTGGTTTTAAAAAAGTAAGCATTTAAATATTGCAGATGATACCGAGATATGAGAAATTACGTGTGTAGATTTTGGAAACGCGATGCGCTACCTTTGCAACTTGGCCCGGTATTGTGTGCGATATTCTTTATATTGCTTTTATGTCTAACGTATGTACGTATGTATGTGTTAGGTCTATATAAAATTTTGTAATGGTTGCGTCTATCTGTATTGTCTTGTAGGTATAATATAGCTGTAACTTTTGTGCGTATTTGCTTTTGGATTCCATTCTGTTAGTTTTCATTTTTCTGACGTTGAATTTGGTTTTAGTCTTGTTTTTGGACATCGCAAGTTGCTTTTAGGTGAACCTATAGACATTTTCAATGCATTAGAAATGGCTTCTAATGTAAAATTTGTTTATATACCTAGACACAGTTTTCTTATATTATCATCATCTGCTATTAGGATGACAAATTACCTTTACAGGGTTATTTATAAAATAATAACTACACCCTGATTGCAACATCTTTATAATATTATTATCACAAGAAACAACTTTAGATCCATGACAACATTTATTTGCTTTATATTTTATTAACGTGATATTTACCGTGATGGGAATGCGAATGGGGCTCTTGATATTTTGGCACAGTATTTTATTTTTTAATTTAGGATTAGGCTTGCGTTTGACTGCCAACTCGCCTGATGTTAAGCGATGATGATTATCCACCATGTTCACGATCAGACAACCAAACATATAATCATAACACTTTTGTGAACAACCGTAATAGTTTAAATCAATGTTTTACATTAATTTGTCAGGTTTTTCTTCCATTCAAAAACAAATATATTATAAAACAAAGGTTGCTTGGAAGAAATCGCTTTAAGCGATAAGGCCGCCCATTATTCTGCCGGTTTTTTTTATGTTACCTTAAGTTTCATTTGTAATTTTCTGAGTGTTATAAAGAGATATTGTATATATTTATATTAGAGACCTAAACGGTATTATCAGTAGGTACGTAGTCTAATATGGACGTAGTTAAATGAGAAGTAGCACCTGGGCTCGTGCGAAGCTTAGGAACCGTCTTCCATAAAATACAATTTTTTTTTTTTTTTTTTGTGAGTAATAAAAATCGGAAAGTTGTATTAGGGAGTATCACATTTTGTCAATTACCTTGTACACGTAAGTACTTACTAATTGTATAGTTGACGATATTATGACTCATCTTGAGTTTACAATGACCAAAGTAAAAGATAAAAATTTACGTTCTAAAACCACTGGACCATTTCCAAAAGTATAAAATCCGTGGCGAAAAAGCATACCACCAAACTTTTCAATATAGCATTTACCGAAAATCACTTTACAAAAACGCGTAGCCTGCTCAAGAAATGTCGTCCAGAAGGCTCTAAACCTTAAACTTATTAAAAATAAACCGTTCTATTGACATTATGCAAACGGCCCGGAGATTATGCGCTCGGCATCAATATTTTCCCTACTTGTAGGTGTTTACCCAACGTTACGCCCCGAGCCGACAATACGCTTCTTTCCCTGCTTCGGAACTCTTTAGAACGGGGGTGGCGTGGAGATTATTTGAAATTATTTTTTCTTTTCATTTTTTTTTGCCTGGATGAGATCGCTTATAGCGATAAGGCCGCCAATTGTTTCACTAGTTATTAAGTTGTTTTTATGTTACTATGTACATTTATAATTTTTGGTGTGAACAATAAAGAGTTATCTATCTATCTACATTTGTGGCTTCAAGTTATTTTTTTTTTTTTGTAATATACTACGAAGTTTATTTTAATTATATAGGTTACACCAAATTTTTAGATGCCTGATAACGTTTGAGCCCTCCCAAGTACTTCTACTATCGACCATGGCTACACTGGAATGTAGCTAGTGAATGAATGCGTCTGAGAGTTGCCATAAAGTTTTAAAAAGCTGAACGAAAAAGAAAATTCTGATCATTAACTTTCGGAAAGTAAGATGGTAGCTGGAAGCCAATATAATTAATTGTTTTAATTTAGATTTTTGACAATGTTTTTGCAGCTGTTGTGTTTTTGTCATGTTCATTTTTTCAGCAGCCGGACTTGAAGATTTGATATTTTTTAGTAATGCTATTTTAATGGAGGTCCATGTTAATCATTAATTGTAACGAATTTTCATTTAAATTCAGTGTTTCTAGTTTAATTAAACTTATATTATTTTTCTGCAGTTAAATGTTACAATAGCGTTTACCCTATTAGTTAACTGCTAATTAGAGTATTGATCCATATAAATAAAATATCTGAGTCTGCTGAAATATAATGGGTAATTTTGTGTAAATATCTCATAGTTATTGTGTATCTCATAGTTGTAAAAATATGGCTTTATGATTTCAATTTCATAAATATTTTTTATTAATATAATATCCTCTCCATATCTTTTCCTGTCCAAGTTTCCATTTGCTTGTTCCGTGTTATCTTTATCCGCGTAGTACAGTTTAATTTAATATGCGCTTACAAACTGGGTTACTGGAGTACAGAAAACTTAAATAACGGTCCACGGCTATCTGTTTAAACTGGTTACATTTTGCACGCGACTGTACCTTCTTGACTTCTGGATATATGACAAGATTTCATCAGCGTTTTTAGAACCTTAGGGTGACCAACCGATTATAATGAGACATTTTTAGATGCAAAATTTTGTACATATAAGATCTCAGCGGCTGTACTGCAACGGCGGTGAGGTTTGCCAGATAAAAATGATTTTTAGGTTTAAAAAAATTTCTTTGTACAATTTCAAACATCATGCAGTAATTCTGTATAGCAGACAATTTGAAGACGAGGTGATGCAAAATGTCGACTCAATTAATGACACGCTCAGTACGTATAATGACTTTAGCTTTTTCTGTAAAGTTGAACATTACAAATGACTTTTCAAAGTGCTTTGTTATAAGACACATTTCCAAATTATCATGTTTCAAAATTGAATAAAAGAGATTGGAACATTGTCCTTGGTGACTTCTAAAGATGTAAAGTTAAGTAATTTGAATTAAAGTAGTAAATCACTGGAAACCCTGGTGATTTAGGTTTAGTACAAGGCAAAGAAAAGTTAACAGAGTGTGTCGTTTTCTTTTATGTTCCACTAAACGAAGAATATTTTACAATGCAGGCTTAGTTTAGGTCGAATAAAGGAAAATTTGATGTCTATTTCATTTAAAAATTGATTTGGAAACAAATGAAAGTCTAAGAAGATAATGGCAAAAATGAAACAAGAAGTAAAGAAGTTGGAATGTCTTATAAGACATGAAACTATATAGAAATGTTCATCATAAACAAAGAGAATGATCATAAACACCAAATTCGTAGTGAGACATGTTGACTTAATATAATTGTTCAGTATTAACACCAAATTCCTAGTGAGTTCCGTAATTGATTGAAACCGTACATAGAGAAGCCCTCCATATTTGATCAACCTAATTGATTTCGTCGCCATTTCGATGAATAAATAATCAATGCCAGTATAAAATACACTGTATATTCTAAGAGCGGCTACACACGGCACTTTTGCTAACACGCTCTTGTGAATTGCTGCAGAAGCCCTGCAAAATGTATAAACTGTTCTATACATACATATACATTTACAATACACAGTGCACGGAAATGCACAAGTAATTTCCTAGAGCTGTTGGCAGTGTCAACAAAATTCAATTAATTGAGTTTCCCGTAGAGCATTGTTTGTGTTTTAGAATATGCGTGTGTATAGTGTGTGGTCTTAGCGAGTTGGTGGCCAAAACGTACGATTCTATATATACTAAAAAAATATATGACAAATCCAATTACAGTATGAAAGTTTGGATGTTGATTTGCTTCTGCATGACATGTGTTTAAAACGGCGTTTAAAACACATGCGTGTTTAAAACGGCTAAACGCATTATAGTGAGAGGACACGCGTGTGACGCATTGTATGGAGATGGACTATTGACGGTGAAATTAGGCTTCATAGTTGAGGATCTATTATTATGATACTTTCTTTACAAAGTCTGGAAAAAAGCAGGGCGCTAGGATATTACAACTGTATCAGCCTATCATATTGCTACTGCTGAGACAGACCTTCTCTCACAAAAAAGAAAGAAAGGATGGGCTTAACCCGCCATGCTGGCCCATTGCATGTTGGTAAATGTCATTTGTGTTTTTGAAGTTTTGGGGTTCTTGGACATGCTAATTTCCTCACGGTGTTTTCCTTCACCGATTTGAACGATGGCATCTCATCATCATCAGCCAGAAAACGTCCACTGCTGAACATAGGCCTCCACACTGAACGACATCCTACCATCTGCATCCACTGAATGCCCGCGACTCTCACAATGCCGTCGGTCTATCTAGTGGGAGGCCTACTTACGCTGTGTCTTCCGGTTCGCGGTCTCCACTCAAAAACCTTTCTTCCCCATCGGTTATCGGTTCTTCAAGCGACGTGACCTACCCATTGCCACTTCAACATGTAAATTTTAATAGCTATGTTGGTAATTCTGATTCTTTGGCGAATATACACGTTCCGGATTTTATCGCGAAAAGAAACTCCGAGCATCTCTCCATTGCCCGTTGTGTGACTCTGAGTTTTTCCAAAAGGCCAACAGTTAAGGACCACATCTCAGTACCATATGTCATCACGATGGCATCTAAACTACACATTATTTATTTAAGTGTCATATGTCAATGATGCAGAGCCGAGGATCGAACCACGTGCCGTCAGATTGCAAAGCGCACGTGATCGGCCACCATCGCTCGAAGTCGAATTCGAAGTTTCTGATTTAAAGTCATAGCCAAAATTAAACACTACACAATAATTGGGGGAATTAGTTCATTATTACCGTTCTTGGCTGGAGCGTATTCAGGCCGAATAAGTTGAGTTCCATCTGAGATTACACTGGCTCGAGTCTCGACATAAGCTGGCTTGGTGCCTAACAGCCTGGTGGCCATTACGGCTTCACTTATAGGATCACATGACGTACTTAGGATGAAATAGCTAGTAAATTGGTACAAGCCCATCTTTCGATTTCTGTATCTATATTATTCTTTATCTTTCGTTTTTTTTTTTCGATTTTGAGCATCTAATTTTATTACGACTTTCACGTGCCAGATTTTTGCCCCTACGCAAAAGACGGGTGTTGTTTAACATGTATAGCTGTGTATATGTGTATTTGTGTATATGTGTATCTGTGAAACACTGTTTTGAATTATCACGGTTGTTAACTAAGTTGTACAGAGAGTAGTGGGGTACTAACCGTGACAGTGTTTCGGGTGTTTGTCGGTTATTCAGTAAATATACCGTAAATAATCATAATAACCTTATGTGTATCTGTGGTAACGCATACACTCTGTACTAAGCCGAAAGTAGGTCAGTGACCCTGAAACCGTGGAAAGAAAAACAGCTGTTCCGTTTATTTCGTCGTGTGTCAATGACGATTTTCTATGGAATAGCTTATGTGTAACGGTGATTCTGTAAATATAAAAAAAGGCAATTACAATACTAATTGTAGCCAAAGGATTTTAATTAAATATAGATATGTATTTTTTGCCATCTTATTTATAATACCAAACCAGTTTTTATTTCCTTTTTACATTAATCATAAATATCGAAACCTGTTTTTTTAACTATATACATATTTTTTAACCTTCATAGGCCCCAGTAGATAAGCCTTTAGTCTGTCCCTGTCTAGGATCACGCAGGTTCGAGCATGCAGCCTCCTTGGCTTAAACTTTTCGGTTAGTAAATCCTGTAGAAAGGTGTGAGGCTTTCTCAAAGCGTATTATTGCCTTCGCATTGTAAGCTAGGTAGTTTTAATAGCGATATTCGGAAAAGCTTCAAGCTAATTATCCTTTCTAAACTTGTTAAATCTTAGTTTTGTAGATAAAATCCGTTTTAGGGCTGCTATCGAAACTGTAATGTGGTTTATCAGTCTTATTTTAATAGGCTTCGTGCTAATTAACCGAATTAAACAGACCGTTCTTTTAAAGGTTTCTAGTCACATTTCAAACGGATTTCGACGCCAAAATCAAACGTACTCATAGAGTGAATACAGCTTGAAATTAATTAATTTTCTCAGTGAGTTAAATATGGATGTATAATCGCAAAATTAATTATCGCAAAAACTTCAAACAAAATTTATCTGATTAACTATTGGTTCTTATCAATTGCTGAAAATTATTTTGATTAGCATCTCATCAATTAGTATTTCATTGTTTTGATCTTGCGTTCGATTGCGATTATAAAAATTCGATCGAATCGAAACCTTTTCAATAATCGATAAGCGGATGTGCAATTTTCGAGTCGTTACTACCCAGCGTTTCAAAGGAAAACAATTTACTGCCGCCATTGTTTCTCAAGAAATTAATAAATAGAGCAATTTGAATAATTTTATTAGGGTTGTCCAAATAAGTGCAGAGTGCACTTTGCGGCGACATCCGCGGGCCAGGCGTACGAGGCTCTTTGTATGTTAATGGGTTGTGTTTCACTGTTTATAGGGCTGCCACTATTGTGGGCTCAGATTGTGTCTTACCTGCCAAAATCATGTTTGCAAGAAAAAAACAAATCAGTCATAGGACTGCATGTTAGAAGTGAAAATTTAAGTAGTAATTCACGTATTCTACAAGAGATGGCGCTCTTTTAAAATACACGGTCTGTGCATTAAGTATTCTGTGACAGCGTGACGATGACGCGTGTTCCATGATTTTTGTTCACCCAAAAAGTTCTCAACGCGCTAGAAAGAAAGAAGTTTTCACTTCAATTAGTAATTCCTGAATAAACAAAGAAGTCGTATGCTGACAGAGAGAAGCTTAGGTTTAAAAAAAGTTAATAGGTTTTCCATAGGCAAGCGAGCTACATCTTTGACCAAATAATCACTTCTAAATAATAAACACCCATGTCTAGTCAAATGTAAAGAAAAAAAAGTTATCATACGGTTTCATAGGCGATGGGAGAAGCAAAGGTATATTTTATGTTCAGTAAAACACTTGTGAGAGCGATGATAGCCAAGCGGTAGCATGTGCACTTTACAATTTGATGGCTTGGTTCGAGTCTCGGCCTTACACCAATTTGAAATTTATTTAGTACCAAAATAAATTATTTGCAGTTTCGAAGCCATCGCTCATAAACGGTGAAGGAAAACATTGTGAGAAAACCGGTATGTCCAACAACAAAAAGTTCCAAGACAATATGAAATTCACCAACATTCACTGGGCCAGAATTGTGGATTAATGCCCATCTTCCAACTCTGACAGAAGGCCTGTGCCCCAGCAGTGGGAACATGATAGGCTTAAAATGATAAAAACACATCTATTATTTTTGGATCTTTTAAATAATGAACTTTTTTGTGTTACTTACCCATAGTGATGCACTTTTTTTTATCCATCATTTCGCTTGCGTTCGGCCAGATTATACCTGCGATGGGATGAAGCCATACAAGATGTTATTACAGTTTTAGAACTTTTCGTAGAGATAATTTTCTTAAAAAATACTGCAATATGAAAGGCAGCCCTGACTGTTGTTTATTATTATTATACGCCATGCTGTAATGCTACACATTCATAATTTTCAATGGTTGCTTTTGTTAAAGTTCTTAGCATTTTGTTACTAAAACCTGTATGCATACCTAAATATATATAAAGTACAAGCTTTTGACGATGGTTTCGCCCGCGTTGCAAACAAAACATATTCTGTATCACTCAGGGACAGCCGAGCTTTCTATCACTGAAATATTTTTTGAAATCAGATCAGTAACTCCGGAGATTACCTCAACCAGACGTCCAAAATTTGCATTATTATAATATTAATGTACATTTATGTAGGTTCCAGTTATCCCTATAAACTCGCTTATCTTCCAAGCATGCCCAAATTTTAGCCACGTACTTATCATGGGTCACTAATGCCAAATTGGTTACCTGAAATCCGAAGCCATTAATATGCTATCGTAAATTATGAATGTATGATATCATTGAAACCAAACACGTTTCAAAGATTATGAAGGAAAAGATTAACAACTTTGTTAAAGTTATGAAATTAGCTACATAATGTACGAATGACCATGCTTCCATGTCTACGACCACGCATAAAACCGATCTGGGTTTCTTCCATTCTCAACCTTATTTCAGTAATCCTATTAGTGTCTTCGTAAAAATAAACACAGCAATGCCAAAGTATGCACAGCCCTGTCGAAATATGGAACTTGCGAGAGAGTCAAAACGAAACCTCAATAACAAAATAATCTTAAAGCCTATTGAAACAAAGGCGAGAATTAAAATAAACCCAGTGAACGCATCCACTTATATCTGTAATGCGAATGGAGTAAAGAGTTGTTCTGTTGTCAAACGTGTCGATTATTGTGGTCACATAAAATTATACTTTCCAGTACAAGACATACGGCTTACATTACAATTATTTGTTTTTAGCCGGGTTGTTATTGAGTGACCCTAAAAAAGATCTAATATCTACACTAATATTATAAAGAGGAAAGATTTGTACCTATTTTTGTATGTTTGTAATGAATAGGCTCCGAAACTACTGAACCGATTTGAAAAATTCTTTCACTGTTGGGAAGCTACACTATCCCCGGGTGACATAGGCTATATTATATTTTGTAGCGAGGCCGAAGGCCGAGCTTACACTCGTGCGAAGCCGGGGCGGACGGCTAGTATTGAATAAAGTGATCGATTTTGCAAGTAGCGCCGAGTGGTTTCACCTGCTTTCCTATACGGCAATCGTCAATACTGTAAGTACATAATATATATAAACTGTAAGTATAAAGGTACTTATACGTACTTTATTGTATAGGTACTTATTTATAGGTATTAAGAAACTTAGAGTGACACCAATGAACTAACTAATAGTACACATTCAAACAAAAGGCAGCAAGGTTGTCTGCAGGGTAAGTTTGACAAATGGCATCAAGCCTGACTTAGGCCTGATGCGTTCGCACGCGTCACGCCAGCTTACCATTATCTTCTATTTTGTCTGATCTGAGAGACTAACAATCTTATAGGCACACAAACTTTCACGTTTATGCCTCCGTTTTGTAGTAATGATCGTTTGTTGATTTGTTATCGGAAAAGGCTGGTGTTTTTGCTTCATCGAAGTTGTCTCTCTGTTAATTCTAATCTCGGCACAAAGCTAATCAAATTTATCATGTGGGCCGATAGTGCTATGTGTGATTTACAGGGGAATGTCGAACTAAGCACTAAGTACGTGAGGTGGATGAACAAATTAGAAACTTCACTTTGAAATTCTCTTGGAGTAACACGGTATCTCGTTCCTGCTAGGAAGAAGATAACGAGATTTTTTTAAATTTGTACTTTAGTCTAAGCTTTTCGTGTAATTTTGATGATATCATTTGGTACTCAACTACCAACTGGAACAAGACCATGGAAAAGTCAACCCTTTCCTGTTTACCGTAGGTTCAAAGCTGTCGTAACGCGTCTTCGCTACGCAACGACTGTTTAAAGTTTAGTAAATTACAGTTATATGTTTACTAACGAAATATTTACCGTCTTGAGGTTGTGGAAGGAGCTCCCGATATTTTGGCGCAGTTACATGCACCACCATCTTATAGGGAAATAACGCGGTTGGTCGTGGACATGGTGAAACTTCTATACCTCCGCTTGTACACCTGACACTACACCTGCGACGGCGCCTCAACAGTCCAGTCGACTTTATAAGGTTCAACGCCGACCTGATACTTTTACTAAATACTGAAATAAATAGAGAATATCAGTCAACAGTACCCTTAGTACAAGATTTGACAGTTTTCGAAAACTTTTTTCGTTTCCGTCTTGTCCCATACATTTTAGTAAAGCGCCTCTAGCGGAAACGCGGTTGAACTAAAATCGGTAGTAATCGGCAGTATAGGTTGCTTCACTCAAATACGAAAAATAGTTTCGAATAGCTTTCAGCCCAGCAATGTATGCATCAAAACGAAAACGAAAAAAGTTTTCGAAATCTATCAAATCTTGTACTAAGGGTACAGCCCATTTCTATCTTATATTCTCGATGCAAATGCATTAAATTAATTGAGTTTCCAAAATGAATATCGTCCGTCTCATTTATAATAGCATCACGGTTTGGTAAACTCATCAAACACAAAACGACTTTAAAATGTGCACCTCCTTTCAAATCTCGACCAATTTGCCGCAAGATTGATTCAATTGAGTTCTGCTATTTTCCATTCTGCATACAACCGGATAATACTTCAAACGGTTCTGCTCATTGTTACCACCAGTTTAATCAGACGCACCCTGCCTTGGAGCTCTCCTATTAGCACAAGGTAAAAAGGACTGCACCCGTCAATTTGTAGAGGTCTTGTTCGATTGGGCGCTTGCATGTCTCCTGACATTTGAGGAAGCGAGAATCACCCAAAGCGGACCCCTTTTTAGGGCGTGAAATTGAATCTTGTTGCGGACGAAGGGTGTAGAGAAAACTTAAATATTTAAGGGGGTATTACTGTCTAGGGCCCGACCGAGGTGAGGTATTAATTTTACGGGGCCCATTGTAACCATGGAGGGATATGTGCTCGTTAACTTCTAACAGTCGGAGTTACTAGCTGAGTGAATTTGGCTTGCAGTTTGTATTAATTAAAATTAGTAGGAGATCCACCCTCGTGAGGTTGAGGTTTGAGGTTGCTCGTAAAAACTTTAAATCAGTCGAGAGCAAAGTTTTAGACGAATATGGTTTTATCACTCAGAGCGACGGTTTAGTGGTTGAACGCCTTGAACTCTAATAAATCCTTTTATTAGCAAATGAAATATTTATTTTTTATTTGTAGTGCTGCTCCACGGACTCCTGGGATCGTCATCATCATCATCAGCCAGAAAACGTCCACTGCTAAACATAGGGCTCCCCCTAAGATCCTCCCGGAACAACAGCCTGCCATCTGCATCCACTGGATGCCCGCGACTCTCACGATGTCGTCGGTCCATCTAGTGGGAGGCCTACTTACGCTGCGTCTTCCAGTTCGTGGTCTCCTCATGGATCGGGTCCTGGGATCGTGTCCTTTGTAAACTTGTGTTTTTTTTGTCAACTATTAATAACCAACAAAATGTATGTGTGTATGTATGTTCCCCACGGACTCCAAAAAGGCTGGACCGATTTTTACGGGACTTTCACTGGCAGATAGCATATGTTATAAAGAGTAATCCACGCGGTTGAAACCGTAGAGCGCACTAAGTATAACATCAAACTAATGCATTGAGTGTTTAGTGACGTGTGCTTTTTTTTAAACATGGTATTTTAATCATAACAGACATATTATTTTATGAACATACTTTGAAGAAAATCTGGTCTAGGTTTAGTCTATATTGGTAGCGTATTTTTCTCTTTGATTACTTTTTTGGATTAAGAGCGCAGATGTTCTGTTAGAATTACAGATAAAAAATAATTATCTTATTAAAAGGGGCTTGGCTGGTGTCCTGTAATTGTGCAATGAAATGTGTAAATTACCCCAAAATATACATTATTACGTTAATATCCACGCAATGCTATAGAATAGTAGCATACAAGCATTGACGAAAACTAGGCTTTATGAATTAATGCATGTTGGCCTCATCAGATACGTCTTTTCATGTTCGTCCATGTTGCCAGCTGCTACAGAAACTTTTTTTTCAATAAACTTTTCCATTTTAAATAAAAACCCGCGTTAACATTTTTCGATATGAATCAATTAATGCCTGCATTATAAAGTCAACGACCTGGCTTAGAATTTTACCTTAGCAGCCTCCCCTCATCAAATATTTATCGAGCCCCATATCATGTTTCCTTTGTCACTGTCTATTAAACTCATTAATTTCAACGTCTGAAACTTCAAAATTTTCAACGGGAACTTGTTAATTTGATACCGCATCGATACCTTTGTTTCGAGTTGGAAACAATGTGACCGCAAGATCGGGGGGTCACGACGCACGTGAGCAAGGGGTCTGGCGTCTCTAGGGAACTCAATTTCATTAATGCTGCGGTACTAGAGTGTACTGTACACATTAATCAGGGCGGTGCTTAAGCTTGAAGTGTTTTTGGACATTCTACTTAAATTTTCATATCAGTGAGGCGATGAAAACTTAGTGGATGGAGCGTTAGGTCTTACTTGTATTCGATGAAGAAAAACATCGCAAGGACGCCATGCACCTGCTATGTTTACAGAATAAAAAAGATTAACATTAAAAACTATGTAATGATTGGAGCGATGGTGGCCGAGAAACAAGAAGCAAAAAAATAAAATTGGGTGTAGTTTGTTATATTTAAATAGTAAATATTTTGTCACTGGTAGTGTTTGGTCAAAATGACTTTAGTAAAATTTATATACTTATGAAAAAAAAAACTATATTTCAAAAGATCCCTGAAAATATCAGGGGTAAATAGATGGACGGAAAAACACGTCAGTAGAAAATTAATTATAAATTGTTACAGGGTTTTTATAAAACCTAGGTACTGTTTTACGCAGCATTATTACAGTGGTGCACCGCCTTTTTCAGAGGGTCTACTAAATTTTTAAATATATTACTCGTAATTGAATACCTCTGCGTTTTTACGCAATGAATAAAGATTAAAGTGTCTGGTGAGACACTTCCGGTTTTTTGTTTCTCTCTAAGGGGTGATATATTTACGATGGAGTTTCCTAATGCACAGAAAGCTTTTCTACCTGGTTCAGATGGTGGTGTATAAATAAGGACTCGTAGAGAATAGGACAAGAAAGAGCAATAAGTACTTATTGCTTAGGACTTACGTGCACACACGTAGATATATACACGTACGTACGATAGCTAAGTTTTTGTTGTTTGACATATCTAACATACGTGTATCATGCGTGTATAATATATTAAGATGATTATTCATGTATCTTTTCTTTTCTTGAATATTAATCAGAATATAATGATGTTTTAAAACCTGTTATATTCCGGTTCATGGTTAAAGTTATTCTATGCTATTGATTCACCGATGGGGGGGGAATAAAACGGAAATACAAGAGATTTATGAACAATGTGACGGGTGTTCAAAAAGCTGGCGCTTACCTTGGCCAAAGAATAAGTTTGGCCATTCAACGTGGTAATGTCGCTAGCTTTTTTAGGTATATCCTACCCGACAGACAGTGACCTTAATGCAGTTTTTTATCTATAGCTTATAGTTTAATTTAGTAAGGTATTTATTTAACTACTTTAGTATATTTCGTTTATGGTAATTATCTGGGTTTTTTAAGTTGTGCATAATAAAAATTAAAAATCTTTAAAATAAATAATTAAAATAAAATTTTATGAACATCAACTTCCGCAAAGTAACTCCTTGATCAAACAATTAGTTATAACTGAATACTAATTTATACAATTAAAATTATAGTTTAGGAAATAAAGAAGCAAAATTATTTCAAAAACCGTTTTATAATCGTTTTCAAAATATATTCGTTTATGGTTAACTGCCATGAAAAGATTGCCACTAAGTACGACGCCAGGAAAATACAGTTTTACAACATCTCATAACTTAGCAGGGACAATTCATTTCACTCCAAACAACCCCAAAACCCTCAATATATTTCTTGTAAGAAAAGTTAATAAGTTTTTGTGTTTATTATTCTAGCAGGCGGGGGTAAACCCCCGCAACAAAAACATATTTTTCGCATAAAGAAAATATGAAGGCTTAAAGAGTTTTGAGTTTTTTTCTCTGATGTAATCTTAAGAGATTACCTTGAAATACTTTTAAAGGGGCGAGAGGCTTTGGTAAAAAGAAAATTGTTTGTTCAGCTATAACTTCACAAGTGGGATTCATATCTGCTTACATACAGAATCATAGTTTCCTAATTTATAGATAACGCTTTAGATTATATGGCTTTATCTCTAGGATATCAGTTTTTGATTGCTGGTAATAATCTTTTAAGATATAAATGGGTCATATCAGCGAGTTTACATTAAAATATTTTTCAGTCCGCTTCGCACGCTACTAGCGACCGGTCGTCATGGCTGCCAAATATATTTTCCCTATCGCTGTGTGCTTCTTCCTATCTCTTGCTAACGTACAGGGATTGCAGGCGGTCAATGGACGAATCAAGATCACCGTTGGAACCACTTCAGGATGTGGTGACACAGTAAGGTTTATTGCTAACCTTGTTGAGGCGTACGAGCTGTACAAAGACTTCCTTGATATTGAATTCATTCCATGGGGTCGTACTGTGAGGAACGCTGATGGAAGCTTAACATGCCAGTTCGGAGTCAACGACTGCTGGGCTAACCGCCTTCACAGGTGCGTCCTCAACAAGCTGCAAGACAACATCGAGGCACAGATGCACTATATGAACTGCGAGTTCACCACACCTTACCCCGCGTTCCTGGGAGGAAGCTACATCTGCGCGCACGCTGTTGGACTCAATTTGGTTGACGTCGATTACTGCGTTGCCAACCCTAACGATGAGCTGGATTTGGAAGCAGAAAGGAGAGGATCAGCTCTTACGCAAGATATCGACTTCATTCCTTCGATAGTTTTTAATGACAACGTCGACTTATATCTGCACTGGGAAGCTCAGACAAGGCTGAAGAGCATGATTTGTTTAGCTCTAGCCGCAGATCCCACTTCGGGGGTGACTGATTGCACCCTTTGAGTCCTAATGTAATCTGAGAAAGTCGAGTCCGTCGCGATCGTTGATTCGAGAACTTTTTATCTTAGTTGGCCTCTCAGCTTCACGTCGAGGGTTTTCGAGCTTAAATGTCGGACTTGAGCGCGCCTTTTAATCGGCCAACTTGTGCCATTGGACAATTGCACAGCGTAGATATGGCTAATGGTGCTGTAATTTTCGACGATAAGCTGGAGAACGATTGCGGTCGGATTCTCGATGGGTTACACTTATGGTGTCTTGTTGAATTGTTATAGTAAATGTTTTTGCTAAGAACTGCGTGTTTTAATTTGCTTTACTTTAGTTTAATGAGGTTTTATAGCTATAAAACATAACAGTTTATATGTTTGGAATACAAATTCGTCAGTTCTTTTTGACAAACAACTTCCTTTTATTTTTATTGTTAATGTTATCGTGATAAAGTTGCACTGTAATTAAAAGTATAGCGGTGTCATCGAACGTGTAAATTTGTATAACGACGAGAGCATTAACATTGCCATTTGTTTGAGATACAAATGCAAATGTGGACAAAATGATCACCCTAACTGCTGTTAGTGCATTATACACCGGAACTTTAAAGTGACCATAGCTTAAAATAAATAAATTTTCATACAGCGAGGCAATTCTGTCAGTATTCTAGGAGCCCTACCGCACGGTGGTGATCTTGACGGAGTTTTTATTTTATAGTACATGTTTGTTTGTTCTCGTGTGTAAATAAAAACTTTCGGGAAAGTTCATTAGGTATATTATTATTTAATTTATGTTTTACTTTTTTATGCTCGGTTTAATCATTTGTTTGCTTTGACAGCTACAATAACAATGTAAATATCTGAATAAAAACATTTTCTTTTAATTTGAGGGCTATATATTATAACCTACTTGCTAGTCTTACGTTCATCAACCTAGCAAAAGTGATCATAATTAGTGGTTTTCATTCAATTTTTACAATGTCATTACAGCTGTCCCAGCTAATAAGTTCTTGGACCGAGTTTAGTGTGAAGAAAATCTCCTATTTCAAATTCCCAATATCAGTGCAGAAGACAAGTGATGAGACGAGCAAATTGCAATTGATAAGTTATCTAACTTCGATAGGAAAGTATAAAGCTCTCATATGACTAGTTTGTCCTCAAATATCCTTAAAATATGGCCACCCCAGGACATTATACCGTTATGGACGGGCTCATAAGCCAATAATGTTGGGCCATTAGGCGATTGAAAAATGTCACAGGCCACTTTACAACTCTGTTTAGAAGGGCGCATTTTGTATTGAAAATACTGAATTTATTATGGTAAATAAAAATGCATAAATGGTCGCATTTTGATGATGGAAATGCGAAAAAGAATACTTCTGCAAGAATGCACAACAAAACTGAAAAGTCTTGTTCTAATTTTCCAAAAACGCATTGTAATTTACACACAAAATTGAATTTGAAGTATAAATTTTTCATGGACATTTCAACAACAAATATCTAATTTTAAATCGCAAATAAGCAAAAAAAAAATACGTATTCCATTTGGCAAGATGTCTCACTATTCGTATTAGGTTGATGAAAAAAGAACAAAAAAGCATACTTATAAAAAAAGAGGCGCAAATGATGTGAAAATAATTACACGGACAACAACACCGGCCTTTATCATATCAATTTTCACAAAATTTAAGGAATTGCCGTATATCTAAAAACGCATAACTTTGTAAATAATATGCTAAAATAAAGAGAACGGAATAATAATTATAATCATCATTTCAGCCATAGGACGTTAACTGCTGCACATAGGTATTCGTAATCGATTTTCAAAAGGGCCGGTTGGAAGCCACCTGCATCCATCCTTTTCCTGCGGTCTAAAAAAATTAAAATGATTGTACAAATAATATCAAAAATGTAAAAGTAGAAAAGATCATAAATATCAAGTAAAGCATCATAAAAAACCAGACAGTCATTATTTTAACCACCCCAACAGCATTAAGAACAAAAATCTGCTCAATAATTGAGGCTATAACTTTCAATCAGTAAAGCTTAGCCGCGCTGCATTCGCCTCCACAACCTCATTTACAAGTTAATATTGCTAATTCTACTTTATTATCTTGTAACAAAGCCTCTGTGTACCCATTTGGCGGCTGGGAACAGGTATTTTGTACATAATACGTAGGTAATTTAAGCAGGAATATTCTCTATTACGAATATAAAAGCCTATTCCCGACCAGTGCTTCTATTTCACTCATATTCAATTTTTTTAAGAAAAAAAAATAGAATATATTATATATAAAAAATTGCAAATAAAAAAATTATAAAAGGATCCCCTTTTCAAACAAATTAATATATTTAGCAGCGCAAAACTTGTATAAAAATAGTCGCTGAGTTAAGCTAGTCCTGCCAATTTTTTTAGCTAATTAGTAGAAACGTTCAATAAACTTGTCAAGTGTGAGTCAGGCTTACGCACTGAGGGTTCCGTACCACCACAAAATACAATAATTATCAATAAAAAAAAAGACTTCAAAATTAGTAAAATATTAATACTTAATAAAATATTTCATTGCCAATGAGTTTCAATGCCAATTATTCAGATTGATGTCGAAGGCGATAAAAGTTTAGTACCTATTTCGTAGCCGTAGAAAGTAGTAGCCTTTCCAGAGCTCAGAAAAAGACCTAGAATCCATCCATCCTGACAGCGAATATATTTTACGCCATTCACAAATAAATGGTATATTGTCGGTAATTCTCGTGGCCGACAATTGACTACGGGCTGACAATAAGGGCATTCGTAGGCAGTCGAAACGTTTACGAACGTGTACCAACTCCCATTTGCAGTTCCATGGTATTATTGCTTTCAGTATTGTACAGAGGCTGCAAGCCGCGTGCAGATGTGTGTCATAAAAAATAGCAATTACATCTTATATTTAAGCAACCTTAATAGCGAAATAAATTATGATACAAAATGAGTAACAAGACATCTGCGTTTTTTGTCTCAATGCTTAAAGTACAATGTAGTTGAAATGTACATAGAGCCAGAAAAATGCGGTTCAGCATAGTAATGTCACCAGCATGCTAGGTACGCTGCCAACTAGTAATAGGATTGAGCATTTGGATTGTCTCTAGATCTTCAATAGTCCATGGGCAATACCTATGTTTTTGTATAAGCTATATATTTCTGGTATTTAGTATCAGCACAGAAGACATGAACTGTCATGTCTTCATCATGTCTGTCATAATATCATGTCATGACAATAATGGTATAAGTATTAGTTAGCTTGTATTTTTCTCAAACAATGTAGAAGTACCCATTTTTTATAGATTATAATTCAAAATTACCTTTTTTTTATGATACTGAGTGACGAGACGAACGAAGTCGCTCGCCTGACTCTTCTCGCTTACCCATAACAGCTCAACGCCACTCAGACTTTTTAACTTAACAGTTCAAGACCCTGGATGGCAATGCACTGCGCTCGTCACCCCGAGATATAAGATGTCAAATTTCTGTGTGTCCTGTAATTTCGCTGGAAACAAAAAAAAAAGTCTTAGCCAATATCACATTCAGGGACTTATTATAGCTCTACCTACAAAAAACACCCATAACCCAGATAGAGGATGCAGGCGCTCTCTTCCAAAACAACTTCACCCAGTGTACCAATTTCTTGTTATATTAGGCAATATGAATTTGGTACATTTTGCACTTTGTACGCCTGGAAATAGTAGATAAAAAAACACTCTCTATTTACACTAATGTTTCTATTAAACCATTTTACGGTAATACATGTTATGCTGTAAGGACTTTAGTCCTTCCGCCGAAGGTCTTCTCGCCGAGATTCAATAAAGAACTTTTCAAAAAGGGCGTCTACAAACATCTCTCCGGACTGGCAAAGCATTGACAACACAGTGTCGCAGGTACCTATAGGGGCAATTACCGCTTACCAGCAAACAAGCCATATACCAATTTGCCGCGCTCTTAAAACAAAAATAAACTTATCACAGAGTAGCGTTGTGTGATACTCAAAGCATTTTCAGTCAGTAAGTTCAAACTATCCTACCCTTCCCTCATCTCGCTTGTACGTGGAGCGAGTGAATAATTAAAGAAGTATGGTCCCCGGTGAGCTAGCCCGTCTGTATCGATCTACGAGAACTTTCAGGATCGCCTGGTACAATAAATGTAGCTGGATGCACCCAGAAAATAAACATCTTGATCAAATTTAATGGAACCAGAAGTATGTTTGGAAAGTTTAAAAATCGAAGTGTTATGGACACACCCGGCCGGACTCAGTTATGTCTTAAAACTGCGACCAGAGGATAGACAGCAGCATCTTATTATACACGGTGAACGTTCTGCGATTCTCAAGTCGCCTGCCAAGCATGGGGATTATGGCAACACTCCTCTCTAAGAGGGAGGCCTTTGTTCAGCAGCGGATAATTCCTAGCTGATGACGATGTGGGTGTTTGTGAAGTGTTATGAGCAAACGTGTCGCTAAGGCAAATAATTTGAGTGTCAGTAAATATTTTACCTAAAAAAATTGGTACAAATTTTCTCTCTCTCTCAGATTATCGTACGGCGGTGAAGTAGCGACAAATTTTCAAAGAACTTTGGCCAACTTATATTTGAAAAGAAAAAAAACAACCAACTGCTAAAATATTACTTTCGAACTTTTAAATAAATTAAAAAAATAGTGAGTCGATTTTGATCTAAAAACTAAATCCAAATGGGTTCAGCCATTTGGGAGCTACGATGCCACAGACAGACACACAGACTGATAATGTTATAACGACTCACTTTTTGCGTCAGCAATTAAATTACTAACAAAGGTAAATTTAACATATGTAATAGGTATACTTGAACTGGGGAATCAGAATCGCAGGATTCGGACAGAAATTAAGAAAAAACAACCTTCAATTAATATGAATGGCTTAAATTAAAGGATAGCTATAAAAATCCTAAAATAAATTACGTAGCATACATTTTTCAGAGTGCCATAAAATAAATTAAAAAATATTACATCCTAAGCGTGCTCCACGAAGACAAAACGTCACTAATTAAATTTCCGTTTCAGCCGTAAACTGCTCAGCACGTGGCGGTTTATTGCCACAATTTGGGACTTGATCACTATTTATGACGAAATAGAATTGCTTAAATTAAAAATCGTCTATTTTGGAACTGAGCTAATTTTTAGAACATCAATATCCGTAAGACCATCATTGCTTAACATAATGGGCTCGATTTTTTAATCGCTCGTATGATATTTAGTACGAGTGAATGGGTATTTTCTAAATCTGCGTGCTTCATATTCGACCACATCGTCACTTACCAGCAGGCGAGTTGATGGTCAAAGGTTGACTTATTCGCGATAAAAAAACCAAGATATCTTGCGATATCGAAGATTCAAATTTCACATTTCAAAAACGACTGACTTTCAAATGAAATTCCAACTAAGTCTTATGTATGCGCAGTACATAATATAAGTAAAACAGCAGTAACTGGAAGCGAAAATGCGAAAATTGGGTTGACTGGCGTACCTTGGGAGAGATAAATATTCAGAAGTAGACTAAAACTATAATATAGGCTAATTCAGATGATGACGGTGTAAGTATGAGCTGTATTGTGGAATTAAATACAAAAAAATATAATAACTGTGAGTTGGTTAGTAGATTCTTTACAAATTTTACAATCGGAATAATCTGGGCGTTTTACCTAGAAGTACACTCGTGATTTGAAGACACAAATTGCGAGTGTTTTTCTATAGGTAAGCGTGCTCCGTCGTAGACCGCATCACCGCTTAAAGCCTGATCAACATTAGGCAGGATAACGGTAAAGAGTAAGGATATTTACAATAACAAGTATTAAAACGAAAATATAGTAGAAAAAATACTATATATATATATATATATAAAAACTGATAAGAGAACTAATAATCTTCAAACAGCTGAACAGATTCTATTGAAACAAACAAAACAACAAACAAACAAAAACTTAATCAAAATCGGTTAAGCCGTTTGGGAGCTACGATGTCACAGACACACACACAGAGATACACACGTAAAATTTATAACACAGTAAAAAAATAATAATATAAAGCTTTGGAAAACTGCAGACTATCCATATTTATACACAAGATAGCGGATCTATCTTGTGTAAAAATATGGATAGTCTGCAGTTTTCCAAAGCTTTATATTATTATTTTTTGTTCAAGTAAAAATAGGCGATGTACGCTAAAACCAGTGCACTGGCGCCATATAGGTTTATATTATACAATAGACCATAATATTATACGGTCAATAAACATAGTTCCAAGATAATACGAGTCGTCAAAACCGTTCTTTTATGAAATCCAATCACACTGAGAATACTAGTTATAAATATAAAAATGCAGTTTCCCAAAAACTGAAAGCTACCAAATTGCATTCATCTTAGCTTTACGGCACATTCAAAGGAGCTATGAAAGTAAAGGCTTCGCAGAGGATAAGCAAAGGAGAGATGGCGTAATCAACTTACCACAGTGATTTACAGTGCTGCCTGCAACAGCATATAAAAAGAGTACAATATGTATTGTAGTGCATTTTGAAAATGTCACTTGACAGATCATTGTGTCAATGTTAATAAATAAACCATTGTACAGTAAAAGGCGAGCAGAGGGCGAAATAATGACTCTGATCCGCAAAGCTTTGCATTTGCTTCACGCTTTGCTACGAAAAATATCGTTCTACCAAAGAATGTATAAAAAAGAAGGTATACCTTTGGAACATACAAACTGAAGGATCCAACATTTTGCAGGAGAGCTTTATTAAAAGATTTTAGTTTAATAACATAATATAATCAAGGAGTGAATTACAGGTGGACCGACATTTGAAAAAACCTAAGCTTGTGTGTTTTTGAGGCTTGAAATGTAGTAGGTAGCCACATAGAATTAAACTCTATATAATAGACTGCTTATCTACACTAATATTATAAAGAGGAAAGATTTGTACCTATTTTTGTATGTTTGTAACGAAATAACTCAAAAACTACTGAACCGATTATAAAAATTATTTCACTGTTGGGAAGCTACACTATCCCCGGGTGACATAGGCTATAATATATTTTGTAGCGAGGCCGAAGGCCGAGCTTACACCCGTGCAAAGCCGGGGCGGGCGGCTAGTCCCTAATACAGAGAGTTATCATCTAGACTTTGGTGGTTTCATTTGCCTCCAAATCCCATCCTTACATGGCGACCCATGCTATGTTTTGAATGCGTGACATAATTGACGTTTTGGTGTAAATATTTAATGAATATATAATTAGAAAATGTGTCGGTCAGCGCTTGAAAAAGAAAAAAAAACATTATATTAATCAAAATTCAGCAGGTTCCAATAGTGCACATAAAAATAAATTAAATTCTCTATATAGTTGATATTCCGGAACCCTGTATGAAGCGCATTGATTACACTTTTATTGTCAGAACTCCTAGACTGTGGAATGCGCTGCCTGAATGGTTGTTCCCCGATAGCCGATAGTTACAATCTGGTGTCTTCAAACCACGAGTGAGTCGGTTTCTTCTAATACAGGCGTGCTCTCGTACTGCTTCTGCGTTTCTTAGGCAAGACCAAATCATAGTTTAACACGAGTTGGCGGTCAAACGCAAGACTATAAAAAAAAACACATCAGTCATAGGACTGCACGTCAGAAGTGAAAACTTATGTAAGTAGTAATTCACCTATTCTACAAGAGATAACTTTAAAATACGTACAGCGTGACGATGCGCGAGTTCCATGATTTTTGTTTACCAAAAAAGTGCTCAACGGGCCTAAAGAAGTTTTCACTTCATTAAAAAATCTCACATATCCCTCATCCTCCTATTATTGTCCTTGGCTTATCTTCTTTTTGTGTTTGCTCTGTGGGCTTTCTCGTGGCTCCCGGGTTCAGATGAGCGAGCTTCACCGCTAACGCGCACTTATAGTTTCCAATAAGCAATATCTTCCGATTGAAAGAACCGCGGCCTTGGATAATTTATTTACAACTTAAGCATTTTACGAACAAAGGTAAGCTTTGTGGCTAAGTTTTATTTCATAGTTTGTGTTCTGGGCTGATGCGTATAACAAAGGAACGTAACTTTAGTCGCGTTTTTGCGTCACAGGGTTTAGTTTATACATTTTATATAATACTAGCCGTACCCCGCGGTTTTACCCACGTGGATTACTCACGGCAGTCAAAGTCCCATCAAAATTGGTCCAGTCGTTTTGGAGTCCTTAAGGAACATACATACATACACATATTTTTTATATAAGAAGTCTAGTAACGCCTTGCGTTTTTTTTTTATGATACTGGGTGACGAGACGAGCGAAGTCGCTCGCCTGATGGCTCTTCACGCTTGCCCATAACAGCACAACGCCACTTAGAATTTTGAACTTTAACAGGTCAAAACCCTGGATGGCAATGTACTGCGCTCGTCACCCCGAGACATAAGATGTCAAATCTCTGTGTGTCCTGTAATTTCGCTGGAAACATTGCCCTTCCATCCGGAACACAGAAGTGTTTGCACAGAAGTGCTGCTTGGCGGTTGAATAACTGGCAAAGGTGTGGTACTTCCCCAGGCGGACCCCTGCAAAAGAGTCCTACCACTACAAAACCCGCTCTTTACAGAAACTATACATTTTACAGGATAAATAGACTATGTAAGTATTAATCTAGGGTATAAGCTATCTCCACAACTCAAAAGTTCATTTGAATCCGTTTAGCTATTACGGAGTTGAGTGCGGACACACTTACACACATTTAAAGGCAACCTTTGTCTGGTGTACGGTGCCGCAATAATTGAGCAACGCGAACTTACGCCTGTCTGCACTTACTGGTACATTAAATTCATTGGCACTTACGCATCGAGATACAATTTCTATAGAGTCACAATCGTGCCAAAAAAAACCGAACCAAGACTCGGCGAACGCTACGCGTCGCGCAGACTTTTTGGTTAGTTGTAAGGCTACCGCGATCCGACTACAACGCCGCGATGCCAGTGCGATGCCCTATCGGACAAGCGACGTTGAACACCATGCAAGCGACATAACGTTTAAATTGATGTAAATGTGGCATTGTGAACTATATAATTGATGTATGTATGTATAACGACGCTCGGACGTTTTTTGACAGTTTTCACTTAGAGAATGTGACTCTATAGGTATTGTATCTCGGTGAACTTACCTTTAAAAAAAATTACCATACGTGATTAAAAATATTCGATTGCTTTGCTAATCGATTTGTATAGGCTGCAATAACGGTAATAGTAGGTAGTAACGAATTGTCATTTATATCACATCACATCATCAGCCAATTAACGTCCACTGTTGGACAAAGGCCTCCCTCATAGAGAGGGGTGTTGCCATAATCCCCACGCTTGGCAGGCGGCTTGGGGATCGCAGTACGTTCACCGTGTACTATTAGGACGCTGCTGCCCATCCTTCGGTGGTTCTGGTCGCAGTTTTAGGACATACCCGGGTCCATGTCATTTATATAGTTGACGATAATCCGTATAACAGAATCCATTGTTGCATAGAATTGATAGACAGGCAACTTTTCATAGGCTACAAAAGTTTAAATGACGAACAAAAACTCAAGTTAGTTTACGGATAGTTTTCGCACCGAACTCTGTTAAAGTATTCAGAGTGAGTCTAAGCAAGATCATAGTAACTTTAACAACCATCCACTTACCGGCTTTATTATTAAATTGGAAAGTTTTATACCTAACACTTAAACTACACAAATAATTCTCAATATAAATAAAACAGGCCTAGTGTGAGTTGAGATTTGCGCACTGAAAGTTCCGTACTATCACAAAATACAATAATTAGGTATCAATTTAAAAACCGACCCCAAAATTAATAAAATATGCAATATCTATTCGGTGAAAGATAATCATATGGTCGTCTAAGTAACCAAATACGTTGCTTAACTTTGTAATGAACAAAAATTGGTCACCGACTAGCACTTGGCCATTATTTGTGGTTTTTTGTTATACTTTAGAGCGTGTACTATAATCATGCCAAGTTTAACGCTTACCTATACGTATTACCGTTTTTACAGTAGAACAAATTAAAAAAAATAACTAAAAAAAAGTTTGTTGTATGTATACACACCTGTAATTTTTATTTTTGACTTTATTAACTATTATTTCCGCCGTAAAATTACATATTTTGTAAAATTTCAACTGGCTATCTATTACGATTCGAAAGATACAGCCGTTAATAGGTAGGACGGATGGACGGACAGACGAACGGCAGGACAGACAGACAGCGTAGGCGTAGGGTCCCGTTTACACCCTTTGGGTACGGAACCCTAAAAACTAGCTTCACAATTTGTAAGCGTTCGAACATAATTATATTGCCAAATCAACAGGCGCCCGAACAAAATTATTCATATTATTGAAGCTGGTTAAAAACTACTGAGTCAAAAATGATCTAAAAATGTGGGAACTGCCTATGTATCTATTCTATATGGAAGCTTTAGCTGGTCCCATGCGTTTCCCTTACATCCGTTAGATCTAAGTGTGTAAGGAAAACGCATGGCACAAAAAACACGAATAACTATCATCCAGACTATATAAGCAGATCTTTCTATTCATCTTTCGAACATCTGCTCGGCTGGGAATCACACACAGAAGCCCTTGCTTATAAAGCAGACGTGTTGCCACTGTGCCATACCGGTCGTCAACATAATCTTTACCGAAGGCCAACATTACTGAAACCCTAAACATCAAAAATAATTCTAATACCTGTAAATCCAAGACGCAAAATCGAGGAGACGCGTATGCGATTTTACCTCAATTTTCCATGCCAGTGGCTTCGCGTCGGGTATAAACAATGTCTTCCAGTCGGCTGGAACCAACCCGATCGCTAATTAGGCCGCGCTCGATCAAAAAGAGCCTTTGATGCGGACTGGAAAGGTGACAACGAAGCACTGGAGTGTACGCTATCGTTGCTTACAGGAATCTGTGTGGTAGCTGGATAAATACAAAGCAATGAGCCTATTTTTTATGGTCGACAGGCTGTGGTCCTTCACGGAGAAAGATCAGGGACTGCACGTTATCACTGTGACCAATATATGTCATTCTCTTTTGTTATTTGTGCGATGCGCACGCGTCGTTTGGTGCTCTAAACCTGTGTTTAATTATAACTACGTTGACTTAGCTTGCTCATTGGACTGTTTTTATTTACCTTGTGTTTATCTCGGACTGATTTACTTTAATAATGAAATTTTTACCGAAATTTCCTTTACTAAAAAATGCGGCAAAGCCCTTCTTCATCGACTAATAAACTATCATATACAATACATTATATTATAATAGTTTAACTGGATGTTTTTTTTTTCAATTATTAATAATAAAAAAAATATACTATTTATAAAATATCTTATGATTGAATTGATTGAGTGAATTATAGGCTTTGACCACTGGTTCTAGAACTGAAAGACTGGCTAAAAATGTGCTGTGCGCCGCACTATAAAGCATTTCGTTTGAGACCCAGTTCTCAATCCAGGTTAGGTGTCGTGACTTCAACTTTACATGAATTTTAATGAATAAGAAGGAGATGAACCCAATCTACTGTAATCTAGCTTTACTTGATGAATAGTTGAGCTTTAGTTCCAAATGCGGCGTAGTCGTGTTTTGGCCGTATTTTTGCAGCATGTGTTTCACAAAGCCACACATCTTACGCACTGTCTACATCAGTAATCTGTTATTCAAATTAGTACAAATATGTTTCAAACAGTATTTTTTGACTACTTTCTACTTTTTCATTAAATCGTAATAAATATGATAAACAGTAGAACTAAGCAAATATTAGCTACCTAACAAGTATCAATGATTACAAAAATCAGAATTGATAAAGTATTTATTTAAATAATCTATGTAGACACGTACCTAATCGAAAAAACCAGGTGCGAATCAGGCTCGCGTACTAAGGGTTCCGTACCGCCACTTAACTTGTTAGCCACTAAAGTACAAAAAAGTTGTACAAAAAGACATCATCCCATCAACGCTCAGACGGTCACCCATCCAAGTACTGACCGCGCCCGACGTTGCTTAACTTCGGTGGTTGTATGAGAACCGGTGATGAAGAGAAATTTGTCATCGCCTCGCATTTGGCCATTATTTGTTATTATATTTTAGAGTGTGTACTATAATCATGCCAAGTTTGACGCTTGTACGTATTACCTTTTTTACATTAGAGCAAATACAAAGATACGTAAAAAAATACGTTTGTTGTATGGGGAGCTCCCTTTAGTTTTTACTTTTTTATTTAATTATATAGACAAACAGACAGACAGCGTAGACTAAACATTAGGGTCCCGTTTACACCCTTTGGGTATGGAACCCTAAAAATTGTGCTGATAACCTTATATACCTACTAAAAAGTTAAATTATTTTACAACGGTATCATTGAAACTAATTACCAGCAATCACATCATTAGCTGATAATCGAATCCAGATAAGTTTAATAAAAAACAAACTTGTCAATTAAAATATATAACAGTGAAATTGCATAAATATCGCATGTTATCCGGTTGACACATTAATCATCATCATCTGCCAGAAAATGACAAATGCTGAACATAGGCCTTCCCCTTAGAACGCCACACTATACTTACTACAGCAGGCCATTTGCTTCCACTGGATGCCCGCGACTTTCATGATGCCGTGGGTCCATTTAGTGGAAAGCCATCCCACGATACGTCTTCTGGTTAGACTGAATAGATAACAAACTAATATATATATATTATATAGACAGACAGACAACGCAAGTATGGTGTAGTAAATTTTTATTCATAATACATTCCAAACTAGCATATTATTATTATTCACTCACAAATAATATCAAAAAACTAAAATCAGTTGTTCAGTCCTTATCGTGCATATAGTGGCACGGTCCATCGTAGAACCGAATGCAAAACGTGATGTCACGAGTGCCGTGAAAAATGTCGGTCACGCGATCGATTTCAATAAGCGATAACTTCTGCATGACCGGCGGCGGTGCTCCGTTCGGATGATCGAAACACGGATGATCAAAGTGACCGGATGGGGATGTGTGGCTGAGGAATGCAAAGATTTGTGTTGTGTCCATTTGGTGTCCGATGTGTTTGTTGAATTGTGGTATAATTTAGAATTTAGAATAGCTTTGTACATGAGCACCGAACTTTCATTAAACATCAATATAATAATTGTTAATCATGTCAATTGTATGTCATGTCAGCTTAAAAGTTAAGTTAGGTCAGGTAAGTTTTTTGTTGCAATAAAAGGTTTATGTTAGGTTAGGTTCGTTTTTATGCAAAAAAAAAAAATAGGTTAGGTAAGGTTAGGTTAGCCTTTTATTTCAAAAAAAGTTAGGTTAGATCCGGTAAGTTTTTTTTTGCTGCAAAGAAAGGATATATTCGTTTTGTTATTGCAAAAAAAGTTTTGTTAGGTTAGGTTAGGTTTTTATTTGCAAAAAAAGTTAAGTTAGGTTAGCTTTTTTTTCTTAAGGTTCGGTTAGGTTAGGTTAGTTTTTTATTGCAAAAAAGTTAAGTAGGTAAGTTTAGTTTTTTATTGTAAAAAAGTTAGGTTAGGTTAGTTTTTATTACTATTTTTATTTTCACTCTAACCTAACCAAATTTTTATTGTACAATAAAAAAAAACTAACCTAACCTTACTTTACTTTTTAGTTGAAAAAAATAATGACAAAACTTTTTTTGCAATAAACTACAAACTTATTGACTACATTACGAATTACAACATACTTTCTCACTTCAGTGCTCGTACCTATGTATAGTAGAATACTTAAAACCTTTAACTACAAGTTTATAGAAACGAAAACGATGAAGGATCGCACATCCTTGCAAGTATTTGCTATATCTTATTATTAATAAAAAATATTCTTGTTTTGACTTGATCACAACGCCTGAAAAAAACTATTGTAATCATAATTGTTTGCTATGTCGAAATTTGTAGGCGCTCGAGCAAAATTAGCCATATTATTATTCGAGCTGGTTTAAAAACTACTGAGCAAACAAAATTAATTAAATTTTTGTGGAACCATCTCAAGAGTTTCCTCTATATGATAAAAAAAGTAAAACGGAAATTGGCACAGATGCCGTATAATCGATATACATATATCTACACTAATATTATAAAGAGGAAAGATTTGTACCTATTTTTGTATGTTTGTATGTTTGTAATGAATAGGCTCCGAAACTACTGAACCGATTTGAAAAATTCTTTCACTGTTGGGAAGCTACACTATCCCCGGGTGACATAGGCTATATTATATTTTGTAGCGAGGCCGAAGGCCGAGCTTACACTCGTGCGAAGCCGGGGCGGACGGCTAGTAAAAAATATAAAAATACTAGTCGAAATGAAAAAACTTCCTCCTTTTTCGAAGTTGGTTAAAAATAATAATTATGCTCCTGTCAATCAAACTAAATGACAGATTTTTATGGGATAACATGAGTGAATAATGAAGTGAAAAACTATAAGCATTGCCTGAATGCAGGGTACGTTGCCAACTGGGCCCGTGTACTTGAGCATTTCGATTATCTTTAGACCTTCAACGGTTTATGGTCATTCAAATTTTGTTTTTATAGTGCTAGTTTTATTTTTATTTAGTTAATACCTAAATACAATGAAAACCCTATAAAATAGCAAATTTTCGTAACTATGAAACGAATTTAATAAATCCAAGTCTGGTATCATAAAAGGCATTAACGTAGAGTAATTTATTTCTAAGTATATTTTTTAAACTTTGGAAAATTGTAAGCCGAAATGAATATAAATTTATCCGAACATAAGCTACTTAATGCACTCAAAGTAATTTTCTTTGACTGCATAAAAATATTGCCTAAATTATAAATCCCTTGCCCCTGAGAAACTTTTGGAAGGAAAAAAGCTAAAAGAAGTAATGGGCCCCTATAGAGCAAATTACGAAGTTTCTCTTGCAGAGAGCATAAACGCATTAGGTTCCAAACGCACCATATTAAATAAGAAAATAATAATTACAAGAACCACGATTATCACGAGCAAACGGTTTTTACTATATGAAAATGAAAAATTTAAAGCAATTAATATTTCTTTTCTCTAAGTTAAAATTCAAATATTTCAGAAAGTCTAGACATGGGGGTTAATCAAACCTAATTCCTCGAAATTGTCATGTTAATAGATAATACAATATGGCCAAATAATTTACAAGTTTTTTCTCTTTTTTAAATGTATGAGTTTGTTTTCAACTCAAGTGGGTTATGACCTTAATAAATTTAAAAAGAAGAAAACAACGCGCAAGAAATACATATTTTACACTTTTGACAGATGTGTCTCCCCTTAAAAGATTTATTGTTGGAGGAATATGAAGTAACGTGTCTTCCTTTCGGAAGGATTTTTCGATGTTTTCTTCCTAACAATGGGTAGTAGAGAGAGTTCACAAAGTTTTGCCGGTTAGCCGATATATTTATTTACTACTCAGCGAAGGTTGGTCCTAGAGTTTTTTTTCTGTATGTGAATTTAAAATAGTATAAGGTTTTCATTTTCGTTCTGTACTCCCATTTTTCAACTTCTCACTTTAGTATGTATAGGTTTAAATTATTTATGTATTACATATTTATTATTTATCTCATATCTAATGTGTTGATTAGGAGCGTTTATTGACATGTAAAACAGATTAGAAAAAAAAGATCTTAATTATTTCAAATATTTCTAATTTTCATTGCTTGTTTCCCTGCCTGCTGCGCAATTTGTAATAGTTTTAAAAAATAATCTAGATTATTTACTAAAATATTATTTGGTTAAGATTATGAACTTTTTTTTTCTACTTGTAGGTTTTTTTAATGATCAATTAATTTTAATCAAATAAAACACTTCTCTTGGTTAATTTTGCGATTGTTCTGCGCCTTAAACTCTCACGGTTTTTCACTACAGTTATGTGTATAGTTATTTATTTAATTTCCTTTCTATATAACTACCAAACAAAGAAACAAAACAAGTGAAACCAAAGAAGAAAAAAACGCTGCAATTTTTCTAATAACATTTTGAAAATAAAATTTCTAGGTTAAAGTTGACAGCCAGCATTGCAGCACATTGTTAAATTTACCAATTTTACGAATGCCAGCCAAGTTTTTACTAACATTGTCGGTAGGAGTAAAAATTGGTCGGATCTGAGAACTCATGGTAGCCGGAAACACATTAAAACACTAGAGAAGAGATAATATTAAAATGCTTTTCTGTTGTTACGTCACTCGGAACACATTTCTGAATGTATAAATCAAAGCAGAATCTAGGAATAAAGCGGTTTAAAACACTCAGCCGGAATCGCCGTGCCGTGTTTGTACGAAAAGTAGAGGAATCTCAAGGGAGTTTGTGAGCGGCACTGTTTTAGAATTCATTTAGCGAAAATCGTTGTAGAAGTTAGATGCAGTAAGATTAGGGAACAGGATTTGAATTATATGTTTTTTTCTAAGCCTGGAAGATATAGGTTAAATGGCCCCCGATTTATGCACTAGTTTTCAAGTTGTTTAAGTGTGTGTGTATAATTTGTGGTGTAAACAATAAAGAGTTATCTATTTGTCATTTTGCAAAAAACCGGTCGATCCATTGCTCTATTCCTGTATGAAACAGGGGCAAACATACCAACAAATAAACATAGCTTCACATTTATAATATTACTAGCGAACCGCCCCGGCTTCGCACAGGTGTTCACTCGGCATTCGGCCTCGCTACTAAGAACTGCTCCAGGAACACAAAATTTCATCCAAATCCGTCCAGCCCGTTTTTGAAGTAGCCTATGTGCTATTTTAGATATCTATCTCTGTGCCAATTTTATCCAGATCCGTTCAGACGTTCTGGTGTGATTGAGTAACAAATATCTATCCATCCATCCAAACTTTCACATTTATAATAGTAGTGGGATTACGAAACAAGATATAAAATGTCATAATTTGTTTTGACATTCCAGGTTAACATAATATAAAAATCTTTAACAAATTGGAACACGACAGCACTATATTAAATAACGCGCGGTTCCCGTCCAACTTTTCTCATCCATGCATACTTCCGCTAAAAGTATTTATTATACAAGGCAAGTTCTTTCAGCCATCTTTCAAAACTCTATCGACCGTTAAAGATCTATCTTCTAAGTTTCCCTCACAATTTCCTCGGTGACTAGTGCCGGGCAAATTGTTCAGAAATATGTTTTGTTGTGATGCAAACTAACGGAACTACTTTAGGAGAGTGGGACAGTGAATAAGCTTTATTGAATGTAAAGTCCAGCGACAAAGTCGCCTATAATTAAAAATTTTCGGTTATCGTCACGCTGTCATAGAATATAAAATACACAACGCTGTACCGTGCATTTTAAAACAACGCCTTCTCTTGTAGAATAGGTAAATTAAGAATAAGAATATTTATTTTCTAAAATGTGTTACAGTACTTAAAAATAGCCAATGTAATTTACCAACACAAAACACGAAATTATGTGTACAAAACTGTGTGTGTTAACTGTGGGCCCCAAACTAGGCTAAGCCTGTGCTATGGAGTCCGTTGATTTTCTATATTGACATTACCAATTACTACTTAAGTTTTCACTTCTGACGTGCAGTCTTATGACTGATGTTTTTTTTTGCTCCAAGTGGTTTTTTACCTCAGAACTCCGTCATATATGAAGCAGTAGGTTTTTTTAAAGAATATACTTTCAGATTGGTTCAATAAAACAAATAACCGATATTGCGTTTTTTACTAAATTTTGATTTCGTTTTTTGAAATTGATAATTACATTAAAATTTGCTTATCTTTATTTGGACGGAATCAGCAGTTTAAAATCGTGTTTTGGTAGTGTTAAAACAAATTTTTATAACAATCAAAATATGATTAACAACTAAAATGCTGGCGTGTTTCTGGTTCAACGGATAAGCATTGCCATTCAGCGCGGTAATGCCACCAGCATGCTGGGTACGCTGTTAACTGATGGTATGCTTGAGCAGGGTTGTCTTTAGACCTTTAACGGTCTATAATGCTATATAGACAGTCTGTTATTGTGGTGTTAGTTTTGTAGTGGTAGGCCTCTTTTGCAGGGGTCTGCCTGGGGAAGTACCACACCTTTTCCAGTTATTCAACCGCCAAACAGTAATGTGCAAACACTACTGTGTTCCAGATTGAAGGGCAATGTTTTCAGCTAAATTACACGGCACACAGAGATTTGACATCTTATATCTCGGGGTGACAAGCATGTGCATTGCCATCCAGGGTTTTGAACTGTTGAAGTTCAAAATTCTGAGTGGCGTTGAGCCGTTATGGGCAAGCGTGAAGAGCCATCAGGTGAGCGACTTCGCTCATCATAGTGATCGCACTATCATAAAAAAAGCTTGTACTTTGTTTAAATTTAATGATTTGTTGAGGTTACGTTTAAATGGCATAATCATTAATAATCCATCATCATTATAGCTCACCTTAGTCTACTGCTCGACTTAAGCCTTTTATGATGATGATTTTGAGAAAAATCACAGAGTTGGAATTAAAAAAGCAACTGATCAGTGATTTTAACTTTTGTATGAAGTTTATTCACTGTGATACGCTGTGGTGCTTTCTTGAAGAAACTTAATATTGTTGAATAGCTGTACACTAGAAGCCGTCTGGTTTAAATATTATGTGCGCAATAATGGTATTTTATGGCGCAATAATAATGTAGTTCCTCAACGTAATTAATATTTTTTGCAAGAGAAAAAAAAGGCCACGGCAATAGTTATATGATTATTTACGGGATATTTACCGTGGTGGGTGATGTTGTAGTAGGTGCTCCCGATATTTTGGCGCAGTCGTAGTTACATGAACCATGTTCACGGGAAGACTGAAGAATGCGGGTGGTTGGTCGAACAGTTCAAAGTTAGGCGCAGACAAAACGATCTACCCTCTTTCTTAGCCTTTTGCTACGGTTACCACTGGAACTCGAACTTGAACCTAAGTCCCGACAAAAACACTCACTGCGTACCTATAGTATTTTGAACGTGGACTTTTATTTTTAAGGGAATCAACAATGTTTTACACCACGGCAAGTTCAATACACGGGCTTTATCTTCTAATTTTCCACCCTTAAGGGTGGAATATGAATATTGGATTAATAATATCCACTCATTTTATATAGGTCTTTTATTTGCTTTAAGTAACTAAAACTTAACGCAGACGCAGCCGCGCGTGCGCATTCACCTTGAAAAAGACTGCCAAATGCGGTTGAAACTATAGTCGGAGTAACCGGCTTAATCTTAAGGTGATACGTTTCATGTTTGGCGGGAAATTCAAATTTCAAACAGTTTTTTTGTCCATGTAACTAGGCCAGATAATTGCAAAAGTGTGCAATTCCCGTGTAATATAAATAAAATGTGTGAAAACCACGTCAGTTTCCATAGTAAAATTATTGGTACATCTAATTTTACTTAAATTAGATTGTAACACACATGTAGAGATGTACTCGGAACTAGTCCTTAGTCCACCAGTGTCTATTTCAACCTCGTTGCAACTTCTGCAATCTCTAATAAGAAAAGTTCGTACCATGTCAGTAATTTAAGGGAGGCAACGCGAAGTTTCGAAGCGAAATTAAATTTTTGTTGCAAGCCGTATAGTGTAGTACGGAAATTGGAGTTTTCCACCAGGTTACGTTGGTGTAGACTCTACAGATGGTTTTTTCGTTTATTTTGAAATGAGAATTTATTTTGGGTATTAAATTGTTTGAAAACAGTATATCATTGGGTCGCCTTATGCCTGATTTCCACTTTTTTAAGTGTAATAGAAATAAGTGATTAATTAACAGGTTTAAAAAAAAAACAGTCGAATTGATAACCTTCTCCTTTTTGGAAATCAGTTAAAAAGGAAACTTAGGTCTGTTACCTATTAGACTTTATCCCAGTTGAGTTGTATTTTTGCGATATTTCGTGGATCACTCGTGTTTTTGTGAAGGTAGACCCTGAAAAGTTTTCATTGGAGTGTTACTCAAAATTTTGAACATCAAAATCTTGCACGGCACTGCACCGCACTTGTAAGATATACGCGGTTATACTCCTATATATATATATATTTCGCTATAACACCGTTTGCAATTTAAATGCACGAATACTTTTTTTGGCTGACGTTGATCCGTTATCTCGCCTGATAAGCGGTCTACGATGGAGCAGGCTTGCCTATACGAAACCGATTCATTCGCTTACTAGACTTGAATAAACCCAGGTTGTAACTAACCATCGTGGAACACCTATTAAGGCAGCGCATTCCACAGTCTAGTCTATTCTTCGTTCGAGTTTTCAGAATATCAACCATGACACGGTGTCGCTTTTTCTTGCCTGCTCTGGGCGTCCTATTGAAAAATGCGAAGAACTTTTTATAACACTAGTCAGTAATTTTTCATAGCAAGGTTCATTATTTTAATAATATCTCTTTTTTACTCCTGGCATTTTAGTTGAAATATATTTGAATAATTCAAATGTGACTTTCTTGTGACTTTTAGGTCTTTGTCTACACTAATATTATAAAGAGGAAAGATTTGTACCTATTTTTGTATGTTTGTATGTTTGTAATGAATAGGCTCCGAAACTACTAAACCGATTTGAAAAATTCTTTCACTGTTGGGAAGCTACACTATCCCCGGGTGATATAGGCTATATTATATTTTGTAGCGAGGCCGAAGGCCGAGCTTACACTCGTGCGAAGCCGGGGCGGACGGCTAGTCGTTTATAAAATCATCTATACTATAATACGCTTTCACGACAAGTAAATTTTTATTTTAGCACATAAATGGTCGGAATAGGGAGAATACGTTAATTTTCCTTAATTCTAGAACTAACCTTTTACACACAAGCGTCTTTTGCATGTTGCCGCTTGTTTTTAAAAATTTACCTACTGAAATAAGGGTTGAGAATGATATAAACGTATTCAAAACAGCTCTAATCAATTTACTTGTCGTGAAAGCTTATTATAGTATAGATGATTTTATAAACGACAAAGACCTAAAAGTCACAAGTAAGAAAGGCAAATAAAATAATAAAAATTACATTTAATATTTCTTATAAGAGAAACCAATTCCAAAAATCTATAAACATTGACATAATATTATATAATTGACTTTTTCCTTTTTTAAACCTATATTATTATTAATAATCTGACATGATATAATAATTAACTTATATTAAGTTTGATGTTTTTATTATTAATGATTTGAGATAAATTTATAATAGATACTCGTATGATAAAAACTGATTGCATGCTTTAACAGCGAAAATAGAGTACTTATTTTAAAATTATTTAAGATCACAATTTATTGTTTACACCTATTTTGCAATAAATAAATGAATTACGAGTTTTTTTTCTTACCTACTATGGCTTCAGGATTTTTTAATATAATTTTCATTGATATTTTAGTAATTAGTTGTTAAGTAACTGCTTGTATGCTGACAGAGCGGGATCTGAAGAACTTTAATTTGTTACACATATACCAACTTTGTAACCTAGACTCACGATCTCAATAAATTGAATTTGAAATAACATGTATCATCTAGCTGTTTATAGCTCCGGCCATCATAAATACTTTTATCACAAAAATAAATAAAATTACAGCAATCTGCGATATTATATATACAAATAATTAGAATAGAGTTAATTAAGTTATCAACTAGAAATTATATTATACCAATACATTATTCATCATCATCATAATCAGCCTATACTAGTCCACTGCTGGACACAAGCCTCTCCCAAGGTACGCCACTCAGCCTGATCCTCGGCTTTTTTCTTCCAGCC
This sequence comes from Agriopis leucophaearia, assembly GCA_949125355.1. NCBI lineage: Eukaryota > Metazoa > Arthropoda > Insecta > Lepidoptera > Geometridae > Agriopis > Agriopis leucophaearia. Next base: position 13,728,512 of record OX421271.1, on the reverse strand, counting down.
ACTGTCTTACGTCAGTCCAACGAGTCTCAGGGCGTCCTACGCTGTGTTTACCTATACATTATTAAAACAGTTCATATATTCACTGCATAAACAATTCATCAGAAACCACTTTCAGTGGCATACAAACGAGATAAATTTTACGTCTAAAAAGATGACAAAACGCTTTCAAAATAATGAAAAAAAAGACCCCAATTGCGGGTATTCTTTAGCAATTTGTGGACAAACTGTAGTAGTGTAACAAGTACAATGTATGCACATATTTTGGGTCGGAATTGGCAACCCCTGTCACCTGGACCTTCATGAATTATACAAAGCAATTTGTCGGAGGAGTTATAAGGTCGCTGTCCGAATGCTTATATGTATATTGAAAACTCTATTTTGCAACTGTTTTTCTGTTTTCTGTGTCTTTGTCTATTTTTATTCAATTCGAATGTTTTTTTTAATGTTTGTCTTTGTGACCTTTGTGTGAACTTTCGACTGGGTGAACCGATTTTGATGATTCTTTTTTTATTTCAAAGCTGGTCTTCCCGTTTGGTCCCATTTCAATTTGGTGCAGTTCAACTATGTTTTATTTTTTACAATATAACAAAAAGCCATTTCCACACAAAAATATTATAAGAGACATCTGTTGGAACACCTTAGTACTAAATCAGGCATGTGTTCTCTAAAACCGATAATGCCTAATTAATGCGCGCGCTATAGGATAGAGGGCATACCATACTATAGCGCGCGCATTAATTAGGCATTATCGGTTTTAGAGAACACATGCCTGATTTAGTACTAAGGTGTTCCAACAGATGTCTCTTATAATATTTTTGTGTGGAAATGGCTTTTTGTTATATTGTAAAAAATAAAACATAGTTGAACTGCACCAAATTGAAATGGGCACTCTGTCATTTTCATGAAGTCTGTTTTTTATATTGATAATTATTCAGTAGTGGTACAATCGCATCAGTTACATCTCAGTCTACATTTTCGCGTTAATTTATAAAAATGTTTCTGTTACCGACCTCTGTCTCTATCCTATAGCGCGCGCATTAATTAGGCATTATCGGTTTTAGAGAACACATGCCTGATTTAGTACTAAGGTGTTCCAACAGATGTCTCTTATAATATTTTTGTGTGGAAATGGCTTTTTGTTATATTGTAAAAAATAAAACATAGTTGAACTGCACCAAATTGAAATGGGCACTCTGTCATTTTCATGAAGTCTGTTTTTTATATTGATAATTATTCAGTAGTGGTACAATCGCATCAGTTACATCTCAGTCTACATTTTCGCGTTAATTTATAAAAATGTTTCTGTTACCGACCTCTGTACGTACACGTAACTAAATATGTACCAGGTAGGTACATTATATATTAACATACATTATAAATATTAACGCAGAAATGTAGGCTGATATGTACCTAACTAATGCGAGCAGACGGGAGTGTATAAATGCCAAGGCTTCAATAGTACTTTTTTAAACATTGTGAGGATGTTCACGTAAATATTAAGAGCCTTCTTACATTTTTTGACGAAAAATGTAACAAAAACTGGATTTTGGGCGTTCTGATTCTATCAAATAGAAATATCTATATAATATTATGTTTCAGTTATAAATAGATCTGTATTTTTAATTGAAAAAAACGCAATCGAATTTACATAAATAAACTTATTAACTCTCCAAAAGTTGTTTTTCTCAGAGACAAAGCTTGCGAGTACCTAGATTTCGTTAAATTAATAATTAATAATTACTGACATAAAATAATCGATTTTAATATTATGGATTACTTAATTTATATTCGTTTTGACAATTACGGCTTTATGTTTACGTTTTATGCCCGAAAATCCAGATACCTAATTAAAATTAGTTATGTATTTCGTATGTATGCATTTTGTATTACAGAACTAGGGTTAAACAGCTCAAATTTCACATTTCATAACAGAATAGAATGCAACGTTCTCAGACAATCACTTTTCAGAATTAAATAACAATATCAGATGCTTATCACAGTTTATCAGTCGTAACCATCGGGAAATATCTCATTTAACTATAATTTTAACATAACCTCTGTGCATTACCAATTAAAACTCTTTTCGTGTTAAAATACGTCCGTACCAGTAGGTATATTCTGCGAGCTAAGTGAACGCGCAAGTGAAGTGATAAGCTAAGTGAATGTGATTTTTTCTTGCCTATTTCTGCAGATAAATTTCAAAATATCGAATTATAAGGGTAAGGGACTACAGTCAAGGGTAATCACTTGACATTTTGACATTTATCTGAAGAAATAGGCATGATAATATCACATTCACTTAGCTTATCACTTCACTCGCGCGTTCATTTAGCGTGCAGAATAGACCGGCAGATATTGGAAGAAATAAAATTTGTCCGGCAATTAATTGACGTCTTATATAGTCCTTGAAGTTTAATGGAGCACAAATTTTGCTCTTCGACTTAATAGATTATTAAAGGGTCGGCAACGTATTGTGATGCCTCTGGTGTTACTACACGTATCCATAGGCGACGGTGACTGCTTACCATCAGACAGCCCGTCTGCTTGTTTGCCACCTATGGCATAAAAAACATTTAAATTACAGGAAAAATGTAAGTATGACTCTCGAGTAAATGTGTTTTCGGCGAATGTCCAAGAAATGGATAAGTCATTCTTCAATTATAAAATTATGGCAGTATATAAGAAAAACTGGCCAAGTGCGAGTCGGACTCGCGCACGAAGGGTTCCGCACCATTATCTAAAAAAACGGCAAAAAAATCACGTTTGTTGTATGGGAGCCCCCAGAAATATTTATTTTATTCTGTTTTTTAGTATTTATTGTTATAGCGCAACAGAAAAACATCATTTGTGAAAATTTCAACTATCTAACTATCACGGTTCATGAGCCTTGTGACAGACGGACAGAGGAGCCTTAGTAATAGGGTACTTACCCTTTGGGTACGGAACCCTAAAAAAGCAAAACACTAGCATTTCTCCTATAGGTAGGTACACTAGGTATCTTCATAAAAATTACATTGTTTAAGAATATCCTTTTAGTCAGTTTCTATTTGATATTGATATAGGGACCCGGGTATGTCCTAAAACTGCGACCAGAACCACCAGAGGATGGGCAGCAGCATCCTCCAAATTTCATAGTGAACGCTCTGCGATCCCCAAGCTGCCTGCCAAGCGTGGGGATTATGGCAACCCCCATAATCCAACCAATTGAGCGGAACCAGGGCTCAAAAGTGTTCGCGAAGAATTCGTCTATTGGGAAAAGCCAAATGACGAAGCTGAAGATCGAGGATGGCAGTATCATTTCATCAAAGCCGGAGATTCTGAAAGAGCTCGAGAGGTTTTACGGACAGTTGTACACCTCAACATGACAGCCTATTGTCAGCGCAGCTCAGGACAAGAGAGCTAAACTGACCCGACACTACACTGAGGACATCCCAGACATCAGCTTGTACGAGATTAGAATGGCTCTGAAACAGCTTAAGAACAACAAGGCGCCGGGTGATGACGGAATCACGACAGAACTTCTGAGAGCGGGTGGAAAACCGGTACTTTTGGTCCTCCAGAAGTTATTTAATTCCGTCATACTCGAAGGTACTACGCCTGAAGCATGGAATAGGAGTGTGGTGGTGCTCTTCTTCAATAAAGGTGATAACACCTTGTTGAAGAATTATAGGCCCAACTCACTCCTGAGCCATGTGTACAAGTTGTTCTCCAGAGTTATTACGAACCGTCTCAAAAGCAGGTTTGATGACTTCCAGCCTCCCGAACAAGCCGGTTTCCGTAAAGGCTGGAGCACCATAGACCACATACACACGCTCCGCCAGATTATACAGAAGACTGAGGAGTATAATCAGCCATTATGTCTAGCGTTTGTGGACTATGAAAAAGCCTTCGATTCAATCGAGACCTGGGCAGTGTTGCAGTCTCTCCAGCGTTGTCATATCGACTATAGGTATATCGAAGTGCTGAAGTGTTTGTATAGAAATGCCACCATGTCGATCCGATTACAGGACGAGAGCACGGAACCAATCCAATTGCAGAAAGGCGTGAGACAGGGAGATGTTATCTCTCCGAAACTGTTCACTAACGCATTGGAGGATGATTTCAAGCTCTTGGACTGGAACGGATTTGGCATCAACATCAATGGCGAATACATCAATCACCTTCGTTTTGCCGACGATATAGTCATCATGGCAGAGTCGTTGGAGGACCTTAATACAATGCTCAGCGACCTCAGTAGCCTTTCCCAACAGGTGGGTCTTAAAATGAACATGGACAAGACAAAAGTCATGTCCAATGTCCATGTTGTACCCGTACCGGTAATCGTTAGGAACGATACTCTCGAAGTTGTTAACCATTACACCTATCTTGGACAGATTGTTCAGTTAGGTAAGTCCAACTTAGGCAAAGAGGTCGCCCGATGAATCCAACTCGGATGGGCAGCGTTCGGGAAATTGCGTGTCATCTTCTCGTCCAAGATACCACAGTGCCTGATGACAAAGGTATTTGACCAGTGTGTGTTGCCAGTGATGACATAATATGTCCACGTCTAAGTACCATATTATGGTACTTAGACGTGGTCCTTAATTGTTGATCTTTTGGAAAAACTCAGTCACACAACGGGCAATGGAGAGAGCTATGCTCGGAGTTTCTTTGCGCGATAAAATCCGAAACATAAATATTCGCCAAAGAACCAGAGTCACCAACATAGCTATTAAAATCTGCAAGTTGAAGTGGCAATGGGCAGGCCACATCGCTCGAAGAACTGTTAACCGATGGGGAAGAAAGGTTCTTGAGTGGAGACCGCGAACCGGAAGACGCAGCGTAGGTAGGCCTTCCACTAGATGGACCAACGACATTGTGAGAGTCGCGGGCATCCAGTGGATGCAGATGGCAGGATGTCGTTCAGTGTGGAGGTTAAAGGGGGAGGCCTATGTTCAGCAGTGGACGTCTTCTGGCTGATGATGATGATGATTGGTATAAAAAGAAATATCGTTATACAAAATGCATTTGAATGTCCGAAAGATGAAAGCTGTATTCTATTACCCTGAAAGGGTTCAGACGTGTTCAAATTCTATGAATGGAAATGAGTTCTCGATAATACTTGAAATATTTCATATTGGGAATATGCATTTTTATATTTATCTCTATTTCTATACAGGGTATTTCACGGATTACTGGAACCCCAAAAGCGTAACTTTTATTCTTCTGTACGTGTGTTTGTCATCTAAGCCCTCCTAAACGGCTGGACTGATTTAGATGAAATTTTGTATCTATGTTTCAACGGCCTTGCCTCTTTTTTTCTTCATTTGGACTATTAGTTACTTCTTTGCTGTCACAGGTTCAAAGTATGCGTGAAAAATTAATAAGCGTGCCGTATTTATAGATTATGCATTAAGCAGTTTAGCGGTATAACAAAAAAAAGGCAAAACACGGAGACATTTGATTATGAAAAATAAAATTACTAAGGCTTTTCTTCCTCATACCAAATAATGACACTGAGACGTGGTCTTTAACTTTGGCCTTTCGGAAAAACTCTAAGTCACAGAGCGGGAAATATAGAGCTAAGCTCGGAGTTTCTTTGCGCTATAGAAATCTCATCTTGGATATTTACCAAAGAACCAGAGTCACCGAGTTAGTTTTAAAATTCGCAAGTTAAAATGGCAATGGGCGAAAAATATCGCTTGAAGAACCGATAACCGATAGGGTAGAAAGGTTCTTGAGTGGAGACCACTAACCGGAAGACGCAGCGTAGGTAGGCCTCCCACTAGATGAACCGACGACATCTTGAAGGTCGCGGGTGTACAGTGGATGCAGGTGGCAGGCTGTCGTTCAGTGTGGGGTTCTAAGTTATATTATGTTCAGCAGTGGACATCTTCTGGCTGATGGTGTCGTCTCCCTCGTTTCTCTGATCTGAGGTTCATTTACATGTGCGTCTTATTATTCTTTAATAAAGGCGAAAGATGACGAACGAACTCAAATTGACATCTAAACTAGAAATCACCCGCGACTACACCAATAACTTTTTGAGGTCACAAACTCAAAAAGTACCACAACTACATTTCTTTTAATATTGACAAATAATGCTTAAGTTAAAAATATACATATAATAAAATGTGATAGATATAATTTCGTCAAGGTAATGTTTACTTTAAGAATTTTCTCTGCCCTTCAAATAACACAAAGCTTTTTAGGGGTGTACACTGCCGGCATCTGCACCGGAATGAAGAAAAGCTTAAGACGATTAGAAAAGTTCCTCCTCGCAAAAGTTTAATACAAAAATAAAAAAGTAGAAACATGTTGAGTGCGTGAAGTTGTTTCTTACTTTCATCGTTTTGTTTTTTTTTTCTGTGTTGGTATTTGACACTAGGGATGTAGACATAGACATAGACATATAACGATAGTTATCGTATTTTAACCTTTAATGTCAAAAAGTTGGTATACTAAGCTTTTTTACGAAGTATAGAAGAGTTGTTGCATGGTTTTGTTTTTTCTTCCGCTATTTTATAGTTTTTAACCGACTTCCAAAAAGGAGGATGTTCTATGTTCGTCTGTATGTATTTTTTTGTAAAATACTCTTAAAATAAACTTAATATTACATGAATTCAACTAAAATAATCATCTTATTAGCTTATCATCTTCCCACTGTTGGGGCATAAGCCTTCTCTCAGAAAGAGAGAGAGAGAGAGAGAGAGAGAGAGAAAGAGAGAACTACAATGAAAAGCAAATGAAATGATAGTTGCTATACCGTGTTGACAGTGACAGTGACAAAATTAATTGACAGTTTCTAAGTTTGCTCATTTTTCAGGAATAATTGATTTTATTTATTGAAAAAAAATGAAATTTTAATAACCACCTTTAACATTTTTATGCAAAAATAGGTATATTTTCTTTTAAATTATTTGTTTGAAAATTTTCTGGGTAGTCGTTATGCCACTCACGGATCGGAAATGACTTGCACAGTGTATAGGGAAATTTATAACTTAAAAAATAAAAACTTGAGAGGTGTCAAGGGACACCCGGATGGAACGAATTTATTTTTTATTATTTATGTATTATGTACAAAAAACCTGTATACACTCAACAAAAATAATCGTCGCGACACCACACTGTTCAATGCGAAATAGAAAGACGAAACGAAAATAACTGGCTTGCTTTCTATGAGAGAGAGAGAGAGAGAGAGAGAGAGAGAGAGAGAGAGAGAGAGAGAAAGAGAGAGAGAGACAGAAACACGCGCACGCCGCACGGCTTACAACTATAGCAAAAAGTGTCGTTACAACTTTTGGTCTTAATTTTTTTCCGTCTAGCCCCCTTTCGCAACGCGCGATAAGGAACTTCGTTCCAAAACACCGTTCCAATAAAAAATTCTGGCTAAATATATTTCCATCGATAATAATTGTTTGATGCATGTCCATCACTAGCTTGTACCAACTTATAAAGTAACAGTTGGCAAGGCGTTACTCTCCAATGCAAGGGGGAATGCAACTTAAGTAAATGTTAATATTTACTTCTTTGCCCTTTATAAACTGACAATACCAGACCAGACATGCGTCGTTCGCATTCACACTCTATTTTGAAGAGGAGTAGGAAAGTTCGCAAATAAAATATGAGGGTATTTAGGATTTTTTCTTTAAAAAATGTTCAGTTTTATTTTGAAAAAAAAAAAAAAAAAGAATTTACTTCAAAATTACGAGACGCTTAAATAAAAATATTCATACTATAGGCGCTGGTTAAAAACTACTAAGACAAAGTTAGCAATATTTTTTGTGGGATAAAGGGTAGAAAGCTTTCTTTGCATAATAGAAAACCGGCCAAGTGCGAGTCAGGCTCGCGCACTTAAGGTTCCGTGTCTCCACAAAATACGATAATTATCAATTAAAAAAACCGACTTCAAAATTATTAAAATATGCAGTTTCGATTCGACGAAAGAAATGATAAAGTCGTCCAAGTAACAAAATTACCAGTTATAACTTGGTAATAAACAGAAATTTGTCACCGACTCACACTTGGCCCTTATTTATTATTTGTTGTTAGAGTGTGTACTATAACCATGCCAAGTTTGACGCTTGTATGTAGTACTATTTTTATATTAGAGCAATTACAAATTTGGTTCACAAATATTGGAGTAATCGGCATACATATACAAGAGATTGAATTGAGAACCTCTCCTTTTTTTCAAGTCGGTTAAGTATGTTGATTGATTTGATAAGAAACAAGTGCGTTAAATTAACTCGGCGTTCACATTAAAAGGATTTATGTACGATTCGTCCGATGTTTCGGCCCTCAATAATAAAAATACCGCTTCATCCCTCTCGATTCAGCCCAAGACATAAAACTACTTTTTTACACAACATGATTAGTAAATCTTAGCGCTCTCCGTTAGTGCAGCAAACCAAAGTGGGTGTATTTAAAATTATTAATGTACGTATATCTGTCTCTGGTAGCCATATAACCATATAACCATAACCTTTTCTTAGTTTGGGGTCTTTTTTTTATTCGTGTTTTTTTTGGGACGTTTATAGTTAAGCTACATGGCAGTCCCATTGTATAAACTAATCTAGAACACTCAAATTAATACAAAACATAGACCGTAAACACGTCACTTGAGGTGACCCAGGAATTTCCCAAATATTTTTATACTGCCTCTCCCGATGGGATATTTACAGTTCAAAGAGGGTAATAAACTCTATATAAACACTGTTTTAAACTATCACGGTTGTTCACTAAAGTTATATGATTATTTACGGGATATTTACCGTGGTAAGGTTGTGGAAGGAGCTCCCGATATTTCGGCGCAGTTACATGCACCATGTTCACGGGAAGACACGGGATACGGGATGGGATGTCTTCCCGTGAACATGGCGCATGTAACTGCGCCGAAATATCGGGAGCTCCTTCTACAACCTTACCACGGTAAATATCCCGTAAATAATCATATAACTTTAGTAAACTCTATATAGTTTTTTTTTGTAGATAGGGTTTAGGTAATTTGTTTTTCTCTGTACAAACTTTTGATTGTTTGAATAATAAATCATCTATTTATTCATCTCTATAACTAATATTCTCTTAAGAGGTTAAGTTTCAAAATTATGTTTCCTTTAACATTCAATCTCAGAAGCTTTTTCTAAGAAACTTAAATCGCTTCCATCTCGTCATCTCAGCGTGTGATCTAAGCGAGAAAACTTGTTAACATAACTAAACAATCTAGCATCTTTCACAAGAAAACTTGGATAAAATGTTAAAATGAATTGTTATTCTTACTAGATGTACCCCGCTTTTTACAGTTTTCAAGTTTTCTAACATTTCCTCATGATAAAATCACTTATTTAGCAAAAGGCACATATTTTTTTGCAATTAATCAAATACCAATTTATTTAATTTAATTTAATTAGAATGAGTAAATAGTGATTTTTTTATTGTTATTTGGGAATAGGCTTATGTTTGACCGCCAACTCGCCTGATGTTAAGTGATGATGCGGTCTACGATAGAGCACGTACTTCATACGATAGATCAGCTTAACACAGTCAAAAACTCACCACAATAGCCCAGAATATTTAATCATGTACTGGCATGCATCATCATCAGCCAGAAGACGTCCACTGCTGAACATAGGCCTCCCCCTTTAACCTCCACACTGAACGACATCCTGCCATCTGCATCCACTGGATGCCCGCGACCCTCACTACTGGCATGCGTTGATTATGAATTAGTGAGATAACAAAATCTAACCAAAAAGTTTTTAGAAGTTTGTTAAGTAGGTACCTACCTAGGTACTTCCAAAGTTTTGTTATAAATGAGGCTCAGTCTGCCTCAGTGCTAAATATTAGTGCGACATTCTTCTATGCATAATTTAGGGCAATTTCAGAGTTATGAATTAATAATTTGTCTGAAAATCTTTCGAAATAAAATTTCAATGTCAGTAAAATTTTAAAGCATATTAGTGCAACATTATTTAGTAAGTACTATAGATGTGTCTCATTTAAAAAAAAAAATTGAATATACCATTGAGTTTTAATCGCAATTCACTAAAAAAAAATCTAAAGTTTCAATCCGTATTTTTGCTTTTATAATCGGTAAAATCATAAATATACATAAAAAATGTGAAGAATTATTTGACCACCAATAAAAATTAGGAAGTTATTCAAATAGTTGATTTTTAGGTCTTTTATGCGAGCATCTATCTCCACAACGAAATCGGAACTACGAAACCGCTATTAGCATACATTTGAACCCTACACTATACAGCTGAATTTTAAATACGCGTAAACCCGACTAGCGGTGCCGCCGCTGTCTTTCTATGTTTGTCGCTTGAATTTCTGCTGTACATTACACGATATAGGATTTATAATAAAACTAAACTAAGGCAATTTTACTGCTATAGTTTTGCGGTGTTGTGTATTTGTACGCGCGCAAGCTTTTCCCGACTACAATGCTGTGTATGTTTACTCCAGATATTTGACTACTATACTATTCACCCATTACTGCCACCACGTCACTAAAACGCGTACTGTAATAGAAGCGGATCTTTCCAATCGGCAGTTTGCAGTGTACGCGTCAGGATCATAAATCAATTGGATAGCCTATTACTATGTGTGCTCAGCCATTAGCAAGTGAGTGCTCGACCTAACTCGCTAACTACGCCCTGATAAACTATGTTTGCTAAGTACGCTGACTTGGTAAGTAAATGCCAAAATTGAGCTTCATTTTCACTTAACAGGGCAGACAAATTTACTGTTATAATGAACGGTTCAGAATTTGATATCTTGAAACTGACCAATGACGGCATTTTGGGAAACTGTAAATTTCTCGTCAATGCGGTAGCCTGTAACGGCTGTGTTGATGTACTAAAATACAGATGGCGCTTCCAAAGCTTAGTTTACTGTGTTTATTGTTTTTTTACTGACAGTAAAAAAAGGCTGATTGGAGGCGGATTTGTATTGTTTTCACTTTCGACATATATGACGATATGACATAGGTACATGACGAAATATATGATCGAAGCTTACGGACCTACATTTTCAAAACGGAAAAAAAAACTACAAAAAATCTGTTCTTTCATTCTTTCTATTTCACATGATGTATTATTCCATTCAGCTATTCGTTACTGAATGCCGCGTTCAATATTTGTTACCGATGTTTTGTTTAACCTGAAAACGATGTAAAAAATAACAACGTGGAAATTCAACATCGTTCACAAAAGGTTGCTTTTGTCTGCACGCACACAAGTTATGACTGATGGCGGAAAATCAATTTTCATCGACCCCTGACGTCTCACTTATGACCCTAGTTCACCAGTCTACCACAGTGTGGTGGTGAGAAGTAAGTGAACTCCATGAATTTTAACACAATATTTTAACTGCAGGATAATCTCAAGGTATATAAGTACATTAAGAAGTTAATGTTTGTTTTGTTTTTTTTAATCAGTTTATGTATACCTATGTGTGTGTGTGTACTGTTGAAGTTCAAAATTCTGAGTGGCGTTGAGCTGTTATGGGCAAGCGTGATGAGCCATCAGGCGAGCGACTTCGCTCGTCTCGTCACCCAGTATCATAAAAACAAATCTTACTAAAACACTGTTTTAAACTGTCACGGTTGTTAACCACAGTTATATTATGTAGAAATCTTACTATTTTTTACAGGTATATGATTACTAACGGGATACTTACCATGATAAGGTTTTATGGTGCACGTACCTAATTGCACCGAAATATTGGGAGCATCACCCACACCCTTATCAGAGTAAATATCACTTTAATAATCATATAACTATAGTGGACAACCGTTAATAGTTTAAAACTGGGTCTTACAAAGTTTTTTTAATCATTAAATTATCTTCAAAACCCATTGTTCAAAATATGTTATTATCTTTTTAACGTAAGACGTAAACGTGTAGCTAGTAGCCAATATACTACTGCGAAATAATACAATGTATTGCAGCTGTCGAAGCCAACAATTTAGACGGAGTATAAGCTTAGTAATAATAATTATCAATCCAAGAAAGCCAACTCTGAAATAACTTCGAAAAATACTCGAATAATAATGAATATAGTTTAAAAAAACCGAAAAAATACGCTTAGCTATATTTATGAGCTTCACTATTGTAAGACTATTACTTTATTTAAGAGTATATAATCATTTGTATTTAATATTATTATGAACCATAATGTAAAAGTATTTATGCTCTGTGGTGACGAGCATCTGTTGACAGATACAATAGTAATGACGTTTCAAACGGTAACATTGACTTTGACAGATACTCTTCACCAATAGATAATTGTCAGTTGAATTTAAGACTGGCACTTGATATCGAGCTGTAAAGCAAATAGGACATTATTGTGATATTATAATAAATCCTCAAATATCTTAATAATCCTGATTTCATTTCTGAGATTTAAGCGTAGTCTTTCACTATACACCTCCCGGCTTCATCCTCAGATTCTTTGTTCCAAGAGTAGTGAATGGACTCGTTAAAACTCGGTCCAAGTATTCAGTTGCTCTTATAGCTGCAATAACATTCTTAAAAAGCTGTACGAATACCACTAATTCTGATCACTTTCACTAGGTTTTTGAACATAAGACTGTAGCAGGTACCCGACATACTTCAGTGAAATTTTAAAAGAAAATACGCTGGACTGCACATGTTGTTATCAGCTTTTTTTTTACAATGTTTTTTTTTGCACCTGTCAGAGCAAATGACCGAATGGAAATAGTATAACTAGGCTAGGCTAGTTACACTATAAATGGTTGCCTGGAAGAGATCGCTTTTAGCGATAAGGCCGCCACTTGTGGCACTAGCTCGTAAGTGTTTTCTGTCTGTTTGTAATTTTTATACCTGGTGTACACAATAAAGTGTTTCTATCTATCTACTATTTACGTCCATATCACTATTTATTATGTAACAAGATCACTAACTGTGTGTTCGCACTGTGTCTACCCTCTCTAGACGCACCCTCCATAGACTGTTTTTCGCGTTCGTTACACATGTCAAAATAACAACAAAATGATTAATCGTATCGGCAAGAAGAAATCGTAATGATGATTTAAATATGCTTCATAGTACATGCACTAGTGAGCTTTTCCTAGTTTTGTGTTTAAGTCCGCCCTTTGTATGTAATTTGCTGTATTTTTTATCATGTCTACAATTATTTTTTTATAGAGCTTTAGCATCATTTTTACCTTCAATAATTACACACCTACATTCTTTTTAAAAGCATTTTGCCACTTTTAACTGACTTCAGGGGAAGGGAATGACTTCGATCCGTATATAACAAAAAATGTATGTAGGTACACCAATTACTCCAACATTTAATTTTGTGAACCAATTGACGTGTATTTTTTTAATGTGGAGTCAGCTGATAAATCTCTTGAGGTGGTTGCAAAAAATGACATTATATTTGGCTCAGTAGTTTTTAAATCAGCTCTAATAATAAGAATAATATATATTTTGAGATGAGACAGGATAAAGTATTTTGAGATGAGACAGGATAAAGCAGGTGCCGTTTCTCATTCTATAGATCTGTTATTCTATCCACAAGTTGTTCACCTCAATAGCCCAGACATTTTTAATCCTATACTGTACAATAGTTTCATATTCCTTTTTATACATATTCCATAATTGTATTTTTTATATTCAACAGGGCCTCTTGGTGTTGGCTTCGGCTCCACCAATGCCTACCAAATGTCCGGGCTAGACCCGAGAATTTCATTAAATAAAGTGTCAGAATAATATTGTTCGAATAATATTTAATAGAAAACTTTTAGGTTGATTTTTTATATTAAGAATTATTTACGAATTACACTATGAGCCAAAATGCGTCTAAACTACGAGTACGTCAGTTTGGTCACTTATTCCACAGAAAAGGAATACGAATATTCGAATAAAGTAATTCTTGTTTTTTTTTTGTCATAAATGTTTAATAATAAATGTTTAATTTTAAATTTTTAATACCTTCTTACTGTCAGATCCTTATCATTATGAGTTTATATCTCAAATCGTCAATTATACAAAAAAGAAAATACTATGGTGTAGGTAGTTTTTTTTCCCGAACGAATCAAACTAATCCCTTTAACCAAACATGTCACATTCCCCGGACACGGCCGCCATTTGTTGCCCTTAACTAGAAGACAAAGTTGCCCGTGCAAGTTTAGAAGGGGAAAAAATAAAATATTTCACTCCCTCGACCGAAAAAAAAAAGATAGACGAAGCAAACTGAGTCACTAGAATGGCGCAGGGCTTTTAGATTTCATCTTACTTTGCTGCTCTTACAGTGTAAGTCAGGGAGCAATCATTAAAATATTGGATAACGATAATGAATTAAAATTGATATATTATAGTGCAAAGACCAAATCAGTATAGAGCGTAGGTACCGAGAAAAACAATACCGCACTGAATGGCTTTTTCAACCGAGTAAAAAAGCATTTTCGGCTGTTTTCTTAGGCTGTGTTACGCGATCTTCACCGATTGTTAACTGGTTTTAAATGTTAATATCTATACAATAAGCCATACATACATTACACACACATTACACATTTGAAGAAAATATTCTACATCTAAAAGTGAATACCGTTTATTGAAATTTGTGTGAAGTAATTAGCAATTTTTTTGTGAAAATTTATTCTTTATTTATTTATCTAATGCAAATACATCCATGTCAATTTTATGAAAACTGCATATCGGATAATTATTAATATAAAAAACCGACTTCATCAGAACTGGACCAAATTGAAATGGGACCAAATGGGAAGCACCAGCTTTCAAATAAAAAAGAATCATCAAAATCAGTTCACATAGTCAAAAGTTCTGAGGGAACGAACATTTAAAAAAAAAACAGTCGAATTGATCACCTTCTCCTTTTTGGAAGTCGGTTAAAAATAGCCCCGATAAGTGCCTAAGTTTTTATAGGACCAGAGTGTTCAGTATCAGCTTCCATGCATACCATGCTGTGATTGGCTGCTATTGTGCTGGTGACGAAGGCGCTGGAATATTTTGGGTGACTCCATTTCTATGTTCTTGGGGCGGCATCCATCTTTATTCTTTCGTCCACGATCACTCCATTCTCGCCCTTGTTGGTGGAATCACGCGTCGCTTGCGCGTGTTTTCACGAAGATGGATCATTGGCGCGCGACAAAACTTGTAGTAAACGTGCTGTGGAAACGCAATCTGTAATAAAAAATAATAAAAACTAATTGAATAGAGAACCTTGCTTTTTTAGGACAGTCAAAGAAAGAAGAAGCACGTTGACTGTGTTAACTGAACTGAATACAAAAAACCTTCATGGATCTGGTGTTTTCGTCCAATTACCCGAATGTATTAAAATCTAGAGGTTTTGTTCCTCGAATGTCCTGGTTCATGATGATCTTTAGTATCGGAATGAATCATAAATGAGAAAAACTTTTGACACTATAGTCTGCCCATTATGATAATCGCTTTTTGACAGCTCATAAAAAGTTTACGACTTAACTTTGTAAAGCGTCTATCAAATTATATCTCATACAAATAAATACGTTTAAATTGCATTACCTCTTTACAAGGTTACGTCAACTTGAAACTTAATTGCTAAACCTTGAACCCAATAAAGTGCAGTAACATATCAGCTGTTCCATACCTTTTTTCGAGTGTGAATGACCATTTCCTAAGAACGATTGATATTTTTAATTCAAAAAATTATATTCAAAGTTATTCATGATGATGGGACCTATGGACCCCTTTCGGCTTAGTGCACACTTTCTGCGTAGCCCAGTATAAAATTGGATATCATCATCTTCCTTCGCAAACAGAGATACGTTCAGCTGGTTCTTATGCCATGATTTATAAGGCTTACATTCCAAAGTAAGGATACATTTCTTTGGTAGACAACAATGACTTTGTTCTACGCCCAAATACACATGATGCCTTCGTATCAATTTGTCGATGGTATCAATTAACTGACAATTCATAAGAATTACAGGTTTAAAAACAGTACGCTCGTCTGTTCTAAAAACTTTAAGTATTTTTAGCGGTGTTTCCACGCCCGTCTGCTAAGCCCCCGGCACCCTCGAAGACGGATCATGCCGCGACGGGGGGTGGTGCGATGACGCGATAACGTCTCGATATGGAATCGGAATGCAAGGATCGAGTCGCGCACGACTCGCACGGAATCTTGTGAATCGTAGTTTGGGTGTGAATAGTTAAAGGCAGCAGAAAATGTAAAAAAACTGAATATTCCTTAAAACCACGAGCCAGAATGTATATGACCTTTCGTTTTAGATAGCCTTTCTTAAGTTACTGACATGGTAAATGGCGAACTTTTTTATTAGAGGCGCATACGTTGCATCATGGTAGAAATATACAATGGACTAAGAATGGACTAATGCTTGGGTAAGACCTGGATCCTTGGACCTAGACATAATTATATCTACATCCCCTACATTTGTGTTATTTTTTGTGCACCCCCATTATATGGGTATCAAATAAAAGGGTTTGTTGAGAAAAATACGAAAAATTTAATTACGTCACACTAAATTAAATATGGCGGACGCCTGAAACCTTGTTTTTTTATTAATAATTTTAGTTAATTGCAATAAATGGTCAAAAACAGCGAAGTTTAGCTATCCAACTTCGCTGGTCACAAAGGGCACCGTACGTAAGGCTAGTTACACACGGGGCGTGCAAGTCCATCGTAATCAATGCGACTGCATTCACTTTGTGCTGCGTCCATTAGCACGAGCTATTGTTTTGCGCAGTTTTTTTACGAATTAGTTATAAATGATTTTGAAACTAGATGCCAGAATAAGTAACTGATAAATAAAATAAAAAAAATGATTCGCTACTTATTTACGTCAATATAATACTTAAAAGGAATTAAAGTTATCGGTAAAATTAATCCCTATCCATATCTTGCATCATACAGAATAGCCTTTTAGTACAATTTTATTGTCTGTTATTGTTTGACCATAAAAATTTCGAATGACGTCACTTGTAAGTTCGCCACACAAACTTCATACTGATACTTACGTTGCGGGAAAGGACCAGAGCACTTTTTCCTATTCCGAATATAAATTTTAAACGCTTTGATCTCAGGATATAAATTGTTTTTTTCAGTATTTAAGTATTACATTTTGATATATTTTTCACTAAGCCTGTTAATAACAAATCAAGCATCTGTCCAATAGTCTATTGCATTTTCTTAGTGACTATGAAAATGAAATTAAAATGAAATGAAATGAAAATGAAAATGAAATGAAAATGAAATGAAAATGAAATGAAAATGAAATGAAAATGAAATGAAAATGAAATGAAAATGAAATGAAAATGAAATGAAAATGAAATGAAAATGAAATGAAAATGAAATGAAAATGAAATGAAAATGAAATGAAATGAAATGAAAATGAAATGAAAATGAAATGAAAATGAAATGAAAATGAAATGAAATGAAAATGAAATGAAAATGAAATGAAAATGAAAAGAAAATGAAATGAAAATGAAATGAAAATGAAATGAAAATGAAATGAAAATGAAATGAAAATGAAATGAAAATGAAATGAAAATGAAATGAAAATGAAATGAAAATGAAATGAAAATGAAATGAAAATGAAATGAAAATGAAATGAAAATGAAATGAAAATGAAATGAAAATGAAATGAAAATGAAATGAAAATGAAATGAAAATGAAATGAAAATGAAATGAAAATGAAATGAAAATGAAATGAAAATGAAATGAAAATGAAATGAAAATGAAATGAAATGAAATGAAATGAAATGAAAATGAAATGAAAATGAAATGAAAATGAAATGAAAATGAAATGAAAATGAAATGAAAATGAAATGAAAATGAAATGAAAATGAAATGAAAATGCATTTTAATGTCAAAATTAAAATACGAAAGTATACACATCAAAAATTAAGATTAATCAGAGGCCTAGATGGTCTGACGCCTCAACATCTAAAAGATCTTCTATCTTTTAGTTGTGGTGAGGCCAGTGAGACCCTCTTAAGGGACCTAACAGCTTTGGTAAATCTCATGTTATCTGGTCGGGTCAGTGATGACGTCATTGAAATTTTGTATGGCGCTAATTTATGCGCACTTGTCAAAAAAGACGGTGGTATCAGACCTATTGCGGTCGGCACCACATATCGACGCCTCGCGGCCAAGGCAGGCTGTAGGAAAAAGGTCGCTCTTTTGAGTAGCCTTTTCCAACCAATACAGCTTGGTTTTGGTTCGCGAGGTGGATGTGAGGCTGCTGTTCATTCTGTCCGAACTTTTATCGATCAAAATTGCGGTGAGGTACTGCTAAAGGTGGATGTCAAAAACGCTTTTAATTCGGTCGTTCGCGGTGCCCTGTTGACACAAGTAAAAGATAAAATTCCTGACCTTTTCAATTTTCTCTGGCAATGCTACGGCAGTCCTACCAAATTGACATACCAAAACAATGTTTTGTTATCATCCGTCGGTTGTCAACAGGGTGATCCTTTCGGTCCCGCCATTTTCAGCCTAGCAATTCACCCAATTATTCAACGTCTCCAGTCCAAACTTAATGTTTGGTACTTGGATGACGGAACCATAGGAGGCGACGTAGACACTGTTCTAAGTGATTTGCAAATTCTCATAGACGAATTTCGTCTTATTGGTTTGGAACTAAATTTTTCAAAATGCGAACTTTTTGTTTGCGATTCATGTCCGAATAAAGAGTCGGTTATTCAAAAATTCAATGATTTAGCTCCCAATATAGACAGGTTCTCTCCGACTCTTGGGTTCGCCGATATTAGATGAGTCTTTTTCACCTTTTGTTGAAGAAAAAATTCAAAATTTTATGAGTGCTTCCGACAGGTTACTCAAAATAAACGCCCATATGACGTTTACAATTATCAGATACTGTTTGTTTGTTCCTAAATTTATGTATGCTTTACGATGTAGTCCAATGTGGAAACACGGTGAGCTCCTTTCGAGCTTAGACAATGTCGTAAAGGAAACTCTAATATCGGTTTTGAATGTTGATTTGAATGACAGGACATGGTCACAAGCCTCACTACCGATAAGGTTAGGAGGCTTAGGGATCCGCCAAATTTCAAGTGTTGCATTACCGGCGTTCTTGTCCTCATTTCATAGTACTCATAATTTAATAGAAAAAATCCTTGCACCCTCTTTAGGCCCTTCCGATGTAGTTGTATCTCATTCGAAAGAGGCAATGAATGCTTGGAGGCTGGCGTGTCCAAATACCGATTTTCCCAGGAAGTTGTCTTCCCAGAGTCTGTGGGATCGGCCGATCTGCGAACTAGCACGGAAATCGCTCTTAGATACGTGTTCTAGTATTGCAGATCGTGCTCGTATTCTTGCAGTCTCTGTTTGGGAATCGGGACATTGGTTGCAAGCCATGCCCTCTTTTAATACCGGTAGCATTTTAGACCCAACCGCATTTCGTCTAGCTGTCAGCTTACGCTTGGGTGCAAGGTGCTGTGACGCTCACCGCTGTCAGTGTGGTACTGCAGTTGACCAGCTCGGTCACCATGGTCTCTCTTGCTCGAGAAGCGCTGGTCGTATTGGCCGACACGCCAGCCTGAACGACATCATACGCAGGCCTTTTTCCACCGCCAATGTCGCAGCTGTGCTCGAACCGAGCGGTCTTGCGCGTGACGATGGAAGGAGGCCTGATGGTATGACACTTGTTCCCTGGAAGTTGGGGCGGCCCCTTGTATGGGACGCGACTTGTGTCGATACTTTGGCACCGTCACATCTTCCTGAGACACAGGGTAGGGCTGGTGCAGCTGCCAATTCGGCAGAGCAGCACAAGCGGCGCAAATATGCTAACCTCGGCAGTGGTTACATATTTGAGGCGTTTGGTGTCGAGACATTGGGCCCTTGGGGACCGGGAGCTCACCTCATTTTCAAAAATCTTTCAGAGCGTCTGATTAACGCGACGCGTGACCAAAATGCTGGCGTGTATCTGGCTCAACGTATAAGCATTGCCATTCAACGTGGTAATGCCGCCAGCATGCTGGGTACGCTGCCAACTGATAGTGGGTTTGAGCATTTGGATTGTCTTTAGATCTTCAACGGTCTATGGACAGTCTAACTGTTTATTTAGTGTTAGTTTTAGCTAGTATTTTGTTTATTTAATAAAGGCACTTGCCAGTAAAAAAAAAAGTAGATTAATCATCACAATAATTAAGTTGGGGCGGCCCCTTGTATGGGACGCGACTTGTGTCGATACTTTGGCACCGTCACATCTTCCTGAGACACAGGGTAGGGCTGGTGCAGCTGCCAATTCGGCAGAGCAGCACAAGCGGCGCAAATATGCTAACCTCGGCAGTGGTTACATATTTGAGGCGTTTGGTGTCGAGACATTGGGCCCTTGGGGACTGGGAGCTCACCTCATTTTCAAAAATCTTTCAGAGCGTCTGATTAACGCGACGCGTGACCAAAATGCTGGCGTGTATCTGGCTCAACGTATAAGCATTGCCATTCAACGTGGTAATGCCGCCAGCATGCTGGGTACGCTGCCAACTGATAGTGGGTTTGAGCATTTGGATTGTCTTTAGATCTTCAACGGTCTATGGACAGTCTAACTGTTTATTTAGTGTTAGTTTTAGCTAGTATTTTGTTTATTTAATAAAGGCACTTGCCAGTAAAAAAAAAAGTAGATTAATCATCACAATAATTAAGTTGGGGCGGCCCCTTGTATGGGACGCGACTTGTGTCGATACTTTGGCACCGTCACATCTTCCTGAGACACAGGGTAGGGCTGGTGCAGCTGCCAATTCGGCAGAGCAGCACAAGCGGCGCAAATATGCTAACCTCGGCAGTGGTTACATATTTGAGGCGTTTGGTGTCGAGACATTGGGCCCTTGGGGACTGGGAGCTCACCTCATTTTCAAAAATCTTTCAGAGCGTCTGATTAACGCGACGCGTGACCAAAATGCTGGCGTGTATCTGGCTCAACGTATAAGCATTGCCATTCAACGTGGTAATGCCGCCAGCATGCTGGGTACGCTGCCAACTGATAGTGGGTTTGAGCATTTGGATTGTCTTTAGATCTTCAACGGTCTATGGACAGTCTAACTGTTTATTTAGTGTTAGTTTTAGCTAGTATTTTGTTTATTTAATAAAGGCACTTGCCGTTTTAAAAAAAAAATTAAGTGAAAATTATATACATTAAAAATAAAAATAAAATAAAACACGTTAGACAGACAAGTGACATAGCTATCGGAGGGCTAGGCGGTGCCGTGCACCGAGGCCCTTAAGCTCAGGAGGCCCTCGGACCCTGACCAGCAAACCTTAAACTGAACTTGCGAAAAAGATTCCCTTCATACACACGTCATGTAGTAAGTAGCTTAGAGCACAATAAAGAGCTGATGATAAAGTAGCTTTGTACCTAGTATTTATATTTTTACTTGATAAAACCTAACCCAGCTTAGATAGGGCCCCATTTCACTGGGACAGACTATTGAATTTTAGGTAATATAATATTGGGGGAAACGCAAGAAAACAAACGTGCGAGATAAAGTTATTAACTTCATTGTAAATCTTAGTAGTATTCGATTATGTACTTTGTTAAAAGATAAAATAATAATAATACATGAATAACTTTCTTTAGTTTTTTCTATCAACGTAAAATGAAGTAAAAAATAAATAAAGAAAAAAGAATTCTAAGTCTAGAAACCATGTAATTCCAAGTTAACAAGGTACCAGAAGAACATAAATAAAAGGAAAGCACATCACAGCTTCACAACCGACCTTTGTAGTGTGCACTGAACCGACCTCCCGTAGATTTCTGCACGCCTGGTAGCGTAACTACTGGAACGGGGAATGAAATGTTTTTAATATTCACAAAGCGGGAAGCTCTTAAACTGGAATTTATTTGTAGAAATATTTTTAAATGAATGCCCTTTGTTGCGGTAAAAAATAATTCTGTCTCCTGGGTTAGCCTGAAACGCCAACGTTTTGTTGTATGAAACCGCAGTTGTAATGTAAACGTGAAACGATGGGAAGTTTTAAGAATTTTCGGTAAGCGATGCTTAGTGTAACACAAGACAAAAATATACAACATGTAGACTTTTATGTAAACCTCAGTACCTACCCCCTGACCCTCTTAATTCCACCCTTCTGCAAAATCCTTTCTTAGTGGACCTTTACTCCACCTGGAAACTATCTGCAAATTTTTCAGTTTCATAGATCAAGTACTATGAATTTTTTTTAGTTGGTCTGTAAATAAGTGAGTGGTATATTGCTGACTAATATTATAAAGAGGAAAGATTTGTACCTATTTTTGTATGTTTGTAATGAATAGGCTCCGAAACTACTGAACCGATTTGAAAAATTCTTTCACTGTTGGGAAGCTACACTATCCCCGGGTGACATAGGCTATATTATATCTTGTAGCGAGGCCGAAGGCCGAGCTTACACTCGTGCGAAGCCGGGGCGGACGGCTAGTTGCTGATATTTAAATAGATATAACACTGAAATAGATATTTTTATTTTACCGCTATACTCTAATCGAACACTGTAACTAATATCAGGTTCTATCCTAAAATGGTAACCACGAAGTGAATCCGCTGCGGGCTTATTTTAAATGGTACTAAGAGGTAGAAGTCTATGAATGCGCTCAACTTGTTAGTAGACCAGTTTTATTTAAAAAAAACTATGTTGATGGCTTTTCCTGAAAAATCTGAAAAATCATGTCGTAAAACTCATATCGACTATCGAGGGACTAAATAAGTCTTTAACCCCGAGGTAAACACTGTGCTTTTCATTACGAATACAAGGAAACTAAAAATAAAAACATGAATTGACACTGTCAAATGCTCGAGAAGTGCGAGACCTTCCTTTGAGAAAAAAAAAGAGTTGGAACATGGTTCAATAGAAATGTGAAAATAGGACTAGTTTTTTTTGGGTATCTGTCAGATGTCAACTGTTACTGTCAGTTGAAAGTGATTCTCCCTAGGGCTGAAATGTATTATTTTCAACGCGCTCCTCAGGCAACTTCAGACCTACTTTCCGAGTATGAGTAATGAAGAAATATTTTGTAAAAGATCTTGGAATAGTAACTTATGGATGCTGTACAGGGCATAGGTGCCGGCGGCTGTCCCATAAAACAGTGTGTGGTATGAAACGAATGGTGGTGGTCACGATGCTTACCTCGAGCGGTGGACCATATGGTATGTACTCGTAGCATGGATATTTGGTATAATAATGCGTATTTTTATGTTTTTGCTAGTCATGGACTTTGTGGATGATGGATGTTGACTTTGAGTTGGCAGTCAAACGCAAGCCTATTACCAAAAAAAATGCGACTATTACAGACTTAATTAAAACAGTTGGTACATGCAATCTATTTCTTCAAATTAAATATGGCCAAGCACTTTTTTCGGTTATCAAAGGTGTTAAATCTTTAATATGGTCTTCCTAGACACCTGCGCAGGGTGACAGGAGTTGTCGAAAATACAAAATGTAAAAATAAAAAAAATACTTTTACCACGGTGTACGATATTATGAAGATAATTTCAAATCTCAAGAGCTAAATACAGTATTGTAATACGTAACCCAAATCAGAAAATCTAAAATTACTATGACTATGAACAAAACATTTCAATTTCAAACAAGTAACGGTCACTGTACATAGTTAATTAATCTACTTAATCAATAGTAAAAACAACTACTATAACGCAGGAGGCAACACCAAACACTCGTATACTGTAGAAATGTCTTTATTTTAGATTACAAATTGGCGTTGCGCGTTATAATCACAATAGGTATGATACGAAAGAACAAAATAATGCTTAGCGCGAATCGCTGAAGGAGTGACGTGTGCGCGTCTAATATCGCCGGTGGTCCCGCGCAGGCTCACGGCCGTCGCGTTGATTCCAGACGCCGCAGCGGCATGGCACCCCGCGGAGGGGAAGCGCGGAGCGGGAAGTGAGATGAGCGCGCGCTATGCGGATAGGTATAAAACTTCCCGCGCTACAGCCTCCCCCTCTAGACCAACTTGTCGCCTCGACTGTGGGTCTAGTCAAGGTATCGGCGCGGCCTACCCCGTTTTCGCTTTTCCCTAACGGGCGGTTCTACCTGACCCGAGAAAGGCGTGAGATGTGAAATGTGATACTTCCCCATACATGCCCCAGTCTGTACATTTTCAAGAACACAAGTCGCTGGGCTAGTAACCTCTTTAATTTTGTATGGCCCATCACGGCGCGGAATGAACTTGGCCGTCTGCCCAGGCCCTGCGTCGTTGGATCCTTGGGTCTTCAGGAGGACCAGATCACCTACCTGGTACTCTGGAGGATCTCGACGTGCTTTATCTGCGTACTGCTTCCTGGCGGATTGCGCCTTTTCATGCACATCCCTTGCTTCGTCAAGCGTAGCTCCTATTCGTTTCAGATACGGGGTGATGCTGGGCACGAAATTATCTTCAGCTAAGATCCCCCGCATGTCTGTCACGGAATCCGAAGGAGCGCGTAGTTCTCGCCCGAAGGTGAGGTAGGCTGGAGAAAATCCGGTGCTGGCAGTGACTGCCGAATTCATGGCAAACCTTACCGCTGCGAGGTGTAGGTCCCATGTTTCGTGGTTTTGTCCTACGAGTATAGCTAACTGTGGCTTGAGGTCTCTATTCTTACGTTCGATAGGGTTAGCTTGAGGGTGATAAAACGGAGTAAGCATCTGGTTAATTCCCAAGACGTGGCACACTTGCTGCATCACTTCGCTCACAAACTGCACGCCATTATCACTAATGAGGCGGCGCGGTACGCCATATCGAAGGAATACCTCATTGGCCAAGGTCTGAGCGCATTCTACGCTCGTGGCACTTTCCAAAGGAAATAATTCCACCCAGCGCGAGCAAACGTCCTCTACAATAAGAACCCACCTATTCTTCCTGGGTGTCTCAACAAGAGGCCCAAAGAGATCCACTGAGACGACTTCGAATCTTCTTGCTACTGCTGGAGTCTGCAGAAGTCCGGCAGGCTTGCGGTTGTCGGCTTTGTAACGCTGACAGGGTACGCACTCCTTGACGTAACTGGTCACGAACGACCGCATACCTGGCCAATAGAAGCGAGACCTCACTCGACTTAAAGTGCGCTCTACCCCGAAGTGTCCGGCAGTGGATGCATCGTGTAGGTCCGCCATGACTTGCCTTCGTTCGTGCTCAGGTACCACTAAGCATGCTTCTTCTTCTTCATCAGACTCGAGACTATACCTGTAGAGGATTCCGTCGGATATTGTGTATCCGCGATCGGACCATGATCTCCCCCTAGAGGGTTCGTCGGACTCTAAATCCTCGACGATCTTACGCACCTCCGGGTCCTTTAACTGGTTCTCGCGAATATCGCCACTACTCCTCTTGGGCATATCGACCGTGGTGAAGCACACGTCGCAGTCCGGATCTTGAGCGCAGACTGGGCGTGACAGCGTATCAGCGACCACGTTCGCTCTTCCTGGAGTGTAGGCGATATCTAAATCAAAATCCTGTAAAATCAGAGCCCACCTGGCAAGTCGCCCACTTGGTGACCTCTGGCTCATCAACCAACGCAAGGGCTGATGGTCTGTCCTAACAATAATCTTGGCGTTCTCTACATAGCCACGGAACTTACCTAATGCCCATACAACGGCGAGTGCTTCCCGCTCGGTCGTGGAGTAGTTCCGTTCGGCGCTGGTGAGAAGACGACTCGCGTACTCGATAGGTCTCTCATCGGTGCCCTCCCCCTGCATGAGAACAGCCCCAAGGCAGTACCCGCTGCTGTCAGTGCACAGTATAAACGGCTTCGACTCATCTGCTTGACGTAATATAGGAGCGGTTACGAGAAGAGACTTAATGCGCTCGAAGGCCTCCTGCTGCTCGGTGCCCCATCGCCATGCGCTTGTCTTTTTCAGGAGGTCCGTAAGGGGCCTCGCGACTTCAGCGTAGTTATTGATGAAACGTCGAAAC
The DNA here is from genome assembly GCA_949125355.1 of Agriopis leucophaearia. Taxonomy (NCBI): domain Eukaryota; kingdom Metazoa; phylum Arthropoda; class Insecta; order Lepidoptera; family Geometridae; genus Agriopis; species Agriopis leucophaearia. The sequence continues at coordinate 13,702,621 of OX421271.1, read as the reverse complement.
CAACTCGACGTCTGCAGAAAACATTTCAGGTGTTTGACGTTCTGTGGAACTATCATATTATCTATGGCTGCTGTCTTCTCCGGGTCTACCTGAATACCTCCTGGCATAATAATATGGCCTAGAAACTTGACCGACTCCCTAGCGAAATGACTCTTGTCTCTATTCACTCGTAGGTTGTAAAGTGCTAAACGGTCAAAGACAGCCTTCAGATCGGCCAGGTGGTTTTCGAACGGCCCAGGAGATTGTAATATCACATCATCTAAATATATAAAAAGCTCCACCCCCTTGAGATTTGATCGAAATCTGTCCATCAGCCTTTGAAAAGTCGCTCCAGAATTCCGTAATCCCATCGGCATTCGTTTAAACCTAAAAGTTCCCAGCGGAGTGGTAAAAGCTGTCTTGTCTTGGTCTTCGCAGGCGACTCCCGCCTGGTAATAGCCTGAACGGAGGTCTAAAGTAGTCATGTACTCACTGGCTTTGGCTGCGTGCAGTACATCTTCGATCCGCGGAAGCGGGTATCGATCCGGTTCAGTTACTTGGTTCAGCTTGCGATAGTCTATGCACAAGCGATAGGTCCCATCCTTCTTAGGCACCAAAACCACGTTGGCGGCCCAAGGTGACTCACATTCCTCTATGATGTCTCCCTGCAGAAGTTTATCCAGCTCTTTTTGCAAGGCCTCTTTCTTATGTTGGGACAGCCTATAAGGAGGGGAAGCGATTGGCGCCTGATCTGGACTTACCTTAATGCGATGGGTGGCGAATTCCGTAGCCGGTCCATCGTGGGCAAATTGTGCCGCTCTGTCGTTGATGAATTCGTTGAGGGTGCGTCTCTGCTCCGGGGTCAACATAGTACCTTCGTCCGGGCGTAACGCGAGTTCCGTGGCGTCGGCGCGCATCAAATCAGTATCAGCTGACTTCATGGTGTATGTTCGGACAAAGTCGTAATGGTGGTGGGGGTTATTCGCAAACATCCACCTACCTCGAGCCGTGTCCAACACTATGCCGGCCTGGGACAAAAACTCCATACCCAACAGAGTCCTAGTCTCATCCCCAGGTAACACTAGAAACTCACAACTCACCTCACGGCCTTCGATAACGACCGGCACTTCAGCGGTCAGCAGCGTCTTCTGTGTCCGAGATCCATCTGCCAATCGTATAACACGTCGCGTCTCTTTAAAACAAACACCGGAGTTTATCAAGACTCGGTGAAGCATCGGGCTCGCAATGGAGTGCGTGGCGCCCGTGTCTGCTACAGCTACTCCGTACCTACCCAAAATACTGACCTTTACCATAGGTTGAGTAGCCTTTACTCGCGCGGTTGTATCGGGTGTATACCTACTCGTGCTATCCAAGTTTTCGCAACCCGACGTGACCATCATTAAACCTGAATCGACCTTCGGAACGTTAGTACTTTTTTTCGACTCGGCCTTCTGAACATTAAATAATCTCACTGATTCCGCCCCTGGACTATCGAAGATTTTGCCTTCATCGCCTTTTTGGGCGTGAATCGAAACGCTATTCCATTCGATTCCCATCTCTTCGAAACTATTACACACAACCCCTACTTCCTTTTTATCAGACGACGATATTTTTGGGTTACAAGTATCACATTTCGACCTCACGACTCCCTCCTTGCCGCACCCGTAACAGCGTATTGTTTTGGAATGGCCGCTGTCCACATTAGCAGGTTTCGAATACGATATTTTATCACGACGTTTTCGACATTCATCGCTTACATGACCAAACATTTTGCAAAATAAACAGCGGGGTCTATCTTTATTTTTACGTAACGCAGGTGCGTTCGTAACGGGGTCTGGGACCGACGACGCGGGGGACTTAGTCTTTGTTTGCGCGGACTCTTTATGAAAGTCTTCTGCGATTCGTGCCTTACAAAGCAATTGGTCTAAGGTCGTTACACTTTCACGCGGCACTCTTTTTCGCACACGGCGATGCAAAAGTCCGTAACACATATCAATTTGAACAATCTCGCTAAGTTTATAAGGCAATTTAGCGATAAGCGCTCTAACTTTACAAATCAACTGCTCGGCACGTTCGTTGTCGCGCTGCTCCGCGGAAAAAATTTCTCTAAATACCTGGTGGGCAGGGCGACTGACACCGTACACGCTGCGCAGTCGGACGAGTGCATCTTGCCACGTCGGCACCGACTCTTTGACGCCTCTCCACCAGACCGCTGCTTCCCCTTGTAGGAGGATCGCTAGTCCTCGGAGTGCGTGCTCGTCGCTCACACTCGCGCACTCTTTGTAGATCACCACGCTATCTAAGAACGCCTCCAAAACTTCCGCATCACGCGACGACCCGTCGAATCGCGCCGTACAACGCGTGAAGTTGGCGTTGGGGGCGGCACTGGCACTGCCGTTCACGCTGCTCGATCCCGCCGTAGGGCCGGGTGTCACGGGAGTGGATGCCCTGAATTCACCGCCGCCGGCGGACATCGATGTGATGAGTTGTGCCAATGTGGAAAGGAATTGCTCCGGAGCCTGGAACGGAGGCGCCGGCGCCGTTGTGGCGCTGGCGGTTGCGGGACGCTCGGCACGGCGCACCTCGCCGATGCCGGTGTCGTCTACATCGACCGGAGTGGGTGTGGCATCGGCACTCTCGCCGTCTGCCTCACCCTGCTGTTGACGAAGCGCTCCTCTTGTCATCATTTCGAATAACGAGTAAACTTGAAGTGTTCGTTCACGAGTTACGCGCACAGTTCATTGACCTTTAACGTTTTGTTCGGCCGCAAGTTGGGTCGCCATTTATAACGCAGGAGGCAACACCAAACACTCGTATACTGTAGAAATGTCTTTATTTTAGATTACAAATTGGCGTTGCGCGTTATAATCACAATAGGTATGATACGAAAGAACAAAATAATGCTTAGCGCGAATCGCTGAAGGAGTGACGTGTGCGCGTCTAATATCGCCGGTGGTCCCGCGCAGGCTCACGGCCGTCGCGTTGATTCCAGACGCCGCAGCGGCATGGCACCCCGCGGAGGGGAAGCGCGGAGCGGGAAGTGAGATGAGCGCGCGCTATGCGGATAGGTATAAAACTTCCCGCGCTACACTACTTAATTTTAATATAATAAAAAATCAAAACTAGAGAGAGTACTGAGAGTAATTAGTGTGGTAGAGCTACATAATTCGATGGGTCACATACTAGAATTTGTCCCAAAATTATATTTTCAATGGCATTTACCTCTTGAATACTCAAGCTCAAGTCCGGTCGTGTGTGCAGTACTGCAGCCATCTTTTTGACGGTTCCGCTAAGTACCAGCTAGAAGCTTTGGTGTCCGTAGAGCGACGAGATATGAGGCTAATAGGCGATCAGAAACTGGTTTCTTTAAAGTTGCAGAGCCTTGTGCATCGGCGAAGGGTAGCGAAGAAAAAAAAAACAATTATGTGTGTGAACTAAGTAGGTACATCAGGCAAATCTTAAGAAGGTTTGCTCTAAGCAACAAACGCAGTTAGGTCTAAATTTGAAAACTAGCCTAGAATGTAGTATATATACGATATTATTATCGTATGTATACTATATTCTAGATCTATATTGCTATGTCCAGAACTACAGTAATTGCTAGTTTCATTTTATAGTATGTAGGTCTTTGTAAACACACGTTAAGGCAACTATTTACACAATTACACAAATGTCGATAATGGCACGTAATTACAGCAAATCCCGCTTATTCCGACAGGTAATAGCTGTTAGAAACATTTATGACGTTTATTCCTAGTTGGATTTTGTGTTTGCTTGGATTTTGTTGATACTATTGCAAGTTTGCTTAACTTCTTAAATTTTTACATGATGACGCAAGGGAAAAAGATGGTATTTTTTAATGTATAATATAACATGTTGTTGCAATTTTAACAAGTTTTTTTTTTTTATCCAAGTGGGGTGTTCTATTTATATAAATGTAGGGATGGTCACATGGTATGTGACCATGGTGTGTGTGTTCATCATAAACACAGTCATGTAAAGTGGAGATGAAAAAATTCATTTGACGGCTCTGATTAGACTGAATTTTTACCAGGTATAATACCGTTTGCGAAATTCGATGCGCCAAAAATAGAGTTAGCGGGTTTAAACTTCAAAAACATGTGAATTGTTAAAATTAGGAATAGGAAAAAGGTAAGATGATTTAATTTAGTGCCAAAGTAACGTAATAGGTCGGGGAAAAAGTCTTTTCGTATTTTGTATGTATAAGGTTGTAGTAAAAATCTCATCCGTTGTACTGTTTGTATCTGGCTGGTTTTGATACCATTAAAAATATGACATTTTAAAAAAGGAATACAAAAAGTAAAAAGCAATTTCCCGCCATTTTTCAATTGTTTTTTTGTTTGATAAAATGAGTGAATCTAACGAAGAAATTCGATATATTGTGAAATTTTATTACAAAAAAGGGAAAACTGCGACACAAGCCGCGAAAAAAATTTGTGACGTTTATGGACCTAATGCAGTGTCATCAAGAGTAGCACAATGTTGGTTCAAGCGTTTTCAGTCCGGGAATTTTGATGTCAAAGATGCAGCTCGCTCTGGTCGCCCTGTTACGGATAAAGTAGATGCCATTTCTGAAAAAGTGGACCAAGATCGGCATATTAATAGTTACGACGTAGCTGAAGAACTGGGGATTGACCACAAAACAGTTTTGACCTATTTGAAAAAAACTGGGTATACAAAAAAACTCGATATTTGGGTGCCACACAAGCTCACTGAAAGAAACCAAATGAATCGTGTACTCATTTGCGACTCTCTATTGAAACGTGACGAAACCGAACCGTTTTTGAAAAGATTGATCACTGGTGATGAAAAATGGATCACCTACGACAAGAATGTGCGCAAACGATCATGGTCAAAGGGCAGTGAAGCACCACAGACTGTAGCGAAACCCGGATTAACACGTAATAAGGTGATGCTGTGTGTATGGTGGGATTGGCAGGGCATCGTTCATTATGAGCTTTTACCGCCGGGCAAAACCATCGATTCGGATCTCTACTGCCAACAGCAGATGAGACTCAAACAAGAAATTGAGAAAAAACGGCCGGAATTGATCAACAGAAAGAGTGTGGTCTTTCATCATGATAACGCCAGACCGCACACATCTTTGGCCACTCAGCAAAAATTTAGAGAGCTTGGTTGGGAAGTGTTAATACATCCACCATATAGCCCTGACCTTGCACCCTCAGATTTCCACCTGTTTCGATCTCTTCAGAATTCTTTGGGTAGTGTTAGATTAACATCAAGAGAGGACTGTCAAAACTACTTGTTGCATTTTTTTGATCAGAAGTCCCAAAATTTCTACAGCAACGGGATCATGTCACTACCTACAAGATGGCAACAAGTTATCGAACAAAATGGCACATATATATTATAATTAAATGTAATTAAACTTGAAAAAAATATGTCTTGAATTTGTTTAAAAAATACGAAGAAACTTTTTCCCCGACCTTATATATTTTCTAACTTCTTAGGGCAAAGTAAACATACATCCATAGTTAGTTTGACATTTATTAAAAAGATCACTGTTTTATAAGCAGGTCAGCATGTCACGATTAATTCGTCATCACCATAGGTCGTCACGGTTTTTATTGAAATGAATTCCGTGTTTTCGTGGTAGATTAAAATGTTACTCTTATCTATATCATCACAAAATTTCTAAGCATTGACTCATAAGCAACTATTCCCAGAACTCCGTCGATGCCTTTTATTAGTCATTAAGATTCTCAATTTTAAATTGTCACTCATGCTTTCCACCTAAAGCTTTAGTCCAATATTATTGTCTCTGCTTAATTCTTGATCCTTATTAAATAATTCCTGTGTTTATGTTTAGGCCTGGCTTACGGCGGTAAAAAAATGGAAGCACCAAACCTTTGGATCGAAGGTACCTCACGTTTGAATAATTTACACCTAAAGACGTCGAAACACTGTGTATTTTTGCAATTTTATACGTATCTGATAAACAAACTATGTAACCCTTATTTCGACGGGGTTTAGTAATTTTTGCGATGATTTTAAGTTTTTGGAGAGCAGATAGTATTGCAAACTTGTTTCTTGATATCTGGCGGCTGTCACAGAGTTCGTTTATTCTTGGTTTATTCCGATCCACATCTTGATGTCAGTTTTGTTGTTCTGTCTTTTTGCTGGCTTTTAAAGGTGTCTTATTAGCTTGCGGGTGTTCGAATGACTGTTAAAGTTGACAAGCGTAGTTAATATGTTGGACTTAATATGGGGAGAATTCAACTAGAAAGAAAACAAGAAAAATGCGTTAGATTTAATAAATAAAATTGTCTGTATCACCATGTACCATCCGTAGCATTAAGCCACTATTGCAAATCACTAAGATGTCAGAAAGAGTTTTAAACAGATTGTTTTCTAAAAGTAATTATAGTATTGAATATTTTTAGTGTTCTAGTTATAATACACTAGCGACCCGCCCCGGCTTCGCACGGGTGCAATGCTAATACTAAATATACTACAGAATGTATATATTTACATACAACACCGGAACCCCGGCCGGTTCCGCCGCAACCCTGCATTTTAAATCAGTAATATCTTCGAAAATATTCATTTAAATTACATATATAAACATATAATAAAAACGTAGAGATAAAAAATATGTAATTGCGAAATATCAAAAAAAAAAAAATACACAGGGCGTCTAACATAAGCAGCTGAACACATAAGGGCGGTTTTTAGAATTTTTGTCTGTGTGTTTGTCCACGCACATCTCCTAAACCACTGAATGGATTTAAATGCGGTTTTTCCGAATATGCTTAGCTATGACCAGATTGAAGTATAGGCTATGTTATTGTGTGCAAGGGCCGGATTAAGGGAGGAAAAAAGGGTTGAAAGTTTATATGAAAATCTACGCGTACGAAGTCGCGAGCAACAGCATTAGTTTTATTAATAATATATTAATCCCGTATCCAGAGGCCAATAAACCATACGTGTCATTACCAGAACCGATGCACCGATGCGGGCGTGAAATTTAATTACTGTCAACTTGACGCTATCCATCAATCTGCGATGATTGATGATAGAGAGCTGCTTAGCGTTAAGCGTTGGTTAAACATTCGTGTTTGGTTTTCGGCTTCGAAGCTATTAGCATGAGGTTAAAATAAAAGGTTAACTAATCGACTGTAAGAGAGAATCGAGCCTGTCACAAATTTTGTCGAAAAAGGCAACGAAAATTGGAATTTGGTTTTGCTGTTTTGGTTTCGATAAATAACTCTCATAAAATAAAATGGAATTAAATACTAACCATGGGTACCATGGTTTACTGGTTTTATATTTGTTTTGACAATTACGACATTTTTTTTGTTTAATGCTCTAAAACCCAGATACCTAAAATTGAACGTTACGTTTTGAAATACGGCTCTTAAGTAGATTTTTTTATCGCGAATAATTTTGAGTTCGACCACCAACTCTCCTGTAAGCGATGATGTGGTCGTAGAAGAAATTAAATACATAATCTTGTTTTTCTAATTAAAGTCAAAGTAATTTTTTATAAACATATGTTTCCTTCCGGTTTTTTTTGGATCCGGGTATGTCCTAAAACTGCGACCAGAACCACCGGAGGATGGGCAGCGGCGTCCTATTAGTACACGGTGAACGTACTGCGATTCCCAAGCCGCCTGCCAAGCGTGGAGATTATGGCAACAACCCTCTCTAAGAAGGAGGCCTTTGTCCAGTAGTGGACATTTAATGGCTGCTCACACACACATATGTTTACAAGTCAGGCAATTGTAATACAATATATGAAATATATATTGATAATATACAATACTAGCTGCGCCCCGCGGTTTCACCAACGTGGTGATGAAAACCGGTGATGATGATGATGATGAAAAGTAAGCTTTGTGTTAAACCAGGACATAATCAATGCATATTCCAAATTTCCAAATCCATCTAGCCGTTTCTGCGTGTTTGAGTAACAGACATCCATCCATCCATTCATTCAAACTTTCACATTTATATGATATTAGTGTGATTAGTATGTAAAAAAAAATCTGCAAATAATAAATAAAATAAAAATTAGGTAATAATTTTCAGACAAAGATCTTAAATACTGTTTTAAACTATCACGGTTGTTCACTAGGGATATTTACCGTGGTAAGGTTGTGGAAGGAGCTCCCGATATTTCGGCGCAGTTACATGCACCATGTTCACGGGAAGACTACCATGTTCACGGGAAGACTGACAGTCTTCCCGTGAACATGGTGCATGTAACTGCGCCGAAATATCGGGAGCTCCTTCCACAACCTTACCACGGTAAATATCCCGTAAATAATCATATAACTTTAAGATCTTAAATGTGCTTAAATAAGTTCATAATCTACAACCCTCACTATATTTTAAACTACATACTCGTATCCTTTAAATTATCTTGTACGCCTGTTTTACATACAAATGGGCGGTTACTGAGTTGGTTAGCCTCATATTATTGCTGTTATTTTAATACGATCCCATTATGATACGAATTAAGCCAACAGTCATAACACGGCTTATAACTATACGGTTTATGTTAGTTTGTTGCAAATACCGACCTAATTTTAGTAATGAAATTATGCTGTATGATTATTTTAGACCTTCGACGCAAAAATAAGGCTGTTATAAGTTTAACGTGTGTATCTGTGTACTTCAAGAAGGACCAGGAGTCTTACACCCAATTCTAAGCGCGGGCCCAAATAGGTGCAGTTTGCAAAATTACGCGACCGCAAACCTAATCTCGGCGCGTTAAGATTCGCGTTCGCGTGATTTTGCAAACTGATTCCAACTGATGTCGGTAAACAAGACATTTTTAGGTTTCTCGCATTTTATGTAAAGGGTTAGAGTAGGTATTTATTTTGAAACCATTTATTCTTGACTAGCTGCGCCCCACGGTGTTGCCTGCGTGGACATTTCCTCAGAAACCGTACATTTTCCAGGATAAAAAGTGTCCTATGTCACACTAGCCCATTCAACAATTTCGATGCAAAAAATCATGTCAATCATGTAGCTGCGTGAAAGGGAAACAAACCAACAAAAAAAAAATACGCTTGCGCATTAATAATATTAGTATGAATGAAGTATAATCAGAAATATAGATGCTTTCGCTTCACTCGGACGCCTAACCATCTAATGTTAAATAGGTTTTTCTTATTGCTTTGTAAACAATCTACTATTTAATTGCTCAGATGTACATTTTTTTTAATCGTCAAAATTGGTCCAGTCGTTTTGGAGTCCTTAAGGAACATACATACATAGGCATACACATATTTTTTATATTAGAAGTCTAGTAGCGCCTTGCGGTTTTTTTTATGATACTGGGTGACGAGACGAGGAAGTCGCTCGCCTGATGGCTCTTCACGCTTGCCCATAACAGCTCAACGCCACTCAGAATTTTGAACTTCAACAGTTCAAAACCCTGGATGGCAATGCACTGCGCTCGTCACCCCGTATAAGATGTCAAATCTCTGTGTGCCCTGTAATTTCGCTGGAAACATTGCTCTTTAATCCGGAACACAGTAGTGTCTGCACACTACTGCTTGGCGGTTGAATAACTAGCAAAGGTGTGGTACTTCCCCAGGCGGACCCCTGCAAAAGAGTCCTACCATCTACAAGTAGTTTCTAGTAACTACAAAATACACTTAGGTACATATTTCAGGGCGGTATTTCACCCGGCGCAGTTTGTACACGCGGCGTTTCAACCGGAAAGCGATAACGGGTTTAATTTACAGCCCACGTTTAGCTTTGCATAGGATTTTTGCAGTTTCCTGGTCAATGGAAATAATGTTGGTATGCTGTTTTTAAACCTACCTATTTGTAATGATCTTCAAATACATTCATTCGTGATAGACAACGTGCAGCCTAAACCACTGCTGGGTCTAGAAATATGAAATTTAGTACAAGAGATCAATAACAAAGATGAGCACTAAGGAATGGTTTTTGAAAATGTATCCCCCAATTGGTCGAATAGAGGAAGATTTTTTTTACGCAAGTTCATCATCAAGTTTATATGTAAAATTTATATCTATTATCGTTTTTTGTTTGTAAACTCATCCCTTAAAGGGGTTAAATAGGGGATGAAAGTTGGTATGGAAGTACGTCATTTTTGAAGTAAAAACATTGAAGTTGGTACTTAGACTTCTGCATTTAAGTAAACGATAATTGTAACATAATTTTTGGAAACTCATCCCATAAGGGGTTAAACAGAGAGTGCATATTTTTTTATGAAACTTCGGAATTTTCGGAATTAGATATGTGGGAGAGTTGTAGGAAGTGGACAATATATTATTTAAAAACCAAGTGAATGAAATACTTTCCCATAAATTAATTAACAATAATTTAATTCAAAATACTAGGCCACATTTTGATTCGCACCCTGCTTGATATAATTATATTCTCTTAATCATAAATATGCGTAAAAATTTGGTTTTAAGCAAAAACTCGATGACCGAAGTAATTCTGGCGGGTCTTAGACTATTGGTGCAGGATCGAGGTTCAAACCGGTGCCAGATTGTAAAGCGGCCAGCGGCCTACCACACGGCCACCATCGCCCATGGAAATATATAAATTTTCATCAAATAAAGCTATTCCATAAGTATATAAAAAGTGGAAGGAAAATGTTAATAAAATTTTATTGAATTTGACATCCAATATGAGACCGTATTGATTGATGGATGCTCTATGACAAAGCAAAGAGCGCTATATCGTGTGATGCAAACTTTAAACGTTTGCGATAGAATTGGTTTTGAACAAATTGCCCTTAAAATTGAAAAATTCGGGAAAACTTTAATGCTTTTTTTTCTCTGAAATTTGGACAGGACAACGTTTGTCTGGTTAACTAGTAAAATAAAAACAAATCTTTGCCAATTGTGTACCGATTTTAATAATTGTTTTAATGAATAGGCTATAATTCAAAGTTTATTCTACTTAAATTTAAAGAAAATATTTACCTCTATGAGTGGAATATTAGGGGATGAATCCCATATATTTAACTCCCGTATTTTTATGTATTATGATTCAAGATCTTAACACAACCTCAATTGTATTTATCATCCTCCGTATCTCAAATGAATTATATCTTTCTTCGTTCCCTATTTTTTTTTTCAGAAATAGGCTTGCTATTGACTGCCAACTCGCCTGATGTTAAGCGTGATGCGGTCTACGATGGAGCACGCTTGCCCAGTAGAAACCAATTCACTCGAGATTTGAAGACACCCAGATTGTAACCATCGGGGAACACCCATTCCGGCAGCGCATTCCACAGACTAGTAGTTTGCACAATAAAAGTGGAATCAAAGCGCTTCGTACGGGTTTTCGGGTCCTTTATGGGTAATAACAAAGTTCACGCACTATCACCCCTCGCCCACGTTCATAATTACAAATAATAAAATCTTATGGTGCCAAAAATAAGTCAAAAAACCACACCGCCCATAGCGCTTGCCTTTTAATAAATTTCACATTGCAGTAAAATTCAATCGAGCGATCAACCCATAACTCAATACCCGCCAACTTAAAAACTCGTTCCAATATCGGAAGAAATCGGGGTTAAAAATTCGGAAACCCTTAAGGAGAATGCATCCCAACTCGCCCCGATCTTACAAATAAGGGGGGAAACTCCTCATTGTACAATACCTTCAAAACCAGACGTCCTAATCGACCCTTTTGAAATTCCAACTAAAGGGAAACTCTGGTATTTCCATAACAATAAAAATGTGATCCGAACATCTAGAAATGCCTCAGCGATATTCACGGATCATAAAATCGCACCCGCTCTTTGAATAAAGCACGTCTGATTTAATTTGACCCGCGGTGCCTTAACGCGTTTACCATATTTACACCTATTAAAGAAGGGTATGGGTGTCAGAGTAGCTTGGTTTTATTCTGGAGTGGTGGATTTCACTCATGTTTGGATGCCATTTGTGGTCAATGGCGTGCCTGATGTATTCAGACGTCTGCGTTTAATGCTGTTATTTCAGCCAGTTTAGCTTTATTACTTGAAGACAATATTTTATAGCAAAATGGGGGGAAATGAGTCTTTTCGGGCATTTTACCTATTCAATGCAATTGAGTTTAATGGTAGTTTGAATAATAAAATATGCTTGTTCGTGCAGTAAAGAAAAAATGTTAGTTTTTGGTTTCAACAATAAATAACCCAACAAAAATCTTTCAGTGCACCTTGTTAACTAAACGCGACGCGTGACCAAAATGCTGGCGTGTATCTGGCTCAACGTATAAGCATTGCCATTCAGCGTGGTAATGTCGCCAGCATGCAGGGTACGCTGCCAACTGATAGTGAACTTGAGCATTTGGATTGTCTTTAGATTCTCTTCTTCTACGGTCTGTTTATGTAGTGTTAGTGTTAGCGTGTAATTTGTTTAGTTAATAAAGGCACTTGTCTATTTAAACCAATCAAAAATCAAAATTTAGATAACTGTTAATACTTTTAATACCTAAAATCATAGTTAAGTTAGCAATTGTATTATTTTATGCTCGCGCGACATTATTATCGGCTTTAGGTATACGGGGTTACGCGGAAAGGGGTCTGTTTTACTCATCGTTATGAATAACTTTTACCATGGGATCAACCCTGAAATCTCGAATAAAATATCAGTCATTTCTTCGGAAACGGTCTTTCAGACACGAAAAAAGGTATGGAAAAGCTGATATTTTTTCACGAATTTAGGGTTGTTTCTATAGTTTAAAAAAAACATAATTATAGGTACTATGGACCCCTTTTGGCTTAGTACACCCTTTGCGCTTAACCCTGTATTGAAGCGCTATCGACGTTTGCTGTATCCGTTGTTGTTGGAATGCAGATTAGAGATTGCTCGGGATTCTTTAGCGTAAAGGACCTCCTCTTTTTATATGCTGTCTTTATTATTCTGAATCAGCTGATATTTTTTTCTAATTCAAGGTTGACAGAAAAAGTTTTTTTACAATGATAAGAACGATGACCTCCTTTCGGTTTAGTACCTCCATTTTGTATAATCCTGTATAGCCCGTAGTAACAACCTTCGTTTATTTCAAGCTCATCTGCAAACATTTTCTGACTGAACACAAGAGTTTTCAATAAAGGAAACATTGCTATTTTTAAACCAGAATTTAAAATATTTCCTAAAATGTCATACCTACAAAATATTATGTCCTGTCCTACCCAAGAGAGCCATTCGGCCCGGCTATCGGGGCTCGAAGGACCAATTAGTTTCCTAGTTGCAAACTTTTCATCTGTCAGATTTATACACTTTCCTGTACGTTTGGGAAAACATCACAAATATATTGTGAATTTAAAATCAAGCCGCTTGTGTAGGACGGTGGCCTTCGCAAGTTAATACCTGTGTAGCTTTTACTGTTGTAAACATCATTTTTCGGTTCTTTTGATAATAAAGCTTCTTTTGTCTAGAAGTAATGGACTGATTTCTCCTTAACTTTAATAAAATTGCCTAAGAAAATTGCCGACCATGTCCTTGAAAGTTCATTCTACATCCCCCAGCATCCATTTTCATTTTCCGCCCAAATAAAATGCTTAACAAGTTTAACTTTTACAAACCGCCTCCAAACAGGTAACTCCGAAAGAACTTGCGAACATCAAGAGCCTCTCCCAAAACGTCACTTTCGTACAATTTATAGCCAGAAACTGTGACAAGGTAACACGCGGAATAACCTAATCCTCTCGCAAGTGGGTCACTGGGGGACCGAGGAGAAAATCTTACAGAGATATACTTACTAACCATTATTTTGGTCAGAAAGTTAGCCTCGCAATTCGGCGAGGCAATGCGGCCAACATTTTGGCCACTCTGCCTGAAATTAGAGATCGTTTGAACTATCTATAGGCCTTTGCTAACAGATACGATAGTATAAATGATCTTCAATTATTAGTTTATTGTATTGTATTGCATTTGTATTTGTATTGCATTGTATACATTGTATACTTTGACATTTATTTTTATGTCTAAATTCACATGCCGAGTAACGGCAAAATAGGAGAACTAAATATAAAATACCTAAGACCAATGTATAACCCTATTTTTTGTGAATAAATTTAATATCAATTTCAATAGTTTAGTTTAATATTACATAATTGCTTTAAAAAAATAAAAATAAAAAAATAGTTAAATACGCAATTTCGTTTACTTGGCTGGACAGTATTATGTCATCCAAGTAAACCAAACTACTGGACCCGTTTTGATGAAATTTCTATGAGAGCAATCTGAAAGCATACTCGTATCCTTCAAATTAAAATTAAAATTATATAAATGACGGGCTTCTAAAGTTTGTAAACATCCCCCCCTCTTCTTTCAAGGCGGTTAATAACTTAGAGTGAGTTCAGTAGCATGGATTCATTGCCGTCACTGGTTTCCAGAGATATTGGATCAATATAAATAAACCGAACTAAAATTGCATCGTATGCGCTAAAGTTCTGCTCTACGGTCATATATATCTCATTCGCGTGTGTTTTCAATATTTTTGAAGAAAAAAAAAACACGTCAGTCATATTAGGACTGCACGTCAGAAGTGAAAACTTAAGTAGTAATTCACCTATTCTACAAAAGATGGCGCTGTTTTAAAATACACGTTTCAGCGTGACGGTAATGCGAGTTCCATGATTTTTGTTCACCCAAAAATTGCTCAACGCCCTTTTAAAGAAGTTTTCAATTCAATAATAATTTAATTCTCATTCAATGATTTTTACCTCTAAGACGATGAAATGTGCGAGCAGCACTCCTTTCGTTGCTCATACCATATTATAGCAGATTACTAGAGGAATAGATATATGTATTATATAGTCTCCACTATGTTCTCATACAAGCAACCGTTGGAAAACGGCTCACACATATATTGCTGTGTGTGTAGTGAACTATCCACGCGCTCTTGAGAGCTATCTTTCTGTGTTCGAATGCTCTACTCACTGCTACGGGCGACGATCCCTTGTCAAATTAACGCTTCTTCTGTCCCACGGTGACAAACGACGCGAGCATAATAAAAACTTGCTGAGCGTGAGCTGGGGATGGTGTAAATAGAGCTGTAAGTAGAAAAGTAGAGTTTTCATGTGTTGCTCGCGTAATTGAATATTTTAAAAATATACCTGTTGAGTTACTGTTTTTCTATGGTTCTTGAGTGGAGACCACGTACCGGAAGACGCAGTGCGATTACCGTCGCATAATATGGTATCTGTAAAACTACACATACGTTCAACGTTTAAGCCTTCCCCAACTTTTCGTAGGTTCTTTTAATGATTCAAACAGAGCAAAATGTTCGTACTACATAATGTTACAATTTTCTTCAAAAATTCAATTTAAAGTCAACCTCTTAAAACAACATCATAGGGGATTAATCTTCGAGCTCATAAGTTTGAAAGTCTACTAGGTACACGAAACTTAAGAGCATTAGATGTAAAAAGATCACTACTTGCAAGTTGGCGTCTAGCCAGAAGCGTCCTAGGTACTTGATTTCTCAGGCCCAAGTTTAGGGCTTCCATTCTATTCATTTTAAAAATAGGATTTTACTACTTTTACGTAAAAGAACTTGTAAAAAAAATTTTCAAATCATAATGTCGAGTATCTAATTGATCTAATCTAAGCAAACATTTAGTGTCATAAAAAATATTTTTATTCATATTCATTTTATTGCGTATAATATGGGTACATAGGATGGAAAATTTACAGTAAAAGAGTGCCATAATCGACATTTCGACATGCAAACGAATTTAAGGACCTAAGAAAAAATTTACTAAACATTTGAAAATATTATCACATCACAACATTATCAAACTACAACTCCTATTTTATCAAATTATACAAGTCGACTCAATATATTTAATTATTATAGTTTATATAGCTCTCTTTTTTGCACAGGCTATATTGTTCGACCATTTTCAACGTTTTTGTAAATAAAAAATGGGAATTATTATAAAAATAAAATAACAATGTAAATGTTTCAAAACTATTTTTGATGTTTTTTTTTGGCAAAGAACTAGTTACAATCTGGGTGTCTTTAAATTACGAGTGAATCGGTTTTTTGCAAGCTTGCTCCATCATAGACCGCATCATCGCTTAACATCAGGTAAGTCGGTGGTCACGAAGCCTATATAAAAAAAAAAAAACTAAATTATTCCCAAAATATAAAATATTCTTTAACACATTTTGTAGTGTTATTCTAAAGATTAATGCAAGTTGTAAGTGGAGACCGCGAACCGGAACACGCAGCGTAGGTAGGCCTCCCACTAGATGGACCGGCGACATTGTGACATTCGCGGGCATCCAGTGGATGCAGATGGCAGGATGTCGTTCAGTGTGGAGGTTAAATGGGAAGGCTTATGTTCAGCAGTGGACCATTTGAAAATGTGCTTAAGAGATAATTTTGGTTTAAAGCGTGGTATTTAAACGAGTATTTAGTTTCTAATATACAAAATGTCTGTAATAAGCCTTCTTTGTACAAAATATATATAAACTGTGTATAGCTAGGTCACAGACATTAGTAAATCAGCTCTGTCTAGAAAGCGTGCCCCATCGTAGACCGCAACATAAGTGGGTTTAAACGCAATCCTACTGTGGGATCAGTTGAAATGACTCGTACTAACAGAAATGTTATAAGCGAACACTAATTTAAAAACTAAACTAAACTAAAATTAGCATGGTGAGTGACACCAACCACGTAAGAAAAAAACTTTTTTTTTCTGTTTCAATATAAAATACAGTACTTACGCGTGAAATTAAACATTTTTCTTGTCTCTCACAGTGGACACAGGAAGGCATTTTATTACAATTATTTTAGCTTGAACCCTTAATTAGCTGCGACATGTTGCCGGACACTCGGAGTGCGTGACTGAGAGACGGCTGTAACGAGTACGGCAATGTACCTTGCATTCGTCTAGTCAATATGGTGGCGAGTACAACCTATCTATAGGTAAAAATACTATCGAATTATCCTGAAAAAATAAATACGTCTATGCTTATCCTTCCATATGGGCATAAACTTATGAAGCCTATTCGATTTCTATCTTAAGGCTAAGTTGTTCCAAGTTTATGAGTAGACGAAGTAGGCACAGACAGATTTTGTGAATGGTCATATTTGACGCAGAATATACCTACAGTCACTTTAAATTAATTCAAACTTCTACCACAAAAAAAATCATACGATGTTTAAATATAAGTAACATAACATTAAATTAACAATTAAAAAACTATACAAATAGACAATATAACACAAATAAAATTCAATTAAAACTAAAAATGAATAAACACAAAGACACACGCACAAACACAATTTAAAATATAAACTAATGACAAACACCACGCAAACGAATGCGTAACGAATATTTTTTCAATTTAGTTTTGTGCTAGCCATCCTTACATTACAGAAGTATTTGCATGTGTACTTATGTACTCTCTCAATGATCTCTACTTTATTTCAATAGTACATAATTAAGTTTTCACAAAAGCAAACTCAAAGTTGCCAAAATTAGCACAGCACCAGACCACGCAGAAAGTTTTGCGAAAAAAAGTTTTATGTATGATATGCTGGCCATTAA
Source organism: Agriopis leucophaearia (assembly GCA_949125355.1). NCBI lineage: Eukaryota > Metazoa > Arthropoda > Insecta > Lepidoptera > Geometridae > Agriopis > Agriopis leucophaearia. The sequence continues at coordinate 13,685,106 of OX421271.1, read as the reverse complement.
TAACTAATTTTGAAAACACGATTATTCCAATTTCAAAATTTCACTCCACATTTTTACGAGCTAATTTGAACTATAGTGTCTTATTACATACATTTTGCTTAGTCTGTCTGTCTGTAATAAAATGTTACAAGTTGAATATGGCCTTCCACTTCCCGTTGTTCGATTGAGCTGAAATTTGGCATACTTGTCAAGTTCCGATGACAATACAATATTATGGTGACAACGAGCTGATTTGATGTTGGTGACGATGGACAACGGCACTCTTCGATGGATATAGAAGACTGCAGACTGACGGCAGTGTTTGGGCTGATTTTGATCAGCACAACGGTACCGACCACTAATTTCATAACAGCTTGGTTAGAAAAAGATATTTTTAAATTTTTTGCGATGATTTCTTACGATTTCAAATGTCGCCTAAAACCGGACGAATCACGTTATAGATTTTATTTATGTTACACGGGAATTACTCACGTAAGATTAAGCCGGTTACTCCGACTATAGTTTACGTCACGTACGTCACGTTATAGATTTCAAATGGCATTTGTGGAAAAATGCCTTTATAAGGCAACGTTTGTTTTCGCAAACCATTTTCCAGCGGGTTTTCAGTACACCTATCTATATTTAAAAAACCTAAGAGTAATTTGTATTTTGACATAGTTAATTACATCCTCTTAAATTATTCTTTATTGCAAATATGTACACTTTCTTCTAAAAGCTAAGTCTTAGAGTATATAGTGTAATATACACTGCATAAAGGGTGCAGCAATGTTTTATGTTATGGATGGTCACAAAACTAGACCACAGATATATACATTTATAATTAAATCTATTACATACCTATATCTGCTATTTAAACTTAACTTAGGATGAAGTTATTTTAAAAAAAAGAAGTATCTGCTTAACTTTTGGGTCCTCAGGTCCCATTTTAGGTCATACTATATAGTTTATGTTAGTTCAAACCAGGTGGCCCGGCAAAATCGTAGCAAAGCCAGGATTATATTCGGGAGAGCGAGTTTAAAATTATAAGCTTTCAACCTACCTAAATCGTATTTTAAAATGGCTTTATAGCAACAGAATTTGGCAGTCATATTACTGGAATTGCTCGTGAAAATAATTATTATGGAAATAGCATATAATTATAGCCTTGCTTGACAACCATACAAAAATATGATAGTAACAATCATCACTGAAATTATTATTTTAAATAATTGAGATTTAGAAACATTCTAAATACTTTATATTTTTTTATTATAGAAACTAAATTAATAAATTCTCTAGTACACATTATACAATACACTGTTTCAAACTGTTACGTTTCTTTATTACATATCTTGGATTTGTCTAAGTTTAAGTTAAGCTCGAGTTAGTACCGAAATAAGTCTGCCATGAGGTGACATGGGTGAGGTAAATACGTATTGCACACACTGATATATTTTACTATTTCTGCAAACTAACACACAATTCATTTCCATAAGTTTTTTTCTGAGACAACAGATATTCGATTATTAACTAACGGGATATTTACAGCGATTAGGTATTAGATAGAGCTTTTGATATTTAAGCGCACACCTTGTTCACGGGAAGAATGCGGGTATTCTGTTAATAATCACATAACTGCATACAACAATCCATCATGATATGTGAAACGTCAATCAGAGCGAAACGTCACATATATAAAAAAAAAACTATTTTATTCGTAACTTTGTAGAACTCTTTTTTTATCGCGAATAAGTCCGCATTATGCCACCAACTCGCCTATTGATAACTTTTAAACTTTTGCGAACTTTCACACATGGTATAATGTCTATGGGAATTTAACGCACATTATTTCATTAGTCATTAAAGCTAGTATCAAAGAAATTAATTTGTATTTTTAACACGTTTTTATTAGTTTGGTATGTATCTACTCGTATGTAACGAAATCTTTGAACGTTATTTTCACTTCTTTCAAAACGACGGATTGATTTGAAGCTTTGCACACTTATCAAGGACCGATGACAATGTAACAATTAAAATAGTGTGTCCCTCTATCGCTACCATCTTCAGGATTAGCGTTTTAAAAGTGTGTATTTTTTTAGTTTTATAAACTGCCATAATTATTCTTGTCTGTATTATTGTAATTCGTTATCATGGTCAGGCGGAAGTTTTTTTTTGTTCTTTCTATTTGTATCCGGTATAGTTTTATTTCATCACCAATGCACTCTGCCACATATCCTATACCAATTCCTTAGCTGTATTTCACAAAACGACGGTGGTTGATATTTGAGAGTGCCAGGAAATTTCGCATTCAGTAAGCATCTAAGTCTTAACAAACGAGAATAACAAAACAGTTTACTAGCCTTAGGGTTTATTTGTTTCTCGAGAACATAGATAACATATGCATACAGAAGTAAACGATACCAAAATTTATTCAGTGATCTCTGATGGCCAAGTCCAGAGAGCTTTGTTCGTTTGAATTTTTCTATGTTCACCAATTTCTGAACTATGAATACAATTATATGGCTTTAGTTACGGAACTATACTATATACGTGTCTGTACACGCTCTTGGCTTATTATTTTACTATCCTACTAACTTGACACATTTTTTTTTTTTGCCTCCACAAACGTATGATAAAAGCTATACCTACAAATACACCTCTATGGCAAAGTGTCACCGTCACAAATTTGGCTAAATAAAACAGCATGGCAATACTTTATTTACGTGCTCATTAAATATTATTCACTAATGCCTCTCGGATTCAGTAGAAATAGCTCAGTATTTGCCACGAGAACCAACGAAAAAGCCTTTTCTTGTAAATTAAGGACTCGCAGAAGTGCTAAGTAAGAACGTAGGATAAACGATTTGGATTTTTTATGATGCTTCAACTTGTCTACTAGGAGCTCTGATTATACAGGATTACACGGAACTGTGGTACCAAACCGACAGGAGGTTATTGTACTCATCATTATGAATAACTTTTACAATGGGACCAATCCTGAAATCGTAAAAATGGCTGATGCATAAATTTTGCTAATGTCTTTCAGACTGATTTTTTTCTATGGAACAGCCGTGGTTATGTTTCAGGTTTGGTTCCATTGTCTTCTTCGTAGGGTGTTTTTCAATAAGTGAAGATTGGCAATCAGCTTGGCATATGTGGTTTTGTTATTGGCAATGCGAACTAGTTCAGGGGCACTCCCTTCCATTCTTGGATGGTACGCAACCATGACTTCCTTCTACGATCGATTTTCCTTTCTCCATCTAATTTTTCTACCAATGTAAGTTACAAAAGCTCGTATGTATTGTACCTCGAGCACATGTCCCAGATATGCCTAAGGTCCTCTTTTAAAATGTATTAATTATGAGTGTGTTGAGCTCCTTTCGGCTTAGTACCACCGTTTGGTGTAACCTTGTAAAGCCGTTTTTCTGAATCCTAGATACTACTGGAGATTTACTCGGGCACACAAAGCAATTTTCACTATCAATTTTAGAATATTTTATCTGTTTCACAATCTCTAAATGAAGTTTTAATCGAACTGAATCGAATGGTAAAACAGGTAGGATTAAGTCACTAGTAAAGATACTCGCTTGTAAAGATATCTCAACCTTTATAGTGTCCTAAAAATAAAGCGCCCTGCATGCTCGACCTAGTTAGCGTCGTTTAATTGTGAGAGCGATACCATACGACACTATGACCTGAAGGTTTATGCAGGTTTGCACGTGCTATTAGAGTCCAAAGCACCAGAGTCACCGACATTGGTATTAAAATTTGCAAGTTGAAGTGGCAATGGGCAGGCCACATTGCTTGAAAAACTGATGACCGATGGGGAAGAAAGGTTCTTGAGTGGAGACCGCGAATTGGAAGACGCAGCATAGGTAGGCCTCCCACTAGATGGACCGACGACATTGTGAGAATCGCGGGCATCCAGTGGATACAGATGGCAGGATGTCGTTCAGTGTGGAGGTTAAAGGGGGAGGCCTATGTTCAGCAGTGGACGTCTTCTGGCTGATGATGATTATTAGAGGCCACTTTTTTAAGCTAAGTAATTAAGAGTCGCATAAAAATACAATCGTTCATTTTATGATTTTCGGGTAAAAAATGAAAAAAATTAAGCCGTAATTTTCAAGACGAATGTAAAACAAGTAAACCATATATTATAACAATTGTTTATTTTATGTCAGTAACTAAATCCACTCTCAAACTTTCCCTCCTAGAGTTTTAGGAAAAATTACTATTGTAAACTTGAAGTAAGTATTAAGTTGATAAGCTAAGTTTTCCAAAATCTTAAGAAGCGGGTCACCTAATTTCATTTAAAGTTTCATTTAGCGAAGCAAAAATAATTATGGCGGTTACGAACAGTAGCTCGTCTTTACTTTGATTTTTAAGGAGTTTTTCATGTAATCTCAAAACGTTGGAAATGCAAAGCAATAATTATTTTCTTGTCATGTTTATATCTATTGAAAAAACATTCACATAAGTTCATGGATGGAATATCTTAGTAGTTTGAAGTAGGACATTAACACGATTTTATTAGCTTGGTATGTAATGGAATCTTTGAACGTGATTTTCACCCCTTTCAAAACGACGGATTCAATTGAAGCTTTGCAGACTTATCAAGGACCGATGACAATTCAATAATTTAAATAGTTTATCCCATTATCCTTACCAAGATCTTCAGGATTAGTGATTTTAAAGTCTGTTTTTAAGTTTTTTAAACTACGAGAATAATTTTAGTGTCATCTTAGATTTAAAAAAAATATCAAGCCAATCAATCTAAATAATGTACATAATTAATATTGAAAAAACTTTCATCAAATTCTCAAATATTATATTATAAAAGTTTTTTCTATAATATAATATTAAATTAATAATTAAAACTGATTTTAATGACACTTATAGATTTATAAAAGTCTTGTAAAGTTTCTTAAAGATAAGCAAGGTAACAAGGCAGGTTTAAAAAAAAAAACACTCAAATCAGACTCCGAATACCTTATACGATTTATCTAACATAAAATTAAATAAAATGCTGATGATATCAATTTCACAATATTATCTTAATCCACACTTAATATATTAAATGCAAAAATAACTCTGTCCGTCTGTCTGTTTACTACATAATCACGGCTAAACGGCTTAACCGATCTTGATAAAATTTTGCAAGGTAATGGTATGTATCATGAGGACGGACATAGGCTATTTTTTTCTAAAGAAATCGCGGACAAAGTCACAAGTACAGCTAGTACAAATATAAAAGTAGTAATATACTCAAGCTCTTTGACGTTCATCGCTAACTCCACAAAATTTCATTGCTATCATCATACAAAAGACGAATAAGTGATTTCATCTAAAGAAATCGCGAGTCCTCGCAAAATGGAGCAACAAAAAAATAATGTCGGGCCAAATTGAATCATTTGTAATATTCATTCTTTTTTACTCCTGCTTCTGTGGACGGTTTTCTAAAGTTGGCTCTGGTGATTTGAGAAAAACTGGAAAGGGCTCCTAAAAGTATCTAGATACTTACTTCTAAAAGACTTTTTTCTAATAAATCAGAGGGAGGCAAAAAATAATAATTGCAATTCTGACAGGACATTAATAAGATGAGTTCTTTTTACCATGCAAGCATTTTTTATCTCTATCGATGTTACATCATTAAAAATTGCTGTTTTTGTTACTTTTTGTTTTTAATTATACAGTTTTTTTGTAAGTTTTTTAATTCTCTGGATATTATATTGTAGTTTTTTTTTAGTTTTTTTTTATGCGTAAATAGGCTTGCGTTTGACCGCCAACACGCCTGATGTTAAGCGATGATGCGGTCTACGATGGAGCACGCTTGCTTAGAAGAAGCCGATTCACTCGTGATTTGAAGACACCAAGATTGTAACTATCGGGGAACACCCACTCAGGCAGCGCATGTAGTTTTTTAGGAATTAAATTATTTTTAAATGACTAGCTGCGCCCACAGTTTCACCCACGTCGATTGCTTCTTATATCATTAGCTATCTGCCACTGAAAGTCCCGTCAAAATCGGACCAGCTGTTTTGGAGTCCATAAGGAACATACATACATATTACATACACCACATCGCCAAATGTAGCATGATTATGGTAAACTTTCTAAAGTAACATAATAATTAATGTCCAAGTGCGAGTCGGTGACAAATTTTTGTTCACCACTAAGTTAAGCAACGTCGGGCGCAGTCTTTACTTGGATGGGTGACCACCTGAAAGTGACGTTGTCTTTTTGCACTACTTTTATAATTTTTGATGGCACGACACCCTCAGTGCGCGAGGCCAATTTGACCGGTTTATTTTAAATTGGCTCTCTGAGAAGCTCTCATTGCAATACCACCCAGTAATTTGTATTTCAAAGTCCTGCGAGGCGCTGTAGTTTTTACTCTCTATGCCCTGAACCAAAAATGTATTTGCGCGCCTATTTTCTGTAGTTCAATATACTCGCATCATTAGTTGGTGTCATATCCAGTACTAAACACACATAATTACCTCTTTGACATCTTTCCCAAGCGCTCGTTTTGCGATAATCAACTGTCTTCAAGAATTTGCGACGTCACCCTCAAGGAAAAGGGAAGAAAATAATCCGTTTCTAAAGTATCTTTTATTAATGTCCTTGCTCTGATACCTATCCTTCCTACTATTTGGGGATTTCTTAAGGGATTCGTTAATGAAAGAGCGAATGGCTTTGCGCCACCTTAATTTATTACGGTGAGGATTTGCTTACCTGTTTGCGCCTAGTTTTCTTATAGGTCAAGGTCTTTTACTTTTATTTGGACATAAATTTAGGTATGGTCACGTTAAAACACGATCTTTTGATATTAAAGTACTTATTGTCTATACCGGGTCACGCAGTAAGGGTGTAATAAGCCTAAAGGGGTCTAGGGGTCTTTTACTAATAGGAGCAACTCTAAAATCGCGAAAAAGTATCAGCTGTTCCATAGAAAACGGTCACCACCATTTTTTTTGATATCTTGCAATTACAGATTTTTTATTTCTACGTTTTTATTATCCATCCACACTAATACCTTTTATAAATGCGAAAGTAACTCTGTCCGTCTGAAAATAAAATCGTAAGGTTAAACTCTACGTTTTTTATTATATGTATAGGTAGCTAGATAGATAGATGGTTTCTGATGCATATCAGCCTCTAATTAATTAGCGCTTCATATTCATAGCTCCCCACTAGGATTTTCTGTGTCGAGAATGCCATGGAACACACATAAAAATAAAGATAAAAACAACTTACATCTACAGAAGATATATTTAAATTATAATCATTAAACAAAATTTGCTGGGAATCTAACCCGGGTCCTTCTGATCATGAGGTAGACGTGTTTTCATTTAGCCAAACCAGTCGCCATAATGTTCCTAATAGCTTATCTTCATCAAAAAACTCATTATCTCTGCCATAAACCTTCATAGAGAATCATTTTAATTCTAAAATATAAACTACATTCTAACCCTCAGGCAAAAATATCGTACACGACCGTACACAAAGTCAACCTATATAAGGAACCGAGAAATCTGATTTCTTGCTCTTGTCTTGGCTTGGAGGGAAATAAAACTGTCGTTTCATAGCGTAACGGGGTCGGACATGTTACTGCACCCGGTGGTATGTGGGGCCTCGGTGACCCCCCATTTGTAGGGGGCTATCCCTCAGGTCGGTTGCTTAACACCAAAACAAAGTAAGAGGCATTATAAGAAAAAAACAAATGTCGTACGATTGGAAGTATGTACACTTATTACTGCGACATTTCTAAACCAATTAACGTGATTATTTTTTAATATGAAAAAAAGCTTTCGAAGTGGTGGTAGTAATCCTGACTACACACGCTCACTACACAATTCATGTTTCATTCTTTAAAAAAACCGACTACAGTATTTGAAGAGAATCAACTTTTAAAATTATACAAATGGACAAAACATTATGGATGAAACATTATGCATTTTGAAAGACTTATTCTATAATATTGCACAAGAGAGCAGTAGTAAAAAATGTGGTGTATCTCTTTATTTATAAATGGGAAGTTGCATTCTTGTATTTATGGTGATGTCACTTACCCAGTCACCAAGCTGGAAAGTCTGGTAAAAATGAGAATCCCCTTATCTATAAGCCACCAAGATGCCACCAAGATAGAAGAACGCTCACCACAATGTGGGCATTGCCATCCACCTTATAGCAATGGTATGTGAAATCGAAATGTATCATACAACTGTGTTTAGCTGGTCAATAAAAACAGAACATACAAAAAAAGCCACCAAGATAAAATGACACTAGTAAGAATAAATATAAAAAAACACAGTTCCCATTTGTGGTTAGGCTAGCTGGTATTACTAAATAGGGTTTAAGTAAGTATACACATCAGTGGAACACAAATAAAATTTGTGCTGTTTATATAATAGCCAGTGGAAACTAGATCTTGTTCTTTAATAGTAAAATTGCTAAATTGTTCATGAAATTTATGATCTTAAGTTTAATGTAAGTACTTTTAGTTATTTGTCAAATGTGGCTTACTGCATTTTGATCTGGGACAACCGACGTTTCTGAACGTCGCGCGTGACTTCCAGCCTTACAAATCACGCGAGTAGCGCACGCGACCTTCCCCTGTACTAATAACTGTAGCAATCAATTAAAATCTGTTTCTTTCGTCTATTAACCACATTCATTGCGCGGTTAAATTGAAATAGTCAGATAAACATATAACTTTGCGAGCAATGATTGTAACTTGTGTTAATGTTATTGACAAACATCTAATGTCAAGTACAAAGCTCGCGCGATATGTCAATAGCTCCTGTTTGTTTTGAGGTAAATGCTTCCTTTTACCAATAAAAAAAATGGCGTAGAATTCACAACCGAATGAAGGATAGCACGCTACATTCTTCGTACGACACGATACTGTGTTAATCTTACTTAAAATCTTATTACCACATTGTTAATATTTGTTTTTACTTCAAATGCCATGCAGCCATGTGAGGAATTTTTATGCCTCAATTTCTGTTTATTTTTTGAGGTCAGTGGAATTTGTTTGCGTGACTAAAAGGTAGTGCGAAAGTCACCTTGTTCACTCTATTCTTTAACTAAGTATTAAGTGCGTATTACTGAACGTAATTGTATTTCAAATTATAGGCAATTAAAAGGTCAGACTACATTTAAAAATGCATAGTCATACGTGCTAATAGAGCAATATGAATATAAAATTATGGTTTTAAAGTTCGAGTGACATTTGAAAATATATAACCTTGTATTTTATACCCTTAAGAACACGTTACTTTAGTAGTGATACTACTTATCCTATCTCTATTGCTACATGGCATAAAATAAAGTCGCTTTCCGCGTCTGTCTATCTATATATCCGCTAACTCCTCCTAATGGATTTTGATGCGGTTTTCACCATCAGTTAGATAATTTTTCGCGAAAGGTTTATATATATATATAATAAAATTTATAGTCGTGTGGAGCTGGGCAGGTCGCTAGTTTATTGTTGAAATGAAGTAGTCATTCTTTGGATGGGTGACCGCGATTGGGTTTTACTAGTGAGTGACAAAAAGTACAAATGAGACGTTCAATAAGCTATAAACAGGTGGTAGATTTCTTATTATTTCTTTTTACAAGATTTTATTTAACTTGACTTGTTAGTTATGGGTAGTACGAAAAATAAAATGACGTCACACGAAATTCAATATGGTGGACGCCCTAAGATTTCTTATCAACAATTATGTACGCCATGTATACCCATACGGTATCAAATTAAAAGGTTTGCTGCGACGAATTCGAAAGAGCATGATTTCAAAGTTTTTTTTTCTATATAAGTTGGCTAATAAAGTTCTTTGATACAAGTGTTTAGTTTTATTCGGATTAGGAAGGGATGCCCTCGCCCTTTTTTGCATGGTGTCAGTATGGAGTTTGTATGGTGTACTTACATGTTACGTCATTCGTAAGTATAGTGCGATCTCTGTCTAGCAAGACTTTACAATGCTTATAATCTTACTTAATTTTGTTTTCGGTGTTTCGGTGTATAGCCAGCTTTTTATAAGATATATGAAGAAAAAAAACAGTCTGGTTACCTATTATATATTATACCTAAGTCGCCGTTGTTAGTTCTAAAATAACCGTTTTGTCATGTTGGAGGCTTTCAGACGGTTTAAAAACTGATATCAGATCTGGTCAGTCTATACAAATTTCTTTACCTACCCATCAAGGATCTACTGATCTGATTTAAAATATCTTTTACTGATTTTAAAGCGATACTATCCCTGAGTGACATAGTTACTCTTTGTTTACTATACATGCAAAACCGTGGACAAACGCTATATAGTTTCCTTAAAAACTGATGTTTTTTTTTCTGTCTGGTATTAGTTGTCACAAATACAAAAACAATGGATATTTCCATCAATTGAAAAATCGCCTCGAATAGCACCGTAATTTTTCCCATCCCGGCTGTTTAGCCATTCCGCCCACTGTCACATTATGGGCGGGCGGCGATTTAAAACAATAACTACGCTTTCGTTCCCAGCAATGGTTTATGCTTAGATGGCACGCGATCTCAGTAAAAACCCTAGGAAGAAGCATGTCGCCTTTCTGAAAAATAAATTCAAGATAATATTTATGAAGCTACATGTGAAAGTTTAAGTGATGGAGTTGGGTATCATCATCGTAATCATAATCTTCTTCATCATCACCATCATATTTATCATAATCAGCACACTTGAGCACACCTTAGTTCAATACTGGAGATATGCCTCTCCCAAGTTACGCCACCCAGCTCGATCTTCAGCTACTGTTCCCAGCCACTGGCAATTGACCTTCTATATAGAATACAACTACCCCAATCAGTTATCGGTTCTGCAATAAATATTATATCTGCCACTTAAGTTTCCTGAGCTGAGGGACATGTTTTAGTGTGGATCGGCAAACATAGCGTAAGACACCTTGAGACTCAATTAATATACTCAGATATCATCATAATCATTTCAGCGTTCACGTTCACTGCTGGACAAAGGCCTCCCTCATCGATCTTCAAAAGGGCCGGTTGGAAGCGGCTTGTATCCAGCGGTGTCCTGCGGTCTATTTTAGTTCGTCCGTCTATCTTGTAGGTGGATGTTCTACAGTGAGCTTACCGGTCCATGGTCTCTATTAGAGAACCTTTCGACCTCATTGGCCATCTGTTCTGCGTGCGTATTTAGGTATAGTTTGCAAGAAATGATAAACTTTCGTAATAACTATCCGGCTAGTCTTTAGAATGGAGATCGCGAGCAACATTTACAACTTTATTATTTTGCTAGGTTTCGGTTGTTTGTTTTCGAACAATAACGGGCTATGAAATGATAGAAATGCTCTCGGGTGAACTACAAAGAACTTTCCACTCAGCCCGTATAAACGTATGTCTTATTGAATTGGAGTAAGCAATATATCTGACAAGTCTTTTCAAGACTTCTTTGAACATTCACCTAATATTTTGTGTTTGAAATAAAGTAATAAAAAATAGTAAGAACTGATATAATAAGTTAATATGTTGAGATTATTCAAAATTTAAAGTCATTGTTTAAAAAAAAACGGATCTAATTTTTTATAGATCTTTCTATTTGCTATTTGATAGAATTAGAATGTGAAACAAACGATGGTTCGTGTGGTTCGCTGGCGGTCAACCATTCTGTCCTGGAGACGGGGAATAAAGCACCTGTGTTGTCGACAGTTTTCTGTATTGAGTAATTAGGTACAAACTGGGTACAAAGAGAACAACATTGCTATCATCGTCTGCGAACGGTAGGTACAATGCAAAACGGAACGCGCGCGCCGGGTGGCGAGGCGCGGGAGCGACTGCTTGAACGAGCGAATGAGCCGCGCAGCCGCGGCATGACACGCGCGAGCGGCGGGCGCGGAGCGCGGAGCGCGGGGAGCGATGCACGCATCTTACTTTATACCTATTGCTAACCTGTCGCGTAATAACTTTGTGCGCACACTGTTACAAATGTAAATAATACAGTTTTCGTTGCATTTTTCGTCAAAAAATGTGAGAGGCTTAGGGCCCATAAAGAGGTTGAAATTTGGAATATATTTTAATACTGAAAACCTCCTCAAACAACTAAAAGATGAGTATATCAAGAGATTTAAACATACAAACATAGACTACAACTTCGACCAAAATAAAATGAATTATTTTGGTCGAAGTTGTAGTCTATGTTTGTATGTTTAAATCTCTTGATATACTCATCTTTTAGTCGAAGGACTACAAAACAAAAATGCCATCGAGATCACCACCGTGCGGCAGGGTTCCCAGAACACTGGCAGAATTGTCCCACTGTATAGAATTACTTAAATTTTGTGTAAAGTACGTGCCAGCTCTATGTTTTGCCCCACTGCATCTAAAGTATGTGTCCCTCAAGGCAAGGACCTAGTAGAAATATCCTTGCATTTTTTTTTGTGTCGGCCTTGCAAGCCCAGAGTCTCCATAGCTAGCGCAGCAAACTCATAATGTGCGTAGAGCTGTGAATACTTCCTGTGTTTTTTTAGTTGGGCCTGTTCGGCCGTAGCTCCGACACTGCAAGCAGTACTGGCCATATGAAAAAGAGCCAGGGTGTTCAGTCTTCAGTCTGGCCAGCAATTCGAACATAGGCTATTGAGCTCTGAAAGATCATGCCTATGCGGGTCTTCGAACTGTAACTGGAAGCTAAGAATGCCGGAAGTGCTACTCTAGAAATGAGACGAATGTCCAGCCCACCGAAAGAAATGGGAAGGGTAGCCTACACCCACGAACGGTTATCAAACTGAAGATTTTGGACTTTGGTAACAGTGTCTATCAATGTAGAATCGACCAAATCAGTAATCGACTGAAAATACCACAAAGAGCACAAATACGTGCATTTTAAAGTAAAAAGACAGATATAGTCTGTAGATTGCCATGTGTGGTTTATTTTGGAAAAGGCGATGTGAATTATTAATAAAAATTAAAAAATTTGATGTCAGTCAAGGCGGGATTGTTTCCAAGAATGTTGGGGCACCAAGCAAGGTTATTGAAGTCGTAGTTTGCTGTAAAATGTTTGGACATAAATAAATAAAGTTATGTTAGATGAAAGTACTGGTATTATTCTGGATAAATCATGGAAATAGATTTCGCATTTATCGAAATTGAATGAGAGACCATATGGAGTAGAAATTTTGTATAATACATTCGAGATCCTCCAAAACCTCAGAAGCACTCTCGCTTATAGATCCATTGTCAAGATACCAAACATTGAATTTTGAAATTAAGTCCGAAATTATAGCATGGATCCTCAAGCTGAAGAAATAGAATATAAAACATCCTTTCCGCACAATATACCTCCATATATCCAATAATGCTTGGCAAGCAATGTACGAACCTCGTTTCTCCAATTTAGTACGAGCTTGAAAATGTGCTTACTGTTTACTAAGTTTTCACTAGAAAAAACACGACGCGGTTTTAATTAAAAACTAAGGCGTTTTAAGTAAGCGGTTTCAATTAAGTTTATTTTTAATAAAGATATGCAAATTTTTCTCTACATTTTATTAAAATTAAAAGAGAATTTAAGATTGAAATATCTACTGAAATGTTTCCATTTAGTTAATGGTTACTATTAATAATTCTTTAAAAGAAAGAGAAAAAAGAATTTAAAAAAAGCGTTGATATTTTACAGACATTTTCCACCAAGATTTTTTTAATGAAATTAAAAAAATAACGAAAAGAAACCCTGCAAATGTCATTCAAAGAAAATTCCACCAGAGGGCATGTCTAGGTTCGCAGTCTGGAACCTTATCAGTGCAGTGTCAGACGGCAAAAGTGCCGCGGACACACCGACGTGATGTAGATTTGCAAAAGCCAAGTAAATATAGTAAGAACTTTGTAGATATTTTGAGAAGGCGTTGAACAAACGAGATAAGATAAATTCGCACAATGGATCACTTTTCCAGTCTACATCTTTGATTTAGCAAAAGGACAAAGTATGTAAAATACCTTGCACACGAGGCATCTACCCTGCGCAACTAGAGAATGATGCACGCGTTATGCTCTCTCGTGCTCGCTTGTTTTAAATTGAGCTGGTTCATTCCAGTCTTCCACCTTGTGCAAGAGTCCATTTCTCCAACTTAGTACTTATATAGGTAATTCAGGAAAAGCTGCCTGACCGACATTCAAAACAAATTATTTGATTTTCAACATACAACGTAGTCAAGATGACATCTATCTATCTATTTAAATAAAGAATTTAATGCTGTTCGTTAGTAAGTACCTACATTACGTGTTTACAGCTAAACCAATTTGACTATTTTTTGTTTTAAATATTTGTAATCAATCGTAAATGTCTTCAAATCGCGACTGAATTGGTTTTTTTCTAAGCAAGTGTGCTTCATCGTAGACCGGATCTTTGCTTATCATCAGGTAAAGTGGCGGTAAGACGCAAGATTTTTTTAAGTGTGTGTAAATGTATATCCAACTTCATAACGGCTGCGCGGATGTGGATGAGTAATTTTCGACCCTAGAACTACACAATATAGGGTACTTTTTACCTTTTAAAATAGGACGATTCCTATAGGTAGCGGGTAAAACAGTACTGCTTGTGGACTAATAATAATAATGGACATCTGAAACTTGCTGTAAGATTTACGAACGATGACTTTGGATGAAAAAACACATCGATGACCGTATGTGGTTAGGTTGTTGCTAGTTTTTTTGGCACTAAACTTTTCTATCCATCATTTTACTGAAAAAGGATAGTGTACTCAGAACAGCTAAGTTTTTTGATATATTTCCAAAGTAACTATAGCATCCACTTTAACGCTAAGAAGTTTTAAAGTACAAAGTGGCACATAGTATCACAAACTTTTATGACTTCATCGTAAACGCAGGGCTATCACGACCCTAAACTTTGGAAGGCTTTTAAAGATTAAAGCTATTAAATTTTTATGAAGACCCCTGTCAGTGGAGCGGTATGACGATAAGAGACTGACTCAAGACTTTTAGTTTGTTCCTAAGATAGGAACTTCTTGATTCTCCGTTTTAGAATGCTGTAATAAAATGGCACTAAAGTCTATGACACAAGGTTTATTGTTAGTGGAACACAAATCTGATTATAGATAATGCAAAATTGGGGGATTTATGAGTTTAATGTTAATCTTTTACGTTGTTTTAGTTATGTAGAGCAGTTTGTATCTGTGTTTTACAGGCATTTTTGGCCTGATATTAGTTTAGAGCAGAGAAACGTGTGAAGAATCTCATTAGCAACGAATCCCTAGTTATTTTTATTTTTTTAAATGTTTAAAATGTGCTCAATGTATAACTCTAGCTGGTGAGCGTAGCCTTAATATAATATTAAGATAATTAATATCCAGTTTATCTTGGAATCCGCAGATCAAACAGTACAGTATTCTTATCAGCCACAGCTCCTTCGCACATTTTCAATATTTTTGATGATAGATAATCCCGGTGTTTTTTTTTTAATATTCTATCATCTAAAATGTTGAAATATTGCGAGAATTATTTTGGCGGGAGAGAAAGATTATTTTTCGTTTTTTTATCTCAACAACACATAAATTGCTTTAAACGATTGTATGCTTATTCGTTTTTTTTTTATGTCTCGCTTGGTAATTATTTATCTTCAAAAATGTTGAAAACGTGCGAAAAAGCTCTTGCTAGTGAGTGCAACCTTAACTGACTTAAATACCTAATTAATATTATTTCAAACTAACTCAATTGTCCATACTAACTAAAATCCATAACTGTGGTTAAATTTGATCTTGCTATCACAAGTACTCAACAAGTAATCTAACTTTCATCAGTGTAATTGATACAGCATACATCAAACAGATAACATTAATTTGCATGAATTCAAATTGGTAGCAATCTGGTAAATGAAATGAATGACCCAGTTACAGATAGTATGTTTGAATGGCCAATTTTATTTGCGTATGCGATTTTCAATTTGTATGTTTGGAATCTGTGATGCAAAACGTTTTCAGATTGATGCAACCAATATTTTTATTTATAGACTAGCTATGCCTTACTCTTTATAACATCAGCTATCTGCTTATGAAAGTCCCGTCTAAATTGGTTAAACCGTTTTGGAGTCCATATGGAACATACATATATACACACATCGTCTTTTGTTTATAAGATAGGTAATGCGGGTAGTTAGTAATCTGCTTGAGCATTTGATTTGTTTTTGGGCCTTCAACAACGGTATTTTTGTTAGTTTTGTCTTTATCCTCCGCCATCCTCAATTCTCACTCAGTGAAGATTTTCAATAACGTTAACATTCGCAAGATAGCTGCGTGACTTTAGCTGTTAATCTACCTCTACACTAAATAAATTCAAATCCATTCATCTGTTAGGGAGTTGAGTGATGTTCTGATGGTAAGCGATGGTATGGCCGAGGATGGAACACGTTGATCTAGAAGAAATCTATTCACTCTAGCCTTGACTATGCCTAGATTGGATGTTGATGAGATTCATATGTCTTAAAAAATTTGGGGTTCTTGGACACACCTGTTTTCTCACAATGTTTTCCTTCACCGTTTTTGAGAAATGTGAAAATGTACATAATTTATTTAAGTACTAAATAAGTCATTAGTGCATGGCCGAGTATCAAACCGGGTGCCGTCATAATGTATAGCGCACATTCTACCGTTGCGTTGGCCAGCGCCGCTCAATTTATTTTAATGGTCAATATAACTTTCTATCAATTACTTAATGAATATAATTTAGTTCGAATAAGTTATGAATGCAAATCTGGAAAATAATCTATTGCATTTCATAAAAAGAGTAAAAAGATAGGTTATTAAGCATCTTGACTAGGTGGCTACACTGTCTACCTACCAGAATTGCCTCGATCATACACCTCTGCTATTTGGTGTAGTTGTATCCTGATTGGATGAATAGCGTCCACGTTATTATCCACCCTGAGCAAGTTCTGACACAAAGGCGAGAGCACTTACTTACCCTTCGACGGGACTTATATACGTATTCTGTATGTGAAATACAGTTACAATTCGGTTTCGTTTGCTGAGTTACATTGTGGTTTTTGGAGGTGATTGCCATTTCCCGTTATTTTTATCCGACTTAAAAAAGTTGCTCTATTCGACTGTTTATTTAACCCCGAACACAAAAAGAGGGGGTTATAAGGTTAACGTGTGTATCTGTATCTGTCTGTAGCATCTTAGCTATCATACAGCTGAACCGCTTTTGATTAAGTTTTTTGTGTTTGATACTTAATCAAGAATGTTCTTATTTATGATTCACGCAGAAACTATTCAGTTTTTAAATAATAACAGCTCTTTTGTATGTTAAGTAATGTTATATACACATTTTATTGAACACAATAAAAAAAAATTCTTATCAGAAAATCTTTTTCTTAACGGATGTTAAAACCACATTAAAATCTACCTACCAGCTACAATTTCAGCTACATAGATCAAGTAGTTTCTGTAATTTTAAGATTATATATTAGTCACGAAATTTAAAAAAATATTGTGACGTTAAAATTACAAGTAGTGGGTGAAAGAAAGAAAAGAAAGAAAAACATTTATTGAGTAGTTTTTGGGTGTGTAGTTTTTTTTTTTAAACTATACTAGCGACCCGGCTTCGCACGCTGTTAGCTCAGCTTTCGGCCTCGCTAATGTGCTCCAGGAACACAGAGTTTCATCCAAATCAGTCCAGCCGTTTTTAATAGTTATTCTGCTATATAGGAAGGAGACAAATGCTAATCAAAAACCCAGAAATTCGGTTCAGAGGTTCTCGAGTTATGTATAAAAATAAACATAATATATAGATTCGGTTAGTTATGCCGGACAAAGCTGCTACAGTCATATTTCTCTAAGAGTAATAAAAAATATTGATCAAAATCTTTTAGATTTTCAGTAAACACTCGTGCACAATGCCAGCGCGAATTCTTCACGATAAAGCAGGAACGAAACAATATCGCACCGATCTCAAGGCAGTTCAGGAAATAAGTCAGCTGTCTTTGGGTGGACAGCGTTCCGGACAAGTGTATTGTTAGCATCGTCCAGTACAATACCTACATAACATCCTATTACAACAAACATCGCTATTTCAATCTTATACGACTTTCAATAAGGTTGTATTTTGTCCAAGTTTCTGAAATTTGGTGATACATTTCACTGATGTATGCTTTGTATCTGGTAGAACAGAAAATACAGCTTCAAGTTGTAAACTTGCATTAAAGCGATTAGGTTTGCCTTTGTACTTTGGTAGAACGGCAGTTTACAGTGTTTATGAGATTGGATAACATTTCAAAGCATTTTAGATATTAACAGTAAGAACTAATTCAAAGCAGGTAAATATAGAAGGAAAAAAAGTAAATATATTACAAGCTTTGCTTATTTGGGGTCAGATGACCATGGGTGCAATAATGTCCCAGATATTCATTATTATTATTTATTTATCCTGGTGAAGTGTTCACGAACGCAGTCTGTGATAACTGTCATGATGGTTATATGATTATTTGCGGGATATTTACCGTGGTAAGGTTGTGGACAAGACAGACAGTCTTCCCGTGAACTTTAAACTGTTGCGTGACATAATTTAGATGAATAGACGACCTATAAGAGATCGCAGGGAAACGCTGGATGCAGGACGCTTCAAACCAGTATTTTTGGAGGTCGATGGGGAAGGCCTATGTCCAGCAGTGGACGTCTATGGCTGAAATGATGATGATGATGTGACATATTTAAGTAGACGACATTGAATGTACAAAACGGAGCTGACATTATTGCAAAGCGACTCAAGCACCAAAGTAAATTTCGCCAACGAAGACGGCTTGTAACTGAGTTTATAACGAAGAATTTACATTATCTTTGACTGAGTTTTTACTGGTGTCAAATAGACTAATACACGACAGAGTTCGTACCATTGAAAAGTTTAATTGGTCCTATCCTTACGATATAATTAGTAAGTGTTGCGGTTGGCAATTCAGCAGAGCAACACAAGCAGCATAAATATGCTAACCTTGGCAGTGGTTACATATTTGAGACGTTTGGGCTCGAAACATTTTGGTCTATGGGGACCGGGAGCTCACCTCATTTTCAAAATGTTTCATATTTCAGAGTGCCTGCTTAATACGACATGTAACCAAAATGCTGGCGTGTTTCTAGCTCAACGCATAAGCATTGCCATTCAGCGTGGTAATGCCGCCAGCATGCTGGGTACACTGCCAACTGATAGTGGGCTTAAGCATTTGGATTGTCTTTAGACCTGCACCGGTCTAACTGTTTTGTAGTATTAGTGTTAGCTTGTATTTGATTAGTAAATAATGGCACTTGCCCTATATATATTTTTGTACGTTAATATTATCTGACATAAGTTTCTTAATATATAAAATAGCTGATCCTATTTCATTCCTATTTGTCTAATTGCGAAGGCACAAATTCTCAAAATTGGCATCGTGCAAGCCTGCAATCTATATAGTTCGAGGTTCGAGCCCGCATAATCATTTGTAACGAGATTGCGCCAAAATAGAAGAAATAGTTCCTTTCAACGGCTACCCTTTGTACCAGCGTGTCTCCGAAATAGCAGAAAACTCTGAAAAGACTCTTTTGTGAACCGACAACTCCTTAAGGACGAATTTTGAGACGTTTTATCGGCGTCCGTTTAAACAGAGTTTGCTGGTTCCTTTTTGTGTTTCCTTTTTTATCTGGAGCTAGTAACAGAACTGTTTTAATCCTATTTCTTGGAATAGAGCTTTGGAACTTTCAGGGTTGGTGGGCGGCGGAAAAGTTTAAAACATTGATTCCTTTTTATTTCTAAATATTCAGTTATATTCATCGAAGTAGATAATTACTACAAAATAGATATGAATAAAGTTAAAGTAGATTACGTACAAGTTTTACCTGTTCTATGGTAAAAAGGTAGAGAAGCCAAAAACACTGTTTAAAAATATCACGGTTGTTCAAATATTTATTATTAACGGGACTTCCTACCAACCCTAAACAACCAGAAACTAACAACCAACCATAAACAGCCTCATCACGGTAAATATCCTATCAATAATCATTTATAAGAGATATAAGATTATTTTACGTCACAAAAATCTTTGAGGCGCAATTTTTTATAGTCATCTAATTGTTGGGTCTGACTCATTTGTGTTTTCAGGCACAGAGGAAAAAAATCTACACCAAAATGGTAAAAAAACACAACGAATAGCTACTTTGTTTTTACAAACTGTGATAACTTTTTTTTTTTAATAAATATCTGGGACATTATTGCACACATGGTCATCTGACCCCAAACTAAGCAAAGCTTGTAATATGACAGCGAGAGGCTGATATACATACATATATATTTTTAAATACATACTTAAATAGATATTAACACCCAGACATAGAAAAAACACAAATGTTCATCACACAAATGTTTGTCCTAGATGGGAACCCACGCCCCCAAGCGCAGAAAGTAGGTTCACTACCAACTGAGCCACCGGGGCAGTCGGCAATTTTATCAATCCAAGATATAAGACAAAGCTATATATATATATATATATATATATATATATATATATATATCTACTTAACATGCACGTATACATCAGCCCAGGACAGAAACGAACCTACACATAACGTTCGAGAAAATTACTTTTGCACCGAATGCAAGAAAGAGTTGTTCTACACTTCTAAATCAATAACTATAGAAACCAACACTTTGCAAACAATCTTCTACCATTTCATAGTTCCTAATACTTATATCACAAGCTATATAAATATGACCAGTTACTTAATTACAATATACGCATCCAGCCCCATTGCTATAGAATCAAAATTAAATAAACTTAACACTTACCGTTTGAGCACATTACCTACTTGTACAGGGTATTTCGTTTTTGAAGTAACAATTATCTCTTTTTAACCGACTTCCAAAAAGAGGAGGTTCTCAATTCGACTGTTTATTTTTTTGACTAGGTGAACTGATTTTGATTATTCTTTTATTTGAAAGCTGGTGCTTCCTGTGAGGCCCCATTTCAATTTGGTCCAGTTCTGACATTTTTACGAAGTCGGTTTTTTATATTGATAACATCACATATAGACACACAAACCAACACTTTACAAACTACTATCCTCTCCTACTATTTCACCTTTCCATATAGCCAATATATAACAAAGCTATAAAACCAGCTACTCAATGCAAACGTATCCACATTGCCCTAAGACCAAAATAAACTAGCAGTTACCGTTCAAATCATAACATTTGACTTATATCTGAGCTTCTACAATTCTACACCAATAGCCACAGAATCAAATACTTTGTAAACTGTGTCCTACCATTTCACCTTTCTTAACAATATTTCCATATAGCCAAGATATAATAAAGCTATAAAGCTAGCTACTTAATATGCACGCATCCAGCCACATCTCTCTAGGACTAAAATAAACTTACACCTACCATCCGAGCACATTACTTGTGCACCCGTCTTGTTAATATGCAAGGCCACGCGTCTCATCAGCGTAAATCGACTTTATCGATAACTTCAATAAGCCTCCGGTGGACCTGTAATGTGAAGGTACAAGTTCACAAGTCATTATTTTATTCTTCTATCTTCCCGTGAACATGGTGCATGCAACTGCGTCGAAATATTGGAAGATCCATCCACAATATTATCACGGTAAACATTCTGGTAATTATGATATAATTGTAGTGAATAACCATGATAGTTTATAAAAGTGTTTTTCTTGCATTTTTTAGTTAATTGACAACCTTTTTAATTGTGATGACCTCGTTACAAGAACATGTTGCTTGATTGGCCAAATGACATCCAACTCTGGAGTCTCTGAAGTCGGTACCATATTTTTTATCTTGCTATCTCCCTCGTCGCAGTTCAGTCCTATAAAGAACGCAATGTATATTTGTACTCACAACCGACACTGGCGTAAGAAGACATCAAGCCTAGTGTCTAAACATAAAATTAACTATACAAACCTGAGAAATCTATTTTGTGCACTTGCGTAAAGTTTTAGTGATTGCCCATTGCTTTTGGGCTATTTTTGACTTCATCTCCACAAGGATCGGTTCCGGTCGGTCCCTTGATCCGGATAGGCGTTGCGAAGACCTATTGTCACTTACGTCCATATTTAGTTTCAAGGCTATCGTTTCTAAAATCTTGACTACATTTTTTGGGGCAATTTCGGGTAAACCAGCAACTTCCAAAGAAGAAGAAAGAGTTTTCTTCGACCTATCTACGATAGAGCTCAGTTGTAAATGCAACTCACGGACAGCCATCCAAAAAAACCGCATCGTCTGTTGCTTTACTTTAGAGATTTTTCAGGAGGGGTGTTCGAACTACGCTACGAACGCTACATTTACAATTCTAGAATAGACTTGTGACTTACATAAACAGGTCCAAGTAAACACAGTCAAAGCAACCGACTGTGGTATAAACCATGATGTATTCCAGCTTTAATCAATGGTTAAGATAACCTATCTGTAGATCGAAAATGCTGATGGGTATTTTAAGGGCCGGATTACACGTGTCCCTGGAACGTGTTTTATTATTGTCTTGTGAATAAAATTAAACTCGTTGGAATACCATTTTTTACGTCCATTTTTCTATCGGGTGACCAGAGCGGGCACGAAAAGATATTCCGAAAAGCCTAGAACGCGCTACAATTCCCATATTGTTGTGCGAGCTGTTAGGCTGTAGAATTTCCTGCCTGATTAGATGTTCTCCGATATTTCATCTTTGTCGCCTCTGTTGGACGGACAACACGGTATCAAAAAGCTCCGGTCGTTTTTACCAAATCAAATAGTTCAATGTGTTCTATTAAATACTTATTCATCTTAAATCTCTTATTAGTGACACAAATGATAATTTTAACGCTGTGCTGTGTTAAATATATGTTGATTGAGTCTAAATCGTAGTTATTGTGCAAAAAAAATACGTTAACCAAAGTGAAGTTCGTGCGTAAACCTGCGCTGCTAGCTCACTCGAGGCGCAAGGTACTTTCACAGTTGTGCGCTCCGCGTAGCGGCGGTAATCGAGTGCAGTGTAAACCGCACGTCATCGTAGCGTCATCGAACGTTTCTACCAACGACTAACAACTTAGATCAGACACCGTCGAATTAGTGTGTTACTTTGTCTCTGTGAGGACAACTATTAGTTTACCTCAAAATGAAGTGCGCTGGGTGCATGAAAACTGTTATCAAAGATTCAAATAGCATTAAATGCACTTCTTCTGTATGCGATAAAACTTTCTGTTCGCTGTGTATAAATGTACCGTCGCTCACTCCAGATCGGAAGAAATGCTGGAAATGCCCAGACTGCTGTGCTTCTCAAAAAAAGGGTGGGGATAATAGCCTCACGCCAGTTCGCGCCTCCTCGGATTCAGGAAATGTCTCTACACGTAAGAAAGTTGACGCCGCTCCCCAGATCTCTGCTGTTCCCGATAATACCTCAAATACGAACACAGAAATCAAAGACCTCACGGCGGTCATAACTCGTCTAACAAAGGAATTCACGGCCCTCAAAACTAAGCTTGAGGAAGTTACCCACTCTCTCTGCCACTGTCAGGAAAGGATGGAGGAACTTCAACACGGTGTTTCGGCTAACGAAAATCGACTTAAAAAGCTGGAGATGAGAGACCAAGAAGTGGTAAACTTGCAAGTAACAGTTTCATTACTACAAAACGAGTTAAACGCTAAAGCGCAGCAGAGCCTACAGAATGAAATTGAAATAGTAGGTGTCCCGGAGAACAGTAACGAAAATCTGGATCATATTGTGAAGGTTTTGACTCTGAAGGTCGGTGTGCAGCTGGAAGATGGAGATGTGGACTGGATAACTCGGGTCGGAGCGCGTCATTCACTGGTCGAACCACGCACGTCTGAGTCCGGTGCCAGGATGCCGCGCCCCATCGTTGTTCGGCTCTTACGCCGATCTAAACGCAATCAGATCATCAGAGCCTCTAAGTCGAGAAAAAACATAACTAGTACTGATCTTGACATTACGGGCGTTACCACTAAGGTATTTTGTAATGAGAGACTTACGAAAGAAAACCGGATTTTATTTCGTGAGGCAAGGGCGAGAACTAAGAGCCACAGTTATATGTTCTGCTGGTGCAATCAAGGCGCCATATTCATCCGGCAACGTGAAGGGAACCCTGCCCAGGTCATCCGGTCGCTGTCTAACCTGGACCGTATTCTGCCTCCTGTACCTGCCCAAATGGGCTAATAACTGTGTCTGCGTACTAAGTTTAACAACGAGTTCACATTGCCTAGTTTTTGGTTGCGGCACAGCTTCTTTCTCCTGTCTGAAAAATTCATGTATGTCCTTCCAATTAGCTGAATTTAAACGCATATGCTACAGTATGCAATTGCAATCACCATGTAGGGTAAAACTTGCACAATATCTTGCAAATAACTGTACTCACTCTGATTTCATAATGAATATGTACTGCGAAATGTTTATCACACATGTATTCTTTTTTCTCTTTATATTTAGTATATTTTATTATATTATGCAATTTAAAAATATATATTATAATTCGTTATTTTTTAAAACTAAAAACACAACTGTTCTAGATTTTGTAAACACTTATACGCTTATTTCAAGTCTTTTTTCAGATACTTCAGTGAAGACATACATAATTAAATCTAAACACTGTATGTTGGTTAAAGTGACTCTGACTACGGTTAAACGGTTAAGGATAAATATATTACACAATAATGCTTCACACTGATTTAGAAGTTGATTTAGATTCGATAAAAGTAAACTGCTGTCTTGTGGACGTTTTGGAAACTTGTAAAACACACTTCACCCCAGAACACAATTTTAAGTTGTGTTCTCTTAATATAAGAAGCATAGGTTGCAATTTCGATGATTTTTTGGTTGCGTTAAGACGTTTAGACATTGTTTATGATGTGATTATTTTAGTAGAGTGCTGGTTAAGTGGTAATCCTTTGATTCCTCAAATACCGGGGTACAAGTCTTTTAAGTCTGATAATAATCAGAATCAAAACAGCGGTGTTGTGGTTTTTGTAAGAGAAATATGGAATGTATCAGTTACTGAGCACGTTGTGGATAATGCTCAATGCTTACAAGTTTCTATAGAAAAGGTAGTTGATATTCTCGCAATCTATCGCTCCCCAGCTTGTAGAAATATTGACCTTTTCTTGTCCTCCCTTGCTACCTGCATGCCAAATACTGATGGTCTTCCATTAATCTTTGCTGGTGACTTAAACATTAACATTCTCGAAACGAGTAACACCCAGTACATCGAATATTTATGTTTTATGGAAGAATGTGGCTTGGTACCGGCTATTACTGTTCCTACAAGAGATTCGTCATGCTTAGACCATATCTATGTCAATAGATCACAACTAAAGCTATCTCCTGTTGGCATCGTTTGCAGATCTGCTATAACAGATCATTACCCGGTAATGATCGGCATGAATTTAAACAGCCGGATACACGTTCGACCAAGTCGTTTCAGGTTTAAACAAGATTATGAAGCAATCAAAGACGAACTCTCCGATATTGACTGGAGTTTTGTGTGTAACACTTGTAATGTGAATGAGGCAACCAAAACATTTACCGAATTCCTATCAGACACTGTAAACAGACACACGCGTGAAGTTCTTCTTAGTAGAGCGCAGTGCAACCTCAAACCTTGGATTACTCCTGGGCTTATGCGCTGTATGAGACACAGAGACAAGCTTCACCAACGTGCAAAACTTGATCTAAACAACATTATATTACAAACCTCCTACAAGAGGTATCGTAACTTTTTCGGAGGCCTTTTACGTAAGTTGAGAATTCAATATGAGAGGGATGAGTTGGACAAAAATAAAAACAACCCCCGTAAACTTTGGAAGTCCATAAAATCTGTATGTAATTTAACCACAAATAAGAAATTGCCTACCGAATTGTTGTCAGTCCCGACTAATTCCGATGATCCACGACAGCCACTTGACATATGTAACGACCATTTTTCCACTGTTGGGCAACGTCTAGCAAATGGAATCCTTACCTCAATAAATGAAACGCAAAGTAGTCTAGCTAAAAAAGTTTGTAAACAAAACACCTTAGCTGAATCCATTTTCATGTTTCCTACAGACCTCGAGGAAGTCGAGAAACTAATTATTGGCCTCCAAAATGGAAAAGCTCCAGGTACGGACAGCTTGACAAACTCGTTAATAAAATATATAAAAAATGAAATCGTGTTGCCGCTTACTCATATATATAATCAAAGCTTACTGAGTGGAGTTTTTCCAGAGACTTGGAAAGTTGCTTCGGTTTGCCCTATTCATAAAAGTGGCCCAAAAAACTGCATAGAAAACTACAGGCCAATCTCACTCTTATGCACTTTTTCAAAGGTTCTCGAAAAAATTGTTAACATAAGACTAACAAAGTTTCTGGAGTCGCGTAATATATTATCACCTAGGCAATTCGGTTTTCGAAAAAACAAATGCACTGAGGATGCCGTCTCTCTGTTAACAACTAAGATTTCTTCCAAGTTGGACAAAAAACAAAAATGCGTGGTGGTGTTTTTGGATTTAGCCAAAGCATTTGACACTGTTTCCGTTCCAATACTTCTAGAGAAACTAGACACAATCGGAATTAGGAGAGTTGCCTCCCAATGGTTTAAAAGTTATCTGTTGGAACGGAGACAGTGCGTAAAGATCGGAAACAACCTAAGTGGTACACAAAACATTAAGTTTGGTGTACCCCAGGGTAGTATCTTGGGACCTACGCTTTTTAACGTGTACATTAACGACATTCACAACTTACGAATGCAAAATGCTGAAATTATTTGCTATGCCGACGACACTGCCATAGTATTCGACAGTCCAACTTGGGCAGGAGCCCTGGAATGTGCAGAAAAGGGAATGGCTTGTGTCTCTGATTGGTTGCAGAGAAATTTACTGACGCTGAACACTAAAAAAACGGTTTACCTTTGCTTTCATAAAACAGCCGCTTCAGCTCCAGTATTACAGCCAATCCTTAAACTGCACAAGCCCTCTTGCCACCTGAGAACCTGCGACTGTGAATCGCTTTCTCGATCCCGAACAATTAGATATCTAGGTGTTATCTTGGACGAAAACTTAAACTTTAAAAATCACATTGATGCACTAGCTGGTCGGGTACGTAAAGTTATTGGTATCATGAAGAGTTTACGAGATGTCGCATCACCAGACACACTTAAGTCCGTTTATTTCACTCTATGCCAATCTCTTCTGAACTATTGCGTTACCTGTTGGGGTAGTGCGGCAACGTCGTTAATCATACTTGCGGAAAGGGCACAACGATCAGTATTAAAAGTCATGATGAAGAAACCACTGAGATACCCAACTGCAGATGTGTTCAAGGACAGTGGAGTTCTAAGCGTTAGACAGCTTTTTATATTCAAAATTTCACTCCTTGTACATAAATCTGTGCTAGCTGTTTCTGATTCTGACGAAATTATTAAAAGATCGTACAAAATACCTTTTCCGCAAGTACATACAAGTTTTGCCCGTCGTTTTGGTCAGTTTGTTAGGGCTCATGTATACAATGTTGTAAATAAACATTGCAAATTAAAAGGAAAGAGTGTTTACGAAGCCAAAAATACACTTTTTAAGTTTCTGATTTCGCTGAACTATAGGGAGACGGAAAATTTATTGAAAATCCTATCTTAAATGTAAATTTAAAATCAATCATTTACCATAATAAATTAAAACACAGTAAACATAACATATACAACTAATATACCTACATAATAATATATTCATATACATAATCCTATTACATAATACCTATTTCTTTAATATTGATATATACATATGTATATATATACACATATTATCGACTTATAATATTTTTACTAGAGGTATAAACCTATGAATAAACCGTATTGGATTCCCGCGATACAGGCCTAGCCTAGTGCGGGAATCGCTGTTATATTTTATACTTAAGATAATTCACTCATAAGCATAAGTAAGCCTTGATAAACTGTTTGTATAGTCTTCCTACATTCCTTATTTTAAACTTATGTTTGTGTTAATAAATATATTTTCATTTCATTTTTTCATTTTCATTTACATACATCTAATCAGGCAGGAAATTCCACAGACTAGCGTTTCGCTCAATAATAGAGGAATTAAAGTGCGTAAACCTACAGTCTGGGTTTCTTCAAATCACGAGTGAATTGGTTTGTTCTAGGCAAGGGTGCTCCATCATTGTATCGTAGACCACATCATGGCTTAACATCAGGTGAGTGGACGGTCAAACGCAAGCTTATTATCAATTAATAATAATAAAAAACAGTTCGGTAATCGACACGCGTAAAAGATAACTCGTATCATCCGAATTTTCGAATTCTGTAAATAATCTATGTGAATAGTGATGCCAGTATTTCAATTATGTTCCACCTTATTGTTACATTTTATAATATGTCTGTTTACTGTTCCTTAAAGAATACAATCATTTAACTGATCTGATGATAGAGAAGATGGAACTCTTTACTAGTTACTATAAGGTCGGGGAAAAAGTTTCTTCGTATTTTATAAACAAATTCAAGACATATTTTTTTCAAGTTTAATTACATTTAATTATAATATATATGTGCCATTTTGTTCGATAACTTGTTGCCATCTTGTAGGTAGTGACATGATCCCGTTGCTGTAGAAATTTTGGGATTTCTGATCAAAAAAATGCAACAAGTAGTTTTGACAGTCCTCTCTTGATGTTAATCTAACACTACCCAAAGAATTCTGAAGAGATCGAAACAGGTGGAAATCTGAGGGTGCAAGGTCAGGGCTATATGGTGGATGCATTAACACTTCCCAACCAAGCTCTCTAAATTTTTGCTGAGTGGCCAAAGATGTGTGCGGTCTGGCGTTATCATGATGAAAGACCACACTCTTTCTGTTGATCAATTCCGGCCGTTTTTTCTCAATTTCTTGTTTGAGTCTCATCTGTTGTTGGCAGTAGAGATCCGAATCGATGGTTTTGCCCGGCGGTAAAAGCTCATAATGAACGATGCCCTGCCAATCCCACCATACACACAGCATCACCTTATTACGTGTTAATCCGGGTTTCGCTACAGTCTGTGGTGCTTCACTGCGCTTTGACCATGATCGTTTGCGCACATTCTTGTCGTAGGTGATCCATTTTTCATCACTAGTGATCAATCTTTTCAAAAACGGTTCGGTTTCGTTACGTTTCAATAGAGAATCGCAAATGAGTACACGATTCATTTGGTTTCTTTCAGTCAGCTCGTGTGGTACCCAAATATCGAGTTTTTTTGTATACCCAGTTTTTTTCAAATGGGTCAAAACTGTTTTGTGGTCGATCCCCAGTTCTTCAGCTACGTCGTGACTACTAATATGCCGATCTTGGTCCACTTTTTCAGAAATGGCATCGACTTTATCCGTAACAGGGCAACCAGAGCGAGCTGCATCTTTGACATCAAAATTCCCGGACTGAAAACGCTTGAACCAACATTGTGCTACTCTTGATGACACTGCATTAGGTCCATAAACGTCACAAATTTTATTCGCGGCTTGTGTCGCATTTTTCCCTATTTTGTAATAAAATTTCACAATATATCGAATTTCTTCGTTAGATTCACTCATTTTATCGAACAAAAAACAATTGAAAAATGGCGGGAAATAGCTTTTTACTTTTGGTATTCCTTTTTTAAAATGTAATAATTTTAATGGTATCAAAACCAGCCAGATACAAACAGTACAACCGATGTGATTTTTACTACAACTTTATACATACAAAATACGAAAAGACTTTTTCCCCGACCTATTATTAAACTCTTCGTTTGTGGGTTCCTTTGTTTTGTTTTAAGAGTCACTCAAACGCAAGTTTTTGATACCATAATTATTTTCACTAAGATGCTGCGGAGAACTGTCAACTCCAGAAAGCAGTATACCAATCCATAAAATTAATTAATAAGAAACTGTTCACAAGCTGACAGCTGCTAAGAGTACAGATAGAGTAAAAATTATGGCTGCTTAAAGTCGATTTAAAAAGATTCCAAGAGATAACTACTGAATTACGAGATATGTAATGAATGAAAGATTTATTTCACTGATACGGCATTCAATTGATTTAGATATCTCGATGGTTTTACATAAATATTTGATCAGAACCTGTTACAAATGTATCAGAGTGAGGTCGTTGTCTTTTTATTTAAATTTCGCTCAGTATTTGTAAAAGTATTAGACTGAAAAAAAGTAAAATATGTGATCGTTTTTTCTTTTGTTGAATTTTTTTGTTGTAAAAATTCATCATCATCAGCCAGAAGACCTCCACACTGAACGACATCCAGCCATCTGCATCCACTGGGACTAGTGTGGGAGGACTACCTACGCCTGCCTACGTTCTAAAAATTATGAAGTTTCAAACAAACTTGCGGTCACTAGATAGTAAGCGAGGTTATCACCACTTATGCATGCAACACTAGCGGTGTTGGCGATTTTTTGATTTTGAGTTGACTTTGCCAACGTAGAGAAAATAATTTTTTTATTCATCATCATCAGCCAAAAGACGTCCACTGCTGAACATAGGCCTCCCCCTTTAACCTCCATACTGAATGACATCCTGCCATCTGCATCCACTGGATGCCCGCGACTCTCTCAATGTCGTTGGTCCATCTAATGGGAGGCCTACCCACGCTGCGTCTTCCGAAAAATTCAATTACAATCCCTAAACGTCGTCATTTTAATTTAGTTTTATTTTTTATTTACCTAATCATTAAATTACATGTCTTCTCGTCAAATTAGGTATATCCTCTGTAAGTTGACTTTTTTGTCGACTAAAAATGGAATGAATCTGACATCATTAAAAGTACTTCGAGGCACATAAACTTCTTAATTAGTGTAAAGTAAGAGCTTATCGATTATCAACATCGAAGCTAACGTTTCATTACCAATGTTTTAATTAACAACTCGATTAACAGCCACTTCATTATTTTATTTCATTTACGGAGTAAAGCGGTAGCTCAAATTAAATTGTTGATAGAATAAATATTTATTTTAATATTGCTGGTCAGAACTCGCAAAAAATATGTGTTATTGAATTTTTTAAGAGTGACAATCGACTGTCAAATAGAGATAAAAGATTTAATTACTCGTCATAATATAAATGAGCACATTTTTACAAGCATTTATTTAGTTTCACCTGTCCCGGTGTCTTTCTGTCATCAAATCTTGCAAGTAAAATTTTACCAACTTCCCTGTGTTTGATAGAGCTGACATTTGGTATACTTGTCAAGTTCCTATGACAATATAATGTTATGGTGACTTTGGGCTGACTTGATGATGGTGATGGTTGGTGGACAACGGCTCTCCTTCATGGATAATACTAGACTGGCAGTGTTTGGACTCGTTTTGATCAGCCATCGTTCCGATAGCTAATTTCATAAATAAATAAAATAAAATTATAAATATCTGCCAATAGGGACAGCTAGTTAGCAACATGACAAGCATCTATTTATTTCTGAAAAATCTAAAAACTAACAAAGCTATAACGTTCAATAATGCAATACCATTAATATATTTGAAAAAAAAAGTTCTACCCAATCAAGGACCAAGTAGTAACAGAAGCTGCAAGGAAAGTTGTCGCCGAAGTGGAGGCTTAATTAAAGACATCATCCTGAGCCAGTCACAGCTGGTGCGAGGTGAGACGACGATGGCGATGTGTACTAAGAATCTTCTGACGCACTAGAATAAAGACCTGAGCGTTTTTATAAGCTTTTATTTGCCATACAATATTTGTTAGTTTGTTTAGTTCAAATCCTGCAAGTTGAATTAGAACCAGTTTCTAATTACTGATTTGGCTGGAATTTTGTATACACCTTTAGTTCTAGTGACAATACATACCTAATATAGAAATAGTTTAAAAAACTCCACAAGATGGAGGATGATGTATATTTTTTATCAATCCTGTTAAATGGGTATCAAATGAAACTTGAGGGGTAATAAACGACAAAACGAGTGAAGTCATTTTAAAATGACTATGGCCTCAAGATTGCGTTTTTGTTTGAGAACATCCTTTTGTTATAGTTTTAAAATTTATAGGGCTATCAAATGAAAGGGCTTGAAGAGTAAACATTGTAAGGTGCTTGATAGCTGATTTTCAATGTGGTTGAAATCTGATTTCGCCAGTGAATCGGTATCTTCTAGGCAAGCATGCTCCAGTGTAGATCGCATAATCACTTAACATCAGGTGAGTTGGCGGTTTAATTTAGGAATATAAAACTTAAAGCGGTGTCGATTTTTCGTGCCCACCCTGGCAGTCCAATAGAAAAATGGCATTGCGGTAGGATAACTATTTTCTACTGTTCCTCTGCCTTGTACAAGAAGAAAATCTGTCGTCTAGCTGTATTTGCCGGCAGCCTTAAGAGACAGTTTCCTATCCAAGCTAAGCATATTCATCATTTTCAAGAAATCATTATTATCTTTGACGTGGAAACTTCTTTAGGCGCGTTGAGAACATTTTGGGTGAACAAAAATCATGGAACTCGCACCATCGTCACTGAACGCTGTACCGTGTATTTTAAAACTGCGCCACCTCTTGTAGAATAGGTGAATTACTACTTAAGTTTTTACTTCTGACGTGCAGTCCTATGACTGATGTGTTCTTTTAAAGAGTCGTCGCGTTTCCAGTACCAGTACGTGGAGACACCAGCGTCGGAAATTACAACACAAGTTAGACGAGCAATAGGTCCAAACGTCTCGTCTGTTATACTAATGCTTGCATCCAACTGCTAGTCTTCACAACTCTGAACTTAGTCGTAACTGTAATTATTTGTAAGTTGACAGTCGTCGTACTGACAATGGGCGGTTTTCTGACAGCTGTAGGAACATAGTTCTGCAACCATCTATAGGTGGCGCTGAGAATATTTGGTTTTAAATAATTGCATTAGTTCATTGAATACTACAATACAAGGAAGAGAAGACATTTTATAACACGGCTAGGCAAGGCACACTTTTGTGCTTACTAATATGTGTTGTGTTGTATAAACACAAGTACTTTAAAAATTACCACAAATACTATATTACGAAATAAAATAACAAGCATGAAAGACAGTGTCAGACAGACAGGTAGATATTGTCTGTCTATGAGAATAAGCAAGTTTTTTTTGTGACGTTTCTTCGTGTTTGTTTTTGCTAAATCTTCATGTGTCATCAACGACATCTATAGCATATTTGTAAAAAAATAAATTTTAATTGCCTTGTGGAAGACCATTGTAGAAATGTAATCGGTTCTTTTTTTTAACTCCACATGCACAGAAAATAATTATTATTTTTTGTTTAAACTAGAACGGCTGTCAAGGCAATTTTGCAAGAAATTTGTTGTAGCCACTTTCACCCATGTAAACCAATAGCAACTGTGTTAGCAACTGTGACGCGGAGTTCGACGCGTTGACTTAAATAAGAATGTTCAATCACATATCTGGCGACAAAGTTTCCTTCTCATTTCCGTTCTATTTACTTCTCTTTTCTGTGCCCACATGATTAAATTTTCCTCGTTTATTTGGGTTATTATTAGTATTGTTACCTTGTTGTCGTTTATTGTTAGTATTGTTACCTTGTTATCTATAAAACTATATTGGACTAAAAAATTGTGTGGTTTAAAAACACGTAGGTACCTACTAGGTATCACCTATGAAACGGTAAACGAAACGATATAGGAATAGTTACTTAAAATAGCGCATAAACCCAGGATGTGCATCACTAGTCTTTTTTAACTTCATGCATCGTCTAAGATAAATTGCGATACAGAAAGGGCGGTGTAGACTCGTCATTCAATGTCTTTGAGTCCTATTTTAATTAACTTTTTGCATTTGCCAATGTAGTGAATATAAATCAACACCAATCTGACTGTACAGTTTGATCGGCTTTATAAATTGGATCTTGTTTGTTATTGAAGTTAATTTTGAATGAGTTATGAAAACGAGTACAAATTGTAATTTTTTGAAAACCCCTGATAAAAGAGCTGTCTTTAAACTGCTGATTTTGTTGAATCATAGCTAAGAACACTCTCGATTAAGTCACCTTTGAAATGAAATATACTTAGTCAAAACTGGTTCAGTCGTTTGGAAGCTACGATGCCACAGACAGACACACTGGTACACAAGTTAAACTTATAGCACTCCTCTTATTGCGTCGGTGGTAACATTGACTGAAGTTACCGAGGTAAATTTATGGATCATTATGTAAGACGTGATTTAATACGAATTAAAACACATGTCATGTAAAACGTAAATAAATAAATCAATAATATTTTTCAAATACCTATATTGTTTTTATAGAAAAAAAAAATTACTAAAAAATAAACAAAATCACTTCATGTTTTTTTTTTTTTAAAGTTGACGAACATTTTTTTTCTCTCTTTTTCAATTTGCAACACTAGTCACTAATTTTCTAGTAGAAAAATAGGATGCCTAGCGTTGGTGGTTTCATTAAATGACTAACACCTTTTATTTTATAAGTTTCTTTATCCTCAATAAATTACAATGATTTAACGGTTTTCTAGAAATGTAATTAAAACATGTCCTCTCTTAGAATAAGTCTTAAAGAGTCAGATTAAACCTTAAAAATAAGATTTATGTAACCGCAAAACAACTTAAAAGCATTCTCAGAGCACTCTTATTAGTCATTGTACAACGTAGAAAACGAAATGAACCTAAGTTATTTATGGGATTTTAAAATGTGGCGTCATAAATTTTGAATTGTGTGGTTGATGATACTTAACTTGATTGACTAACTTACATGGAATTTATAACTAGTCAGGACCTTTCAAGCTTTTACTAAATCTAGAGTATAGTATAAATAAAGTACCAGCCTATCATATTGTCACTGCTGGGACACAGGCCTTTTCTCAAAAGAGAGGATGGGTCTTATTTTTAACTGACTTACAAAAAGGAGGAGGTTATCAATTCTACTGTTTTTTTAAAATGTTTTTTACCTCAGAACTATCGACTGGGTGAAACGATTTTGATGATTCTTTTTTTTCTTTGAGAGCTGGGGTTTCCGTTTGGTCACATTTCAATTTGGTCCAGTTCCGTCACTTTATGAAGTCGGTTTTATATATTGATAATTATTTACTTCTGGCCAATACACATTAATCAATGTCATAAATGCTTGCTCAAGCTTAAAAATTATTGTTTCGTCCCTCTCGATTTATAATGGTCTCGTTTCGGCCCTCATGCCTAAACTTGGCTAGTTACAATTAGCAACCACAGTAAGAAAGGTATTGGTAGAGCATAGTTTTTAACCGATTTCAAAAAAGGCGGAGGTTCTATGTTCTACTGTATTTTTTATGTATGTTTACCGATTTCTCAGCCAATTATGAATTGATTTTGATGGGTTTTTTTTGTTTGGTAGGCCATATTTCAAAAGTGGAATTTTATTAATATCGGTTTAGAAGTTTGGTTTTCAAATCAAAATAACTGAAAAAAAACCTGTCATCAAAGTAAACGAAATTGCGTATTTACTAATATTTTGAAGTCGGTTGAGATCCACTTGTTTCGAATTAATATTTTAACTCTATAATAGAGACGTAAAATATGAATTTAAAAAAAATTATTGGTTTGAAGGTAACATTTGCCACATTAGGTTTTGACCACTTTCAACAGTCCACATTTTTTTAATTAAAAACCCCATTAATTATTTGGATTGAAAAATTGTTTAGCAGAAAGAACTTTCTTACTCTTAAGTAGTTCAGTGGTAGCACTACAAAGATCATCGTCTAAGTAGCACTAGTAACCCAAACCTTTTCTCATTGGGCTCTACCTATTACCCATCCCCGTATGAACTAAAAAAAATAGAACTACGATCTACTACAGAAAATTTCCTCTGGGACCTCTTAAAGAACACGTGAAAGATACTTATTAAAAACTTTCTAGGAACTATCAGAGCTTAGAAGTTTCAGCATGTCAGATACTTTGTATCTAGAGTGTATTAGTACGATGTAGAGGTCTCTGGGGTACCTATCTATGTCACGAATACAGGAAATTGGCTCCATTGGCTGAGCAAACTTTCAGAAGTCCCTCGTGCAAGACGTTAGAAGCAATGTAAGTTTGCAGACTGCTTGCTATGTACTAGCAGTATGGGAGCTAGTGCAAGAAACAGAGGAATCGTTACAAAATCATGATCATCATCATAATTTCAGCCGTAGGACGTCCACTGCTGGACATAGGCCACCCCATCGATTTCCAAAAGTACCGGATGGAAGCGGCCTGCATCCAGCGTTTTTCTGCGGTCTCTTTTAGGACGTCTGTCCATCTTGTGGGTGGACGTCCTACACTGCGCTTACCGGTCCGTTTTCTCCACTTCAGAACCTTTCGGCTCCATCAGTTATCTGTTCTGTGTGCTAAGTGCCTTGCCCACTGCCATTTCAACTTGCTAATTCGGTGGGCTATGTCGGTAACTTAAACAAAATGGTCGGTTACAAAAATGGTAATTGATTATTACGGACTAGGTATCAGCAAATATGCTCTACTCGACCATACCATGTTGGTCCATTTTGATTGGTCACATATGAATTTTATTAAAATTGGTTCTGTAAGTAATTTGGTTTTTAATCAAAATAACTAGAAAAAAATCTGTCATCTATGTAAACGAAATTTCGTATTTGCTATTAATCACTGTATTTAAAATTAGTGATGATGTTAGAGCGTGGAACAGATTGAAGACACTAAATGTTAGGCCACAGTATTATAATATACAGGCTTTAGTGAGCCATTAATTTATTCATCATCATTTCTACCATAAGACGTCCACTGCTGGACATAAGCCTCCCCCGTCGATTTACAAAAGAGCTGGTTGGAAGCGGCTGTATCTTGCCTTTTCCTGCGGTCTCTTCAAGGTCGTCTGTCCATCTTGACAAAAAAATCGAAAATTATTGTGGTCTGATAAAAGATTTTATTGCTAACAAAGCTTGTAGGTATCTCTCTTTTCTCAAACTTAACATGACAGCGGTGAAGGAATACACGAGTTGCCCAAGTATTTTAATAAAGAACGAAAAATTTACTGTATTCATACAACCTCTGTACAATTCCAGCGAGTGAAATAGTTACCGAAAATTTTCCGATTGTGCAATAAATCGTTCGTAAAATAGTTTGCGGTTGGTTCTGTAATTGATGGTTTTATTTTTTCTATCGAAATGAAAGTAATGGGATATTCTGGGAATCGTTTTACAACAACAGTAAGTATATTGATGGAATCAATTGTATTACACCGCGGCTTCACTCGCGTAGTTCTAAGGAAAAATAATGGAACTCTTGTAAGCAGAGTAGCAATATTTTAGGTATATGCTGTGTTAGTGCCTCACCCCATTGGTTGTTGCCAACTAATATTGATCAGTGGTAGCGTGACTGTCTAGTCCGCAGCAGAAACAGGAAACCCTTAGTTAAATTCTTGGTCGATTTATTGAAATGTCTACTTTCATCATCATTATCATCATTTTAACCATAGGACGTCCACTGCTGGATCCATCCCATCAATCAAATCCATCCATAGATCTCTAAAAAGGCCGGTTAGAAGCGGCCTGCATCCAGCGTTTTCCTGCGAGCTCTTTTAGGTCGTCTATCCATCTTGTGGGTGGATGTCTTACGCTGCGCTTACCGATCCGTAGTCTCCATTCTAGAACCTTTCGGCCCCATCGGCCATCTGTTCTGCATGCTATGTGCCCTGCCCACTGCTACTTCAACTAGCTAATCCGGTGGGTTGTGTGCTTTGGGTTGGCGTAATTCATTTTTTTTAAATGAAATAATGATATTTTTATGCTGTAAGTGATAATACAACTAAGTTACTTGACTGATGTTAAATGTCACGTACCTGACAATTGTAAAGTGTCACTTCTTATTATTATTTGTATATGTATATAAAAGGTGATATGTGTGTGTTAGTGTTAGTGTGTGTGTGTGCGTGTGTGTATTTGTGTGTGTGTATGTGTATACGTATGTAGGTATGTATTTTCCCTATGGACTCGTTGACGGAACTTACACTGACAGATAGCTGATGATATAAGGAGTAATCCACGCGGGTAGAACCGCGGGACGCGGCTAGTATATAAATAAATATTGAACAAAAATTTAAATATACTTAATTTTAATTTTATTTTGTCCAAAGTTAACATATCATTCTAACCCGTTCGTCCCATAAGTACATTAAATAATTTTATATTTTCAAAAACGTTGAAATGCGCAAGCATGTTAGAGAACACATGTGTAAGACTGTTACCATAATTACGATTATATAATCATTTAATATCTAATATTAATATGAATCATAATGTAAAAGCACAGGTAAAAGTATTTATGTTCTGTGGTGACGAGCATCTGTTGACTGTTGACAGATAAAATATTAATGACGTTTCAAACGGTAACATTGACTTTGACAGATACTCATCACTAGTAGATAATTGTCATTTGGACTTAAAACTGGCACTTGACATCGAGCTGTAAAGCATTATTGTAATATTATAATTATAATAAATCCTCAAATATCTAAATAATCCTAATTTCATTTCTGAGATTTAAAAGCTTAGTTTTTCACATGAGACATATTTTTAAATTAAATAAGTACCTTTAATGCCCAAAATTTCTAATTACAACACAGATCCAAAGCCATAGAGGTACATTTCGAGAGTGGGAACCGCTTCGTCCGTGCCGGCCGACCGCAAACTGTGTCCGGCGCACCGCAATCACCGTTCGCTCGCCTCGTTCATTACAGCTTCAGGACCATGAATGTGATATATTTAACGTGTCTGGGATGTCTGGTGTTGTGTTAAAGCGTAACACATATACACCCTCAGAACAGAAAAACAATGGAGATATGACTTAGTACAATAATTATCGTAAATGTCAGCATTTTTTGTTAAAAAAATATCACTGTACCCGCAAACCCGGATCCGGGTATGTCCTAAAACTGCGACCAGAACCACCGGAGGATGGGCAGCAGCGTCCTAATAGTACACGGTGAACGTACTGCGATCTCCAAGACGCCTGCCAAGCGTGGGGATTATGGCAACACCCCTCTCTATGATGAAGGCCTTGTCCAACAGTGGACGTTAATTGGCTGATGATGGGATACCCGCAAAAATTGTAAGTACGGCACACTCGCTCATTTTTCACACACACTAAGAAACTGAATTCGGATGGCCGGATAGACAGACGAACAGACAGACAGATGGACGGACAGAACGAATTTATAAGGGTTCCTTGTCGGACTAGGGAACCCTAAAAATGATTCATTTCGACCGAAATACTAATAAAAATACACTAGTCGAAACACCTCAGTATACCAAACAAGGTATTTCTAAAATAAGGTTTTCCAAGTGGTGCACATTTTCAAAAAGTGTCTGAATCGGTAAAGTCACGGAGGCAGGCGGGTGTCAAGTAAATCATAACATAAAATCCGAGCGCTGTCTAGCCTACATTCACCAACCATAGCTTTGTTTAGGGCTGACACAAAAAAAAGTTGTAATAAAGTGAACTTTTACTATAAACAAAAACCAACTTCAAACTATACTTACATAATATACAAACTTAAACTAAAAAGTAGATAAGTACGCTTCTAAATCGACCCCACGATAAAAAATAAATGAAGAAACAGTAATTACACGTTTGCGTAATATTTCCAACAAATAAGTAATGTTCTTTAAGAATATTTAGGTATTATTGTATGATAATTATCAAGACAAGTCCCACAATTTTCTTTGGCTAATGTTTCTGTGATGACAAATAAAACAGAGATCGACAGTCCTCATCTAAACTTTTGCTGAAGGAAACAAACAAAAAACTAATAATATGTGTATATATTTTATGTTTTCGTAAATATTTCAAAAAACACTGTTTCAATATCGATACAGTTTATACGGGAACACCTCTGAAGTATGACCAACCAAAAAACATACAAAAACTTTAAAATCAATTCATAATTGGTGGAGTAATCACGTAACAAACACAGAAAAACAGTCGAATTGATAACCTCTTCCTGAAGTCGGTACAAAATAAGTCCTTGACTTTTCTCGTTTTTTTTTGCACAACCGGTCATCTGATCCCAAACAAAGCAAAACTTGTAATATGGCTGATATACATGCTTTTTTTATACATACTTAAATAGATATTAACACACAGGTATATAATATACACAAATTTTCATCACATGAATGTTTGCCCTAGGTGGGTATCTAACCCACGCCCACAAGCGCAGACGGCAGGTTAATTAGCAACTGAGCAACAAGGGCAGTCAGCAGATAAGATTTTTGCCATTCCCTGTACCCGATTAATAAATATTTCGATGTTATAGTTTGAGATAAAAATTACTGTTGAATATTTAAATGCCTATAAGGTTTGAGCGACGATGGCCAAGCGGTAGCATGTACGCTTTACAATCTGACACAGCCCGGTTCTATATTTGGCCCTGTACCAATCTCTTATTTACTACTTCAGTAAATTATGTGCAGTTTTGGTGCCCTCGGCCAACAATGGTAAAAATAACAAAAGTGACCAAGTGAAGGAAACCTATATCTCCAAGAACCTCAAAAGTTCAAAGACATTATATGACATTCGCAAACAGTCACTGACCTAGTGAGCTCATAGAGAGAGGATGGACTCTGATCCACTATGTGGTAGATAAGAGTCAATCCTTTGAGAGAAGGCCTGTGTAACTGCAGTGGGAACATGATAGGCTAATGATAAAGGGTTTTACCAAGTAGCAACCCTACCATAGTACCGAAACCTCTAAGGGCATACAACTCAATCATCCGTTCTTTTCGGAACGTTAAGGAAAATTGGAATTTTGTCACCCTTTATGCGGACTGATCTTTCTAAGCTGCGTTCAATTTGCCAACCATCTTTGATTGGAGTGCGTTACCGGATATCCGGCCACGCTCGTCGTTTTCTTCCTCTTTTGTGGTAAACGAATTGCTTTTTATTTAGTTTATCGGTGTATTGGTTTGATTTATTTACGGGAAACTGGTAGCATGGAGATGGTCTTGTATTTCAATTTGTCAAGGATTGTTTTTATACCATTATCATCAACATTATTAGCTTATAATTTTTTTTATGATACTGGGTGACGAGACGAGCAAAGTCGCTCGCCTGATGGCTCTTCATGACAATTTATAGATCACGACAATGTAATATTTCCTAATATTACAGTATTCTTACCAGAACAATAACATTGACGAATTATGCCACCTTCGATAAAAAGCAAAGCAATTTATATCTTTTCTGACATCTCAAAATATATTTCGGTTATTCAGTAAAATTCCCCGCTGCTAAGTAGCGTTTCAACGCTTCAATAAACGTAATCGAAAACACATTTTTGCCATAAAAATTTCAAAGGGTAAAGTAATTGTTTCCTCCCTCAAAAATTGTTCCGAAAGTCACATTTTTTACACAGCTGAGAGTTGCTATCATTAATGTTATAGGATTTAATCCACATAAAATATAGTT
This sequence comes from Agriopis leucophaearia, assembly GCA_949125355.1. Lineage (NCBI taxonomy): Eukaryota > Metazoa > Arthropoda > Insecta > Lepidoptera > Geometridae > Agriopis > Agriopis leucophaearia. The sequence continues at coordinate 13,643,703 of OX421271.1, read as the reverse complement.
TAAAATGTAACAAAACCATTTTAATACTACGTTATTTATTGAATTTATGTATTTGTATACAATGATGGGCAAATAATATATCGAAACATCTTGAAAAAAGATTAATAGTTGATTTTAGGTTATTATGGCAAACAGAACAAGGGCGAGAAACGCTAACGCAATCTTGATGTGAACAAAGCCAGTGGCCCGGATGGTGTTCCAGCCATAGTACTGAAGTCATGTGCGCCTGAATTGTCTCCTATATTGACACGCCTCTTTCGTCTCTCGCTTGAGACTGGTCAAGTGCCGAAGTCGTGGAAGCTTGCAAACGTGCAACCTGTGCCCAAAAAAGGTAGTCGTGCCGACCCTGCCAACTACAGGCCAATTTCGGTCACGTCCATACTCTGCAAGACTATGGAACGTGTCCTCAACAACAGGCTCCTGTCGTATCTCGAAGCGAATGATCTCCTCAGTGACCGGCAATACGGATTCCGCCGAAACCGGTCCACTGGGGATCTTCTAGCTTACGCCACACACATCTGGAGCGAGGCCATCGAGAAACACGGGGAGGCGCTAGCCGTTTCCCTTGACATCTCGAAGGCATTCGACAGGGTTTGGCATGACGGCCTTATTAGCAAGCTTTCCTCCTTCGGTTTGTCCAAAGGTTTTGTTGCGTGGATATCGGACTTCCTGAGGGATAGATCGATTCGAGTCCTCATTGATGGCTGCTCGTCTGATCAAATGGCAATTAATGCCGGTGTCCCCCAGGGGTCGGTGCTCTCTGCAACGCTCTTCCTGCTGCATATTAACGATCTGTTAAAGCCCGGTATCTTTGGGTACGCAGACGACAGCACAGTAGTAGAGAGCTATACATCCAATGCACGAACCAGTGGACCTGAAATACAGTCTCTCAGAGAGGCCATGGTTGAGCGCATGAGCTTGTCACTTAAGGTAGTCTCCGATTGGGGCGATGCCAACCTGGTCAAGTTCAATGCCGCTAAGACCCAGGCTTGTCTGTTCTCCGCAAAAAGGACGCCATTCCATCTGGCTCCTACTTTCCAAGATGTGTCCGTTCCGATATCTGACCAGCTTGAGCTTTTGGGTGTTTCTCTGTCTCCTACACTCAACTTTGGCTCCTATATTGAAAGCAAGGCTCAATTGGCTGCCAAAAAGCTAGGTATCCTATCGAAGGTGCGTCGGTACTTCACGTCGGAACAGTTGCTAACACTGTACCAAGCACAAGTTCGGTCGTGCATGGAGTACTGCTCTCACCTTTGGGATGGATCAGCTAAATACCAGCTCGGGGCCTTGGAGTCAATTGAGAAGCGTGCTAAGAGGCTCATCAGCAACGAAGCCCTAGTTCAGACTAAGCTTCTTAGTCTTGAGCATCGGCGCAAAGTTGCTAGTCTATCGGTTTTTTATCGGATACATTTTGGAGAGTGTGCATCTGATCTGCATGATTTAAATTCCCTCCTGCCCTTTTTTCTATCGGACTGCCAGAGCGGGCACGAAAAATCGACATCGCTTTATGGTTGACATTCCGAAAACCCGTACGAAGCGCTTTGATTCCACTTTTATTATGCGAACTGCTAGTTTGTGGAATGCACTGCCTGAATGGGTGTTCCCCGATAGATACAATCTGGGTGTCTTCAAGTCACGAGTGAATCGGTTTCTTCTAGGCAAGCGTGATCCACCGTAGGCCGCATCGTCGCTTAACATCAGGCGAGTTGGCGGTCAAGCGCAAGCCTATTCTTCAATAAAAAAAAAAAAAAAAAAAAAAAAAAAAAGAGAAAATAATATTGATGGTTTTTTTATTGTATGTCCGTGTACAAGCGCCAACTTTGCTGCTTTTTGTCAACGCTCAAGATGTTTGCTAGTCAATATACTATTTCGTTTGCTTAAAAATGTAATTGATTCTTGTCTTGGAATTGATCTTTACAATAATTATAATTAAGCTTTCTGGGCAGTAATTAAACCCATTTTGTTCATTTCGATGGCAGTGATTAAGTAGGTCTAAGGCAAAGTAAGTAGAGCGTTGGTCGTCTTCTGCAAATTGAATCGACGATATACGAATCTGGAATCATCATCCAGAAGACGTCCACTGCTGAACATAGGCATCCCCCTTTAACCTCCACACTGAACGACATCCTGCCATCTGCATCCACTGGTTGCCCGCGACTCTCACAATGTCGTCGGTCCATCTAGTGGGAGGCCTACCTACGCTGCGTCTTCCGGTTTGCGGTCTCCACTCAAGAACCTTTCTTCCCCATCGGTTAACAGTTCTTCGAGCGATGTGGCCTGCCCATTGCCACTTCAACTTGCCTTGACTCTGGTTCTTTGGCGAATATCTACGTTTCGGATTTTATCGCGCAAAGAAACTCCGAGCATAGCTCTCTCCATTGCCCGTTGTGTGACTCTGAGTTTTTCCAAAAGGCCAACAGTTAAGGACCACGTCTCAGTACCATATGTCATCACTGGCAACACACACTGATCAAATACCTTTGTCTTCAGGCACTGTGGTATCTTGGGCGAGAAGATGTCACGCAATTTCCCTGGAAATTGGAATTGGAATTGGAATTTCCCTGAATCTGGAATAGGTTAGCACAAAACTAAGGTGAATGAAAAACCGAACAGCGCGATAACCTACGAAGCGTGTTAGGAGTGTAAGCTTTCTTTATGATTTTAGAAAAAAAATTAGTGAAATCGGGTCAGACTCACAAACCTTAACTAGAATACGGAATCAACCGTTGGCGTCACAACGCTAGGCACTGACATTGGGGTGCGTCAGGCAAGTGACGTGTATGGCACTGATTGGTTATTGTGAAATAATAGCCAACACCCAACATCATACAATATTGCACAAAGCGTAGCTAGCTATAAGGTCGTGTTTACCACAATACAACCGTAGCAATTGCTTTGGTCCATGACAAAATTAGTGTTTGTATCGCAAACTAACCAGCCTAGAAGCTATATAAGCAAATATTAGTCTAGCCACGCGTATGCGCACGGCTACAGTTGTAGCCAACAAAAAGCTGAATATTTTGCGCTCGCGAACTCTTTTTTTGAAGTTTCTGTAGATAAAAATTATGCGCAGGGACGAGACATAATCAGTACAAGACTATAAATTATTTTTTTAGCACCCGTTAAAAGAGCTCATAATCTACATGGTTGAACAGATTTTCATGTACTACGAATACCCTCGATGGAGTCATCTTTAAAAAAATTACAATAGAAACAACGAAATCAAAATCGGTTCAGCCGTTTGGAAGCTACGAAGCCATAGACAGTACACAGATACATCATCAGAGCATCAGATAAATACCAATCGGAAACTCCTCATTGTATAATAATAACATAACGCGCCTTTCAAACTTATTAATCTTTTAGCTATTTTATATTTTCCACTAAATTGGGCAGATATTTTGGCGCGTGAATGCGTGCTCGTTAAAAATAATGAGGTCGGTTATGGTTTTGGTGATAAATAGCTTCTGTTGCCTTTGTCAATTTTAGCTGTTTTCGATAATGATAGCGTGTGATTTTACGCTATTGTCATGTAACGATGTAGAATCGTATGACGACGTAAACTATTATTTTAACACTATTTTATTTGCTTTACTCGTAGCCACAGTCCGGCAGCTGAGATAATGCGTCTGCCAGCAGTAATAACATTGTAAAAATCAAAATGGTAATGTTTTTTATTATTTTACTTTGATATATTCCTTGCCATATCAGGTTCAATCTTATGTTCAAAATGCTAGTAAAACTAATCAGAATTTACTGTTTTCTTTTAACAATGTTATGGCAACTGTCACTCGTATTCTTTCAGCGTCGCGCTTTAACTAACTAACGAGTTAAGTATGTAGACAAACCTTGGGAGTAAATTATAACTTACTACTAATTACAGTTATATGATTATTAACGGGATATTTACCGTGGTAAGCTTGTGGATGGAGCTCTCGATATTTAAGCGCAGTTACATGCACCATGTTCACGGGAAGACTGAAGAATGCGGATAGTTGGTCGAACAGTTCAAAGTTAATGAAAGTATCTACCCTCTTTCTTAGTCTTTTGCTATGATTATTCCCCGTTAATAATCGTAAAACTGTAGTGAACAACCGCATTATTGTACTTTCTATTGTCGTATCGAACTTAAACTAATACTATATTTGTGTGCCTAAAGTTATATGATTATTTACGGGATATTTACCGTGGTAAGGTTGTGGACAACCACAACCACACAACCTCACCACGGTAAATATCCCGTGAATAATCATATAACTTTAGTGAACAACCGTGATAGTTTAAAACAGTGTTTATATTTGTGTGATCCATATGATAATACCATAATTTGGAAATAACAAACTGATAGTTACAAGCGATGAAGAGCGATGGTTTCCGTGAGGTAACATGTGCGCTTTACAACCTGACGGCACCTGGTTCGATCCTCAGTCTGAATCAATGACAAATTCAATAGTTAAATTTATTATGTGCAGTTCCTATCCCATCACTCAAAACCTCAAAAGTTCAAAGACATGATATTCACCAACATACCTTGGGCCAGCACAGTATGGTGGATTAGGGACCATCTTCTCCTCATCTCTCTCTGAGAGAAGACCTGTGTTCCAGCAGTGGATAGGCTGATATTGATGACGAAACTGACCTTTGCTGGAGCCAAGAGATTGGTAGATGATTTTTTCAATTACTACTATAAACCCCTCAATTTCGGTCTCATTTGGCTTGTTATAAGGTGTCTGTTGAGCGCGGCGCTCTGTTATATTGTACGAAAGGCGCCGCCTCCTTTGTGCGGACCGAGAAGGGTCGAGGAGACCGAGACCACGTGTGTATCCTCCGTCTCGCTCGGGCGCTGGTGTCGGTCCGCTCGTGTGCGTCAGCGCATGTAGGGTGCCTGCCGCTCCGGTGGGATTATTCAGTGATGACAAAAACCAAATTCTACTGCAGGTCGGATGATCGAAATAAAACTCTTGATTTTGAGGAGGTTCGCAAGAGGAGCTTGGGACGTCTACGCAGTTCTATCTTGTTTGCCGTTAGTTAGTTAGACGTCTTTTCAATTCCGATGTTGCTCTTAGACTAACTCTAAATCTAAAAATCTCAGCAAACCCGCGGCCATTGTCGTCCCGGTGGTGCCATTTTGTTTCCCACCCGCTGTTTAGGGCGGTCCCTAGCTCCTCGCTCATTTATTAAATCTAAGCTAACAAGAGGGACAGAGATGGGTAGGTTTTGATGACCTCTACCTCACATGTGCAAACGCCTTCATTCTACGTTTACTTTTTGCTTAAATTATTGTAGTGACGAACCCCGACCTTTTTTATTTAAGTTGAAAGTTAAGCTAAAATTTACACAAACTATGAAAGTATTCTACATCCTTAAAAATTATGACTTAACTACTTATGAACTATCGCTAACATCCTCCCCCTCGTGCGCAGCATCGACTCCTGGTCTAGCGATGTCCTCCTCGTTCTCTCGTTATCTGATGACCTGAAGCTCGTTGACTGGTTACTCAGCATTCTGGCGCTCGGAGTTTTCCGCAGGAACGGGTTGTTCGTTATCTTTCACAGGAACCAGCAGTACTATCTTAGAGCTCGGTCGTCTCAAGGTGCCTCCAGTCGTGCGCACCTCGACGATTCTCGTACGGCCATCTGGTCCGGGATAGGTACGGACCACTTCTCCTCGGGGCCAAGTGTTCCTCGGCAGTGTGGAATCCACTATGAGGACCGTGTCTCCACATCGAAGGTCTCTAGTATCTCTGGCCTTTCCGTCGACTTTTCTCGGGATCAGAGTTGGTAGGTACTCTTTCACCCATCTGCTCCAGAAGTGGTCGGCTAGTCGTTGAGTCATCTTCCACGTTCGTCGCCCCTTGAGGTCGCAGTCGGTAAAGGTTCCCAATCTTGGAGCACCACACGACCTCCCGATGAGAAAGTGGTTGGGCGTGAGCGCTTCTTCTCCATCATCTATAGCCTCCACCAGGGGTCTTGAGTTGACTATGTGTTCCGCTTCTAATAGGAGCGTGTGAAGGACTTCTTCCCTCGGATATCTCTCTCGGAGAGTTACAGCCAGTGCCGCTTTAATAGAGCGCACCAGACGTTCCCACGCTCCCCCCATGTTCGGGGCTCCTGGTGGTATGAACTTCCACCGGACTCCCATCTTCTCGGCTTCTACGATGACGTCTTCTTTCTTCATATCTTCTAAGGCTTCTTGTAGTTCCTTGTTGGCTTTGACAAAGTTCGTGCCATTATCGCTGAAGAGCCCCTTCGGCATTCCTCTTCTGGCCGCCATCCTTCTAAGTGCCAGGATCATGGAGTCCGATGAAAGTGACGATGCAAGCTCGACGCTGACGGCTCTGGTGGAAAGACAGGTGAACAGAGCTCCCCATCTCTTTTCGTGTCGTCGGCCCACTGTGACTACCATCGGCCCAAAAAAGTCCACGCCAGAAAAAGTGAAAGGTGGCTCGCCGACTTGCAGTCTCTCCTTCGGCAGGTCTCCGGTCGGTGGTACATATGGTTTGTTACGGTAAACTCGGCACCACTGGCACCTATGTGTGGCAAGTCGAACCGCAGATCGCAGCCCCAGTACCCAGTAGCGCTGCCTCAACTCGTTGATTACCGTCGCGTGGTTTCCGTGATTGAAGATCTTGTGATAGTGTTCGATAAGCAGCTTTGTTATGTACTGCTTGCTATCTAGTACCACGGGTCGCCTGAAGTTCTTATCGAAACTCGTAGCTACGTCGATTCTTCCTTGGATTCGTAGCACGCCATCATCGTTTTCCAAAACGAGTTTTCCCAGTTTACTTGCTCGACTCAGAGGCTTCTTCTTCTTGATGAAAGTAATGTCTTCCCCGAAGCTTTCTTCTTGGCTTCGTTTCAATAAGAGTTTCTCGGCTCTCTCTAAGTATGATGGCTCAAGTGCTATGAACTTTCGGTCTCGGTTCTTCGTTTTGATCGGTTCCAACTTCGTTCTCTTTTTCTGAGAGACTTTTTTCCACGTTGGATCTTCCTTTTCTTGTTTTCTAGTGGCATTTACGAGCTGATTCTGTCCTTTACATATCTCAACGAATTGAAGTACTCTCGCGGTTGCCCTCAGCAGTCGGCTCCATTGCGAAAATCTTTCCGGGTTTGGAGACGGATGTTTGTCCGTTATCTTCATAGTGGCAACTGGGAACTTTTCCTTTTCTTCACCAGTTTGTTCGGCTTTGAATGAACGGGGTTCTGGCCAGCGTTCTTTAACTTCGCTCAGGAATGAAGGACCGGTAAACCATCTGTGATCTCTGCCAAATTCCTCCGGAATGTTTCTCGTAGCGTCATCTGCCGGGTTCTGAGTCGTTGGTACCCAGCGCCATTCCTGAGGTTTCGACGTATCCTCAATCTCAGCGAGTCGATGAGCCACAAAGGGTTTGAAGGTTCTTGGATCAGACTTGATCCAGGACAAAACGGTGCTCGAGTCAGTCCAGTAAGTCTTCTTCTCTGGCTTGATATCTAACTCTTCTTCTACTGATCGTGCCAACCTGGTTCCCAGCAGTGCGGCCTGTAATTCTAGCCGTGGGATGGAAACTGGTTTCAGTGGCGTGACTCTTGCCTTTCCAGCCAGGAGGGTAACTCTGTACTGTCCTTCGTTGACCTCTTGTCTCCAATAGATCGCGCAAGCGTAGGCGACTTCACTGGCATCGGTGAAAACGTGCATTTCTCCCCCAGTGCTGGAGTGAGTAATGAGTCTGGGGACGCGTAGGTCTCTCAGCAGTTGCAGGCTATCAAGGTAGTTCCTCCACGCTTCTTCATTCTCTTGCGTGATCTTGTCGTCCCATCCTATGCCACTTCTCCAGATGTCTTGCAGAAGCCGCTTTCCTTGGATAAGTACTGGTGACGCCAACCCCATCGGGTCGAAGGTTGACATCACAGCGCTTGTAACCACTCTCTTTGTTGGAGTCTTTAGCTGGTTTATGACATCTTCGTCAACGTTATGAAGACTCGTTCTGAAGCCCAGTTCATCTTCTTGTGTGAACCATCGTAAACCCAAGGTTTTTTCTTCTTTGGACCCCAGTTCGACTTCGTTGCTACTCTTGTCTTCTTTAGTGAGCCTTTTCAGAACCCCAGGTTGGTTGGAAACCCACCCCCGGAGGTGAAACCCGGCCCTTTGGTGAATGGTGTCCACCTGGCTGACTATCTTGACAGCTTTTTCTTCGGTCTCGAAACTTTGCAGGTAATCATCCATATAGTGGTTACGCACCACTGCATGCGCTGCCTCAGGGTACTGATCTTTGAACTCAGCAGCATTTCTATTCATCACGTAGATTGCTGTGCTTGGAGAACAGGCAGCTCCAAAAATTACTGATGTCATCCGATACTCCTTAGGAGACCCAGTTCGCTGATTTCCTCGCCATAAGAATCGCAGGCTATCTCTGTCCTCTGCCCGGATCTTGACCTGAAGAAACATCTCTTTTATATCCGCTACCACAGCGATTGGATGTTGACGGAACCGAAGAAGGACCCCAAAAAGTGATTGAAGCAGGTCAGGTCCTGTCAGAAGTACGTCGTTAAGGCTCTTTCCCCCAAACTTGGCAGCCGCGTCGAACACCACTCTGATCTTCTTCTTGGTCGGGTGTGTGACCGCAAAGTGAGGAAGATACCATTTCCTCTCAGATGTCGACGCTTGCTGTACCTCTTCGGCGTAATCGCTGTCCAGGAGATTCTGAATTTGCTTCTCGTACTCAATTTTCAGATTGGTGTCTCTGTCCAACTTCTTTTCTATGTTCTTCAGCCTGTTTTCTGCTGATTTGTAGTTGTTCGGCATTTTCTCATTGTCGTTCTTCCATAGAAGGCCTGCTTCAAAGTGACCATCTTCCAATCTTCGAGTGGTTTTCTCTAAGATTTTTCGAGATATTTCTTCTGCATCAGTACTTGGTCGTCTAGGCTGAACTCCCAGTGACTCTACAGCGAAGTGATCTCGAATGAGCTTTTCCATCTGGTCTTCGCTGGTGGAGACGTGCGCGCAGGTGACAAAATTAACTTGTATCGATGCTCCCCCGTCGGATCCATGTAGCACCCACCCCAGACGTGTAAGAGAAGCTACGGGCTGATCTTTCTTCCCTTTACGTGTAGACCTCGATACAATGAGCTCCCAATTATCTTGTCCGATCAGCAGTTTGGGGCACTCTCCTTCGTAATACAGCTGATCGGCCAACTTGCTAAGATGAGCGCATTCCTCGATTCTGTTTTTATCCACTCTCTGAGGCGTTAGGTGTAGGTCGTCAATAGTGCGTGCCCCAGTGACGTCTCTCTTTGTTTTCTGGTGGATCCCTCGAATCATCGTGTTGAGCCTCATGGAGTCCTTCTTTGTGATAGTCTTTCCACCCACGGTCTCAAGTGACAGAGATTCTGTGGGTCCCTCGAGTCCAACTTGTTCAGCCAGTGAAGAATCCAGAAGGGTTACTGTGGAGCCTTCATCCAAGAGAGCCAATACTTTGGCCGATCCTTTTGGCCCGTAAATCTCCACGGGCACCATTTTCAAATACGCTCTTCCAGTCTTCGTAGCGTTTACTGAGAGTCTTATGTTGTTGGTAACTTCTTTCTTCTCCTCCTGCTTCGGTATATTCTGTTCT